>CM035143.1:108546530-109814030 GCA_020205605.1 Panax ginseng
CCACACTCAAATAAGTCCTCATCACAATTATTCAAACACTATTTTACAGAAATAGTGAGGACTGCTAAATAATATTTCTAGAACCATCACTCCGTACCCCGACTAGTTCCTGCTATGTTCTCACCTCCTGAGAAAAATGGAACAAAAAGGAAAAGGGTGAGCTCAACTAGCCCAGTAAAAAATATTATGACTAAGATAATATACAACAAATTATCGTTAGTCTTCAACAGGGAAAAATCTGATAAAATATAATAGACAACAAGTTTTAGATCAACAACTGCAGCGGAAACAACAATGCATTAGAAGAGTCAAGTAGAGAATGAGTTCTACTATCTTCTAAGATTTAAAAGTCCATCAACAATATTTTATCCCTGTAACAACAATCAATATACATCTTTAATCAAATATTCATCTTTGCACTCCATGCCAAAGATATTCATTTGTATCACCAGTTGGTCATGTTCATCTCAACACTTGTTCATCTTCGCACTACGGGCCAAAGATATTCATCAGTTAATCATTCATCTTTTTACTACGGCCAAAGATATTCAATGAATATCATCATTTAGGACCGAGGATGATGAAAAATATTTTAAAGAAAAACGAATCCAAGTGAGACGTAAGGACAAATAGTAAGGATTCGTTATACAGATTTATCCAAGATCAATAATACTCCATAATAACCAATTTTGAAGCAAAATTCAAGAATAAAGATCAAAACATGGATACAATCAAAGATAGTAACCATAATAGACATCTTGGACAAAAGAAGAAAATTTCATTTTTTCGGTGAATAGTCTTAGATATCGTGAATAATGGTCGATATCGTGAATAAGAAACCCCCGACACAAAAGTTCCAAATTTGATAAAAATTCGGATCAATACTTGGCATAATGATATTGAAGAAATAATATCATATATGAAGAAAATAACATCCCTTACCTCAAAATATCGATTACTTACGATCGAATATATCGGTATAAAATTTCAAGGAAACTTGCATTGATGAATAGAAACTCACAAAGTATCTAAATACTCACAAAATACACTCAATAATCTAGAGAGAAAAGAGAAAGCTTATGTTTACGGTGTGATTTTCAATTCTAACTTAGTCCTCTATTTATAGGAAAATGTTAGCAGACTTGACCACAACTTTGATGGCTTTACTCGCTACTATTCCCACCCACCACATTTGAAATAAAATTCAGCACATTTCTTCACCAACCACAAATGGGGCCCACTCAATTCTAGAATTTTCCACCAAAATGCTAAATTCGGATACTTCAACAATTTCTAAACCAGTCACCTCTTAAAATTCATAACAAATCATACATTCATTTTTAACAGTTCAAAATTTGTGGACATATACTCAACTTATATATGTATAACATATCCAAAAATTACAACGATCCAACGGTCGGATTAAAAATTATAACTCCCGCAATATATCTCAAAAAACACTGGTTTGATTTTTAATATCTCCAATCCAACAAAATACTAATAAAACACCTCAACATTAATTCCTTCAATTATAACCACATAAATAAATCCATCATTTATATCCACATAAAATAAATATTTCCTTATCATATGAATCAATGATTAATTATTCACAAATAATATTACAGAATCACATTTATGACAACCAGGCTGTTCCCAGGAAAGAGGGGGCTTTCCAATAAGAATTTCTCCTTACTGGCGCGCAATTAGGTGACCAAACCTCTCCTTGACAGAACTTTCTAGACATTGCCAATAATGCTATCTAATAATATTATTCAAATAATATGAATTATTGATCTGATAATGGGAAGTCTCATGTGCGGGACAATTATTGAAACAACAATAATATAAAATATCAACGCAAAGAATTATTGAATCAATAAAATAAAATATTGAATAAATAACTCATCAGTAACAATTATTGAGTAGTGCTTTCTTACGTAAGGATCAATAATTCATCAATACTAATTCATCCACGCCAGACATCGTATTTTAACCACCGGTATTCCAACAAGTGTTAATTGTGAATAACTACTCTATTTATTATTTATAAAATCTTAAACTTGTTGTTTTCTTCATCCGACAGTTATTCTGTTATGGGGCCCATAAATGACTGCGCCGTCGTACGAATATTCCTCGACAACAAGAATATTCCATGACCAAATGAATATTCCCCGACAACAATGATTATTTTATAACCACTTGCATATTTTGCAAAATTTGCACATTTCACCCATAACCAAAGAATTATATCAAATTAATACCTTATTATTCACAATAATAATTAGAGGAAATTCAATTTTATTTATAATAAGTTGGGGTCTTACAATAGGGATAATATGTGATATGTTAATTAACCCTTGTTTTGTGACAGTATTTGAAAATGACATCCGAGAATGTTGAGAATAGCAATGGAGCACAGGAGACCGTTGAGTCTCCACAGATCAATAATCAGGACAATGTGCAACATGATGGCGATAATCCTCTTGTAAATAACAACAACTTGACCAAAAATGATGAACGATTTGCGTTTAGGAGCTTTTAGAATTCATGCAACACAGCATTTGAGAGAGACTCTTGTTCATAATGCAGGAAGAAACAATGACAACCCACGGTTGGTCACCGCTAAGCAGTTCAAGGAGCTGGGACAACCAGACTTTTTAGGAAAGCCAGAACCACTTAAGGCGGAGACATGGTTAAAGAAGATCACCAAGATATTTGATGTCTTGGGATGCTCAGAGGAGCAAAAGGTTCCCTTTGCCACCTTTATGTTGCGTGAAGAGGCGATTCTTTGGTGGGAATCAGAAAACGCACCTGCGATCGACCTTACTCAAGATGTCTTGGGGGAAGTTGCAAGAGCTATTCAACGACAAGTACTTTCCCGAAAGTATTCGTCATAGGAAGGAGGTGGAGTTCATCAAGCTGGAGAAAAATAATATGACCGTGTCGCAGTACGAGGCTAAGTTTGCCGAGTTGTCTCGGTTTGCATCCCATTTGGTTGATAATGAGGAGCGAATGACGCGAATGTTTTTAAGAGGTTTGAAACCCAATATACGTCAATACCTCATTTCCCACAAACTTTATTTATATTCAGATGTTGTGAATAGGGCTCTGTTATTGGAACGCGATAACGAGTCAGCACAACCAAAAGGCAATGACCAACAACATGATAGTAATCGTACCGGTGGCAACGACCATTGGAACAATGATAACCATCGTGGGGGAAATTATCATGCCATGAATGGTAACCATTTTGGTGGTAATCATGGCCAAAACAATAAGAATGGACATTTCAAGAAGAGAAGGTTCAACAATGAGATGAAGACGTCGGCACCAGCACCCGTTTCAAAGGAAGAAGAACGAACACCGGTCGTATGTTTCAAATGCGAACATGAGGGACACATCCGTCCAAACTGTACGCAGCAATCCAAAGCGTGTTTTAATTGCAGAAGAGAAGGTCACCTAGCTCGATTTTGTCGTATGGTGAAGTTAATTCCAATTTGGGATAGTGATGCCAAGGATGTCCCGCATAGCCAAAGCCGATGAGTTTAAGAGAGCGTTTTTTTTTTAAATGACGAGGAACCCGAATAAAATTATCACGGGTATGTTAGTCATAAACTCTTGCGAAGTCTATACCGTGTTGATATCTCGGGTTCTACTCACTCTTTTATTTCACCTAGTTGTGTTCAATGTTTGAATTTAACTTGGAGAAGTTAGATTTTGATTTATCTGTTGAAACTCGGTTGGGAGAAACCTTCATTACCTCCACTATTTATAAATCTTGTTCAAATCAACACTTTCACGCTAATTACACATCAATCGTATCTCTTTGAAAATACTTGCCTTTGATGTGATTTTAGGAATCGATTGGTTAACTACTCATCATGCTTTTCGTGAAGGTTGTTAGCTTTCATATTCCTAACCAACTTTGTTATGCGAATTCAAGCAACCAAATCACTAAAGTCAATCATGGTCATATCAAGCCATAAGTAAAGAGCCCCTGTCCTTTTCGTTGTTGACTTCCTTGTGTGGAATCTTGTAGAAGCCGGACTTTACGTAAGCGACGCTGTGAATGACGATGGCAAGTTGATAGGTATCAATGTGACGTGTTACCCAAGTCTTGGATGATAGTCACAGTTTTGAATGATATTTCTATTGTTAATAAATTTCCTTACGTATTCTTGAAGACTTCTTAGCCTACCCCTAGAGCGTGAAATCAAATTTTGTATTGACCCCAGTACAAAACCCATTTCTAAAACCCTCAAATATTTCTTCAACTAAAATGAACGTAACATGAGCCAAAGACGTTGGCTCGAGCTGTTGAAGATTACGATCGTACCATTCAATACCATCATGGGAAAACGAACGTGGTAGCTGACGCGTTGAGTAGAAGATCGTATGCATTTACGAGTGCAGTGTTGTTAACACAAAGACCCATTTCGTACGACTTATAAATGATGAAGATAGAGTTAAAGACTCTAGGAACCCACGTGAAGATAACGAATATACGATTAGAATTGACTTTAATCGATAAAGTTAAATCCACTCAAGCTACACACCCGGAGCTGATGAATGAAGAAGGTTCAAGAGGGCGTTATTCTAGAAGAACGAATCGATGAAGAGAGGAAATCTCAACCCTCGATTTAATTGGCCCATTTGAAATCCTCGATCGAGTAGGAACTGTGGCCTATAGACTCGTTTTACCGCCAAGTATGTCGCGTGTTCATAACATTTTTCACGTATCGATGTTACGTAAATATGTGGACGACCTGAACCATATTATTAAATTAGAACTAGACGATATAGCAGAAGATTTAACGTATGAGGAGATATGTGTTAAAATCTTGGATAAGAAGGATTGTATTCAACATTCAAAGGTTATACCTCAAGAGTTAGAATCTGAAATGAAGTCAAGGTATCCTTACCTCTTTGGCATATCAAGTGCGTACGTAAATTTCGAGGGCGAAATTTCATAAGGAGGGGAGATTGTGAAACCCCAGATTTTATGAATAAAGATTTAAATTTATCAAAATATTTTTTTTGAATATTATGGTGTGGATTTGATATAATGTTATAGTTGTGGGTAGTATTTATAAATTTTTCAAAGTATGCAAGTTGTTATAAAATATTCGATTGGTCGGGAAATATTCTTTTTGTCGGGGAATATTCTTACGACCACACAATCATTGGTGGACCCCACAACGGAAGTATTGTCGTAGTTAGAAAATGACAGAATTATCTTTTTATAAAAATAATGGCGGAAGTGTTACCGTTAAAACTGTTGAACTACTCGGTAGAAAAAAAAGTACGATGTCTGGCGTAGTTGCATAGTAGACACTGGTATTGATTATTGATGCTTATGTGAGAAGTCACTCGGTTATACTCAATTATTGCTACAATAATTGCTTGATCATATCTCTCGTATTATTGATTCAATTATTGTCATCAAGATCATCTGCGCATAATATGTTATATTATTAAATCAATAATTGAGGCGACAAAGTTATTCATATTATTATTTGCAATATTGACAATGTCTAGAAGTTTTGTCGAGGAGAGGTTTGGTCACCTAATTGCGGCGCCAATAAGGAGAAATCCTTATCGAAAGCTCCTCTTTCGTGGGAACGACACGGTTGTTAAATATTGTGAGTTATAATATTAATGACGAATGTTATTAAAATTGAAGTTGTGTTCTTGAGTTGAATTTGGAGACGCGACGTGATATTTGAGTCCTAACGATGAAATTAGTAAAATAGTCTATAAACACAAAATTTTCCGAGATTCACTATTTGGTCAAAAAGTCAGCGGTTGACTTTTTTGGGAAAAGTCAAACTTCAAAATTTCAAAATTTATATTGTTGATAAAAATAGTTTCATTATGTTGGAATTGTTTGTGTTAGTGAAAATCGACATCTATTCCGATGATAATTGATGTCTGGGGGTTATATTGATAAATCGGGTAAATTATCGAATAAATGAGCAATTAATTGCTACTAATTCACATGCTTATATAAATATTTCTTCACATGTGTGTACTATTAAATCACATTCTTGTACTATTAGGGGAGTTTGTGCAAAATTGATAATACTTGTATGACTAAGTTAAAAATGGAGGTATAGATGGAGGTACTATACTGTAATTATTTTTATCACATGATTAGAACTATTGAGTTACATGATTTACTATTGATTCACATTATTTACTATTAGGGGAGTTGGTGCAAGTTTATTAATACTTGCAGGACTAAATTAAAAATGAAGAAAAAAAGGAAGGTATTATACTATAATATTTCGAGCCCCGAAACGTGCAATTATCAAAACTATATTTTCCTATAAATAGAAGCTAATTCTTCCTTAATTTCTCACCAATTCACTAAAGCTTTAGAGCAATTATTATAGAGAGAAATTATAGAGAGAAAGAAGAAGAGAAGTCTGCTACCTCACTATTCCAGTATCCAGTTTTTTTTAAGGTATGGAATATTATTTGTTGTACTCGTAGAGAGTATTATTTCTTTCTTATCCATGAAGAGAACTTCTGTTATTCAATTATTTATTATTTTGTTAGAATAACCTGTATACGCGGGCTACCCTGTACTTGGTGAATTCTTCTGTTGTTCTATTCTTTATCATTCTGCTGGAACATCCTCATCTCATGCGTTTCACGCCGACCGGGTTCCGCTTCTTTATTATTCTGTTTGGAATATCACATGCATGCGTTTCTGCGGACTGATTCCGCCTTTATTATTACATTGGAATATCACATGCATGCGCGTTTTTACGCCGGACCTAATTTCGCCTTTATTATTATGTTGGAATATCACATGCATGCGCTTTTAGGCCTAATTCGATTCCGTATATATTATTTTGTTGGAATATCCATGCATGCATTTTACGCCGGGACTGATTCCGTTATTTATTATTACATTGGAATAACTCACCCTGCCGTCGGGCCTATCGCGTGCTTGGTGATTTCTTTTGTTATTCCATTCCTTATTATACTCAGGTTGGTTAAAGTTTTGACTTCTATACTCCATGAAATTAGTGGAATATCCTTGATATTTGTGCTTCATCTAGTATCTTTTCATGAAAATATTCTTCCGAGCATTCTTGAATTTTACTCTCTACAAAGCGAGATCATGTTGACAATTTGGGCGTTATTAGTTCCTGGATAAATTAATTCTTGAACTTGTTTTATTGAATTCTTATATCATTGTCATCATCCTCATGTTTATATTTTGTTGAAAGTCATCTCGTGGCCTATAGTGCATAGATGGACTTGGTATGATTATGACTGTGGATTATTCGGTTGTAATCATGGCCGTAATGTTACAAATGATGTGGAAAAAGTCCTCATTGGCGTAGAGCATTGATGGACGTTGTTGGCATGATCATGACCATTATTGAATACACAAATATTCTTGGCCCGTAGTGCATGGATAATTGTGGTCGTGATACTAAAGAATATCCTTGGCCGTAGTGCAGGGGTGATTCGATGATGTGGATTATTTATTAAAATCGAGTCCCAAATGATAGAAGTGATGAAAAACCTTCTAAATCATAAAAGATAGTAGATTTTATTCTCTACTTGACTCTTTTAATGGATTGCTTGTTCCGCTGTAATTAAACTTGATGGTTGTTATATTGTATCAGTTTAACACTTTTGAAGGCTAACGATAATATATTCTGCATTATCTTAGTCATAATATTTCCTACTGGGATAGTTGAGCTCACCCTTTTACTTTCATTGTTCTCTTCAGGAAATGAGAACGTAGCAGGGACTAGTCGGGGAACGGAGTGACGGACCAGATGATAGCATTAGTAGTCCTCACTATTCAATGAAATAGTGGAAAATAAATGTAATAATATTGAATTTGATTTTGAATATTGTCTAGATGATAATATTTGTATTAAAACTCACAGCTTATGTTTTGTCGTACTTTACACGACAGTTGTATAATTAAGTTGTATATGTATTCTGTACCATGTATTTGACGACTCAGAATAGGTGATGTATACCTATTTGGGGGGCGTCACAGTTGGTATCAATGATCCCTGGCTGAGATGTGAGATAAGAACTAGGAGGGGAGAGACGGGGAATGCCTTCGCTAGTATGACCTACCTAAGTTTATTTGATATTTAATTGGTCGTCAGAGTATAGGGATAATATGTGATATGTTAATTAACCCTTATTTTGTGACAGTATTTGAAAATGACATCCGAGAATGTTGAGAATAACAATGGAGCACGTGAGACCGCTTGAGTCTCCATGCATCAATAATCAGATAATGTACCAGATGGATGGCGATAATCCTCCGTAAATAACAACACCGACCAAATGATGAACGATTTAAGACGTTTATGAGCTTTTTAGAATTCATGCAACACTGCATTTGAGAGACTCGCTCATAATGCGAAGGAAACAATGGCAACCCACGGTTGGTCACCGCTAAGCAGTTCAAGGAGCTGGGACCACCGGACTTTTTGGGAAAGCCATAACCACTTAAGGTGGAGACATGGTTAAAGCAGATCACCAAGATATTTGATGTCTTGGGATGCTCGAGGAGCAAAAGGTTCCTTTGCCACCTTTATATTAATGTGTGACGGCGGATTCTTCGGTGGGAATCAGAAAAAGCGCACCTGCATCGACGACTCAAGATGTCTTGGGGAAGTTCCAAGAGTCATTCAACGACAAGTACTTTCCCGAAAGTATTCGTCACATGAAGGTGGTGGAGTTCATCAAGCTGGAGCAAAACAATATGACTGTGTCGTAGTACGAGGCTAAGTTTGCCGAGTTGTCTCAGTTTGCATCCCATTTGGTCTATAATGAGGAGCGAATGACGCGAATGTTTTTAAGAGGTTTGAAACCCAATATACGTCAATACCTCATTTCCCACAAACTTTGTTTATATTCAGATGTTGTGAATAGGGCTCTGTTATTGGAACGCGATAACAAGTCAGCACAACCAAAAGGCAACGACCAACAACATGATAGTAATCGTACCGGTGGCAACGACCATCGGAACAATGATAACCATCGTGGGAGAAATTATCATGCCATGAATGGTAACCATTTCGGTGGTAAGAATGGACATTTCAAGGAGAGAAGGTTCAACAATGACGTGAAGACGTCGGCACCAACACCCGTTTCAAAGGAAGAAGAACGAACACCGGTCGTATGTTTCAAATGCGGACATGAGGGACACATCCGTCCAAACTGTACGCAGCAATCCAAAGCGTGTTTTAATTGCGGAAGAGAAGGTCACCTAGCTCGATTTTGTCATATGGTGAAGTTAATTCCAGCTGGGATAGTGATGCCGAAGGATGTCCCAGACAAGCCAAGGCCGGTAATTAATTAAAAGGGTAGAATCCTCTCCATAGGATTTTTATTATAATTGTTTTATTTATCTCATTTACTTTGATCAAAAATATTTTCTAAATCTTATTTAATTGATTTTATTGATCTTGATGTTTTAATATGTTAAATCAATTGAGTCATGCATTGTGCGGCAAAAGTCATATGTTGATTATCAAATGTTTATTTGACCAAATTTGAAAAGAAGATAGAAATGTTGATTAAATCATTTTTAATTGTGGGCATCTTCCATTTAGTTTCGAATTAATTTTATTATTTAAATATCTCAGAAATTATTTTATTTCAAAATTATTATATATATATATATAATATATTATATATATATATATATATATATAAGTTTTATAATATTATATATTCAAAAACCGAATATATATTATTATATATTTGTTAACAGTATATATATTTTCATTACTTATATATATAATTAAACTAAGCATTTAATATGTATATATATATATAGATGGCGTGTAATAATGCGGTGTGTGAATATATCTTATAAATGTAACATATATATATATATCCTGTATATGCATCACACACACACACACACACACACACACACACACACACACACACACACACACACATATATATATATATATATATATATATATATATATATATATATATAGAGTCCTTCCATAGCAATAGGTTCTTTATAGAGTACCGTGTTAACACCCTTTTTTGACCGTTGATAAATTAAATTGATGGTTGCGATTAACTTTTCTATTTGATAAGCGACCACGAGGTTGTTGTGCCTAATTATTTACCTGCATCTATTTCTTTTTAATAAGTGAGGCCCACGTAAAATTATATTGTCGATATAGTTATAAAAATGAATATTTATTATTAAAATAATGCGCCTAAGAAGAGTTTATCTTAAACTTATTTATTTTTTTTATTTTTTTATTTCTCCATTATATGTCATGACTCAGCACATTAAAATGGAATAAAAAAATAAAATAAATTCTAAGACAGAAATATACTACCGGCATTAAAATAATATTAAAATGCCGAATTCCATATATAAAGTGATACTGACTTAATAAAAATTGAAAAAATAGCCATTTACTTACGACTTAAATTGCGGTACTACAATAAAAAAATTAAAAAAATAATTTTATTCAAGCAATTCGCTGCTAAACAGATTCGAACTCGCAACCTCCAACTCCATACACTCGTCATATGACCACCCGAGCACCACGGGCCTAGCTGTTAATTTCAACCAAGGATATATCTTAATAATAAAACTTCACCATCCCCCCCAAATCTATATTCTTGCATTATTATTATATTACGATTTATTATTATTAATAAATCTATATTATTAATTGGGGGTTTTCTAAATAGAAATAAGTTAATATCTATATTTATTATTATCCCCTTTAATATTTTTTCTTATTTTTGTAATAATATCAATAAAAGGATTATTAATATATTATAAAGTGATCATTATAAATCTTGCATTATTAGTATTAATAATTTTATTATTAAGCAATGATTATTAGTAATGATTTTATATATTAAGCAATGATTTTATTATTAAGAAATAATTTTATTATTAATAAAATTAATTCAATTAGTCTAATAAGTAATGATGATAATTTTTCAAGTCATTTTAGGAAATTAATTTACTTATCGAATTTATAAAAGTAGTGAAGTATTATTATAATAATAATAATGTGATTATCAATATTAGAAGTACAGATTATACCAATACTAGTACTGCATAACATTAAGAGGAATAGTACATATTACATGTTCATTTTCATAAAATAAAAAAAACATAGCATGATTAATACAACTGACGCCTATTTTTTTGGCTCAGGAATCCTTAGCACTCGATAGTGATTTCGCTTATCGTTGTCGGTTTCAAAGCCACAAATTGCACATTTTTCGATGAGTCTTAGAAGGAATGATTTTCTCGAGTGCACTCTTGAATCTAGATTGTTTTTTATAGCCCTTTGTTTGAGAAATATTAGGCAGCAAAAACTCTTCTTCTGCTTCCACCTCTGCATCTTCATCGTCATTATCGTATCCCATATCATGATTTGGATCTCCAACTGTGCAATCAATGTCATCATCTTCCAGTTCAGTAATATTCTCATCCGGATCATACTGGTCAACCAACTCTTTTCCTCGTGCATTCATTTTAAGAATAGTTTTGTAACCTCGGACTGAGCAAGCTGCTTTGCTCGTTAACTCCTGGTAATCACTCATCAAATGATTATAGCGCATTGCTTGATTTTGTTCGAAGTCAGCAGATGTGGAGTTAAAGAGTAAGTCTTAACCATTACTTTTGTTCGCGTCCCTTGTCCACCGATGAAGGATCATGTCGCTCAGTATTTGTGAAATACTCTTTGCTATGAAATATCTCAAGATGTGCCTGTATAATTCACCAGAGTGAGAAAACATTTGGCAGTTACATGTTACCGATCCCAGTTGACGATTGTTGACAACTTCTTTATATCTTCCACCACTTTCAACAGATTGCATTATACACCGTTGCAAAACCTTAGTATCGCGACACACAACTCACTAAGTTTCTGAACATTGTATTTCATGGAATCGACAAAGTGACGTTGAAAACGTCTAAACATCTCTTTTGTGTACATTTGTGCAGCATGAACTTCTAAAGATGAACCGAGTACTATAATCCTTTTACGATGTTTTGTTATGTTGTTGGCCTTCCTCTCCCTTATAAACTGTCTTTCTACAGCCTTTTGACTCTGCAGTACAAAACATAGCATACCTGTTGATGCATTAACATACTCATCAAAAAAGGCATTCATGCTCTCGCTTCTTCCAGTGGTAGTCATTCCCGCGGCAAAATATCTCTTTGTATATGCTGGAATCCATTTCTGTCATACATCATACAAACTTCCAAGCCATTCATTGGTATACAATTCATAGGAACTTATCAGAATATGCCAACGCTCTTCAAATTCCTCGATGGACAATGAGTTATACACATAGTTGTTAAAATCATTTTTGAACGATGGGTGCTCAAAATAAACATGATGCAATTTTTCAGGAAATTTATTGCTAATATGCCAAGAACACAATAAATGATAACTAGAAGGAAGTACCGTAGCAATAGCATTACTCATGGCTCTGTCTTGATCAGTGATGATGGTTGTAGGTGTCTTGTAGTCCATGGCTTCAAGCCATATCTGTAATACCCAAACGAAAGTGTCCTCTGTCTCGTCTCATAACAATGCAAATCCAAACAATATAGACTGATAATGGTGGTTGACCCCGGCAAATGGAACAAACGACATGCCATACTTATTTGTCTGGTATATACTATCAAATGTCACAACGTCTCCTAACCGTTGATACATAAACCTTGATCGGGCGTCAACCCACAAAATACAAGCTATGCGGTTGTTTTCACCGGGTTTCACTCGAAAAAAAAATTTGCTGGCACTTCCGGATGCAAGTTTGTTCAAATGATTGACAGCAGCTTGTGCATCATTTTCATCTGCAGAATCACGCCTTAAATCTCGCACCACATTCTCAACATTAGCAGTAGAGAATGGAACATTTTGCAACCCACCTCCCATTGTGCTCAAAACATTCATCATCTTACTAGGACCAATACCAGACTTATTTAAAGTGTCAATTAAATTTCTTGCAACAGGAGTAATATTTTTGTGAGTCTCGATCAAATCTACTTTGTTGGGGGTCACTAAATGATGATTGTGCTCTAATTCAACAGTATAAATACGCCAATTGTCTTCTTTCTTACTGTGGACAACATATATTCTGGCTTTGCACATTGTTCGTCCTATAGAGTCTCTCTGTCTAGTTATTTTATTACTACTATCTTCATCATCAGGTAAACTCTTGCCAACAATTGGTGTACCGGGTTTCTTACATACATACTGCCTAGATCTGATATCATTCGTATTAGCATGTTTATGACTAGTTGCAATTCTAATCTCAAATCCATTTTTACGTGCATATGATCTATAAAAATATTCAACCTCTTCTAACGTACAAAATAATTGACCAACGTCTTTAAACAATATCGATTTATTACTTTCAACTTCACCGACAAATTCGGATGTATTATATGACATTTTGAAAAACTTAATTATGAATAATAGTGATGAATTTTGCTCGATCAGAACTTCAACTTGATTTTCTGAAGTGAAAGTGGGCAACCAGATGAAACAAATTATGAGTAGAGGTGAAAAGAGAAATTAATATCCGAGAACAAGTTCTATGGAAGGATAAGAAGATAACTTGAGAAAATAGCAGCTTCCTAGACAATATTTAAAGGGTAAAAAGACCAGCCGGTACAGTTTGTAGCGGTTAATGCTCAAGAAGTCTAATGTACTTTTTCCATATAATCAATGTCACTTTTTTCTATTCCCATAGTGCTTTATTATTATGTTTGACTACTTATTCACCAGACAATCTTTATAATAATAATAATAATAATAATAATAATAATAATAATAATAATAATAATAATAATAATAATAATAATAATAATAATAATGGTAATAAAATAATAAAAAGTACATAAGCCGCTACTATATGTAACGACTTTTTAGTCAATTCGTAATAATAATAGAATAATAATAATAATCGAATAATTATAATAAAATAATGAGAAAATATAATTTGGGGGGAAATGGAATGTTTTAAGATATATCCAAATCCAAGGTAAAATATGACAGCTAGGCCCGTGGTGCTCGGGTGGTCATTTGACGAATGTGGGGTAATATTATTCCCTAATAGGAATAAGAATAGTGTGCACCCACGATATATGTCTTTTATTGCCAACGTTTGAAGATTGTGTAACTTACTCTTGGGGCGCCAACGAATGTTAGCATATTTATACGAGATCTTTATATACTGCTACTAGGAAAGGAGTTAAATACATTAATGGTTGTGTAACATTGTTACAAATTTGGGCTTATGAGCGTGTAAATATTGGAAAGCCAAACCCTTGGCCACAATCATCCGTATGGTTACCTAGGGCTTTAGCATGGTCCTATTTTGGAGCCCATAGTTACCCTGGTAGACGTGAGAATCCCCATCACCATTTATCATTTTACCGATGGGAGTTAGATATTAAGTCTATGTGGGATGTGGTTTGGCGGCCTTACATAATGTGGGATGATGATATCAGTGGATTTAATTTTGAAGGCAGGTTATTGGGATCTGGTGGGGTCCCCTTGATCCACTTTGATATTGTGGATTTTTAGATGCCGGACCGTGTGATGAGACAGTTCGGGTTCATGCAAGGCATACCATCAACAGCAAAAAACCACGGTGACCTTAGGAAGGAGAAAAAGTTTAAATTTATTGATGTCGAGGATTGCATGGCCTTGAGAGGGGAATATATTTCGAGGTGGGAGGCATACATGGATCATCTCGAAGGACAACAAACTGAAATTTTTGATTATGTCCCAATAGATGATTATATGGTCTGGTATAGGAAAATTACACGTTGGAAAATCCACCGACCTCGACAGGCAAGCGACCTCGACAGTTGTTATGAGCCTCGGGCCATTTACAACCAACAACACCTTATTCAAAAGGTATAAAATTATATTCTTCTTTAATTTATCATGTATTAGAGTAAATACTTAATATTACATTTATTCATATTTAGTGTTAATAATATTTGTTTGTGTTTATCTTACATAACAGGTTGAGAGTGCAAAGTCGTTACTTGATAAATTTTTAGTACTTACTCAGCTGCCTCCCGAGTTGGTTCTGCAAAAAAACTAATTGGGATTTCCAATACGCCCTATACGACTTCGAAGAAAGAGGGAAACAAATACCTCGACAGGGGGTCCCACAAATTTTGGACCACAGTCCCAATACACACAACTCAATGAAGGGCTTGGGAAATAAACTGATTATGTTGTACAAGAGAGCTACATACCCACCCCACAAGTAATCGAGGAGAGCTCCATTCCCACCACCCAAGCCTATAAGGAGTGTTACATTCCAACCTTCCAAACCTATGAGGAGTGTTACATTCCAACCAACTTTGACTTTGCGGGACTTTCTGACGCCAAGGGATCTAGTTCATAAAAGGTATATATAGTTATGTTAATAGTGATGGTTTTAATTATTATTGCTATATAATAATAATGTACATTTGGGTCTCAATCAGGTACAAGATGCGGGAGACCACATCTCTTATGGACCAAAAGGGTCCTTATCCAAAAGACTTATAGATTGGAAGGAGACATTTGTAAATAAACATATGTTTGGAAACGTGGTGGCACCAGAAGAGGATTTATATCCTTTGTCACATCCGCGCCAGTTATATGAATTAGACTATAATGCAGTGCAATCCTTAGGGCCTGGGAGTTGGATATTCGAGCATGTTATCGACGCTTATATGTTGTTGCTACGAGACAGAGAGGAATACTACAGGTCGCGAGGAATACAAAGGTGGTCCCAATTTGGTTTCATGAATTCATTCTTCACGCATCTTGGGCAGGGCTATGTGCCCTGCATTAACGTGAATACTGCATGGAGTTTTTGCAATCCGTATGTTAACCAAGATGTTGGTCCACCTTTACACGAATGCAAATACATATTCATGCCGGTGTGTAGTACCAATCAACGCCATTTTGTCGTGTTCCTATTCGCAGTTGAAGATTGGATGGTTACTATAATTGACCCGCACTACAATGACACTAAGTATATTAAGTTACATGAAATGTACTCAGAATTCGTTAAAGTTGCGGTATGTTTAGTTTTAAAATAGTTTAATATTATAATGTCCTTTAATATTAAAAAATTATTAAGCAACTACTTTGTACATGCAGGTACATTTGATACCATTTTGTTTGCGAAATGATAATCCGATGCGTGAGTGGCCCAACAGTAATCCTACTGTGCAGATCTTACATATTCGACCGAAACAACACAACAACTTAGATTGTGGCATTTTTGTATGCAAGTATGTTGACTGTTTCGTTAGGGCCAATGGTAATATTTCTGAAGAGAATTGGTCCTTGGAAGATGTCACAGTTTTTCGTTACCGCATCGCATGGGAGCTCTACAAGAAATTCGCAAGATTACTTCCGGCCTCTGAGATATAGAACTTGTCCAACGTTATCTAATGTACATATTAATTAATAAGAATGTCTATTTGGTTGAACTTTATGGGATTTTCAAATTCATAACTTAGTAATATGAATATTATTGAATCACATAAAACCACTTCATATTATTAATACGAAAAAAAATTATCTATTTAGTTGAACTCTATGGATATTTTTATTCTGACTAATATTAATAATCACATTATTTATATTAATATTAAAAATCATTATTAATATTATTTTTAATAATAGTAATACATGAATATAATAATAAATAGATAATGCATTCATTTCCTATCATTGAAACTTAATATAATAATAATAATAATAATATAAACATAATAATAATCTAGAATATAGATTTAAATAGAAAACCCCAATTAATAATATAGATTTATTAATAATAATAAATAGTAATATAATAATAATGCAAGAATATATATTTTGGGGGATGGTGAAGTTTTAATATAAAGATATATCCTTGGTTGAAATTAAGAGCTAGGCTCGTGGTGCTTGGGTGGTCATATGACGAGTGTATGGAGTTGGAGGTTGCGAGTTCGAATCATTTAGCAAAATGAATTGCTTGAATAAAATCATTTTTTTTTTTTTTGTCGTCACCGTGACAAGTCAGCATTCTACCGATATTATTTTCAATTTTTATCATGAGTAGATCACTGCATTCTACTTACGTAAGCATTTTAATATTATTTTAATGCCAACAGATCGTACTGCATTTACTAAAATTTATTTTATTTTTTTATTCCATTTTAATGTGCTGAGTCATGACATATAATGGAGAAATAAAAAAAAAATTAAAAATGTGTATTCCTAAGATGCTCTTCCTACGGATTATTTTAATAATAAATATTCATTTTTATAACTATACTGACAATATAATTTTACATGGGCCTCACTTATTAAAATAGAAGTCAGTGCAGACAGTAAATAATTAGGCACAACAACTTTGTCTTATTATCAAATAGAAAAGTTAATCGTAGCCATCAATTCAATTTATCAACTATTCAAAAGGGGGTGTTGCAGATAAAGACTATAAAGAACCTAATTTTGCTATGGAAGGGCTCCCTATATATATATTAATTACATGTGTGTGTTGTGTAATCTATATATATATATATATATATATATATATATAACATGCATGAGTGTATATATATTAAATGTAATCATTTCATGCATTAATCATATATATATATATATATATATATATATATATATATATATATATATATATATATATATATATAGTATATATAATAACATGCATTATATCTATATTAACATGCATGCATAACATTTATAAAAAGTGTGTTTGGCAATTCTTTTTCTCCTAATTAAACCGTGTGTGTGCATTGTGACAATTATTGTGGGACGAAAAACCGAGCATGCTGGCAAGTTATTAATACATGTGGTCAAAATACATAATAAATGTATTAAATGCTCTGTTGGTGATAAATGGCCTGGGCGGTTTTTGCTCTTTATTCGCGTGCTCTACTTTTTCATCCAAACAATTCATTTCAAAAATAAACAATCTCAACCATTAATTTCAAATTAGTTTTCAAAAATTACTATTTTGTCCCTAATTTTAAAAATCTATAAATAGGAGGCCTTTCTTTCATTTTCAATTTGCCAATTCACTTACAAAGAAAAGCTTATTTTCTCTCCTACATACTCTCTTTCTAAGAAGCTTTCTCTCTACTTATCAAAGTTCTAATCTTTTGAGAAGAGGAAATTGGTCTAAGCAAATTGAGATAAGTTGTTTGATTTATTTATTTGAATTATCTCTTGCTTATTTATATTTATAGATATACGAATATAAATTGTTCTACACAATTCTATATATCTATATTTCATCTATTTATCAAATAAAAGGATACTTGAGCGCCGCAAGGCTACGGAGATAAACCTCTATAGAGAAGAATCCAACCGTACGATTTCTTATAGTCTTCAGTAACCTTTTATTGATATTATTTATATAAATATCGTAAAATAGATACGGCACTTGATAGCTCAAAACAACACTGAGATACTGCTCCAAAAAGAGTAGTCATCTGAACCGGATTTGAGAATCGTAGTGATCAATTGAAAATATTTATATAAATATCAATTGTGAAAATTATAAATTTTTTCATACTTAGACGCCGCAAGGCTACGGAGATACACCTCTACCAAGAGGAATTCGAACTGTACGATTCCTTATAGTACTAAGTGATATTATCTATAAAAGTTCACATAATAGATAAAATATTCTTATATATTATTTGAGTTAAACAAATAATATTTGTTATATCAAGTATTGCTTAACTGATTTATTTATTATACTTGATATCTGTCATCACAAGTATTTGTTCATAAATTTATTTATTCATAAAATACTTGTTGCATAATATAAAAGTTATTTAAACTTTTATTTCACAATCTTAAGTGAATATATCTGCTTAAATAGAAGCATATTTGATTCAAAGTTTAAAATAACTTATTTGCTTACTCAGAAGCATTCTCACTCTAAAAGTTATTTAAACTGACTTTTTCTTTACTCCATAAAGAATAAATATTTCTTTATAAATTTGCATTAAATTATATATCTGCTTAAACAGAAGTATTTTTGAGTAAAAGCTAAAAGTGACTTATCTGCTTATTCAAGAAGTATCTTTTCACACAAAATATAAAAGTTATTTAAACTTTTACAACAGTGCATAATTTACATATTTGCTTACACAGAAGCATTATTTGATCTAAGCACAAATTACTATCTGCTTACAAAGAAGCATATTTTCTTAAGTATAAAAGTTTTTGAACTTTTATAAATATATATGATCTTTAATTGATATCTGCTTATTTGAGAAATATTAATCTGTACTAAATTATATCAGCTTATTTAAGAAGCATCCATATGTACTAAATTCTTATCTGCTTATTTGGGAAGCATATTATTGTAAAATCATTTGTAAAAAGGAGAAAAAGTCAGAGTTAGTTTATTTTTATGTACCTATGAGAAAGACGAGTAATTCTTCGACCAAGACCAGAGTCTTAAAGAGGTCAGCGGAAAGTTGGGTCTCTAGTGTACTTGTGAGGTGAGGAAGAGGCTGTTGTTTCAAGACCAGATCATAGAATAGAACTGAACTCAAAAGAAGGTACAACTAAACTTGAGGAGGGAGCGGGGAGCTTTCTGTCCAAGATAGAATAGTTGGGAACAGTTGGAAGTTTGTCTATAAAACTTTGTAAAGGCTTTTCCGCCTGTTGAAGGAGTATTTTTTACTGATAGTAATAGGATCTCAAGTCTTGGAGAGGAGCTTGAGACTGGACGTAACAGCATACTCGGGATGTATGTTGTGAACCACACAAATCTCTGTGCATTGTGTGATTGATTTTTACTGTCTTGCATATTAATTTCTAACACTGCAAATTAATTATACAAAAAAATCAAAAAGGCCTAATATAATTTTTTAATCTGTAATAATCGATTCAACCCCCCCCCTTCTAGATTATTATTGGACTTTCACCACTCTTGTCAAATCTTTGATCTTTGATCTCTCCTACTTTTCTTGATGATCCAAGGGCTTAATGAGTGACTGAATCACTTAATAATTTCGGAGCTTTATATGAGAGAGAGAGTTGGTTGGTGTTAGATAGCCAAAAAGCTTAATATGTGATATTTCTCTCTCCTAAATCTCTTATATTTGATTCAATGAATCCAACTAATGTAAGATGACACTCTAGGTCAGATTGTGTCTAGATTTTCAAGCACATGGTCAATACCTAACAAGATGAGTCATGCAATTTATAGAAAAACTTTAAGCTTACAAGTAAGGGCATTTTAGTCTTTTTACATAACATTTTAATGGCATTCTAGTAAATGGCCAAATCCTTAGTGTTTAGGGTTTGGGTTAGAGTTTAGGGTTTAGGGTTTGAACCCTTAGGTTTTGGCAATTTGATTTTTAAAGTTTTCAATTTAGGTTTTAAAAATTGAAAAGTAATATTTCTAAATTATAATTAGAATTTTCTAATTATATTAAAATTTCTTAATCATAATTTAAATCTTGCTAATAAGGATTAGTATTTCCTAATTACAATTGCTAATTAAGCAATTAGGGTCAAAATGGTCATTAAGGTTTATAACCCACGAATTAGGGTTTCTAATAGAAAAATAATTTTTTAATTTAGAAATTAGATTTTCGTAATTAGATTAGGGTTTTCTAATTACTTATAACATAAAAATTAGGATTAATGTTTCATATTTAACATTAAAATTATTAAATTAACAATTAGGTTTTCCTTAATTATAAATTAGGGTTTCAAATCCATAAATTAGAGTTTTCTAAATTTAAAATTAGGGTTTGCTAAATAATTAAGCTTTACCCTAATTAATATCATAATTATAAGACCCCAACTTATTATAAATAAAATCGAATTTTCTCTAATTATTATTGTGAATAATAAGGTATTAATTTGATATAATTCTCTGGTTATGTGTGAAATGTGCAAATTTTGCAAAATATGCAAGTGGTTATAAAATAATCATTGTTGTTGTGGGAATATTCGTTTGGTCGTGGAATATTCTTATTGTCGGGAATATTCGCATGCGGACGGCGCAAATCATTTATGGGCCCCATAATGAGAATAATTATCGGATGAAGAAAACGACAAGTTTGAGTTTTTATAAATAACGGCAGAAGTTATTACTGCTAATTAACTTTGTTGGAATACCGGTGGTTAAAATACTGATGTCTGCGGGATGCACGATATTGATGAATTATTAATTCTTACGTAAAGAAGGCACTACTCAATAATTGTTATAGTAGTTACTGCTCAATATTTTATTTTATTGATTCAATAATTGTTTGCGTTGATATTTTATATTATTGTTGTTTCAATAATTGTCATCGCACAAGATTTCCCATTATCATATCAATAATTCATATTATTTGAATAATATTATTAGATAACATTATTGGTAATGTCTAGAAAGTTCACAAGGAGAGGTTTGGTCACCTAATTGCAAGCGCCCAGAAGAAGGAGAAATTCTTATTGAAAAACCCCTCTTTCCTCGGAACGACCTGGTTGTCATAAATGTGATTCTGTAATATTATTTATAAATAATTATTTATTGATTCATATGATAAGGAAATATTTATTTTATGTGGATATAAATGTTGGATATATTTATTGTGGTTAAAAATGGAGTTAATGTTCAGGTGTTTTATCAGTATTTTTGTCAAAATGGAGGTATTAAAAATTAAACCAGTGTTTTTGAGATATATTGCGTGAGTTATAATTTTTAATCTGACCGTTGGATCGTTGTAATTTTTGGATATGTTATACATATATAAGTTGAGTATATGTCCACAAATTTTGAACCGTTAAAAATGAACGTATGATTTGTTTGAATTTTAAGAGGTGACTAGTTCAGAAATTGTTGAATTTTTGGAATTTATCATTTTGGTGGAAAATTCTAGAATTGGTGGGCCCCACTTGTGGTTGGTGAAGAAATATGCTGAATTTTATTTCAAATGTGGTGGGTGGGAATAGTAGCAGGTAAAGCCATCAGGTTGCAGGTCAAGTCTGCTAACATTTTCCTATAAATAGAGGGCTAAGTTAAAATTAAAAATCACACCAGAAACTTAAGCTTTCTCTCTTTCTCTCTCTAGATTATTGAGTGTATTTTGTGAGTATTTAGATACTTTGTGAGTTTCTATTCATCAGTGCAACTTTCCTTCAGCCTTATACTACCGATATTCTCGATCGTAAGACGATATTTTGAGGTAAGGGATGTTATTTTCTTCATATATGATATTATTTCTTCAATATCATTATGCCGAAGTATTGATCTGAATTTTTATCAAAATTAGAACCTTTTGTGTCAGGGTTACTATTCACGTATACGGCACTATTCATGAATACGGTACTATTCACCGAAAAATGAAATTTTCTTCTTTTTGTCCAAGATGTCTATTATGGTTACTATCTTTGATTGTATCCATGTTTTGATCTTTATTCTTGAATTTTGCTTCAAAATTGTTATTATGGAGTATTATTGATATTGGATAAACTGTTATACGAATCCCTACTATTTGTCCTTCTGTCTCACTGGATTCGTTTTTTTTAAAATATTTTTCATCATCCTCAGTCCTAAATGATGATATTACTAAATATCTTTGGCCTGTAGTGCAAAGATAAATGATTAACTGATGAATATCTTTGGCCCGTAGTGCAAAGATGAACAGGTGTTGAGATGAACATGACCAACTACTGATACAAATGAATATCTTTGGCCTGTAGTGCAAAGATGAATATTGATTAAAGATGTATATTGATTGTTGTTACAGGGATAAAATTGATGATGGACTTTTAAATCTTAGAAGATAGTAGAACTCATTCTCTACTTGACTCTTCTAATGGATTCTTTATTTCCATTAGCTTGTTGATCTAAAACTTGTTGTCTATTATATTTTATCAGATTTTTCCCTGTTGAAGACTAACGATAATTTGTTTTATATTATCTTAGTCATAATATTCTTTACTGGGCTAGTTGAGCTCACCCTTTTCCTTTTTGTTCCATTTTTCTCAGGAGGTGAGAACATAACAGAAACTAGTCGGGGTACGGAGTGATGGTTCTAGAAAGATGTTTTAGCAGTCCTCACTATTTCTATAAAATAGTGTTTGAATAATTGTAATGAGGACTTATTTGAGTGTGGATATTGTCTAGAAGACAATATTTGTATTTAAACTCACAGTATGTGTTGTCGTATTTTGCACGACAATTGTATTATTGAAGTTGTAGTTTGCTTTCTGTACCATGTATTTGGCGACTCGTAATGGGTGTTGTATACCTATTTTGGGGGTCGCCATAGTTGGTATCGAGCTTAGGGATATGGTCTCTCAAGAGATCGGGAATAGAACTAGGAGGGAGAGATGAGTAAATCCTTCGCTAGCAAGTGTCCTATCTAAGCTTATTTGTTGGCCACCATAATATAGGGATATTATGTGGTATGTTAATTTGTTTAATTAACTCTTGTTTTATGGCGATTTAAGAATGGTCACGAGAACGTTAACAATGGAGTGTATGAGAGATCGTGGAACAACCTTTAGTTACAAACCAGAGAACGTGCAACAGGAAGGCAATAATCCTCCCAGAAACAACATTACCGAACAAATGATGAATGATGGATGTTCGTAAGTTTTTGCATTTTATGCAAAACCGCATTTGAGGAAAACTCGTGCATAGAATACGGGTGGAAATGCTAGCAATGCGCGACTTGTCACAACCAAGCAGTTCAAAGAGTTGGGACCACCAAAATTTAAAGAAAAGCCGGATCCGATCATGGCGAAAACGTGGGTCAAGCAAATTACCAAGATATTCGATGTCTTGGGATGCACGGAGGAAAAAAAAGGTTACATTCGCCACCTTTATGTTCCGCGGTGAGGCGAATCATCGGTGGAGTCTCAGAAGCGTACTCAACCAACCCTTGCTTTAGCATGTCTTGGGAAACATTTCAGAACTATTCAATGACAAGTACTTTCCGAAAGTATTCAATTATATGAAGGAGGTGGAGTTTATCGACCGAACAAAACAACACGACGCGGTGTCCCAAAGACGAGGCGAAGTTTGCGAGTTATCCAAGTTTGCACCTCATTTGGTCGAAAATGAGGAACGAATGACAAGGATGTTTCGAGAGGTCTAAAGCCCAAGATTCTAAGAATATCTTATATCTCATAAATTTTCTTTATATTAAGATGTTATAAACAGGCTCAATTATTAGAGCGAGATAATGAGTATATGTAGTAACCGAGGGACCACAACTGTGGTCATACCGGTGACAACATTCATCGAGGCGATGATAACCAACGAGGAGGAAAAAATACGAACAAAGCTAGAAACCACTCGTGTGGTCATCGTGGCCATGATATAAAAGAGGGGTCACCAAGTGGAAATTTCGTAAAGAGGAGATTCAACAATGATAGGAAGACATCAAAGAAGAAGACCAAAGACCAACAACAAATTCTAGGGGAGAACGACCGCCATTAGATGTTACAAATGTGGGAAAGAGGGACATATCATTTCAAATTGTCCACAACAATCCAAGGTATGTTACAACCAGGGAAAGGAAGGCCACATAGCTCGGGATTGTTCTATAGCAAACCAAGTTCAATCTGGGATGGTGACTCAAAGGGTCATCCCGGATAAGTCGAAATCGGCGGTTCTGGAAGAGCGTTTGTCGTGGTATCGCCAAAACGCGAGGAACCCGAACGAGGTGATTACGGTAAGCTAATCTTGAACTCTCGCGAAGTTTATACCTTAATAGATACCAGCCTACCCATTCTTTTATCTCTCCCAGCTTGTGCTCAACGCTTAAACTTGACTCAAGAAATTAGACTTTGATTTATCAAATGGAGACTCAGTTGGGTGAAACTTTCATTACATCCACTCGCTTATAAATCTTGCTTAATCCAAGTTGGCACCATCACTTACCTGTTGATCTTATCTCTTTAAAGATACTTGCTTTTGATGTGATTTTAGGAATTGATTGGTTAACCACTCATCATGCCAAAATTGATTGTTTTCGTAAGGTTGTTAGTTTTCATATTCCTAACCAACATGTCATACGAATTCAAACAACTAAACCATTAAAATCAGTCACTATCATATCAAGCCATAAAGCTATTCGTTTATTGAAAAATGGATGTCAAGCTTTCTTAGCCCATATTATGGATTTGAACAAAGACAAGTCAGATTTGAATAATATTTCTGTTGTTAGAGAATTTCTTGATGTATTTCCTGAAGAACTTCCCGGTCTACCCCCAGAACGTGATGTTGAATTCTTTATTGACCTTGAGCCGGGTAAAAAACCCATTTCTAAAACCCTATATCGAATGGCTCCTATTGAACTTCAGGAGTTAAAAGTCCAACTACAGGAATTGTTAGACATAGGTTTCATTCGTCCTAGTACATCTCCTTGGGGTGCTCCTATTTTATTTGTATAGAAGAAAGACGGGAGTATGCGACTTTGTATTGACTACCGAAAATTAAACCATGTCACCATCAAGAATAGGTATCCTCTACCTCGCATTGATGACCTGTTCGACCAGTTGCAAGGAGCACAATTCTTTTCAAAGATCGATCTTCGTTCTGGATATCATCAGCTGAAGATTAAAACTGAGGATATTCCAAAGACTTCCTTCAGAACTCGGTACGGGCATTATGAATTCTTAGTCATGTCCTATGGATTGACTAATGCTCCTACTGCTTTCATGGATATGATGAACCAAGTATTCAAGGAATATTTGGATCAGTTCGTTGTTGTCTTTATTGATGACATCCTCATTTATTCCAAAAGTCGTGAAGATCATGAGCACCATTTGAAGCTAATACTTGAAAGGCTTCATGAAAACAAACTTTATGCCAAGTTAAAGAAATGCGAGTTCTGGCTTGAGGAAGTAGCATTCCTTGGGCACGTGGTGTCAAAATATGGAGTATCTGTTGACCCGTGAAGATTGAAGCAAAGACAAAGTTGGGAGCAACCAAAGCTCGGTGGCCAAAGTGCGTAGCTTTACGGGCTTAATTGGTTATTATCGGAGATTCAGAAAGGATTTTCTCGAATCGCTACTCATAATACGCTTAACTTGGAAAGATACAAAATTCGTATGGAGCGAGGAATACGAGAAGAGTTTCCAAGAGCTCAAGAGGAGACTCATTTCGGCACCTGTTCTGGCAATACCATCTGGTACGGATTGATTTGTTATATACAACGATGCTTCAGGCAAAGGGTTAGGATGCGTTCTCATGCAACATGGGAAAATCATAGCCTATGCCTCACGATAACTCAAAGAATATGAGAGGAATTATCCTACTCATGATCTAGAGTCATGCGGCAATTGTTATTCAGCGTTGAAAATTTGGAGACACTATTTGTATGGGGAGAAAGTGGAGATTTATACGGACCATAAAAGCCTCAAATATTTCTTCACCCAAAAGAACTCAACATGCAAGAACGACGCTGGCTTTAACTATTGAAAGATTACGATCACACTATTCAATATCATCCCGGAAAAGCGAACGTAATGTAGTCGACGTTATCGAAAGTAGAAGATCATATGCGAGTACGAAAAGCGATATTGTCAATGCAAAGGCCCATTCGTATGACTTGCAAAGGATGGAGGTAGAATTAAAGACTCTAGGGACCCACATGATGATGGCGAATATACGAGTAGTAACCTTTAATCGATAAAGTTAAAGCCGCTTTCAAGCTACGGACCGGAGTCGATATACGTATGAAGAAGAAAGTGCAAGAAGGAGCTATTCCAGAAGCGAGAATCGATGAAGAAGGAATACTTAGATTCAACTCCAGACTTTGTGTTCCTAACGATTCTGACTTGAAGCATAGAATCATGATGGAGGCACACAACACACCGTTTGTAATCCATCCTGGGAGTACCAAAATGTATCATGATATTCGACATACATTTTGGTGGAACAATATGAAGAGAGAGATCGCGGAGTTTATCTCGAGGTGTTTAACTTGTCAACGTGTAAAGGCGGAGCATCAAGTGCCAAAGGGTTCATTACAACCACTTGAGATTCTGAAATAGAAGTGGGAACACATTACTATGGATTTCGTTACAGGTCTTCCCAAAGTTTCTCAAGGCATAGATGTTATTTGGGTTATTGTTGATAGATTAACCAAGTCTGACCATTTCTTGCCGGTACGTGAGATTTATTCCCTTGAACGTCTTGCTAGTATGTATGTGAATGAGATTGTGAGATTGCATGGCATGCTAGTATCCATAGTTTCGGATCGTGACCCAAGATTCACTTCACAATTTTGGGTTAGCTTGCAGAAAACTATGGGCACGGATTCTGATTCGCTTCGCATACCATCCTCAAACCAGACGGACAATCAGAGAGGACTATTCAAACTCTTGAAGATCTATTAAGACTTTGTGTCCTAGATTTCAAAGGGAGTTGGGATAAGTACTTGCCATTGGTAGAATTCTCCTACAACAACAGTTATCAAGCAAGTATAGGCATGGCTCCATTTGCGGCGTTGTATGGACGAAAGTGTCGTTCTCTAGTATGCTGGGATGAGGTGGGAGAAGCAACGTTGTTGGGACCAGAAATTAGTACGCATGACTACAGAAAAGATCCAAATGATTCGACAACGTATACAAACGACACAAGATCGACAAAAGAGTTATGCGGATCTTCATCGAAAAGACGTGGAATTTAATATTAGGGATCATGTATTGTTACGTGTTGCACCATGGAAGGGAGTTACAAGATTTGGGAAGAGAGGAAAACTCAATCCACGATTTGTTGGTCCATTTGAGATTCTTGACCGAATAGGAAATGTGGCCTATAGACTCGCATTACCTCCAAGTATGTCTCGTGTTCATAATGTTTTTCACATATCCATGCTCCGTAAATATGTGAAAGACCCGAACCATATTATTGCGTTAGAACCAAACGAGATAGCCGAAGATTTAACGTACGAAGAAGTACCTATTAAGATCTTGGATATGAAAGAGCATGTCCTACGCACCAAGGTTATACCACAAGTTAAGGTTTTGTGGAGAAACCATGCTATTGAAGAAATGACCTGGGAGTTGGAATCAGAAATGAAAGCGAGGTATCCTCACCTTTTCGAAACATCAGGTACGTATGTCAATTTCGAGGACGAAATTTCATAAGGAGGGGAGTTTGTAAGACCCCAACTTATTATAAATAAAATTGAATTTTCTCTAATTATTATTGTGAATAATAAGGTATTAATTTGATATAATTCTCTGGTTATGGGTGAAATATGCAAAATTTGCAAAATATGCAAGTGGTTATAAAATAATCATTGTTGTCGGGGAATATTTGTTTGATCGTGGAATATTCTTGTTATCGGGGAATATTCGTATGACGTCGCAGTCATTTATGGGCCCCATAACAGAATAATTATCGGATGAAGAAAACGACAAGTTTGAGTTTTTATAAATAACTCGTAGTTATTGTTACCATTAACAATCGTTGGAATACCCTATGGTTAAAATACGATGAATACGCGTGGATGCACAAATTGATGAATTATTAATCCTTACGTAAGAAGGCACTACTCAATAATTGTTACAAGAATTATTGCTCAATATTTTATTTTATTGATTCAATAATTGTCACGTTGATATTTTATATTATTGTTGTTTCAATAATTGTCAATCGCACAAGATTTTCCCATTATCATATCAATATGTCATATTATTTGAATAATATTATTAGATAGCATTATTGGCAATGTCTAGAAAGTTCATCAAGGAGAGGTTTGGTCACCTAATTGCGCTACCAAGAAGGAGAGAAATTCTTATTGAAAGCCCCCTTTCCCGAATGGCCTCGGTTGTCATAAATGTGATTCTGTAATATTATTTGTAAATAATTAATTATTGATTCATATGATAAGGAAATATTTATTTTATGTGGATATAAATGTTGGATATATTTATTGTGGTTAAAAATGAAAGAGTTAATATTGAGGTGTTTTATCAGTATTTTTGTCGAAATGGAGGTATTAAAAATTAAACCAGTGTTTTTGAGATATATTGTGTGAGTTATAATTTTTAATCTGACCGTTGGATCGTTGTAATTTTTGGATATGTTATACATATATAAGTTGAGTATATGTCCACAAAATTTGAACCGTTAAAAATGAACGTATGATTTGTTATGAATTTTAAGAGGTGACTGGATCAGAAATTGTTGAATTTTTAGAATTTATCATTTTGGTGGAAAATTCTAGAATTGGTGGGCCCCACTTGTGGTTGGTGAAGAAATGTGCTGAATTTTATTTCAAATGTGGTGGGTGGGAATAGTAGCAGGTAAAGCCATCAGGTTGCAGGTCAAGTCTGCTAACATTTTCCTATAAATAGAGGGCTAAGTTAAAATTGAAAATCATACCAGAAACTTAAGCTTTCTCTCTTTCTCTCTCTAGATTATTGAGTGTATTTTGTGAGTATTTAGATACTTTGTGAGTTTCTATTCATCAGTGCAAGTTTCCTTCAGCCTTATACCGATATTCCGATCAGAAATACTGATATTTTGAGGTAAGGGATGTTATTTTCTTCATATATGATATTATTTCTTCAATATCATTATGCCAAAGTATTGATCCAAATTTTATCAAATTTGGAACTTTTTGTGTTCGGGGTTACTATTCACGTGATACGACCTTTATTCATGAATACTGACACTATCCAATCAAAAAATAAAATTTTCTTCTTTTTGTCCAAGATGTCTATTATGGTTACTATCTTTGATTGTATCCATGTTTTGATCTTTATTCTTGAATTTTGCTTCAAAATTGTTATTATGGAGTATTATTGATATTGGATAAACTGCTATACTTAATCCCTACTATTTGTCCTTCCGTCTCAATTTGGATTCGCTTTTTTTAAAATATTTTCATCATCCTCGGTCCTAAATGATGATATTACTAAATATCTTTGGCCATAGTAGTGCAAAGATAAATGATTAATCGATGAATATCTTTGGCCTGAGTGCAAAAGATGAACAGTGTTGAGATGAACATGACCAATTCTCGATATAAATGAATATCTTTGGCTCAGAAGTGCAAAGATGAATATTGATTAAAGATGTATATTGATTGTTGTTACAGGGATAAAATTGATGATGGACTTTTAAATCTTAGAAGATAGTAGAATTCATTCTCTACTTGACTCTTCTAATGGATTGCTGTTTCCGCTGCAGTTGTTGATCTAAAACTTGTTGTCTATTATATTTTATCAGATTTTTCCCTGTTGAAGACTAACAATAATTTGTTTTATATTATCTTAGTCATAATATTCTTTAATGGGCTAGTTGAGCTCACCCTTTTCCTTTTTGTTCCATTTTTCTCAGGAGGTGAGAACATAACTGGAACTAGTCGGGGTATGGAGTGATGGTTCTAGAAAGATGTTTTAGCAGTCCTCACTATTTCTGTAAAATAGTGTTTTAATAATTGTAATGATGACTTATTTGAGTGTGGATATTGTCTAGAAGACAATATTTGTATTTAAACTCACAGTATGTGTTGTCGTATTTTGTACGACAATTGTATTATTGAAGTTGTAGTTTGCTTTCTGTACCATGTATTTGGAGACTCAGAATGGGTGTTGTATACCTATTTTGGGGGCGTCACAATAATTAATAGTACTTAAGTAATATAATTCTCCGTTAAGTTCCCAGTTTAGGGTTTTAAATTCCGAATTAGGGTTTCGGATTCCCAGAACTGAAATTAGGGTTTTAGAACCGGTTTTAGGGTTTCTTATAATTCGCTAGGGTTTTCTAACCGAACATTGACGTTCTAAATATATACCTAGGGTTTGTTACAGATATCCTTTATCTGGTCAACCCTTGACCCTTAACCACATACTGTACACATATACACAGAACATATTCACGTATTCCCTTAATCCTGAATAATTCACTTAAATCCTTCACAATTTTTTTTTGAAATCCTCAAAATTCTTTCTTAAAAATATCAAACGCATACACTTATTTTCTGTCTAGGTTCTAATATTGAACCTTAAACAAATTAATTAAAATTTTAAAAAATTTCTAAATTCCCGGGTTGTCACATTCACCCCTTCTTCTAAAAATTTCGTCCCCGAAATTTACCTTACACCATTCACCATTCCTTCTCATCATCACCTGCTACCCAATACATTCTTCACAAGAATAAAAATTTTGAAATTGTGCTGAGGGGTTTTACAGACTATTGTCTGTCATTTTCGCAAAGGTTATATGGAAATTCATCCGCAAACCGTCTTAACTTACAGACATAGTGGGTAATTAGCCCGATATGCCCTGTACTTATAAAGTACTTCTGGTCTGATCTGTTTCTCGTATCCGCCTTGGGCACATAAACTCTTACCTCAGTCTTATTGGATTTCGCACCAAAACAATTTGGTTTGGAAAATTTCTTTCAATGAACACTTAGAGTTTTCATAAATATTTGTCTAGCTGAATCAAATAGCATAGACTCATATCAATAATTCAATTCATTCGAATTATTTAGATGCAGCCAAACCCCGTTGGCAATTTAAAAATTTTGAAATAGTTTAAAAATGACGCCATGATGTCATACTGTATTAACAGTCCGTTTGAGGATGCCGTCATTATATGGCTTTGTCATAACACATCATACAATAGTGGAACAACGATTTTAGATCAAATTCACACTAAGTATTCATGCATTTATAACTCTATCAACTTTTATCATCTCTGCATCAGGTTACATGGTACATGAGTGATGAATAAAATATATTTTGATATTTTAAATCATTTGCGTCTAGCCGAAATAAGTAGCATAGACTATACTTTAAACCGTTTCAAAAATGATTACGAGTCTACATATATATTTTTTAAAAGCACATAGTGCGTATTTAGCTTGATGTCAAAATTCCGAAGTCTAGCATAGCTAGGAGTTTTGGAAAACTTATGTCTCCACTAATAATCATTTGCTTAACAATCTATTTGTTCCTATAATCTTTAATACTCCATTTACACACAACTATACCCAGTTCATCAAACCACACTTATGAGTTCATTTACTTGCCACAATCATATGAGTTTAAGAACTTGTCCTAGTCAGACCTTTGGCGTCCATTCGCTGAGGGGTTCATAAACATTTTATATAACTATGAGTTAAGAATGTCACATAAATATGAGTTTTAAGAACTCGTACTTAACCTTATATTCTCTACCTATAACTTATCTATCTGTTCTACAATGAGAAAGGAATCACCCTCTTAACATGCATATAACAAATAGCGCGACACAGACATCCCAATAATTATCCTAACTCCCTTCTCCATACGAATTTCATTCAACTCGTATTCATAATCCTTTCCTGAATCATGCACTAATTCATAAGTATAACCGACACCCAAAGAATCTTGTCAGTAAACTTTTCAATCCTTCGCTTGATCCTTCTCCATACTATTACCTTATCCGATCACGGGATGATCTTATCGTATATATTGCGATTCATTTTTATACTATGATCGTTTTGTTTTACGATCTCCTATCACTGTACTTTTAGTCTTTTAGACTCTATCTATTCATCACTACTATTCAACTTTATTATCAGAGTTAGGGAACTCTGTATCTTATAACTCGCCGAGATTCGTCTTTGAATCTTACCGACCAACTAACTCTATTTGAGTTAATACTTATCCTAATCACTGCGGTTATTACTCTCAGGTATTCCGACCTAAGGTTCATAACCTACATCTTTGATACCAACTGTGAGGGCCCCGAATTCGAGGTCCCGAATCACCACGGATCCGGTTCGATCATTCTATCACTATTACTATATTTGTGGAAGATATAAACATAAATTATTTATACAATACATTTTACACACTATTCCCCAAGGTCGAGTAACCTTAACTTAATACAGAATACATAACTTATTTAACTTACAATAACGTTAATATATAATACTTATTACAACTCTAATCGCACACATTAACTTTACGCTGGAACTGTCTTTAACCTTTCCTTGTATCCGACACATTCGTCTTAATCTGCAATGTTTATCATGATATAGCAAGGGTGAGCATAAAAAGTTACCCAACAAGTTTAAGTTCAATAATTTAACGATATATCATGATTGAAAGGATTTGAATAATAAGCTGGCTATAATTCAACAATATAATTGTGAACTAGCACGAACAAACTTTTGACTAAACAATTATATAATATGAACAAATATATCTGGACTGAAGGGTAATGAAGGTGATCAGCCTTTCATACCTGACTTGTACATGCAATATGTACAGAGTACAATTCTACAATGCAATCTAAACACATAATATAGATCTCCAATATTAGAATAATATCATCACAATATAATACTATTATATATATAGATATACATAGAATAATCTAAACACATAACACATAATCCTATAAGTCTATAACACATATAAGACTCGGTATCAAGTCAAACTATTGCAGTCTGAGTTGAACCCGACACAAATCTGACATCCCGACGGTCTAGTCAGACAAATCTTGAGTTTAAGTTCAATTAAACTATGTCTAAACACTTAACAATTAACTTTAATAATTTTATTAATAGTCAAAATATTTTTTGTAAGCTCATAATAATTTTTAAGTAATTATTACCATTTGTCATTATTTTTAAATCATTAATACCGTATTTATACGAATTAAATACCACATAATTCCTTTATTATTAATATTTATTTAATATCAAATATTAATGAAAATCATCACATAATATTATAATATATTTATAATATTACAAAGTATTTTAATACTTTAAAATCACCTTTATATGATTTTTAAACAATTAAATTCATTATCCAATAATTACTATTAATATTATAATATTAATATTTTCATGACCAAATATCAAAAGTTATATTTTATAACTTTAAATATTTTATAATACTTAAATCATTTTTATATGATTTATAAATTATAATTTATTTTTCCATAATTTATTTAATATATTTATTAAATAAACCAATTATCATTAATAATGATTAATTAATGAAATTCATCCTAAAATATTAAAAGTCACCGAAAATAACTTAAAATATTTTATTATACCATAATATTATTTTTCATGATTTTTCATATATTAAAACCATTTTTAAATAATTTATTTAATATTATAATTAAATAAATTAAATACCATTTATATTCCAAAAAATTAAATATTTATGAAATATACTCTAAAAAATTAAAAACTATTTTTCAGATTTTAAAATAATTTTTCGGAATTTATTTTGTATTTTTAATAATTTAAAACTATTTAATTCGATTTATTTAAATAAAATAATTATTTTCCGAAAATAAGTGTCACTAAAGGGCCCTATAGCGACATACCCGTCGCTATTGGTGTTCTTGAGTTGTTCTTGAGCCTTCATGTCAGTAACTAAGGTATGAGGTTTGACCATCATTTGATCTAGGTTCCTGATGATTTCGAGGTTATCTCAAGCCTTGATCTTGTAGTCAATATATATGACTACATTTATCAATCCTTATCTCGATCAAACAACATCACAACAACACGATCTGGGCTCTCAAACTCCTTGTCAGGCCGTTCCTGGGTTTTCTGGCCAACCCAGAAACCCATGCAGTTACCTGATGCCATATTGAGGCTTGATGATTTTCATGTTCTGGCCATAATTTTGTTGTCCTGAATGTCCATATATATAGTACACACGACAAGGAACAACTAACTATCCTAATCTCAGTCCAAATCTAACACATTAACCAGAAAACTCTCGGTCAAAGGCTGTCAGAATATTTGTTCTTGCGTTTTCTGGAAATTCCAGAAAATAGGAAATGTTACCGAATGGTCTACTTTGATCAACCCCTATTTCTATTATGTTGATGTTATGAAGGGTATAAAGACATGGATATAGAGTGCATATTACAGGCTATAAGTAGGTTACAACAACATCCACAAAACACATAATACCTGTCAGATCTAGGCGTTACAAAATCATGTCAGACGCTGTTCATAGCTTTCTAGGTTACCCAAAATTCACCCGATCAACGTCGGTCAACAGATTTTGACCGTTAATAACTCGCGATCTAGACATCCAATGACTGTGATGTCTCTTGCAGATCAAAGACCACATGAAAAGCTACGGATTACAACTTTAAAACAACAAAAATTAAAAACAGAAAAGAATCTAAGGCCACTGACATTCGGTTATTAGACCATTTTTGTGTTCTTGGATAGATTTTGAAAACCTTCGTTTTTAAGGCCTTTGATGCTATGGATCTATGATAGATCATTGTGGGCCCAAGTGTAAAATTAGGGTTCACATGACCTAATTAAATTAAATGCACAATTAGGGTTCCACGACCTCATTAAATGTGCACATTAGGGTTCGCATAACCTAATGGAATGAAGATGGAAAAGTCAGAAATAAATGTGCTAGACCCGGGAGAAGCCTCCACGTGTCCCGATGCAGAAGACTCGTGGAGGCGGCTCATTTTGGGAATTGATTGAGGGATTGGATTGGTGGCTAGAAGGACAGGGCAATATGGGCATTATTCTAATGACTAAAGGGTATTTTTGGAATTTCCCTGAAAGCATGTGCCTTGCACATGACTACTTTCCAGAAAACCCTATAAATACCCCTTCCATTCCATTGGGAAGGGGATCTCTCTAGAGACACAAGACTTGGACCCTTTTGGTGACTTAAAGGCTTGGATTTTCCACCTAAAAGCACTAAAGGGTTTGGACTTCTTTTTCGCACTCAAGACTTGGACTCTTGAAGATCAAAAGACCCTTTTGGTGACTTAAAGGCTTGAAGATTCCACCTAAAAGCACTAAAAAGGGTTTGGATACTCGCTCTCAACTAAAAGGACTCAACAAGAAGGCTCTTGGAATCCCAATAACCCTAACCCGATTTCCGGATTCTAGGAGTTCTGCCACGCGTTGTTGGAGTAATCGCCCACCTGTCGTTCTCCCCTCTTCAATCAATCAATCAATTCCGTGCTCTTCGTGGATTTCTCTCCTCCTCAGCCAACACGAAACCCTAACTAGCAAGGCACGATTTCCTTGCCCACATTTATTTGGAGACTCTGCTGGGGAGGTGTATAATTCGTGAAGGGTATGCCCACAACTCGAAGTGGGAGAACTACAGGAAGAGTTATTTCACCAACAAATAGCATTACTTCACCGGATCCAGTTCCAAGGCAAGCAACTCAAGCTTTCCAAAGCGTAAATCTGGATTTTGACCAACCACTTATTGAAGACGCTTCAGAAGGAAGTTCGACATCATCACATATGGCCAATCAACAACAAACCAACGTAGGAAGGCAAGGTGAAGATGCAAGTGGAGAGCGAAAAAATGTCAGGTAACCGGAGATGCTCAAGGCGTTGAAGGAAGCACGAGAAGGACAAGGGATGATGATGACCATGATGCTGGAAATGCAGAGGAAGCAAGAGGAAATGGGGAATTTCCACCAGCAGTTGATGCAGGTCCCTACCTTCAAGGCCATGTTCCCAGGCAGTTCGCAGAGAGAACAAGCAGGAGTAGAGGACAACAATGGGAGCAACAACAAAGAGAACCATATTGTACCTCCATTGATGGAAAGTCAATCGGTTCCAATAATCAACTTGGAGCCCCGTATCAAAGGTGACATGCCACAACCTATGTTGGAAGCAAGCCAACCTCGCATAAACATCATCCCAACCGCTTCCCCCAAGATTTTCACAAAGTGCGGATGCCAACCATCCCAATCCATGTCCAAATGAGTGAGCCAAAGAATCGCCACTAGTGCCAGCTTTGCACGATGCAAGTGTGCATCAACCATACACACCATCCGCAGACAACAAAGATATCACAACACCCCAGAAGAATTCATGCCACGAGCCAAGATACATGACGAAGGATGATATGATCGATGTGATCAATCAACTTCACAGCAGCATATCCCGACCCTGAGTTAGACTTTACTCCACCTTACCCTATTAACATTCGGAGGCAACCTTACCCGACAGGGTATATTGAGCATCCCCCACAATTTCCAAAATACAACGGAGAGAAAGGAAATGCCAGGGAACATATTGGCAGGTTTATAGAGTCGATGTCTCTGTGGCTAGGATATGATGAAGTGAACAACCACAACTTGTTGATGCGGGAATTCAACAAGACTTTGACGAATAGTGCCTTCAGTTGGTACTATAATTTGGAGAAGGGGTCAGTCCATGATTGGGATGACCTAAAATTATAATTTTTTAAGAAGTTTTTCTATGTGCAGAAATAGGTAACCATTGTAGAGCTCATGCGGTTTAAGCAGAAGCCGAATGGGGAGTTGTCAGATTACGTTGATAGGTTTAGGGCCCAAGCACAGAAGTGTGTAGAACCAATGGAAGAAAAGAACTTGGTTAGCATACGCAACAATGGTGTTTTAGACGCCTTCAAGCCCCACCTCATTACCAAGGCGTGCGATTCATTTGTGACCCTCTAATCTTTTGCATAAGACTTGGGGGGAATCATGACATTTCCCACCAACCATGAGATGAATACATGGAAGAGCAAGATGACATCAACTGTGGCTTTAGTGGATTCTCAGTCAAAACCACAAGGGGGCAAGAGGGAGAAGAATGAGAAATTTGAACGAAGCAGAGAAAAGCATGGGGACAAGTATACCACAATGCCAGTTCCGGAGGCTATCACATGCAGCGAGAAGGCGTTCAGGAGCCTGTACGAATAATGGGTCGAGCATGGAGTGGTGAAACCTCCAAGGCCTTGTGAGGTTGTAATCAAGAAATGAAAAGAAGATCGGACTTACAGTATACCACCAATACGCAGGGCATTCCACTATGGATCACATACTACTGAGGATATACCATGAGAAATCAAGGCCGGGAGATTGAACTAGAGAAGAAATGTGCAACACCATCACCCATGGTGCGATCCCTAAGTCAAGAACTCAAATATTGGCTCTACGTACCATCGAACAAACTTTGAACTACAGATGAATTAAAAAATCCACCTAAGATGGCGGTCCACCAAAATGGTGGTTTAAGTCCTCAGAATATCCTTTGCCAAGTAAATTGGATGACCAAGGAGGAGGCACAAGAATCGACGGAAAAAAAACCACCCAAGATGGTGGTCCACTCTAAACCAAGGTCAAGTCCTCGAATCGTGCACTTGCCAAGAAATTGACGACCCAAGTGACGAGGCACCCGATTTCAAGTCCTCGTAGACTGCACTTGCCAAGAAATTGGACGACCCAAGTGATGAGGCACCCGATTTCAAGTCCTCGTATACTGCACTTACCAAAATATTGGACAACCCAAGTGACGAGGCACCCATTTTCAAGTCCTCGTAGACTGCACTTGCCAAGAAATTGGACGACCCATGTGACGAGGCACCCGAGTGTTGCACTTTATCATCAAAAGTGAATGAGGCACCTGATTATAAGCCCTCAGACCTGAAAAAGTTACACTTTATCTCTAAAAGTGGTGAACGTTATGCTTTCACCGACAAAAGCAACATTTATTATATATGAAACGTTATGCTTTTCGTTAAAAGCAATTTTATTATCAATAAATTGACAAAATTTCACTTATACTTGAACGTTTTTTTTTAAATTTCTTAAAAAAAAGAAAAAAAAAGGAAAAAGAAAAGAAAATTATAGATTCAAGTGTTAGTTTGTATGAAATAAATGTACATGATTTTCTGATACAGGAAATGAAAAGAACTACGACAGTTCATGATCCAAAGGTCATGACCTATCGAATTGAAGATAGAGGAATACCTAAAGCTTGGTCTTCGAGGCCATCAGCAGGTCTTCGAGGCTATCAGTAGATCTTCAAGGCTATTATCAGGTCTTCGATGCTATCAGGCCTTTGAAGCTATCAGCAGGTCTTCAACGCTATTAGTAGGACTTCGAGGCTATCAGGACTTCGAGGCTATCAGGCCTTTGAAGCTATCAGTCCTTCACGAAATGTTTGGTTCTCAATGACTTCTTGATTCCAAAAGAAAGATAAATTTCAAGAGATGGTAAGAAAGATTTGATCGAAGATTTTCAAAATATCCCAAGAGAGCTCCTCTAAGGCTCGCCCTTCTAGGGTTTGCTCCCTAGAGGTTCCCTCTCCTAGGACTTTCATTTTTGAGGATTGCAAAACATCAAGCCCCGCGAAGTGTTCAGACACTGGAATCAAGACTTCAACACTTATAATATTTTGCGCGATCATTTCACCAAAGGCGTGACTCACGCGCATGGGGCAAATACTTACCGAAAGAGGGCCTAGACATCCTCCAGAGTAAAGGTGCATTCATCCCAAGCAGTGATGAATATGTAGATAGAAGAACAACATGGTCCTATTGGATACGAATGTTCCTACATAGCTGGATGCAAAGCTATCCACATAATCAGCATTCCTAAGTAGCTAGTCTATCCAATGTTGCTATTCTTGAAGGTGGTTAGATGAATCAGACAAGAAGTCGTCCTAACTTCCACAAGCCGTTGGATATAGAAATAAGCTTTCCTTCTATGGTGGAGGAAAAGTTGTACGGGCATAAGTTTGGACTTGCTTCCAAAAGACGACGAAAAGACCAAAGGAGGGGAACCTTTCCTAATCATTGAGAAACAGGGCCTCCTTGGTTGTTCCCAAGTCTGCAGAATGTTCAACAGGGAGGGCCTGCAAAAAAAAAAAGAGTTCAGCATAAGGGATCTAAAGAAGCAAGGAAGGGACGTCAAATAAAGTGCTTGAGCTCGAAGTGCTCACCATGCCAAAGAGGAATATCCGAGAGTAAAGCTTCAAAACACCTGAAAAGAAGATGAAACAATGTCAGAAAGAGTTAGGATTCACCCCCTAGGGTTCGGCCCCCCTAGGGTTCGACTCCCTAGGGTTCAGCTCCCTAGGGTTCGGCCCCCTAGGGTTAGCCCCCTAGGGTTCGCCCCCTAGGGGTTTGGCCATTTGGAGCGGTTTCACTGCATGTAGAGCATTTTTTCTTCCTTCGTGTTCTTCATGGACGAAACGTCAAGTCTTTCTTTATTATCCAAGGGAAAAAACCAAGATGTAATCAAGGTAATGGGGCTCGGAAGACAAAAGAAAGATTGGGGAGTCCTAAAAAAAAATTTGTAGGGTTCGGCCCCCCCCCTAGGGTTCGACCATGTTGGCTTCTTAGTGCTCCTCGCTAACTTCGTTTTGATATATTTTGGGCTCCGAAACTCCAAACGAGTCAAAAGTTATGATCAAAATAGTAGTAACTCCTCCAAAAACTTCATTTTTTTAATTAAAACTTCATTTTCCCATAGGTTTCGGCCATTTTTCCTTAGGCCACCTAGGGTTCAGTCATGTTGGCTTTGTAGGGCTTGTCGATATCTTCTTTTTGATATATTATGGGCCCCGAAACTCCAAACGAGTCAAAATTTATGATCAAAATAGTAATTGCTCCTCCAAAACTTCATTGTTCCCCAGGCCATGTCAGCTTAGGCCACCTAGTATGCCGATAATGTTGCCTTAGGCCACCTAGGGGAGGCCATGTTGTCTTAGGCCACCTAGGGGTCGTTTCTTTTCACCCTTAAAAAAAAAATCTATGTAGGCTTCACCATGTAAAGCTTCACCATGTAAGCCTCCATGACTACCTAGGGTCAAGTACCCTTCATACCTCGAGGTCCCGTTGTTTCTACCAATCAATCGCTTGAAATGAATGCTCCTTCGCCGCAAAGATTTTCCAAAAGATAAGTATCTTTGAATTCATTTCTAAATAAAAATATATAAAGATATTATTTGCTAAATATAAAGAAGATTTAGTTTTATTCCCAACAAGGGTAATTTTTGAAAATAGATTATTTATATATGCATATATATATATATATATATATATATATATAAATAAGTAAAATCTTTTGCTTTCAAATAAAGAAAGATTTGGTTTATTTCCAAAATATAGAAAGATTTGATTTATTTACAAAACAAAGAAAGCTTTGATTTTATTTCCAAAATAAGATTAAGATTTGATTTATTTCCAAAACAAAGAAAGCTTTGATTGTATTTTCCAACATAAGATTAAGATTTTATTTTATTTTCGAAAAAAATAAAATTAATTAAGGTCTGATTTACCAAAAGAAGGATTTTATTAGATTAAAATTTATTTATATTTGATTATATTTCCTTGTTTCCATTGCCAGAAAAAAATAAGAAAACAAATATTGGGCAAGCTATGGAAAGATTTTTGGAGAAGTTCCCAATTTGTCCAAGAAAGAGCCCTGCAAAATCATTCAAAGGCTTACAATTTTCTTGCACGATCGTCTATTTGGGAATGCGACTCTCGCGCATGGGGGAAAATGTGGGCCCAAGTGCAAAATTAGGGTTCACATGACCTAATTGAATTAAATGCACAATTAGGGTTCCACGACCTCATTAAATGTGCAAATTAGGGTTCGCATAACCTAATGGAATGAAGATGGAAAAGTCAGAAATAAATGTACTAGACCCGGGAGAAGCCTCCACGTGTCTCGAGGCAGAAGACTCGTGGAGGCGGCTCATTTTGGGAATTGATTGAGGGATTGGATTGGTGGCTAGAAGGACAGGGCAATATGGGCATTATTCTAATGACTAAAGGATATTTCTGGAATTTCTCTGAAAGCATGTGCCTTGCACATGTCTACTTTCCAGAGAACACTATAAATACCCCTTCCATTCCATTGGGAAGGGGATCTCTCTAGAGACACAAGACTTGGACCCTTTTGGTGACTTAAAGGCTTGGATTTTCCACCTAAAAGCACTAAAGGGTTTGGACTTCTCTTCAGACTCAAGACTTGGACTCTTGGAAGATCAAAAAGACCCTTTTGGTGACTTAAAGGCTTGGAGATTCCACCTAAAAGCACTAAAAAGGGGTTGGATACTCGCTCTCAACTAAAAGGACTCAACAAGAAGGCTCTTGGAATCCCAATAACCCTAACCCGATTTCCGAATTCTAGGAGTTCTGCCACGCGTCGTTGGAGTAATCGCCCACCTGTCGTTCTCCCCTCTTCAATCAATCAATCAATTCCGTGCTCTTCGTGGATTTCTCTCCTCCTCAGCCAACACGAAATCCTAACTAGCAAGGCACGATTTTCTTGCCCACAATCATCATAGATCATCATGAAACATCCTTTAGCAAACATTTAAACACATAAACGCAAAATCTTTCCTTTCATACAAGATCAAAAGTAGGGTTTAGGTTTATACCTCTCTTGTCAAATCCTTGATCTTTGATCTCTCCTACTGTTCTTGATGATCCAAGGGCTTAATGAGTGACTGAATCACTTAATAATTTCGGATCTTTGTATGAGAGAGAGAGTTGGTTGGTGTTAGATAGCCAAAAAGCTTAATATGTGATATTTCTCTCTCCTAAATCTCTTATATTTGATTCAATGAATCCAACTAATGTAAGATGACTCTCTAGGTCAGATTGTGTATAGATTTTCAAGCACATGGTCAATACCTAACAAGATGAGGCATGCAATTTCTAGAAAATCTTTAAGCTTACAAGTAAGGGCAGTTTAGTCTTTTTGCATAACATTTTAATGGCATTCTAGTAAATGGTCAATCCCTTAGTGTTTAGGGTTAGGGTTAGGGTTTAGGGTTTGAACCCTTAGGTTTTGGCAATTTGATTTTTAAAGTTTCCGATTTATGTTTTAAAAATTGAAAATTAATATTTCTAAATTATAATTAGAATTTTCCAATTATATTAAAATTTCTTAATCATAATTTAAATCTTGCTAATAAGGATTAGTATTTCCTAATTACAATTGCTAATTAAGCAATTAGGGTCAAAATGGTCATTAGGGTTTACAACCCACGAATTAGGGTTTCTAATAGAAAAATAATTTTCTAATTTAGAAATTAGATTTTCGTAATTAGATTAGGGTTTTCTAATTACTTATAACTTGAAAATTAGGATTAATGTTTCCTAATTAACATTAAAATTATTAAATTAACAATTAGGTTTTTTCTAATTATAAATTAGGGTTTCTAATCCATAAATTAGAGTTTTCTAAATTTGAAATTAGGGTTTGCTAAATAATTAAGCTTTACCCTAATTAATATAATAATTAATAGCACTCAAGCAATATAATTCTCCGTTAAGTTCCCAGTTTAGGGTTTTAAATTCTGAATTAGGGTTTTGGATTCCCGGAATTGAAATTAGGGTTTCCAGAACCGATTTTAGGATTTCTTATAATTCGCTAGGGTTTTCTAACCGAACGTTGACGTTCTTAATATATACCTAGGGTTTGTTACGGATATCGCTTATCCGTCAACTCTTGACCCTTAACCACATCTTGTACATATATACGTAACATATTCACGTATTCCCTTAATCCTGAATAATTCACTTAAATCCTTCACAGAATTTTTTTGAAATCCTCAAAATTCCTTCTTAAAAATATCAAACGCATACACTTATTTTTTGTCTAGGTTCTAATATTGAACCTTAAACTAATTAATTAAAATTTTAAAAATTTTCTAAATTCTCGGGTTGTCGCAACGAGTATCTACCGAAGCCAAGTCAGAGATCGTAGAGTCTACTGATCATATCAAAGGTAGAGATCGTAGTCAAGCAAAATCAGATAAAGACCTCGAGCACAAAAATAGAAATCATAGAGTGTCAAGATCTGATCTCGGAGTCGTAGTGTCTGCTCAGCCGAAGCTGAATCGTAGAGAGCAGAACTACGACCTCAACTGTTGTGCTCATAATGCCAAGGCAGAATCGTAGAGCAAATACGATTCTCAACAAATGAGCACTCCTAGAATATCCAAAGGAATGAAGTCTCTGGTTGGCACTACAAAGATACATCCTATCTAAAGGAAACCAGAGAGCACTCAACGAATGGTATGCAAGCTAACAGAAGATCTAAGCACCAACCCAATCAGCATCAAGATTAAGTTGTGAAGCCATTCAAATTGAAGTCTTCCACAAGGAGATCAGAAGAAGACTTCAAAGAATCGACGGCGAAGGAAAGTCGGCAATTCGCGATGAGTCGAGAAGATGAGAAGACAACGATCTTTTAAGCAACCAGGATCGTAGTGTTTGCCAAACAAAGAAAGAACTGATGAAGTGCATACAAAGATATTGGACAGCTTCTGAAGAACAAGGCTAAAGTGATTAAGCATTGGGTCAGTCCATTGATGATAAGTGAACGGGAGATCACAAGGAGAAAACGAGCTGGACACGCCACAAATCTGAAGTGTCTTGCTATTCAGAAGGGGCCAGAACAAAGAAGTCAAGTCATCAGTATCTAAGAGTTGTTGAGGCAAACAGAAGTATTGAAGCACTGCACAAAAGAAGGAAGAGGTGTTCTACATTGAAGATCCAATCAACACTCTTCAAGATCGTAGTGTTGTCTCTACCAGTCAACATGACACTACGATCAGGTCCATGAAGACATGCATCAGAATCGTAGAGTTCGAATAACTGAAGACTGAAGCATTGGAAACGGTTCAAACTGAAGGATAATATTCGGACAAGAGCTTATTGAGAGCATCGATGCAAAAGGACAACCTCTGATCGAGAAATCAGAAAGAGGAAATAAAGTCTTCAACTTGCCCAAGACATTAAAGTGACATCTCTGATGGGGTAGGTGAAACAGTAGACTGCAGTGTCAGAAAAGTAAGACATGTCACATCAGCAGTCTACCTCAGTTAACTTGAGATCTGTGAAGATAATTGAATAGCTTTCAACAGCTACTTTCCAACAGAAGGATTGGAAAGGAATATAAATCAGCAAGAGCTTCAAAGATCAAGGGTTTCTGGAGTTTACGTGTTTGGAGAAAAGGTGGACTGTTCTAAACCATGTGAGACAGTGAGTCCGAAGGTTCACTCTACGATCCACCAAGAACACTTAGAGTCAGAAAAAGAAAGAAGTAGAAGTGAGAGTTCTACACTGTAGAAGTGAGAGCTCTACTACATGAAGAGTGTTCTGAACTGCCGAGAGAAAGAAGAGCGTCATGTCATCTTGATGTCCGTCATGGGAAGACTCTAAGTACCATAGAGAAGAGCTCACAGTCATCTTAGCAAGTCCATCATGAGAAGGCATCAAGTATCAAGAAAGGAGATCACAAATGTCATCATGGTGGCAAGCATGAGAAAGTTTCTAAGTACCTAGTAGAAGAGCTTACAGTCATCTTAGAAACCCATCATGTGCAGCCATCAAATATCAAGAGGAAAGATTTTCAAGGCAGTTCATCAAGGGATCATCAGAGGAGGTTGAGTAACTAAAGAAGCTGAGCATCATGCAACACTCAACTGTACTTCAAGGATGATCACGCCAGCTGCTAAGTACAGAAGATGTTCAAAACATAAAGACATCTTAGCAACTCAGCACCAACTCTAACAAACAAATAAACAACTCAAAAAGAAGCCAGGGCCTGAGGGGTCCTTATCCGGAAGGACTAAATGAAGTTCCAAGCCTGCTGGGCTTGAAGAGTTCCTAGGGAACTAGAGAAGTTCCAAGGCTACTGGCATTGAAGAGTTCTAAGTGAACTGAAGTCCCAAGGTCACACGCCTTGAAGGAATCTTAGTGATTGAGGTGCCGCCTTCCTTAGTAGAAATCTGCTTAGTTGAAAGCGAAGAAGAGTGGATTAGGAGCTTGAGTCTCGAACCACTTAAAACCCTTGTGTCTTTATTTTAAGTCATTTACATTATGTCTATTAACAGCTATAACTGCTATGTATGTTCTAACTGCTTACAACCGAACTAACTCTACGAACAATGTATGTATGATTATGAATATATTAATGAAGGGGATCTTTTACTTATTCTATTATGCTTGAAAAGATTCTTATGTTTGTCATATACTAATTTAATAGCAATACAAAATAAAAGAGAAAAGTATTTGAAATTTAAAAGGATCTATTCAACCCCCCCCCTTCTAGATCTATTGTACTTCTTTGGGAACTAACAATTGGTATCGAGGCGTGCGGTTCATGCTATATTCAAAAGCTAATCGCTTTGAGTCTGATCCCAGGCACATACATTATTCTAAACTTAGTTTAGTAGTAAGTCACTTGTTATATGAAGATGAGCTCACACGTTGGAAATATTGTGTACAGGTAAATGTGTATATACACCTGAAGCTGCTCAGATTGGTCCTTGCTCTCAAGTATTATATTAACAAAACCAATCCTTGCCTGCAGTCAATCTTGTAGTCTGAAGACCAGACGAGATAGCCCAAGAGACATCAACAACAAAGATTCAAGCATCCTCCAGCCTGAAAGATGAAAAAGCCATACATGCTAAAAAAATTCTTATCCAGAGAAGAAAGAAGATATTCTCAAACACGTGTCTGGCCAACCAGCAGCTGGGTGAAAACTTTGTGAACTAAAGGATGTCAAAGAACTAAAGATGCTGAGATTCTCCTAGCATGCATCTTTAAGACCACGACTGATTGATTAAAGGCCAACAAGAGCAACAAGCTGTCAGGAGCAAATGTGAAGCTATACACATCAATACCTAAAACTCAGTATATTAAAGATAAATGACTGTTAAAAAACTAATAGTAAAAAGGTACGGTTCCTCACTATTATAAATGTTTACATCATGAATGCACCTCCTTATGAACTATAACAGCATTATGTCAAGGAGTCATAATCTACCTAAAAAGGTGAAGAGAGTGGAAACTCAATTGTCTATAAACTTTCTCTCCATCCATGTTTTAGGCTGAAGATGACATCTTGAAAGAAATTTGAAATGGGTCATAAGTGCATCACATGACAAATTAATTCTATGTGAAGTAATCTTTACTGGTGGGTTGGTATGTATGTACAAACCTATGTTCTAAGTGTTTGACAACACAGAGAGTATGATCAGTTCTACAAGAGTGTCTTGATGATTTATAGAAACTGATCACCTCCATGAAACAACTAGATACACCTAAATCGTAGAGTTGATTCTCACTCTGTGAACATTTAAACCTTGTGAACATAACCCTGCAAATGATGAAACCATCAATAGAAAGAGAGTGTATTTTTAAAATGACTAATCTTGCACACACTCACCATCATGCATCTCAAAATGTATTATCAAAAACTAGTTGCATGCATGAATATGACTGTTGGTGATAAATGTGATGATTATCCAAATATGAGGAACAGGGGTTTAGAAAACTAACCTAGCAGGACCTATTTAATTGTGGGTACCAAAAATAGAAATGTATCTAACCTACAGGTGCTTGGTCTGTCTTACCACACTAAGGAATGCTGAAGCAAAAGACTTCAGTCAAGAAGACTCAACCAGCAGAAGGCTAAGGACTGTTCAGAAATGATTCTAAGAAAATTCCTTTGTCCAAGCCCGTCCTTAAAGACCAGCTGAGCTAACCTGAATGAAGCTCACATGGCTGGTAATCTGTATATAGAAGCAGGCCATGCAACCAAAGATGAAAAGGGTCGTATATGCTCAAATCAGGCAAAGCATGCTATATGAGAAGAATCCTCAAAGAAGCTCACATCAGAAGATCATCGAGCATCAATCAAGAGGAACTCATTATGGGAGCAGTACTTCACACGCACAAGACTGTCAAAGAAGACTATGTTCGTAGTACTGTCAAATGATCGTAGAGTGATCAGTCCTGAAAATATCCATGCCTACGATACAAGGAGATCTAAGTGATAATTGTGATTCCAGTCAGAAGGAGACATGCAAGGCTGCCTTCAAATGAACCTAAAGTAAAGGGAATCACATCTATTTGGGAAGACATCATCAACCATGGGGAGCAATGATCTATTGAGAAACAACAACACTGAGATATACCATGAAGCAATGTACCAGCTACAGAGTTTCAAAACTTTATGGCTGATGAACCAAATAAAGATCCATAGTCAGTAGGAACGTCTCAAAATGTACTACTGATAACCTATCAGCCACCCAACTTAAAATCGTGGAGTGCCTACGATCAAACATCTGATCGCAGTGTAGAAGTAGGAGGACACCACGATTACAGCAAATTCAATTGTCCAAAGTCGATAGAGGACCTCCCCAACAGAAAAGGTCAAAAGAGATATCATTGCAAATTACTCCTAAAGTACTTCATCTAGAAAGAACCTCAGGGACAAACCTGACCCTTAGCTCACTCAAAGAGGTTGGCCCTTCCTGAGCTACCTTAACCCAGAAGAATTGCTTGATCAAATTCATCTCAAGGACCAAGACAGTCAACGATCGCAGAGTAGAGTTTGAGAGAACTCAAGATCGTAATGTAACTTCAACGATCGTAGTGCAACCTCAGCGATCGTAGAAGCAGACTCGACGATCGTAGTCCTACTAGAGTATAGTCCAGTTCACGAGGAGTTTGAGAAACGGGACAATTGCTCAAACATTCAGATTATGAGGAAATAAGTTTGAATATATCAGTGATCAAGCTGTGCTGCATCAAGATGATGATTAATGTCAAGACCACCCACTGCAATGTCTCTCAAAAGATGATCGTTAAGTCTATAAAGGAAAACATAGAGTCCATAGCTACCTTATCATGTTACTCTATGAATCAAAATAGTCAACGGTCAATCCACGTCATTGACACCTATTCGTTTTGAAAAGAAACATTAAAATGAAGAGTTAATAGGGGAGTTACAGCTCATTACTGGGTATCGTGAAACCAATAGTTGGTTGACACATCACTGATTATGCAGAGTTAGAAGAAACTGCCATAAAGGAAAATTCAAATTAGCAAACAGTTATCAAAAGCCATCGAACCTTTTTCCCTGCCATTTTTAAACCCTAGAATCCTCTCAAAAAACCAAAATCAGTTAACTCTCAAGAGCCCTACCCAAATCACAACCATCTCTCATAACTCCTCTGAATCAAATACCCATATACTTTGAACTCTTCAAATGGCAGAATGTGAGACAGTGAGTCTGAAGGCTCATTCTACGATCCACCAAGAACACTTAGAGTCAGAAAAAAAATAAGAAGTAGAAGTGAGAGTTCTACAATGTAGAAGTGAGAGCTCTACTACATGAAGAGTGTTCTGAACTACCGACAGAAAGAAGAGCGTTATGTCATCTTGATGTCCATCATGGGAAGACTCTAAGTACCATAGAGAAGAGCTCACAGTAATTTTAGCAAGTCCATCATGAGAAGGCATCAAGTATTAAGAAAGGAGATCACAAACGTCGTTATGGTGGTAAGCATGAGAAAGTTTCTAAGTACCTAGTAGAAGAGCTTACAGTCATCTTAGAAACCCATCATGTGCAGCCATCACGTATCAAGAGGAAAGATCTTCAAGGCAGTTCATCAAGGGATCATCAGAGGAGGTTAAGTAACTGAAAAAGCTGAGTATCATGCAACACTCAACTGCACTTCAAGGATGATCACGCCAAGCTGCTAAGTACAGAAGATGTTCAAAACATAAAGACATCTTAGCAGCTCAGCACCAACTCCAACAAACAAACAAACAACTCAACAAGAAGCCAGGGCCTGAGGGGTCCTTGTCTGGAGGAACTAAATAAAGTTCCAAGCCTACTGGGCTGGAAGAGTTCCTAGGGAACTAGAGAAGTTCCAAGGCTGCTGGCCTTGAAGAGTTCTTAGTGAATCAAGTCCCAAGGCTGGCCTCAAGGAATCTTAGTGATTCGGTCTTGCCCTTCCTTAGTGGAAATTCTGCTAGTTGAAAGCAGAAGAGTGGATTAGGAGCTTGAGTCTCTGAACCACTTAAAACCCCTTGTGTCTTTTACTTTAAGTCATTTACATTATGTCTATTAACTTCTATAACTGTTATGTATGTTCTAAATGCTTACAATCGAACTAACTCTACGAACAATGTATGTATGATTATGAATATATTAATGAAGGGGATCTTTTATTTATTCCGCTGTGCTTGAAAAAATTCTTATGTTTGTCATATACTAATTTAATAGCAATACAAAATAAAAGATAAAAGTATTTGAAATTTAAAAAGGATCTATTCAACCCCCTCTTCTAGATCTATTGTGCCTACTGGGCACTAACATAATAGATGTAATGAAAGTTTCTCCTAACGGAGTCTCAATAGATAAGTCATGGTCTAATTTCTCTGGAATCAAGTTCAAATGTTGAGCACAAGCAGGAGAGATAAAAGAATGGGTAGAACCGGTATCTAATAAGGTATAAACTTCGCAAGAGTTTATGATTAGCTTACATGTGATCACCTCGTTCGGGTTTCTCTCATTTTGGCAAGTCACGACAAACGCCCTCCCTTGAACCACCGACTTTGTTTTGTTCGTAGTCGCCTTTGGTGGCACCGTCCCAGCTGAACTTGACTTCGCTATCGACAAAATCGGGCTATATGACCGTCTTTTCCACAACTGAAACACACCTTGGAAGGCTGTGAACAATTTGGACTTATGTGTCCCTCCTCTCCGCATTTGTAGCATCTAACTGGCGGTCGTTCTCCTCCCCTAGAATTTGTTGTTGGTGTTGGTGCTGCTGCTGATGTCTTCCCGTTATTGTTGAATCTCCTCTTTCTGAAATTTCCACTTGACTCACCTCTCCTATTATCATGGCCACGATTACCACCCGAGTGGTTACCGCTTTTGTCTGTATTATTTCCTCCCCGCTGGTTATCATCGCTCTATGATCTACATCACTTAGTTATGACCACGATTGTGGTCCCTCAGTTGAGCATACTCATTATCTCGCTCTAATAATTGAGCCCTATTGACAACATCTGAATATAAAGAAAATTTGTGAGAGATAAGATATTGCCGAATCTTTGGTTTTAGACCTCTCAGGAACATCCGCGTCATTCATTCCTCATTCTCTACCAAATGAGGTGCAAACCTGGATAATTCCGTGAACTTTGCCTCATACTGGGACACCGTCATGTTGTTTTGTTCCAGTCTGATAAACTCTACCTCCTTCATATGACGAATACTTTCAGGAAAGTACTTGTCATTAAACAGTTTCTGAAACATTTCCTAAGACATATTGAGTGCGGCAGGCTGGGTACGCTTCACAGATTTCCACCAGTAATCTGCCTCACCTCGAAACATAAAGGTGGCGAATGGAACCTTCTGTTCCTCCGTGCAACCCAAGACATCGAATATCTTGGTAATTTTCTTGACCCACATTTCCGCCTTGATCGGATCCGGCTTTCCCGCAAATTCTGGTGGACCCAACTCTTTGAACTGCTTGGCTGTGACAAGTCGCGCATTGCTATCATTTCCACCCATATTTTGTACACGAGTCTCCCTCGTCTGATTTTGCATGAATTGCAAAAAGCTTCTAAACATCCCATCATTCATCATTTGTTCGGTAGTGTTGTTTACAGTAGGAATATTGCCTTTCTGTTGCACGTTCCCCTGGGTGATGATTAAAGGTGTCTCCACGGTCTAATTCACTCCATTGTTAATATTTCCAGCTGCCATTCTCAAATACTGCCACAAAACAAGGGTTAATTAACATGTCACATATTATCCATATACTCTGACCGACCAAATAAATATCAAATAAACTTAGTCAGGTCATATTAGCGAAGGAATTCCCCGTCTCTCCCCTCCTAGTTCTTGTCTCACATCTTAGCCAGGGATCATATCCCTAAGCTTTGATACCAACTGTGACACCCCAAAAATAGGTATACATCACCCATTCTGAGTCGTCAAATACATGGTACAGAAACAAATACTACCTCAGTAATACAATTGTCGTGCAAAATACGACAACACATATACTGTGAGTTTGAATACAAATATTGTCTAATAGACAGTATACAAACTCAAAAGGAGTCTTCATAACAATTATTGATACACTATTTTACAAAATAGTGAGGACTGCTAAAACAACTATCCTGAACCATCACTCCATACCCCGTCTAGTTCTTGCTATGTTCTCACCTCCTGAGAAGAAAAATAGAACAAAAAGGAAAAGGGTGAGCTCAACTAGCCCAGTAAAAATATTATGACTAAGATAATATACAACAATTTATCATTAGTCTTCAACATGGAAAAATCTGATAAAATTTAATAGACAACAAGTTTTAGATCAAAAACTGCAGCGGAAACAACAATCTATTAGAAGAGTCAAGTAGAGACAGAATTCTACTATCTTCTAAGATTTAAAAGTTCATCATCAATATTTTATCCCTGTAACATCAATCAATATACATCTTGAATCAAATATTCATCTTTGCACTCTGAGCCAAAGATATTCATTTGTATCACCAGTTGGTCATGTTCATCTCAACACCTGTTCATCTTTGCACTACGGGCCAAAGATATTCATTAGGTAATCATTCATCTTTGCACTACATGCCAAAGATATTCATTAATATCATCATTTAGGACTGAGGATGATGAAAAATATCTTAAAGAAAATGAAGCCAGTGAGATAAAAGATCAAAGATTAGGGATTCGTACTTTAGTTTATCCAAGTTCAAAAATACCTTATAATAATCAATTGTGGAGCAAAATTCAAGAATAAAGATCAAAACATGGATACAATCAAAGATAGTAACCATAATAGACAACTTGGACAAAGAAAAGAAAATTTTATTTTTTTCTGTGAATAGTGTCGTATTCGTGAATAGTGTCGTATACTTGAATAGTGTCGTATACATGAATAGTAACCCCAACACAAAAAGGTAGAAATTCCATAATAAAATCCATACCAATATTTTGGTATAATGATATTGAAAGAATAACATCATTATGAAGAAAATAACATCCCTTACCTCAAAAGAATAGTACTTCCGGTTGAAATATCAGGTATAAGGTTGAAGAAAACTTGCACTAACGAATAGAAACTCACAAAGTATCTAAATACTCACAAAATACGTTCGATAATATAGAGAGAGAAAGAGAGAAAACTTATTTCTGGTGTGATTTTCAATTCTAACTAAGCACCCTATTTATAGGAAAATGCTTAGAACGCCATAGCAGACTAACCTTCTACTATTCACGCCCACCACTTTTGAAAATAAATTTCAGCACATTTTATTTCTCACCAACCAAAAGTGGGGCCCACCATGTTTTAAAAAAAAATATTTATTTCTAAAACTTCAATAATTCATAATAAATAGCCCTTTTATCAGAAAAATTTGAATCTCATGTCTATTCCATAGGAAATTAAATTCTCTACAACTTTGTAAGTTTAAGTTTTTTCAAATTCTAAACAAAAAATGACCGAAATCCACATACGGACGATTTTCAAAACCTCCATTCCGACAAAATACTGATAAAACACCTCAGCATTTATTCCTTCATTTATAACCACAATAAATATATCTGTGATGCCCCCAAAACAGGTATACATCACCCATCTTGAGTCGTCAAATACATGGTACAAAATTCAAATACAACTTAATTATACAACAGTCGTGTAAAATACGATAAAACATAATCTAAGAGTTTTAATAGGAATATTGCCATCTAGACAATATCCACACTCAATGGAGTCCTCATTACATTTATTGTCACACTATTTAACAGAATAGTGAGGACTACTAATGCTATCATCTGGACCATCACTTCGTTCCCCGACTAGTCCCGGCTACGTACTCATTTCCCGAAGAGAACAGTGAAAGAAAGGGTGAGCTCAACTAGCCCAGTAAGATATATTATGACTAAGATAATACAGAATAAATTATCCTTAGCTTCAACAGTATAACAACCGATAGAATATAATAGACAACAAGTTTTAGATCAACAATCGCAATGTGAATAAGCAATCCATTAGAAGAGTCAAGTAGAGCATAAAATCTATTATCTTCTATGATTTAAAAGTTTTTCATCAACTTTATCACGAGACTCGACAATAAATCAAATCAAATCATCCCTGCACCACGGCCAAGGATATTCATGTAATCATCAATGGTCATGATTATACCGAATAATCCATGGTCATAATCATACCAACAACTGTCCATCAATGAACTATAGGCCAATGATGACTTTTACCACATCATTCGTCACATTACGGTCATGATTATATCGAATAATCTCTGGTCATAATCATACCAAGTCCATCTATGCACGTAAGTCAAAGATGACTTTCATCACAATATAAGCATGATAATGATGACAATGACATAATAATTCAATAAAACAAGTTCAAGGATAAATTTTAATGATTTATAATTTAATTTATCCAGAAATCAATAACGTCCAAATTGACAACATGATACTGCTTTGTGGAGTAAAATTCAAGAATAATATTCATGTACCAAAATAATTTAGACAGAACAAAAATATATTTTTTTGGGTAAATGGTACCCCGTGAATAGTACTTCAGGAATAGTACCTCATGAATAGTAACCCGGCATGAAAAGTACCCCAAATACCCGAGTGAATAATATTTGGGTGAATTGCAATTGGGTGAATAGTAACTCGTGAATAGTACTCTGGCATGAAAAGTGCCCCGAATACCCAAGTGAATAATACTAGAGTGAATAGTAACCAGGTGAATAGTAACCCGTAAATAGTATTCTGACATTAAAAGATCAATAATTATCAACAAAGCTCAGAATAATATTTCCATAAAAAGATACTGGATGAAGCGCAAATATCAAGGATATTCCACTAATTTCATGGAGTATATAAGGCAAAACTTTAACCAACTGAGTATAATAGAATATATGAAACTGCAAATGGATTTTTGCCCGCCATGCGGTAATCCACGTAGACAGATCATTTTCACAATTTAATAAGGAATGAATACGAAGGATCATTCACCATGCATGCGGTAATCCACACATATAGGTTATTCTAACAGAATAATAAAGAATGGAATAATAGAAGAATTCACCATGCATGCAATAGACCGCACAGACAGGTTATTCCAACAGAATAATAAAGAACGGAACCAAGTCATGCGTAATACGCATAGACAGGATATTCCAACAGAATAATAAAGAATGGAACCAGAAATGTAATCCGCATGCATGACGGATATTCAAACATAATAATAAAGAATGGAATAACAGAAGAATTTCACCATGTATGCGGTACTTCACATAGACAGGTTATTCCAACATAATAATAAAGAATGGAATAACAAAAGAATTTCACCATGTATGCGGTACTTCGCATAGACAGGTTATTTCAACATAATAATAAAGAATGGAATAACAGAAGCTCTCTTCATGAATACGAAATAAATAATACCCCTTACCTTAGAAGAAGACTGGATACTGGAATAGTGAGGTAACAGACTTTGCTTCTTCTTTCTCTCTATAATTTCTCTATAATAATTGCTCTATAGCTTTAGTGAATTGGTGAGAAATGAAGAAAGAATGAGCTTCTATTTAAAGGAAAATATAGTTTCGATAATTACACGTTTTGGGGCTCAAAATATTACAGTATAATACCTTCCTCTTTTTCTTCATTTTTAATTTAGTCCTGCAAGTATTATCAAACTTGCACCACATCCCCTAATAGTAAATAATGTGAATCAATAGTAAATCATGTGAATCAATAGTTCTAGACATGTGAAAATACGAATTACAGTATAGTACCTCCATTTTTAACTTAGTCATGCAAGTATATTATCAATCTTGCACCACTACCCCTAATAGTACAAGAATGTGAATCAATAGTACACACATGTGAACATATAGTTATAAACATGTGAATTAATAGCAATTAATTGCTCATTTATCTGGTTAATTACCGGTAACTTCCAGACATCAATTATTATCGAAATAAATGTCGATTTTCACTAACACTAATAAATCCAACACAATGGAACTATCAATTTCATTTTTAATCAACACGAACTTATTCATCATTAATATTATAATTCACAATATTTAACAACCAGGTTGTTCCCAGGAAAGAGAGGGCTTTCCGATAAGGATTTATCCTTATTGGCGCGCAATTAGGTGACTAAACCTCTCCTTGACATAACTTCTAGACATTGTCAATATTGCAAATAATAATATGAATAACTTTGTCGTCATAATTATTAATTTAATAATATAATATATTATACAGATGATACCATGACAATAATTGAATCAATAATATGAGAGATATGATGCAGCAATTACTGTAGCAATAATTGAGTATAATTGAGTGACTTCTTATGTAAGTATCAATTGTGACGCCCCCAAAACAGGTATACATCACCCATCTTGAGTCGCCAAATACATGGTATAAAATTCAAATACAACTTAATTATACAACAGTCGTGTAAAATATAACAAAATATAATCTAAGAGTTTTAATAAGAATATTTTCATCTAGACAATATCCACACTCAATGGAGTCCTCATTACATTTATTGTCACACTATTTAACAGAATAGTGAGGACTACTAATGCTATCATCTGAACCCATCACTCCGTTCCTCGACTAGTCCCGCTACGTTCTCATTTCCTGAAGAGAACAGTGAAAGAAAGGGTGAGCTCAACTAGCCCAGTAAGGAATATTATGACTAAGAGAATGCAGAATAAATTATCATTAGACTTCAATAATGTTAAACTGGTAGAATATAATAGACAACAAGTTTAACTGCAGCGGAACAAGCAATTCATTTGAAGATTCAAGTAGAGCATAAAATCTTCTATCTTCTATAATTTAAAAAGTTTTTCATCAACTTTATCGCTGAGACTCAACTTAATAAATAAAATCGAATCATCACTGCATCACGGCCAATGATATTCTTGTAATCATCAATGGTCATGATTATACCAAATTATCTCTAGTCATAATCATACCAACAACTGTCCATTAATGAACTACAGGCCCATGAGGACTTTTACCACATCATTCGTCACATTACGGTCATGATTACACCGAATAATCCCTGGTCATAATCATACCAAGTCCATCTATGCATATAAGCCAAAGATGACTTCAATCACAATATAAGCATGAGGATGATGACAATGACATAATAATTCAATAAAACAAGTTCAAGGATAAATTTTAAAGATTTATAATTTTAATTTTTCCAAAAATCAATAACGTCCAAATTATCAACATGATACTTCTTTGTGGAGTAAAATTCAAGAATGCTCAGAAGAATATTTCCATGAAAAGATACTGGATGAAGCGGAAATATCAAGGATATTCCACTAATTTCATGGAGTATAGAAGCCAAAACTTTAATTTTTGCCCGCCATGCGATAATCCACATAGACAGATCATTTCCACAATTTAATAAGGAATGAATACGAAGGATCATTCACCATGCATCACAGAATCCACATAGGCGAGTTATTCTAACATAATAATAAAGAATGGAATAATGAAGAATTCACCAGAGCGTATCGTAATCCGCATGCATAAAGGTTATTCCAATAGAATAATAAAGAATGGAACCAGTCATGTGTAACCCGCAGACAGGATATTCCAATGTAATAATAAAGAATGAAACTAGGTTATCGTAACCCTCACGACATGTGATATTCCAACGTAATAATAAAGAATGGAATAACAACAGAATTCACCAGCATGTGATAGATCATCAGCACATACAAAGTTATTCCAACATAATAATAAAGAATGGAATAACAGTAATAATTTCACCATGTATGCGAAGATTTAGCATGGCATGTTATTCCAACATAATAATATAGAATGGAATAACAACCCTTACGAGTATTAAAAGAAAATAACTCTCTTCATGAATACGAAAGAATAATGCCCCTTACCTTAGAAGAAGACTGGATACTAGAATAATGAGGTAGCAGACTTCTCTTCTTCTTTCTCTCTATAATAATTGCTCTATAGCTTTTGTGAATTGGTGAGAAATGAAGGAAGAATGAGCTTCTATTTATAGAAAAATATAGTTTCGATAATTGCACATTTTGGGGCTCGAAATATTAAAGTATAATACCTTCCTCTCTTTTTTCATTTTTAATTTAGTCCTGCAAGTATTATCAAACTTGCACCACCTCCCCTAATAGTAAATCATGTGAATCAATAGTAAATCATGTGACTCAATAGTTCTAATCATGTGAAAAAATAATTACAGTATAGTACCTTCATCTATACCTCTATTTTTAACTTAGTCATGTAAGTATTATCAATCTTGCACCACCTCCCATAATAGTACAAGAATGTGAATCAATAGTACACACATTTGAAAAAATAGTTATAATCTTGTGAATTAATAACGATTAATTGCTCATTTATCCGGTTAATTACCCGATTGGTCAACATAACCTCCAGACATCAATTATTATCGAAATAAATGTCGATTTTCACTAACACTAATAATTCCAACACAATGGAACTATCCATTTCATCTTTAATCAACACGAACTTATTCATCATTAATATTATAACTCACAATATTTAACAATTAGGTCATTCCCAGGAAAGAGGGGGCTTTCCGATAAGGATTTCTCCTTATTGGCACGCAATTAGGTGACCAAACCTCTCCTCGATGTAACTTCTGACATTGTCAATATTGCAAATAATAATATGAATAACTTTGTCATCTCAATTATTGATTTAATAGTATAACATATTATACGATGATGATCTTGTGACAATAATTGAATCAATAATATGAGAGATATGATGCGGCAATTCTTGTAGCAATAATTGAGTATAATCGAGTGACTTCTTACGTAAGCATCAATAATCAATACCGTGTGCTACTATGCAACCACGCCATTCATCAGATTTTTACTACCGAGTAGCTCAACAGCTTTTAATCGGTAACACTTTCGCGTTATTTTTATAAAAGATAATTACATGCTTTTCTTACTACGACAATACTTTCGTTGTGGGGTCCACCAATGATTATGTCGTGGTACGAATATTCCCCGACCAATCGAATATTATATAACAACTTGCTTACTTTGCAAAATTTATAAATATTACCCACAACTATAACATTATATCAAATCCACACCATAATATTCAAAAAAATATTTCGAGAAATTTAAATGTTTATTCATAAAATTTGGGTCTCACAATTTCCCCTCCTTATGAAATTTTGCCCTCGAAATTTATGTACGTACCTGGTATGCCGAAGAGATGAGGATACCTTTACTTCATTTCAGATTCTAACTCTTGAGGTATAACCTTTGAGTGTTGAATACGGTCCTTCTTATCCAAGATTTTAACACGTATCTCCGCATACGTTAAATCTTCTGTTATCTCGTCTAGTTCTAATTTAATAACGTGGTTTGGGTCATCCACATATTTAAGTAACATCGACACATGAAAAACGTTATGAACACGCGACATACTTGGCGGTAAAACGAATCTATAGGCCACAGTTCCTACTCGATCAAGGATTTCAAATGGGCCAATTAAATCGAGGGTTGAGATTTCCTCTCTTCATCGATTCTTACTTATAGAATAACGCCCTCTTGAACCTTCTTCTTCACATTCATCAGCTCTGAGTATGTATGTGAGACCCCGAATTTTATGAAATAAAAGTATTCAATTTTTTTATTTTTATTTTTTCTATTTTGGTAAATAGCACGGTATTGATTATTGATGCTTATGTGATAAGTCACTCAGTTTTGTTTTATTGGTATTATTAATGTAATAAAATGTAAAAGCTTTTTATATAAAATGAATACTTTTATAAAGTTATTCTATAAATAGAATATATTATATTCTATTGTGCATAGTGTTTTGCATAGTAAAATCTTTTTTATATAAAAATGTAATACTTTTATAAAGTTATCTGCTTTATTAGACAATAATTAGAATATATTATATTTTATTATGCATAGTGTTTGCATAGTGCTCGCATAGTGTTTTGCATAGTAAAATTTTTTATAAAGTTATTCATTTTATTAGATTATAAATAGAATATATTATATTTTATTTAAAAGATTTTGCTTTAAATATGGACCGTCGATTAAAGTAAATCAATCTAGGCCGTTCATGAGTTAGTTATTACTATGCGGTCCATTTTTCTATAAATAGAAGCTCATTCCTTCATTATTTCTTCTAATTCAATTGAAACTCTAAAGAGAGAAACTATAGAGAGAGTTCTTCTTCTATAATCTTGAGCGTATTTCTTTAGATTTTAAGAAAGCTTTGAAGTAGTGCAAGTTTTCTTCAAGTATATTCCCTTCTACCAAATTTAATACTTTTCTTTTTAAGGTAGGGGATATAATTGTCGTACTTTCATAAAGGATATTATTATTATTTATTATTCTATTGGAATAACTTTTGTATCTGCGGACTACCCTATACTTGGTGAAATTCTTACATTATTCCATTCTTTATTATTATGTTGGAATAACTTTGCTTATGCAAGATCTGCATACATGGTGAAATTCTTCTAATATTCCGCTCTTTATTATTACATTTTAATATCTTATCTGTGCGCTTCTGTGGGACTGGTTCCATTATTTATTATTACTCATTAGAATATCCCGTCTGCGTGCGTTTACTTGTGGGACACAGTTCCATTATTTATTATTCGTTTAACATCCCAGCTTGGTGTAATTTTGCCCTCGACTTCGGTTCCGTTATTATTATTCTATTGGGAATAACCTATCGGTGCAATCTATCGCACGCATGGTGAATCTTTCTGTTATTCCATTCTTTATTATTCTATTGGAATAACCTGTCTATGTGGATTACCACATGCATGGTGAATGATCCTTCGTATTCATACGAATAGTATTTTTATTAAAAATGGGTTTCTGCCAGGGGCAGATTCGTAATTTTTTAACTCTCAAAAATTTTGGAAAAATTTGAAATGATAATTTGATGAGTTTTCTAAATTGTGTCCAAAAATGGCGATTTTTGGATGTATAGATTAAGAGTTATGGATTTTTTGGGAAAAGACTATTTTAAAAGTAAACCCTTATAACTCCTTGTGGTTAACTCCAAAATTGGTGAAATTTTTATTGGGAGTACATGTATATAACAGGAGTATACCCTGTAAATTTTGGAAATTTTGGACAAAAGTACAATTTATGATAAATGTCTAAATATTCGGCAGTTTTAGCCATATGAAAAATAGTAAATGAATTTTAAAAATTCTGAGAAAAATATATGTTCAAGATGGGACTATATTCTGCTAAATCCCAGAAAAGAAATATTTTTGGGACTGATTTGGTATTTTTCATGAAAATGAACTAGTTATGAGTAAATGAATTAAATATATTATGTGAAGTAATAAAATTGAAAAATAGGATTTTATGGCTTGAGAATCCTATATAGGGTATATGCAGATTTTTGACGAGGGATTTGATCATTGATGATGAAATCTTATAAGTATGGCATTTTTGAATGATTAAACGCATTATTTGATAAAGTGTAAACAATTGAAATAAATTGTTTATAAGTTTAAGAAATGATTAAAATATTGTTATAATATTAATGATATTAGATTATGAGATTATTAAGTGATTGATAACATTTGGTTATTATTGAATGCTGGATAAATTGTATTATAAATGTTTAATATTTATCCTTTATCTCATTTGATTGATTCTTATATCATTGTCATCATCCTAATGCTTATACTGTGTTGAAAGTCATCTTTGGCCGTAGTGCATAGATGGACTCTGTATGATTATGACCAGGGATTATTCGGTATAATCATGACCGTAATGTTACAAATGATGTGGAAAAAGTCATCTTTAGCCGTAGTGCATAGATGGACTTGGTATGATTATGACCAGGGATTATTCGGTATAATCATGACCGTAATGTTACAAATGATGTGGAAAAAGTACTCATTGGCCCGTAGTACTTTGATGGACAGTTTTTGGTATGATTATGGCTATGGATTCTCTTCGGCCAAGGGTGCAAAGATGAATTGTTTTATGGCATGATCAGGACCGTTGATGAAAACACGATTATCTTTAGCCCGTAGTGCATGGATAATTCGTGGTCGTGATACTAAAGAATATCTTTGGCCTGTAATGTAGGGATGATTCGATGATGTGGATTATTTATGGAGCTGAGTCTCTGCAATGAAATATTAATTCATGGATGTGATAATAATGAATATCTTTGGCCATAGTGCAAAGATGATTTAATGATTACGAGCATGAATTGTGATTTGGTATAACCATGATTTTTGATGTTTCAGGTGAAGATATGTGATAAAAATTATCTTCGTCCTAGTGCGAAAAAAAGGAATTGAATCACAATTATGATTATGAGTTATTCATATGATTGTGGATGAAATTGTGGATTAATGTTACGAGGATAAAACATTATTGGTGGACTTTTAACATGGAGAAGATAATAGACTTTATGGTCTATTTGACTCTTCTAATGGATTGCTCGTTCCGCTGCAACTATGGTTGAAAAGTTTTATCATCTACCATATGTTCTAAATCTCTGATTTATTATTGATGAAAGCTATTGATAATTTAATTATCTTTAGTCATGATATTCTTTACTGGGCTAGTTGTGCTCACCCTTTTTGCTTCACAATTCCTTTCAGGTAATAAGAGTGTTGCCGTAAGAGTGTTGCCAGGTCGAGCGGGGATAACAGGGGAATATAACAGTGGTCTCTAGCTGTGGAGGTTCTCCTTAAACAGTATAAAAAAGTGTGTTGTATTCTATACAACATTTAGTAGTTATATTTGGTGAATCAAATAGGGTGAGGTGAACCCAACTTTGGAAGGGTGTTTTGCCACTATCATACAAGATGTCTAATGACATACAACGTCATGTTATCTTAAGACAGGGTTGTACGCATCCATTTGCTGAATATATCTACGGGCACTACCTATATGATCTTGGAGTTGATTTAAAATATAATATTCACTTGGAGACAGTGGAGATAGTTATATGTCAAGAGAAGACTCACCATTGGAAAGAAGATGATAGTAATCTTCTCATTTTTCTTTGGGGTCTATTGGGTCAACCAAGGATAATTACGTGGCCATATGATATCTATTATAACCTGTATTTACTGGCCTCCCATGTACGAAGGTTTCCTTGAGCACTTCCCAAAGATTTTAGTTTCTAAAACAGTTTTTGACTATACTTTTATGTAAAGTACCATTGTAAGGTTGTGGTCGAGGCACCATAAGAGTTACATACATTTGTATTAAAACTCACAGTTAACTGTGGTCGTATTCTATACGATAGCTCAACAGTTGTATAAATGAAGTTGTATTTAAATTTTGTACCATGTATCTGGCGACTCAGAATGGGTGATGTATACCTAATTTTGGGGGTGTCACAATGTAGCTTGCACGACTTTAACTTTATGGATTAAAGTCGATTCTACTCGTATATTCGTTATCTTCACGTGGGTCCCTAGAGTCTTTAACTCCATCTTCATCATTTGTAAGTTATACAAAATAGGTTTTTGTGTTAACAACATCGCACTCGTAAACGCATACGATCTTCTACTCAACGCATCAGCTACCACGTTCGCTCTTCCATGATGATATTGAATGGTATAGTCGTAATCTTCAAAAGCTCGAGCCAACGTCCTTGGCGCATGTTATGTTCGTTCTAGGTGAAGAAATATTTGAGGGTTTGAGAAATGGGTTTTGTACTAGGGTCAATACAAAATTCGATTTCACGCTATAGGGGTAGGCTAGGAAGTTCTTGAGGAAATTTATTAACAATAAAAATATCATTCAAAACTGTGACTTTCATCCAAGACTTGGATAGTACGTCATATTGATACCTATCAGCTTGCCACCGTTATTCACAACATCCCCTATGGAAATTTCGGCTTCGGTGCATTCCATACAAGGAAGTCACCAAAGAAAGGCTCGGGGCTCTTTACTTATGGCTTGATATGACAGTGATTAACTTTAGTGGTTTGGTTTCTTGAATTCGCATAACAGATTGGTTAGGAATATGAAAACTAACAACCTTACGAAAAGCATGATGAGTGGTTAACCAATCGATTCCTAAAATTGCATCAAAGGAAAGTATTTTCAAAGAGATAAGATTGACAGGTAACGTGAAAGTGTCGATTTGAATCAAACAAGACTTATAAACAGTGGAGGTAACGAAGGTTTCTCCTAACCGAGTTTCAACTGATAAGTCAAAGTCTAATCTCTCCGGAGTCAAATTTAAACGTTGAGCGCAAGCAAGAGAGATAAAAAAATGGGTAGAACCGGTATCTAATAAGGTATAGACTTCGCAAGAATTTATAATTAACTAACCCATGCTAACTTCGTTCGGGTTACTCACATTTTGAGAAGTCACGAAAAACGCTCTCCTTGAAACCACCGACTTTGTTTTATCCGTATCCGCCTTTAGTGCCACCATCCTAGCTGGACTTGATTTTGGTGTATGACAAAATCGGGCTAGGTGACCTTCTTTTCCACAATTATAACATGCTTAGGACTACATCGTGCATCTTGGACTGATATGTCTCTCCCCTTCGCATTTGAAGCATACAATTGGTGGTCGTTCTCCTTCCTTTAAAACGGGTGTTGGTGCTGCTATCTTTCCATCATTGTTGAACCTTCTCTTCTTGAAATTTCCACTCCTATTATCTTGGCCATGATTACCACCGAAGTGGTTACCATTCTTGGCATGATAATTTCCCCCACGATGGTTATCATTGTTCCGATTGTCGTTGCCACCGGTATGATTATAATCGTGTTGTTACTCGTTACCTTTTGGTTGTGCTGACTCATTATCGCGCTCCAATAACTGAGCCCTATTCACAACATCTAAATATAAACAAAGTTTGTGAGAAATGAGGTATTGACGTATATCGGGTTTCAAACCTCTTAGAAACATTCGCTTCATTCGCTCATCATTATCGACCAAATGGGATGTAAACCGGAATAACTCCGCAAATTTAGCCTCGTATTATGACACGGTCATATTGTTTTGCTCCAACTTGATAAACTCCACCTCCTTCATGTGACGAATACTTTCGGGAAAGTACTTGTCGTTGAACAGCTCTTGGAACTTCTCCCAAGACATCTTGAGTGTATCAGGCTGGGTACGTTTTACAGATTCTCACCAGTAATCCGCCTCTTCATGTAACATAAAGGTGCCGAAGGGAACCTTTTGCTCCTCGGAGCATCCCAAGACATCAAATATCTTGGTGATCTGCTTTATCCACGTCTCTGCCTTAAGTGGTTTTGGCTCTCCAATAAACTCCGGTGGTCCCAGCTCCTTGAATTATTTAGCGGTGATCGTCTGAGAGTTTCCAATGTTTCCACTTATATTTTGGACAGGAGTCGCTCTCGCCTGATGTTGCATGAATTGCATAAAGCCTCTGATCATTCCATCGTTCATCATTTGGTCAGTGTTGTTATTTTCCTGAGGATTATTGCCATCCTGATGGACATTATCCTGGGTATTGATCGTTGGTGACTCAACGGTCTCATGTGCTTTATTGCTTATCTCAACATTTTCGGATGCCATTTTCAAATACTGCCCTAAAATAAGGGTTAATTGACATGTCACATATTATCCTTATACTCTGACCGACCAAATAAATACCAAATTAATTTAGGTAGGTCATACTAGAGAAGGAATTCCCCGTATCTCCCCTCTTAGTACTTGTCTCATGTCTCAGCCAGAGATCATATCCCTAAGCTTTGATACCAATTGTGACGCCCCCAAAACAGGTATACATCACCCATCTTGAGTCGCCAAATACATGGTATAAAATTCAAATACAACTTAATTATACAACAGTCGTGTAAAATACGACAAAACATAATCTAAGAGTTTTAATAAGAATATTGTCATCTAGACAATATCCACACTCAATGGAGTCCTCATTACATTTATTGTCACACTATTTAACAGAATAGTGAGGACTACTAATGCTATCACCTGGACCGTCACTCCGTTCCCCGACTAGCTAGTCCCGACTACGTTCTCATTTTCTGAAAAGAACAGTGAAAGAAAGGGTGAGCTCAACTAGCCCAGTAAGGAATATTATGACTAAGATAATGCAGAATAAATTATCATTAGCCTACAATGTTAAACTGATATATATAATAGACAACCAGTTTAACTGCAGTGGAACAAGCAATCCATTAGAAGAGTCCAATAGAGCATAAAATCTACTATCTTCTATGATTTAAATTTTAAAGATTTATAATTTTAATTTATCCAGAAATCAATAACGTCCAAATTGTCAACATGATACTTCTTTGTGGAGTAAAATTCAAGAATGCTCAGAAGAATATTTCCATGAAAAGATACTGGATGAAGCACAAATATCAAGGATATTCCACTAATTTCATGGAGTATAGATGCCAAAACTTTAACCAACTGAGTATAATAGAATATATGAAACCGCAAATGGATTTTTGTCCGCCATGCGGTAATCTACGTAAATGCATCATTTCCACAATTTAATAAGGAATGAATATGAAGGATCATTCACCATGCATGCGGTAATCCACATGCATGAAAGTTATTCCAACGTAATAATAAAGAATGGAATAACATAAGAATTCACCAGCGCGTAAGTAATCCGCAGATGCATACGAGTTATTCCAATGTAATAATAAAGAATAGAACCAGTCACATGCGTAACTTAAGACAAATGTGATATTCCAACGAGAATAATAAAGAATGGAACCAGGTCATGCGTAATCCGCATGCATGTGATATTCCAACGTAATAATAAAGAATGGAATAACAATAGAATTCACCGGGCATGCGATAGATCATGATGAGACGGGTTATTCCAATGTAATAATAAAGAATGTAATAACGTAAGAATTTCACCATGTATGCGGTACTTGATGTATGACAAGTTATTCCAACATAATAATAAAGAATGGAATAACAACCCTTACGAGTATTGAAAGAAAATAACTCTCTTCATGAATACGAAAGAATAAAACCCCTTATCTTAGAAGAAGACTGGATATTGGAATAGTGAGGTAGCAGACTTCTCTTCTTCTTTCTCTCTATAATTTTTCTCTACAATAATTGCTCTATAGCTTTAGTGAATTGGTGAGAAATGAAGGAAGAATGAGCTTCTATTTATAGGAAAATATAGTTTCGATAATTGCACGTTTTGGGGCTCGAAATATTAAAGTATAATACTTTCCTCTTTTTCTTCATTTTTAATTTAGTCCTGCAAGTATTATCAAACTTGCACCACCCCCCTAATAGTAAATCATGTGAATCAATAGTAAATCATGTGACTCAATAGTTCTAATCATGTGAAAAAAACAATTACAGTATAGTACCATCATCTATACCTCCATTTTTAACTTAGTCATGTAAGTATTTTCAATCTTGTACCACCTCCCCTAATAGTACAAGAATGTGAATCAATAGTACACACATTTGAACAAATAGTTATAATCATGTGAATTAATAGCGATTAATTGCTAATTTATCCGGTTAATTACCTGATTGGTCAACATAACCTCCAGACATCAATTATTATCGAAATAAATGTCGATTTTCACTAACACTAATAATTCCAACACAATGGAACTATCCATTTAATCTTTAATCAACACGAACTTATTCATCATTAATATTATACCTCACAATATTTAACAACCCTTCGTTCCTGTGAAGAGGGCTTTCCGATAAGGATTTCTCCTTATTAAGCGCACAATTAGGTGACCAAACCTCTCCTCGATGTAACTTCTGAACATTGTCAATATTGCAAATAATAATATGAATAACTTTGTCATCTCAATTATTGATTTAATAGTATAACACATTATCTGACGATGATAATCGTGACAATAATTGAATCAATAATATGAGAGATATGATGTAACAATTACTATAGCAATAATTGAGTATAACCGAAAGTGACTTCACGTAAGCATTAATAATCAATATCGTGTTACTACTATGCAACCAATACACAGATTCATCGTACTTTTACTACCAAGTAGTTCAACAGTTTTAACGGTAACACTTTCGCCGTTATTTTTATAAAAAGATAATTCTGTCGTTTTCTTACAACGACAATACTTCCGTTATGGGGTCCACCAATGATTGTACCATCGTACAAATATTCCCTGTTAAAATGAATAATCCCCGACCAATCGAATATTATATAACAACTTGCTTACTTTGCAAAATTTATAAATATTACCCACAACTATAACTTTATATCAAATCCACACCATAATATTCAAAAAAATATTTCGAGAAATTTAAATCTTTATTCATAAAATTTTGGGTCTCACATCAATAATCAATACCGTTTACTACTATGCAACTACGCCAGACATCGCATTTCTTTTACTCTGGGATAGTTCAACAGTTTTAACGGTAACACTTTCGTCATTATAAAAAGATAATTCTGTCGTTTTCTTACTACGACAATATATCTGTTATGGGGTCCACCAATGATTGTGACGTCGTACGAATATTTCCTGATAAAACGAATATTCCCCGACCAATCGAATATTATATACCAACTTGCTTACTTTGAAAAATTTATAAATATTACCCACAACTATAACATTATATCAAATCCACACCATAATATTTAAAAAAAAATATTTCGAGAAATTTAAATCTTTATTCATAAAATCTGGGGTCTCACAATATCCATCATTTATATCCACATAAAATAAATATTTCATCATCATATAAATCAATAATTAATTATTCATAAATGATATTACAGAATCACAATTATGACAACCAAGTAGTTTCCAGGAAAGAGGGGGCTTTCTGATAAGGATTTCTCCTTATTGGCGCGCAATTAGGTGACCAAACCCCTTTCCTAGACAGAACTTTCTTAGACATTGCCAATAATGCTACCTAATAATATTATTCAAATAATATGAATTATTGATCTGATAATGGGAAATATTGTGCAGTGACAATTATTGAAATAACAACAATATAACATATCAACGTAGCAATTATTAAATCAATAAAATAAAATATTGAATAGTAATTACTGTAACAGTTATTGAGTAGTGCCTTTTTACGTAAGAATCAATAATTTCAAAAATATTGTGCAATACCGTGTGCTACTGTGCAACAACGTGTATTACTATATTTTTACCACCAAGTATTCCAACAATGTTAACGGTAACAATTACGCCGTTATTTATAAAAAGTTAAACTTGTCGTTTTCTTCATCCGACATTTATCCGTTATGGGGCCTACAAATGGCTGCACCGTCGTACGAATATTCCCCGACAACAAGAATATTCCACGACCAAACGAATATTCCCCGACAAAATGAATATTTTATAACCACTTGCTTATTTTATAAAATTTTCACATTTCACCCATAACCAAATTATTATATCAAATTAACACCTTATTATTCACAATAATAATTAGAGAAAATTCAATTTTATTTATAAAAAGTTGGGGTCTTACAAACCCCTTTGATTATCTCAAACTCATAAAATCCTTCTCTATTTTCTCTCTATTTTCTTCTCTGTAGTTTCTCTCTTCTGTTCTTTCTTTGCAAATAGATAGGCCAAAAAAATAATATGTAAAAGAAAAAAAAACTAACAAAACATAATACGCCTAATTAACCATCAGTTACACAATCTGAGAAATAAATTTTTATCAGTTTTAAAATTCAAAAACCATAAGGCCTTGTTTGGCAAAACCAATTATAAATAATGACTTAATCATTCCTTAAGCCTTGTTTGGCAAAAATAAGATTAAAATAAGAATTTCAAAAGCTCTAAGGCTTTGTTTGATAAAACCAAATTAAAACTCTTTCAATTTATTTTCATAACTCATTTATAATATAGTTTATTATCCCACTTTATTTAATTAAATTCTCATATTCAAATTTAATTAAATTAAAGTTATAATAACTTATTAAATCAATTTGCCACATAATCCATTACAACAAAATTATAATTTTATTTAATAAATTAACACATCACTTTACTTACTAAATCAAATTAAAACAACATTATAACAATTCATTTAATCCTTATCAACTCTCTAATTTAATTATTAAATTAAATTAGAATATTATCTTATAATAATTAATTTATCACTCTTTTATTTTAATTAACTTCAAAATACCAATTTACCAATTATCAACTTAATTAACGTATTACCTAATTAAGTTAATTCCCACAACTCTTCAATTATTTATTTAACTAATAAATAATCAAATTTAACAATTATTTATTTAACAATAAACGCATCAATTAAAATATTTATTACAATTAAAATTCTAGATTGTTACAGGGATGATCACTTACCACTCGTCGAATTCGGTTACAACAATAGTTACCACGCTAGTATTGGCATGTCGCCTTACGAAGCGTTGTATGGCAGAAAGTGCAGAACTTCACTTTACTGGGATGAAGTTGGCGAGAGACAGTGATGAGTAAGTTTTATACCCATGAATTGAGTGCGTTTGAGCTTAATCTTTTGGAAGTTTTTAAGTGTTTGTGTCTATTTATGCATTTTTACGTTGTTTTATAGGAATTGGGACAAAAGTTACTTGGATCAACTTTTGGGGTTGCTAGATTCGCATTTTCAGCTTGCCATTTATGTAGCAGTCACTTCAGAGCCAATTTCAGCATTGCTCCAGTCCTTATTTCGAAAAACTCATATAATGAAAGTTATAGATCTACGTCTCCTCTTTCCGGAACATCTTGAATCATCAAAATCGGAAATTGGATGAAGAAGTTATGGCCATTTTTCCAAAGGACGTCAAAGCAGAAAATTCCAAAAAATATTCTAGCATCGGGGCGCCCATTTCTAGCCTATTCCAAGCGTCGAGGTGCTAGGAGGCAGCTTTCCAGCGCCGTGAACAGTGCTGGGGCACTAGGGTCGGGCCTAGTCAAGCTTGGACGCATTTTGGGGCGAATTTTGATACTTTTTTTACTCCCAATTTGATTAGGTTTGCTCCTAAGCAAAAAATTGGACTTGTAACCTATAAATACATGATGGGAGGCATAAAATAAAGATGATAGATAGATTAGATTAGATAAAAACACTCCAATAGATTAGAACATAAACCTTAGTTTATATTGGATTGTTGGAGATTGGAGCAACTTGGGGATCATTGAAGATTCAAAGCAAGAGCGGAAGAGGAGTCTCAAGACTGCTGCCAACAGATTCTCTTCTCTTCTCTTCTCTTACTTTTATCTTTTAATGTCTATTCAGTTGTGGATTCTTGATTTTAATTCAATGATTATGAGTTAAATTCTTATTTAAGATTGCAACGGATCTTATTGCATAGTTTATTTTAGTATGCTTCTCTATTAATTACTGTGATCAATTCTATGGATTATCTATTATGATTGCGTTTACTTATTTAATTGTCTAGCTAACAATTACCATGATAATCTATATGAATTCGGGAGATGAAATATAGATTCAGATCTGATCATAACAACATGTGATTATGTTTTCTGCATGGTGTTGGAATTCATGATTTGTGTTTAGGATATGGATATGTCTTTACGCCGCGTGTAATCTGATAGGGAACATGTGCTTTAAATCCTTTTTAATTGTAATTCACATAGGAATATAGTGAATTAGTTAATTTAGGGTGTTTGATTCAATTCTATCAACTGTTGATTTGGATTAATATGTTTGTGATGCATCGGAAGGTGGTTATAAATACTAATAAGTTCCTGATTAACAATCCAGAATAGTGAGCATAATTAATAAGAAGTGTTTTAATATAAGTGAAGCAATAAGTGAAGTTGTGATCTTAAATCTCTATAACATGATTTTCAACTAGTGGTAGTAGTAGTAGTTTAATTATATATTTTAATTCACAACATTAAATCGATTGTTTAAATAAAATTAGTTTGGTTAAGAACTAGTACTTGGTGATTTTTATTAAATAATTCCTCGTGGGAACGATACTCTACTTTCACTTTATTACTTGTTGACAGTGTATACTTGCACGTATGTTTTGATTGTGAAATCGATCAACAAGTTTTTGGCGCCGTTGCCAGGGAGTTCTTTATTAATATTAATTCCATATTAGTTATAATCAATTCGGTCCTAATTTAAACGTTATTTACTTATTTTTCTTCTTGTGTTTGCAGAAATTCTTTGTTAGTGTATGCACACTAGATCAAAGGGCAAAAAGGAACTTTTGCTTTACGCAGACAATATCGAGAGGAAGTTCCAGAAAGTCCGGTTGGCGAGTGAGGTTATACCATTGGAAGAAGATCTGGCAGAACAAGAAATTCCCGTAGTCATGGCAGAGGAAGAACAAAAATCCCTCAGGGATTATGCAATGTCGACAGTGACAAACATACAGTCCAGTATTCGGAGACTGGCGATTAACGCAAACAATTTTGAGATCAAATCGGAAATGATACAGATGTTACAAAATGCAGTTCAGTTTGGGGGTATTTGATGAGTGGATTTTATACCCATGAATTAAGTGCATTTGAGCTTAATCTTTTGGAAGTTTTTAAGTGTTTGTGTTTATTCATGCATGTTTTATGTTGTTTTATAGGAATAAGACAAAAGTTAATTGGATCAACGTTTGGGGTTGCTAGATTCACATTTTTGGCTTGCCATTTACATAGCAGCCACTTCATAGCTAATTTTAGCATTTCTCCAGTCCTTATTTCCAAAAACGCAAATAATTAAAGTTGTAGATCTACGTCTCCTCTTTTCGGAACATCTTGAATCATCAAAATTAGAGTTCGGACGAAGAAGTTATGGCCATTTTCCCAAATGACGTTAGAGCAGAAAATTCCAAAAAATCTTCCAGCGTCGGGGCACCCATTTCTAGCCTATTCATAGCACCGGGGTGCTAGGAGGTAGATTTCTAGTGCCGTGAATAGTACTAGGGCACTAGGGTCGGGCCTGGTCAAGCTTGGACGCATTTTAGGGCCATTTTGATACTTTTTTGACTCCAAATTAGATTGGGTTTGCTCCTAAGCTAAAAATTGGACTTGTAACCTATAAATACACTATGGGAGGCATAAAATAAAGGGGATATATAGATTTGATTAGATAAAAACACTACAATAAAATAGAACATAAACCTTAATTTATATTGGATTGTTGGAGATTGAAGCAACTTGGGGATCATTGAAGATTCAAAGTAGGAGCGGAAGAAGAGTCTCAAGACTGCTGACAAGAGATTTTATTCTCTTCTCTTCTCTTACTTTTATCTTTTAATGTCTATTCAGTTGTGGATTCTTGATTTTAATTCAATGATTATGAGCTAAATTCTTGTTTAAGATTGCAACGGATCTTATTGCATAGTTTATTTTAGTATGCTTCTCTATTAATTACTGTGATCAATTCTATGGATTATCTATTATGATTGCGTTTACTTATTTAATTGTCTAGCTAACAATTACCATGATAATCTATATGAATTCGGGAGATGAAATATAGATTCAGATCTGATCATAACAACATGTGATTATGTTTTCTGCATGGTGTTGGAATTCATGATTTGTGTTTAGGATATGGATATGTCTTTACGCCGCGTGTAATCTGATAGGGAACATGTGCTTTAAATCCTTTTTAATTGTAATTCACATAAGAATATAGTGAATTAGTTAATTTATGGTGTTTGATTCAACTCTATCAACTGTTGATTTGGATTAATATGTTTGTGATGCATCAGAAGGTGGTTATAAATACTAATAAGTTCCTAATTAACAATCCAGAATAGTGAGCATAATTAATAAGAAGTGTTTTAATATAAGTGAAGCAATAAGTGAAGTTGTGATCTTAAATCTCTATAACATGATTTTCAACTAGTGGTAGTAGTAGTAGTTTAATTATATATTTTAATTCACAACATTAAATCGATTGTTTAAATAAAATTAGTTTGGTTAAGAACTAGTACTTGGTGATTTTTATTAAATAATTTCTCGTGGGAACAATACTCTACTTTCACTTTATTACGTGTTGACTGTGTATACTTGCACGTATGCTTTGATTGTGAAATCGATCAACAAACAGTTACTAGGACCATAATTGGTACAGCAAACAGCAGAGATAGTCAAAGTAATCCAGAAAAGATTGGTAGTAGCTCAGGATAGGAAGAAGAAATACGTCGATCCACACCATAAAAATGTTGAGTTCGAATCGGGTAGCTTGGTATTCTTGAAAATCTCTCCCTCGAAGGGAAAAATCAGATTCGGTAAAAAAGGGAAATTGAGTCATATACACAAACTAGCAGAGTAATCTCTTCAACCTAAACTTTAATTTACGTTCTTATATTTTCCTCTGTGATTGAAGAGATTAATAATTGATGAGTATATGATGTTATATATGTTATTATATGTTTACAATATGTTTATATCATATATTCGTGTGATTAGAGTAATTGATTTCATGTAAACATGCTAGAATCAGAGTTTTTCCATTAACTGGTGTTTTGAGTTCTTTGTAAAACAACTATTGTATGAGCAATGCATGAATTGATGATTTATGTGTATAAACATGATAATATATAATCATAACATGTTTTTAAAAGTAGTATGCACACAAGCCAATCATGTTTGATGATAAAGTATATACTTTGTAACAATCTTATTCATTTAATAATAAAAAGTATTAATTAATTAAAGGCTTTTAATTATCTACATGATGTTGTTTTATAATATGTGATAAACCCATAGTTTTTAAGCAATGCTTTTAGAATAATGATGATGATCATTCTAATGAGATCTAAATTCTTAGAAAGCTTAAAACTAAAATAGTTCTCAATCGTTGGATTACTAAATTGGGGATTAGTGAATCCGGATAGATTGGTACATACGTTGCTTGCTCATTGGATGAGGATGATTGATCTCATGATCATTTGTGTGACGCCCCCAAAATTAGGTATACATCACCCATCTTGGGTCGCCAGATACATGGTACAGAATTCAAATACAATTTACTAATACAACTGTCGTGTACAATACGACAAAACATAACTGTGAGTTTGAATACAATTATTGTCTACTAGAGATTATACAAACTCAAAAGGAGTCCTCATTACAATTATTATCACACTATTTCACATAATAGTGAGGACTACTAATGCAACATCTAGGACCATCACTCTGTTCCCCGACTAGTCCCTGTTACGTTCTCATTTCCTAAAGAGAACAATGAAAGCAAAAGGGTGAGATCAACTAGCCCAGTAAGAAATATTATGACTAAGATAATGCAGAATAATTTATTGTTAGCCTTCAACAATGTTAAACTGATAAAATATAATAAATATCAAGTTTAACTGCAGCGGAACAAGCAATCCATTAAAAGAGTCAAGTAGAGAATAAAATCTACTATCTTTTATGATTTAAAAGGTTTTTCATCACTTTTATCATTGACTCTCGACAATAAATAATCCACATCATCGAATCACCCCCACTACTACCAAGGATATTCTTTAGTATCACGACCACAATTATCCATGCACTACGGGCCAAGAATATTTGTGTATTCATTAATGGTCATGATCATGCCAACAACTGTCCATCAATGCACTACGGGCCAATGAGGACTTTTATCACATCATTTGTAACATTACGGTCATGATTACACGAATAATCCCTGGTCATAATCATACCAAGCCCATCTATGCACTACAGGCCACAGATGACTTTCAACAACATATAAACATGAGGATGATGACAATGGTCTATGAATTCAATAAAACAAGTTCAAGAATTAATTTATCTAGGAACTGATAACGTCCAAATTGTCAACATGATATTGCTTTGTAGAGTAAAATTCAAGAATGCTCAGAAGAATATTTCCATGAAAAGATACTGGATGAAGCGCAAATATCAAAGATATTCCACTAATTTCATAGTTATAGAAGTCAAAGTTTTAACCAACTAAGTATAATAAAGAATGGAATAACAAAAGAAATCACCATGCATGCGATGAATCGCATGAGCGGAGTTATTCCAATAGAATAATAAAGGATGAAACCGTGTCCCACAGAACGCACGCATACGATATTATTCCGAGAATAATAAGTAATGGAACCAGTCCCACAGAACGCACGCATACGATGATATTCCGATGTAATAATAAATAATGGAACCGTGTCCAACAGAACGCATGCATGTGATATTCCGGCGAATAATAAAGAACGGAATATTAGAAGAATGTCACCATGTATAGGGTAGCCACAGCGATACAAAAGTTATTCCAATGTAATAATAAATAATGGAATAATGTAGTTCTCTTCATGAGTACAACAAGTAACATCCCTTACCGTAAAAGAAACCGAATATAAGAGTAGGAAGTAGCGGTAATACTTTTCTATAGGTTCTCTTGTAATTCTCTCTCTAGAGTTTCAAATGAATTCAAAAAATAATGAAAGAATGAGCTTCTATTTATAGGAAAATGGAATGAATAGTAACTAATTCATGAACTATCCAGATTGATTTACTATTGAACTGACGGTCCATATTGGTTTACTATTAAAACTTAAAACAACATTCCATACCGATTTACTATTAAAACTTTAAACCAAATGATCCATATTGATTTACTATTATAACTCCACCAATGGTCCATATTGACTTACTATTATATCTTCAACCAACTATTCGAAAAATTAGTACATCTCCTCATAGAATAATATTGTACCCAAATACCCGAATGCACAATACTAGAGTGAATAAGAATCGTGAATAAGAACTCATGAATAAGAACTCGTGAATAGTAACTCGTGAATAGTAACTCATGAATAGTAACTCATGAATAGTATCTCGGCACACGAAAAGTGTCCCGAATACCCAATTGAACAATATATCCTCCGGACATCAATTATACTAACACAAAATAAGTCCAACACAATGGAACTATAAAATTCATCTTTAATCAACACGAACTTATTCATCATTAATATTATAATTCACAATATTTAACAACCCAAAGTTCCCGTGAAAGAGGGGCTTTCCGATAAGGATTTCTCCTTATTGGTGCGCAATTAGGTGACCAAACCTCTCCTCGATGTAACTTCTAGACATTGTCAATATTGTAAATAATAATATGAATAACTTTGACGTCTCAATTATTGAATTAATAATATATCATATAATGCAGATGATACTATAACAATAATTGAATCAATAATATGAGAAATATGATGCACCAATTCATCAGAGCAAACAATCGAGTATAACCGAGTGACTTCTCACGTAAGCATCAATAATCAATACCGTGTGTCTTCTTTACGCAACTATGCGATATCATTGTACTTTTACTACTAAGGTAGTTCAACAGCTTTAAAGGTAACTCCTCCGCCGTTATTTTCATAAAGTATTTTTTGTCGCTTTTCTCAATCGACAATAATTCCGCTGTGGGGTCCACCAATGATTGTCTTTGTTATCGAATATTCCTTGTTAAAACGAATATTCCCCACCAATCGAATATTATATAACAACTTATGTATTTTGCAAAATTTATAAATATTACCCACAACTATAACATTATATCAAATCAATACCATTATATTCAAAAATATAATTCAAGAAAATTATTCTTTATTCATAAAAGTTGGGGTCTTACAACCTCCCCTTCTTATGAAATTTCGTCCTCGAAATTAGGGTACATACCTGGTATGTCGAAGAGATGAGGATACCTTGACTTCATCTCAGATTCCAACTCCCAAGTCATTTCCTCCACATCGTGGTTTCTCCACAAAACTTTGACTTGAGGTATAACCTTGGAGCGTAGAACATGATCCTTCTTATCCAAGATTTTAACTGGTAACTCTTCATATGTTAAATCTTCCTCTATCTCGTATGGTTCTAACTCAATAATGTGGTTTGGGTCTTTCACATATTTACGTAACATAGATATGTGAAAAACATTATAAACACGAGACATACTTGGTGGTAAGGCGAGTCTATAGGCTACAGTTTCCACTTGCTCAAGAATTAAAAATGGGCCAATGAATCGAGGATTGAGCTTTCCACTCTTTCCAAATCTCGTAACTCCTTTCCATGGAGCAACACGTAACAACACATGATCTCTAATATCGAATTCTACGTCCTTTCGATGAAGATCAACATAACTCTTTTGTCGATCTTGTGAAGTTTTTATACGTTGTCAGATCGTTTGAATCTTTTCTGTAGTCATACGTACCAACTCCGGTCCCAACAACGTTGCTTCACCCACCTCATCCCAGCATACTGGAGAACGACACTTTCTCTCATACAACGCTTTGAATGGAGCCATGCCAATACTTGTTTGATAACTGTTGTTGTAGGAAAACTCCACCAATAGTAAAAACTTATCCCAACTTCCCTTAAAATCAAGGACATAGAGTCTTAATAGATCTTCAAGAGTTTGAATAGTCCTCTCCGACTGTCCATCCGTCTGAGGATAATATGCCGAGCTAAATCATAAATCCGTGCCCATAGCTTTCTGCAAACTAACCCAAAATCGTGAAGTGAATCTTAGGTCTCGATCAAAAACTATGGATATTGGCATACCATGCAGTCTTACAATCTTATTTATGTACATACAAGCAAGACGTTCAAGTGTATAATTTTCTCGTATAGGTAAGAAGTGAGCAGACTTGGTCAATCTATCAACAATGACCAAAATTGCATCTATGCCTTGAGAAACCTTGGGAAGACCAGTAACAAAATCCATGGTAATATGCTCCCACTTCCATTCTGGAATTTCAAGTGGTTGCAATGGACCTTTTGGTACTTGATGCTCCGCCTTGACTCGTTGACAAGTTAAACACCTTAAGATAAACTCCGCTATCTCTCTCTTCATATTGCTCCACCAAAATGTATGTCGAAGATCCTGATACATTTTGGTACTCCCAGAATGGATTACAAACGGTGTGTTGTGCGCCTCCATCATGATTTTATACTTTAAATCAGGGTCATTAGGAACACAAAGTCTAGAGTTGACTCGAAGTATTCCTTCTTCATCGATTCTTGCTTCCTAAGATAAGACCTTCTTGCACTTTCTTCCTCATACGTGACGCCTCCGGATCTCAGAGCTTGCAGACTTTAACTTTATCAATTAAAGTCGGCTCTACTTGTATATTCGCCATCATCACATGGGTCCCTGAGTCTTTAACTCTATCTCCATCCTTTGTAAGTCACACAAAATGGGCCTTTACGTTGACAATATCGCACTTTCAGTACTTGCATATGATCTTCTACTCGTCGCGTCCACTACCACGCTCGCTTTTCCGGATGGTATTGGATGGTATGATCATAATCTTTCAACAGTTCAAGCCAACGTCGTTGTTGCATGTTGAGTTCCTTTTGAGTGAAGAAATATTTGAGGCTTTTATGATCCGTAAAGATCTCCACTTTCTCCCTATACAAGTAATGCCTCCAAATTTTAAGTGCGAAGACAACAGCTGCTAACTCTAGATCATGAGTAGGATAATTCCTCTCATATTCTTTGAGTTGTCTTGAGGCATAGGCTATGACTTTTCCATGTTGCATGAGAACACATCCCAACCCTTTGCCCGAAGCATCACTATAGATGACAAATCCCTCCGAGCCAGATGGTATTGTCAGAATAGGTGCTGAAATGAGTCTCCTCTTGAGTTCTTGAAAACTCTTCTCACATTCTTCGCTCCAACCAAACTTTGTATCTTTCCGAGTCAGCTGAGTTAATGGAGTAGCGATTCGAGAAAAACCTTCCACGAAACTCCGATAATAACCAGCTAAACCGAGAAAGCTACGTACTTCGGTTACTGATTTAGGTTGCTCCCAACTTTGAATAGCTTCAATCTTTGCCGGGTCAACAAATATTCCATGACTTGATACTACGTGCCCAAGGAATGCTACTTCCTCAAGCCAGAACTCGCATTTCTTTAACTTGGCATAAAGCTTGTATTCACGAAGCTTTTGGAGTGTTAGCCTCAAGTGTTGCTCATGATCTTCACGACTTTTGGAATAAATAAGGATGTCATCAATAAAGACGACCACAAAGTGATCCAAATATTCCTTGAATACTCGGTTCATCATATCCATGAAGGCAGCAGGAGCATTAGTCAATTCAAAGGACATGACTAGGAATTCATAATACCCGTACCGAGTTCTGAAAGCCGTCTTTGGAATGTCATCGATTCTAATTTTCAATTGGTGATATCCGGAATGAAGATCAATCTTTGAAAAGAATTTGGCTCCTTGCAACTGGTCAAACAGGTCATCAATACGTGGCAATGGGTACCTATTTTTGATGGTGACATGATTCAACTCCCGATAATCAATACAAAGTCGCATACTCCCATCTTTCTTCTTCACGAATAGAACAGGAGCACCCCAAGGAGACGTACTAGGACGAATGAAACCAATGTCTAACAATTCCTGCAATTGGGTCTTTAACTCCTGAAGTTCAATAGGAGCCATTCGATATGGGGCTTTGGAAATGGATTTTGTACCGGGTTCAAGGTCGATACAAAATTCAATTTCACGCTCTGGGGGTAGGCCAGGAAGTTCTTCAGGGAATACGTCAGGAAATTTATTAACAATAGAAATATCATTTAAAACTGACGTATTTTTGTTTAAATCTATGACATGAACTAAGAAAGTTTGACACCTATTTTTCAATAAACGAATAGCTTTATGGCTTGAAATGACCGTGATTGATTTTAATGGTTTGGTCGCTTGAATTCGCATAATAGGTTGATTAGGAATATGAAAACTAACAACCTTACGAAAACAATCAATTTTTGCATAATGAGTAGTTAACCAATCAATCCTTAGAATTACCTCAAACACAAGTATTTTTAAAGAAATAAGATTGACAGGTAATGTGCGATTACCGATTTGAACCAAACAAGACTTATAACCAGTGGATGTAATGAAGGTTTCTCCCAATGGAGTTTCCACAGATAAGTCAAAGTCTAATTTCTCCGGAGTCAAATTTAATCATTGAGCGCAAGTAGGAGAAATAAAAGAATGGGTAAAATCGGTATCAAATAAAGTATAGACTTCACTAGAGTTTATGATAAGCTTACCCGTGATGACCTCATTCGGGTTCCTTACTTTCTGGGAGGTTACAACAAACGCTCTCCCTTGCACTACCGACTTTGACTTTTCTCGACTGGCCTTTGGTGCCTCCATCCTAGCTGAACTTGTCTTCATGAACGATAAAATCGAAGCTAAGTGACCTTCTCTTCTATAATTATAACATGCTTTGACTAAGCATCACGCAGCTTGACCGATGTGTCATTCCCCTCGCATTTGAAGCATATGATAGGTGGTCGTTCTCCTTCCTTAACAACGGGTGCTGGTGTTGACGTCCTTCCATCATTGTTGAATCTCCTCTTCTTGAAATGTCCATTCTTATTGGTTTGGCCTTGATTACCACCGAAGTGGTAACCACTTCTGGCCTGTTGATTCCCTCCACGCTTGTTGTCACCGCTTTGATGACTGCTCTCCTTTGGTTGCGTTGACTCGTTATCGCGCTCCACTAACTGAGCCCTATTTACAACATCTGAATACAAACACAGTTTATGAGAAATAAGATGTTGACGTATCTCAGGTTTCAAACCTCGAAAAAACATTTGCGTCATTCGCTCCTCATTATCCACCAAATGGGATGCAAACCCGGACAACTCTGCAAATTTAGCCTCATACTGCGACACGGTCATATTATTTTGCTCCAGCTTGATAAACTCCACTTCTTTTATGTGACGAATACTTTCGGGAAAGTACTTGTCGTTGAATAGTTCTTGGAACTTCTCCCAAGACATCTTCAGTGTGGTAGGTTGAGTACGCTTTCCCGATTCCCACCAATAATCTGCCTCTCTTCGCAACATAAAGGCGGCAAAAGGAACCTTTTGCTCATCGGAGCATCCCAAGACATTATCTTGGTGATCTGCTTTATCCATGCTTCCGCCTTTAGTGGTTTTGGCTCTCCAATAAACTCCAGTGGTCCCAGCTCCTTGAACTATTTAGCGGTGACCGTCCGAGAGTTTTTAGTATTCCAACCTACATTGTGGACAGGAGCCGCTCTCGCCTGTTGTTGCATGAATTACATAAAGCCTCTGAACACTCCGTCATTCATCATTTGGTCAGTGTTGTTGTTTGCATGAGGATTGTCGCCTTCCTGAAGCACATTATCCTGATTATGTGGTGAGTCAACAGTCGCCTGTGCTCCATTGCTATTCTCAACATTCTCGGATTTCATTTTCAGAGACTGTCACAAAACAAAAGGTTAATTGACATGTAACATATTATCCCTATATTCTGACTGACCAATTAAATACCAAAAAAAACTTAGGTAGGTCATACTAGCGAAGGAATTCCCCGTCTTTCCCTCCTAGTTCTATTTTCACATCTTAGCCAGGGATCATATCCCTAAGCTTTGATACCAACTGTGACGCCCCCAAAATTAGGTATACATCACCCATCTTGGGTCGCCAGATACATGGTACAGAATTCAAATACAATTTACTAACACAACTGTCGTGTAAAATACAACAAAACATAACTGTGAGTTTGAATACAATTATTGTCTACTAGAGATTATACAAACTCAAAAGGAGTCCTCATTACAATTATTATCACACTATTTCACAGAATAGTGAGGACTACTAAAGCAACATCTAGGACCATCACTCTGTTCCCCGACTAGTCCCTGCTACGTTCTTATTTCCTGAAGAAAACAATGAAAGCAAAAGGGTGAGCTCAACTAGCCCAGTAAGAAATATTATGAATAAGATAATGCAGAATAATTTATCGTTAGCCTTCAACAATGTTAAACTGATAAAATATAATAAATATAAAGTTTAACTGTAGCGGAACAAGCAATCCATTAAAAGAGTCAAGTAGAGAATAAAATCTACTATCTTTTATGATTTAAAAAGTTTTTCATCACTTTTATCGCTGGGACTCAGCTTAATAAATAATCCACATCATCGAATCACCCCTACACTATGGCCAAGGATATTCTTTAGTATCACAACCACAATTATCCATGCACTACGGGCCAAGAATATTTGTGTATTCATTAATAGTCATGATCATGCCAACAACTGTCCATCAATGCACTACGGGCCAATGAGGACTTTTATCACATCATTTGTAACATTACGGTCATGATTACACGAATAATCCCTGGTCATAATCATATCAAGCCCATCTATGCACTACAGGCCACAGATGACTTTCAACAACATATAAGCATGAGGATGATGACAATGGTATATGAATTCAATAAAACAAGTTCAAGAATTAATTTATCTAGGAACTGATAACGTCCAAATTGTCAACATGATAACGCTTTGTAGAGTAAAATTCAAGAATGCTCAGAAGAATATTTCCATGAAAAGATATCGGATGAAGCTTGAAATATCAAAGATATTCCACTAATTTCATAGGTATAGAAGTCAAAGTTTTAACCAACTAAGTATAATAAAGAATGGAATAACAAAAGAAATCACCATGCATGCGATAGACCACACAGGCAGGTTATTCCAACAGAATAATAAAGAATGAAACCCAGTCCCGGCGTAACGCATGCATACGATATTCCGGCTGAATAATAAGTAATGGAACCAGTGTCAAGAAACGCATGCATACATGATATTCCCGACGAATAATAAATAATGGAACTGTGTCCAAATAGAACGCACGCATGTGATATTCCGACAAAATAATAAAGAACGGAATATTAGAAGAATGTCACCATGTATAGGGTAGCCCGCGTATACAGGTTATTTCAACAGAATAATAAATAATGGAATAACAGAAGTTCTCTTCATGAGTACAACAAGTAACATCCCTTACCGTAAAAGAAACTGAATATAAGAGTAGGGAAGTAGCAGAATACTTTTCTATAGGTTCTCTTGTAATTCTCTCTCTAGAGTTTCAGTGAATTCGTAAGAAATAATGAAGGAATGAGGTTCTATTTATAGAAAAATGGAATGAATAGTAACTAATTCATGAACGGTCCAGATTGATTTACTATTAAACGGATGGTCCATATTGGTTTACTATTAAAACTTAAAACATCGGTCCATACTAATTTACTATTAAAACTTTAAACCAGCGATCCATATTGATTTACTATTATAACTCCACCAAAGAAATTCATATCGACTTACTATTATATCTTCAACCAACGGTCTGAAAAATTAGCACATCTCCTCATGGAATAATATTGTACCCAAATACCCGAATGCACAATACTAGAGTGAATAGTAACCAGGTGAATAGTAACTCGTGAATAGTAAATCATGAATAGTAACTCATGAATAGTAACTCGTGAATAGTACTCTGACACAAAAAGTGTCCCGAATACCCAATTGAACAATATATCCTCCAGACATCAATTATACTAATACAAATAAGTCCAACACAATGGAACTATAAAATTCATCTTTAATCAACATGAACTTATTCATCATTAATATTATAATTCACAATATTTAACAACCATGTCGTTCCCATGAAAGAGGGGCTTTCCGATAAGGATTTCTCCTTATCATGCGCGCAATTAGGTGACCAAACCTCTCCTCGATGTAACTTCTAGATATTGTCAATATTGAAAATAATAATATGAATAACTTTTTCATTGCCTCAATTATTGAATTAATAATATATCATATAATGCGGATGATACTATAACAATAATTGAATCAATAATATGAGAAATATGATGCAAGAATTCTCGTAGTAATAATTGAGTATAATCGAAAGTGACTTCTCAACGTAAGCATCAATAATCAATACCGTAGCTACTATGCAACTATCGTACATCGCACTTTTACTACCGGGTAGTTCAACAGTTTTAAAGGTAACATCTCCGCCGTTATTTTCATAAAGTATTTTTGTCGTTTTCTCAATCCGATAATAATTCCGTTGTGGGGTCCACCAATAATTGTGTCGTTGTACGAATATTCCCTGTTAAAATGAATATTTCTCGACCAATCGAATATTATATAACAACTTGCGTACTTTGCAAAATTTATAAATATTACCCACAACTATAACATTATATCAAATCAATACCATTATATTCAAAAATATAATTCGAGAAAATTATTCTTTATTCATAAAAGTTGGGGTCTTACAATTTGTGTGGAGACACTAAAGAAAGTATTGAAAGTAGTGTATGCACACAAGCCAATCATGTTTGATGATAAAGCATATACTTTGTAATAATCTAATTCATTTATTAATAAAAAGTATTAATTAATTAATGGCTTTTAATTATCTATATGATGCTATTTTATAATATGTGATAAACCCATAATTTTAAACAATGCTTTTAGAATAATGATGATGATCATTCTAATGAGATCTAAATTCTTAAAAAGCTTAAAACTAAAATAGTTCTCAATCGTTGGATTACTAAATTGGGGATTAGTGAATCCGGATAGATTGGTACATACGTTGCTTGCTCATTGGATGAGGATGATTGATCTCATGATCATTTGTGTGGAGACACTAAAGCAAGTATTGAAAGTAGTATGCACACAAGCCAATCATGTTTGATGATAAAGCATATACTTTGTAACAATCTTATTCATTTATTAATAAAAAGTATTAATTTATTAAAGGCTTTTAATTATCTACATGATGCTGTTTTATAATATGTGATAAATCCATAGTTTTAAGCAATGCTTTTAGAATAATGATGATGATCATTCTAATGAGATCTAAATTCTTAGAAAGCTTAAAACTAAAATAGTTTTCAATCGTTGGATTACTAAATTGGGGATTAGTGAATCCGGATAGATTGGTACATACGTTGCTTACTCATTGGATGAGGATTATTGATCTCATGATCATTTGTGTGGAGACACTAAAGCAAGTATGTAGGTGCTTATTAGAGAATACGTTCATTGAACGTGGCTCGCTAAGAAATACCTAATGGAGTTTTACTTGCACTCGCCAATAGAATTCTGTAGTGATAGTAGTACAAGTGATCCTTGGACTTGAGATCATCATAGTATCTTGTGTATGATGAGTTATACTTTGACTTATTCCTTAAGACCCTTAGGGTATATCAAAGGGTATAATAAGTTATACATGGAGATAATGTATGATCAATAAAGAATCTACTGCTTCTAGAAAACGAAGAGAAATGTCCTATGTGATTCGATAAATGACAACCAAGTAGTCCTTGGCCAAGGCAGAATCAAATTAGAAAGGAGTTTCTAATTTGCATTATTTGGTGTTGTGCATTTAAGAGTCAAAATACATATAATTAAATAAAATAAGACTTGACAATAATTCCATGTCTTATATTTAATTGGGACATTGTATGGTGGAAGGATTGAATTGTACACGAACTATTTACTTAAAGGTTCTTTTATGATTAATGTTAGAAATCTATATTATCTAGAAAGTCGTTGATCGCTAGGGAGGCTTATCCCTATTGTAGAATAAATATTATTTATTTAAATAAATTAATTATTTAATTTATTTATTTAAATAAGATTAGAATTGTTCTAATTGATTTATTCACAATCGGTTTAATATGGAGAACCTAAAGGGTCACACCATAAAAGGAAGAATAATTATTTAAGAAATTAATGGCATAATCGTAATAATATGTTAAGTATATTTAATTTAATCTATGGTGATAGAATAAATTAAATAACTTAATATTTATTATTTAATATTTTAGAAATATTAAATATAAATTAATAAGAGGAGTATTATTAATATTATTACAATTATTATTATTTTAATTTCTAAAAGAGTTTAGGAATTAATTTAATATAAGTACTCTTATTTATTCCTAATAGAATTAGGAGGGAAAATTAGTTAAAGGAGTTTAATTAATTATCTCTAATAAGATTAGGGAGCCTATTTAATTAAAAGAGTTTAATTAAATAAATAATACCTTATTTTTAATTAAATATGGTTACCTAATATCTTTATAAGAGGAGTCTTATATCAGATATTTATATACGTAATTCCAACAGTTGGGTGAGTATGCTCTTTTTCTATGAGAGATAGAAAAACTAGGGTTTAGCCAACCACCCATCTTCTTGAATCTTTCTTCTTCCTTGGTAGATCACCTCTAGAGGCCAAACACTTGGGTGGCTAACGTTGATCAAAGGAATGAACCAAATCCGGTGGATTCAAGTTGAACGCAAAAAAGATTGGAGGTGAACTTGTACCTGAGGAAGTTCGAATCTTCAAGGGTATAACTCTAATTTTTCACGTTTCCGCTTACTTTGTGCAATTTGATTGCGTTCATGAATATTACAAACCTAACAGTGGCATCAGAGCCAAACCTTTATGCGAATTATTAATTATTTTAATTTGATATGTGTTTAAAATAATTTAATTGAACATAATTTAATTGTATAAAATTATTATTTTATGGAAGGAAAAAAAATTCGCGAAGCCTGTTTGATAAAGTGGTACTGTAATTCGTTGTCCGTGGAATTTTTTGATTCATTGTGAACATTAATTTCGTTAACAAAACATGGACCAGGAAAAATATATGGAGATTCTTCCTTCGGTTAATATATTTATATATAGATATATTACTATATGGTTACTATATATATAGATAATCATGTTGCACGTAAATCACCTAAAACATGATTATGTTTATATTATATATATGGTATTCATATGAACATCATGTAATAGGATTACGTTATTATATATATATATATATATATATATATATATATATATATATATATATATTCGTGATTCGCGTTGGGCTCCTGATTAAACATGTTACAGGATTTCGGTGAATAGTTATATTATATGTGAGAATTCAGATTTTATAAATAAAGATTTAATTTTCTCGAAATATATTTTTTTGAATATTATGGTGTGGATTTGATATAATGTTATAGTTGTGGGTAGTATTTATAAAATTTTACAAAAGTATGCAAGTTTCATCATATTATATTCGATTGGTTTAATATTCTCTTCTGTCGGGAATCTCCGTATGTATGACAAGACAATCATTGGTGGACCCCATAACGGAATTATTTGTCGGATTGAGAAAATAACAACAATATTTTATGAAAATAATCTACGAAAGTTTTACATTATCTTTGTTGAACTACTTTCAGTAGTAAAAGTACGATGTCTGACTTTAACAGCATAGAAGCACACTAGATTGATTATTGATGCTTATGTGATAAGTCACCAATTTTATTTTATTGGTATTATTATGTAATAAAACAGAAAAACTTTTATATAAAATGTAATACTTTTATAAAATTATTCGTTTTATTAGGCTAATAGTAAAATATTTTTATATAAAATGTATACTTTTATAAAGTTATCTGCTTTTATTAGACAATAATTAGAATATATTATATTTTATTATGCATAGTGTTTGCATAGTGTTTGCATAAGAAAATCTTTTATATAAAACAAAATACTTTTATAAAGTTATCTGCTTTTATTAGACAATAATTAGAATATATTATATTTTATTATGCATAGTGTTTGCATAGTAAAATCTTTTATAAAGTTATTCGTTTTATTAGATTATAAATAGAATATATTATATTTTATTTAAAAGATTTTGCTTTAAATATGGACCGTCGATTAAAGTAAATCAATCTGGACCGTTCATGAGTTAGTTACTATCTTGATCCATTTTTCTATAAATAGAAGCTCATTCCTTCATTATTTCTTACGAATTCAATTAAACTCTGTGAGAGAAATTATAGAAAGCTTTATGAAAAGTATTTTGTTCCTTCCCTACTCTTATATTCGCTTTTTTTACGGTAAGGGATATTATTTGTTGTACTCAAGTAGGAGTATTCCTTCTTTCTTATTGGTGAAATTCTTTTGTTATTCTATTCTTTATTATTCTATTGGAATAACATGTATACGCCCTATACTCTATACTGGTGAAATTCTTCCTTTTATTCCATTATTTATTATTCTGTTGGAACATCATGTCTGTGTATTTTACGCCGGACCTAGTTCCGTCTTTATTATTATTACTCGTTGGAATATCTTGTCTTCGTGCGCTTACGCAGACCTCGGGTTCCGCTCTTTATTATTCTCGCTGGAACATCCTGCTTGGCATGTAATTTCTTCCCGACTGGTTCCGTTACTTATTAATCTGTTGAATAACTTTGCTTATCGCGAAGGCACCGCATACATGGTGATTTCTTTTGTTATTCCATTCGTTATTATACTCAGTTGGTTAAAGTTTTGACTTCTATACTCTATAAAATTAGTGAAATATCCTTGATATTTGCGCTTCAACCAATATCTTTTCATGGAAATATTCTTCTGAGCATTCTTGAATTTTACTCTACAAAGAAGTATCATGTTGACAATTTGGACGTTATTGATTCATGGATAAATTAATTCTTGAACTTGTTTTATTGAATTCTTATATCATTGTCATCATCCTTATGTTTATATTATGTTGAAAGTCATCTGTGGCATGAAGTGCATAGATGGACTTGGTATGATTATGACCAGGGATTATTTGGTGTAATCATGACCGTAATGTTACGAATGATGTGGAAAAAGTCCTCAATGGCCCGTAGTGCATTGATGGATAGTTGTTGGCATGATCATGACCATTAATGAATACACAAATATTCTTGGCCCGTAGTGCATGGATAATTGTGGTCGTGATACTAAAGAATATCCTTGACCGTAGTGCAGGGGTGATTCGATGATGTGGATTATTTATTAAGCTGAGTCCCAGCATTAAAAGTCATGAAAAACCTTTTAAATCATAGAAGATGGTAGATTTTATTCTCTATTTGACTCTTCTAATAGATTGCTTATTCCGCTGCAGTTAAACTTGATGTTTGTTATATTTTATCAGTTTAACACTGTTGAAGGCTAAGGATAATTTATTCTGCATTATCTGTGAGACCCCGAATTTTATGAAATAAAAGTATTCAATTTTTTATTTTTTTTGGTAAATAGTTAAATTGATAAAAGTTTAAAGTTAAGGGTAATATGTGAATATTTTTTTTTGCAAAGTAAGCAAGTTGATATAAAATATTCGTTTTGTCGGGAAATATTCGATTAGTCGAGGAATATTCTTTTTTGTTTGGGAATATCCGTGCATTTACGGTGCATAATATTTGGTAGACCCATGAACCGGAATTATTATCGAATTGAGAAAAACGATAAAAATATTTTTATGAAAGTAACTACGGAAGTTTTACCGTTAAAACTGCTGAACTACTACTCAGAGTAAAAGTACAATGAATACGCTGTGGTTGCATAAGTAGCATACCAGATTGATTATTGATGCTTACGTGAGAAGTCACTCGCTTATACTCAATTATTACTACAAAGAATTGTCGCATCATATCTCTTATATTATTGATTCAATTATTGTCACAAAGATTATCAGATAATATGTTATATTATTAAATCAATAATTGAGACGACAAGTTATAATATTAATGATTAATAATTGTTGAAAGATTAAATATGTGTTGATTAAAATAAAATGATTTGTGGTAATATTTATTCAATCCTTGATGTATATAAATAGTCTATTATGAGACGTTTGTGGTAAATTTGGTTATTCTGTGGGGGCCCAACCCATATGTCATCATCTAAGAGTCTCTGTCGCCAATAGTAATTACCTTTACCAGACGTCAAACCACTTGGTGTTTCACATTACAGGCGTCAAACCACTTGGTGTTTCACATTACAAAGCGCCAAACCACTTTTCTTTTCACATCACCAAATCGTCAGTCATTTTGCCTTTTCACATTACAAGTGCTAAGCTAGAAATCTTCTATAAATAGAGGCCTAGTTCTTCATTATTTTTCACTTAATTCATCCAAGCTATAGAGAGAGAAAGTATAGAATAAGAATAAGAGAAAGAAGAAGAGTATTCTACATTACACTATCGCAGAAGATAAATCTCTTACTAATGTAAGGGGTGTTATTTCTTTTGTATTCATGAAGAGAACTTCATTATTCCATTATTTATTATTCTGTTGAATAACTCAGTGTCACGCTGCTACTCTATACTTGGTGAAATTCTTCATTATTCCATTCTTTATTATTCGTTTAATATCCTCGTCTGCTAGCGCTTACGCCGGGACTGGTTCCATTATTTATTATAATATCCTCGCTCGTGTGTTTACGCCTTTAACCGGGTTCCATTATTTATTATTCTGCCGTAACATCCTCATCTTGCATGAATTTCGCTTTGACTGGTTCCGTTATTATTATTCTGTTGGGAATAACCTGTCGGTGCAGTTTATCGCATGTATGGTGAATCCTTCTGTTATTTCATTCTTTATTATTCTGTTGAAATAACCTGTCTGTGTGGATTACCACATACATGGTGAATGATCCTTCGTATTCATACGAATAGTATTTTCATTAAAAAGGAGTTTCTGCCAGGGGCAGATTTGTAAATTTTCTGACCCTCAAAAATTCTGGAAAAATTAAAATGATAATTTGATGAGGTTTCTAGATTGTGTCCAAAAATGGCAATTTTTGGATGTATAGATTAAGAGTTATGGATTTTATGGGAAAAGACTATTTTAAAAGTAAACCCTTATAACGCCTTGTGGTTAACTCCAAAATTGGTGAAATTTTTATTGGGAGTACATGTATATAACAGGAGTATACCCAGTAAATTTTGAAATTTTTGGACAAAAGTACAATTTATGATAAATGTCAAAATATTCGACAGTTTTAGCCATATGAAAACTAGTAAATGAATTTTAAAAATTTTGAGAAAAATATATGTTCAAGATGGGACTATATTCTGCTAAATTCCAGAAAAGAAATATTTTTGGGACTGATTTGGTATTTTTCATGAAAATGAACTAGTTATGAGTAAATGAATTAAACATATTATGTGAAGTAATAAAATTGGAAAATAGGATTTTATGGCTTGAGACCTATATAGGGTATATACAGATTTTTGATGAGAGATTTGATCATTGATTATGAAATCTTATGAGTATGACATTTTTTGAATGATTAAATGCATTATTTGATAAAGTGTAAACAATTGAAATAAATTGTTTATAAGTTTAAGAAATGATTAAAATATTATTATAATATTAATGATATTAGATTATGAGATTATTAAGTGATTGATAACATTTGGTTATTATTGAATTTGGATAAATTATATTATAAATGTTTAATATTTATCCTTTATCTCATTTGATTAATTCTTATATCATTGTCATCATCCTCATGCTTATATTATGTTGAAAGTCATCTCCGTCAGAAAGTAGTGCATGATGGACTTGGTATGATTATGACCGAGGATTATTCGGTATAATAATCATGACCGTAATGTTACAAATGATGTGGAAAAAGTCCTCATCGGCCGTGAAAGTGCATTGATGGACGCTTTTGGTATGATTATGGCTATGGATTCTCTTCTACCAAGGGTGCAAAGATGAATTATTTTATGGCATGATCACTTACTTGTTGATGAAAACACGATTATCTTTAAGCGAGAAGTGCATGGATAATTCGTGGTTGTGATATTAACGAATATCCTTAGCCAGTAGGGCATGGATAATTCAAAGGATATGGATTGCTTATCGAAATGAGTCTCAAATGATGAAATATAAATTCATGGATGTGATATTAACGAATATCCTTAAGCCGTAGTGTGGGGGTGATTCGATGATGTGGATTATTTATTAAGTCGAGTCTCAAATATAAAATATTTATTATACACTTTTAATTAAGTAGAAGATAGTAGATATCATGCTCTACTTGACTCTTCTGAATATCTTTGGCCGTAGTGCAAAGATGAATTTATTAGTATTATTATGAGCAAAAATTCTGATTTGGTATAACCATGATTTTTGATGTTTCAGGTGAAGATAGGTGATGAAAATTATCTTCGTCCTGGTTGCGAAGAGGAATTTAGAACCACAATTATGATTATGAGTTATTCATAAGATTGTGGACAGGAACTGTTGATTTATTTTACATGGATAAAACAGTATTGGTGGACTTTTAACATAGAAAAGATAATAGACCTTATGGTCTATTTGACTCTTCTAATGGATTGCTCGTTCCGCTGCAACTATGGTTGAAAAGTTTTATCATCTACCATATGTTTTAAATCTCTGATTTATTATTGATGAAAGCTATTGATAATTTAATTATCTTTATTCATGATATTCTTTACTAGGCTAGTTGTGCTCACCCTTTTTGCTTCACAATTCCTTTCAGGTAATAAGAGTGTTGCCGTAAGAGTGTTGCCGGGTCGAGTGGGGATAACAGGGAAATAGAACATTGGTCTCTAGCTGTGGAGGTCCTCCCTAAACAGTATAGAAAAGTGTGTTGTATTCTATACAACATTCAGTAGTTATATTTGGAGATGAGCAATAGAAAAATCATGATATAGAGGAAATTACCGGGAAGGTACAATCTGAAAAGAAAGCAAGGTATTCTCATCTCTTCAAATATCAGGTACGTACGTAAATTTCGAGGGCGAAATTTCATAAGGAGGGGTGATTGTGAGACACCGAATTTTATGAAATAAAAGTATTCAAATTTGTTTTTTTTTTTGGTAAATAGTTAAATTGATAAAGTTTAAAGTTAAGGGTAATATGTGAATTTTTTTTTTGCAAAGTAAGCAAGTTGATATAAAATATTCGTTTTATTGGGGAATATTCGATTGGTCGAGGAATATTCTTTTTGTTTGGGAATATCCGTGCGACGATACAATAATAATTGGTGGACCCTAATAATGTAATTATCGGATTGAGAAAACGACAAAAATATTTATATGAAAAAATAACGACGGAAGTTTTACCGTTAAAAGCCGCTGAACTACTCGAAGAGTAAAAGTACAATGTACGCTGCGTGGTTGCAAGTAGCACACCAGATTGATTATTGATGCTTACGTGAGAAGTCACCGCTTATACTCAATTATTACTACAAAGAATTGTTGCATCATATCTCTTATATTATTGATTCAATTATTGTCACAAGATCATCTCAGATAATATGTTATATTATTAAATCAATAATTGAGACGACAAGTTATAATATTAATGATTAATAATTGTTGAAAGATTAAATATGTGTTGATTAAAAATAAAATAATTTGTGGTAATATTTATTCAATCATTGATGTATATAAAGAGTCTATTATGAGACGTTTGTGGTAAATTTGGTTATTCTATGGGGGCTCATATGTCATCATCTAAGAGTTTCTGTCGCCAATAGTAATTACCTTTACCAGACGTCAAACCACTTGGTGTTTCACATTGCAGGCGTCAAACCACTTGGTGTTTCACATTACAGGCATCAAACCACTTTTCTTTTCACATCACCAGTCGTCAAGTCGCTTACCTTTTCACATTGCAAGTGCTAAGCTAGAAATCTTCTATAAATAGAGGCCTAGTTCTTCATTATTTTTCACAAATTCATTCAAGCTATAGAGAGAGAAAATATAGAGAGAATAAGAGAGAAAGAAGAAGAGTATTCTGTTACTACACTACTGCAGTATTCAATCTCCTACTAATGTAAGGGGTGTTATTTCTTTTGTATTCATGAAGAGAACTTCTGTTATTCCATTATTTATTATTCTGTTGGAATAACCTGTATACGAGGGCTACCCTATACTTGGTGAAATTCTTCTATTATTCCATTCTTTATTATTCTGTCGGAATATCCTGTCTGTGCATTTACGCCGGACCTGGTTCCATTATTTGTTATTATGTTGGAATAACATGTTTATGCGAAGTACCGCATACATGGTGAAATTGACCAATGTGATTGGATTATGGACTATTGACCAATGTGATTGGCTTTTATTTTAGTTGGATGCATGAATGTATGGGTTTTATTAAATGGGGTCTGCGTACCTCGTCTTCTCTAATTTTTTTCTTAATGTAAATTCTAACTCCCTTCTATGTACTTCCCCTTGACTGTTGATCAATGTTTCTATTTATTTTAAATAGTTTTGTAATAGGAATAGTTAGAATTAATTTTGAAGAATTGGAGATCAAGGAGCAAGGAGCAAGGAGCGCTTGAAGACCGTTTGTAATGGAGCCCGAGTTTAAATGTAATAGTTATATTTAAATATTAATTCTTGCAACCCTAGGGTTTGACCTTTTGGTTCACTTGGTGGCTCTACTGAACCAAACTAGAATAAAAGTTCATAATCAATCCAGGTAAAATATAGTATTCTATATGTGCATACTTATACTATATATATTATATATTATGCAAACATGCTTCACATGTTCATTAATATGACGCGTATTTTATATTTATATATGTGCATGCGCGCTAAACAAGATGAGATAAATTAATAACAAACCCCTCAAATATTTTATATTAAGTTGTAACGTTCAAAGATATTTGGAATATCGAACGTCGCCTTCTAGCATGATAGAAACAATAGAGTATTGAATATTTAATATGAGTTTGTTGTGCACACACAAGGCAAGTATTAAATATTTAAGATGTTGTTTTTATTACATATGATGTTTATAAGGAATTGAACATTACTGCTTTGTTGTGCACACACAAGGGCTGTAGTTTTCTCTTCACTTATATGGAAATGCTGGGTCTGACTTAACTTAAATTATTTTAGTTCGGATGTGCACACACTTGACCATTATGATTTAAGAGGCAAAATACAAGGAGTTTCATAGTTGATGTAATTGACAAGAGTTGTCTACCTATTTATTTATATATAGTTTGTTGTGCACACACAAGGCTATATACATTTGAAATGGGATCCTTATTCTCACTAGCATATCTTTAATTAGATAAGTGAGGGTAATATAGTTTGAAGAAAATAGTGGGAGAAACCAATTTAAAACAAGACCTAATTTATTTTGGTAATTAATAAAAGAATGCATGCTAAAATGTTGTTAATTACAAATTCATTTACAGAATTTTACAATGTCTAAAATTATTATCACTGCTTAGCATATTAGATGCTAAATTAACCAGACCGAATTAAACGGATTGGTTAAGGAATTTGAGAAAAGTTCTCACGGCTAAAAAGCTATCTTATGTCCTTAATACGCCTATCCTCTAATGGTTGCGCATAATGCCTCTGAGAAAGAGATTGCTACTTTTAGAAAGTGGCAAGATGATGCACAGTTGGCTCAATGCATCATGCTCGCATCCATGAGTAACGAGCTTCAGCGTCAGCATAAAACTATGGATGCTCTTATTATATTTCTACACATCAAGAAGTTGATGGTGAGGAAAGTAGGACTGATAGATATCAGATATCTAAGGAGCTCTTCCGATCTAGAATGACCGATGACACTACAGTACAGATAAAAGTCCTTAACATAATCAATTTGATTGATCAATTAGGACAACGAGTTTTGTCATGGATGGAGAGTTGAGCCAAGATTTGATCTTACACTCACTCCCGGAATCCTTTCACAATTGTTGTGACTTTTTCATATGAACAAGCTAGATATCAGCCTCGCTGATTTGCTTAACATGTTGAAAATATTGAGAGTCACTTTCTAACCAAGAAAGACCATGTCTTACTAGTAGGGGCCAAAGGATCTTCTGAAAAGAAGAACGATTCCAAGAAGGTAAAAAGAAAGGCAAAACCAAAGGATAATAAGAACAAAACTGATACGAATGGCAAAGAAGTTTGCTTCCACTGCAATAAGCCTGGACACTGGAAAGAAACTGCGAGAAGCATCTTGCAGAGGCTAACCAAAGAAGCTTATTGAAGTTTCGGTTACAAATACAAAATTTGTTCATGATTTAAAATAATTTTTTTTTTAAGTCAAGGTTCTACTTGGGTATTGGATACCGACTTTGGTTATCATAAATATTGATTTATGAAAGGACCAAGCAGAAGTAGAAAGCTAAACAAATATAAGTAATCCTATGTGTGGGAAATGAAGCAAAGGTTGCCACATTAGCTATAGAAACTTATAGTTTAGCAATGCCTACGGGCAAATCTATTAAGTCAATAAGTTGTTATTGTATTCCAGTTCTTGTTAGAAACATTATTTCTATTTTATTGTTGGACAATGAAATCTTTGGTATTATATTTAAGAACAATTGTTGTTCTATTTATAACAATAATATTTTGTATAGAACTGAAATATTACTTAATGGATTTAGTATACTTGACTTACGTGAAAATAATTTTGCATATTGAAAAAATTAGTATAAGAAAGGGAGATGATCATTCAAAGAGTTGAATGTGTGTATTTGCTGAAATACAAGTGTGAATTATTTGAAAGGTTCAAAGAATTCAGAAGTAAAACAAATTGGCAAAGTATTAAGATTCTTTGATTAGATCAATGAATAAATACTTATGCAATAAGTTTCTAGATCATCTCAAATAGTTTTCTCACAAAGGACACCTCCTGATACACAATAATTTATTGATGTATCTGAAAGGAAAAATTGTACCTTGTTGGACATGGTGTGGTCCATAATGATTTTAACGACATTCCAGTATCCTTCTGGGGTAATGTCCTAGAAATGGTTATATATCTACGAAAAGGTAACATCAAAATCCATCCCCAAGACTCCATAAAAGTTATGGACAGGGAGGATTCCTAATCTTAAGTATGTTACGATAAAGGGTTGTCCAACTTATGTGAAAAGGTTTCAAAGGATAAGCTTGGGACAAAATTTGACAAGTACAGATTTGTGGGACATCCTAAAGTAAATTTAGGGTATATGTTCTATAATCCTACTTAGCAAAAGGTGTTTGTTGCGAAACACGCTACCTTCTAAGATAAAGGTGTTTATCATTGAAGGGGCTAGTGGGAGGATAATAGAATCTTGAAGAGTTCAAGAACCACAAAATACTATAAGTCAAATAAAAAGAACTTGTAGATAGACCTATTGTACCACAACCGAATCATAAATCTGGAATAGTACCGAAGATACCTGGGAGGTATGGATTCATCATGGATGATGATGAGGTATTCATCATAGAAGATGATGATGATCCAGTTACATACGATGAGGGAAGTGTTGTAGACACTTAGAGAAATATATTGAAGCAAGCTTCTCAAAAATGGAACATTCATTTTGATACGACAATCAAAAGAGTTTGATTTTATCAAAAACAAGAATGAACCTAGTGTGAACAAAATGGTCAGTGGGAGCGCCTTGACATTCTTAGTATTGTATGTTGATATACTATGGATAAAGAATGACATACTAGTGCTACAATCAGTAAAGATAAAGTTGTCTAAACATTCCTCCATGAATGATTTGGGAAGAGTATCTTAATTGGGGATACAAATCTATATAGATAGATTCAAGAGCATGATCGACTCAACCCATGAAATGTATATTCATTAGATGCTAAAGTCGTTTAGCATGGAAAACTCCAAAAGATGTCTCATGTTGATGAGCCATGGAGTGTATCTCTCTTAATAGTCCTCATAGACTCCTAAAAGAGAGATCACATGAGTAACAATCATGTATACTATGAAATATACGAGACCTGATGTTGATCGGTCATATTCTGGAGAAGATCACTATCAGACAGTGAAAAACATCTTAAAGTACTTAACCGGCACTAAGGATGTGATTAAAAATTTATGGTGAGTCAAAATTAAAACTAGAGGGCTTAACAAACTTAAGTTTTTCAGACAAACCAAGACGACAGAAAATCTACTTTAAGGTAAAGCGTTACCTTGAACGGTGGTGCAGTGAAATTGGAAAGGTTCCAAACAGCAAAGAGTTGTTGTTTTAGTGATAAAGACAAAGTATATAGCTATAAATGAAGCTGCAAGTTGATTGTTTGGATGAAAAGTTTATTACAGAACTAGGAATAGTTCCTAAGTCTTATCTTGGATCTAAACATGTGTTGTGGCACTTTCATTAGATTATAGGAATCATTGAAAGATGGGAAATCACTATAGAGATAGTGGACTCTCAGGAACAACATTACATATCCATTAACTAAAGCTTATCCAACAGCAGGATAATCGTCACTTAAAAAGGAAGGGTATGAGATACCATGACGATTGGCTTTAGTGCAAGTGGGAGATTGAAAGTAGTATGCACACAAGCCAATAATGTTTGATGATAAAGCATATACTTTGTAACAATCTTATTCATTTATTAATAAAAAGTATTAATTTATTAAAGGCTTTTAACTATCTACATGATGTTGTTTTATAATATATGATAAACCAATAGTTTTAAGCAATATTTTTAGAATAATGATGATGATCATTCTAATGAGATCTAAATTCTTAGAAAGCTTAAAACTAAAATAGTTTCCAATCGTTGGATTACTAAATTGGGGATTAGTGAATCCGGATAGATTGGTACATACGTTGCTTGCTCATTGGATGAGGATTATTGATCTCATAATCATTTGTGTGGAGACACTAAAGCAAGTATGTAGGTGCTTATTAGAGAATAAGTTCATTGAACGTGGCTCGCTAAGGAATACCTAATGGAGTTTTACTTGTCATCGCAATAGGAATTCTCAGAGTGATAATAATACAAGTGATCCTTGGACTTGAGATCATCATAGTATCTTGTGTATGATGAGTTATACTTTGACTTATTCCTTAAGACCCTTAGGGTATATCAAAGGGTATGCTTGGGTATAATAAGTTATACATGGAGATAATGTATGATCAATAAAGAATCTACCGCTTCTAGTAAACGAAGAGAAATGTCTTATGTGATTCAATAAATGACAACCAAGTAGTCATTGGCCAAGGCATAATAAAATTAGAAATGAGTTTCTAATTTGGTGTTGTGCATTTAAGAGTCAAAATACATATAATTAAATAAAATAAGACTTGACAGTAATTCCATGTCTTATATTTAATTGGGACATTGTATGGTGGAAGGATTGAATTTTATGGTAACTATTTACTCAAATGTTCTTTTATGATTAATGTTGAAATCTATATTATCTGGAAAGTCGTTGATCGCTAGGGAGGCTTATCCCTATTGTAGAATAAATATTATTTATTTAAATAAATTAATTATTTAATTTATTTATTTAAATAAGATTATAATTGTTCTAATTTATTTATTCACAACCGGTTTAATATGGAGAACCTAAAGGGTCACACCATAAAAGGAAGAATAATTATTTAAAAAGTTAATGGCATAATCGTAATAATATGTTAAGTATATTTAATTTAATCTATGGTGATAGAATAAATTAAATAACTTAATATTTATTATTTAATATTTTAGAAATATTAAATATAAATTAATAAGAGGAGTCTTATTAATATTATTACAATTATTATTTTAATTTCTAAAAGAGTTTAGGAATTAATTTAATATAAGTACTCTTATTTATTCCTAATAGAATTAGGAGGAAAATTAGTTAAAGGAGTTTAATTAATTATCTTTAATAAGATTAGGGAGCCTATTTAATTAAATAAATAATACCTTATTTTTAATTAAATAGGTTACTTGATATCTTTATAAGAGAGTCTTATATCGAGATATCTATATACGTAATTCCAACAAATTGGAGAAATACGCTTTTTTTTCTATGAGAGATAGAAAATTTGGGTTTAGCCAACCACCCATCTTCTTAAATCTTTCTTCTTCTTTGGTGGATCACCTCTAGAGGCCAAACACTTGGGTGGCTAACGTTGATCAAAGGAAGGAACCAAACCCGGTGGATTCAAGTTGAACGTAAAAAAGATTGGATTTGAACTTGTACATGAGGAAGCTCGAATCTTCAAGGGTATGATTCTTGTTCTTTCTTTTTCGTTTAATTAATAATTGTGCATAAAGGATGATCCGGGTATATGGTTTGTAAAATTTTAAAACTCTAATTTTCCAGGTTTCCGCTTACTTTGTGCAATTTAATTGCGTTCATGAATATTACAAACCTAACAAGTATGTAGGTGCTTATTAGAGAATAAGTTCACTGAACGTGGCTCGCTAAGGAATACCTAATGGAATTTTACTTGCATGTCAATAGGAATTCCTGTAGTGATAGTAGTATAAGTGATCCTTGGACTTGAGATCATCATAGTATCTTGTGTATGATGAGTTATACTTTGACTTATTCCTTAAGACCCTTAGGGTATATCAAAGAGTATGCTTGGGTATAATAAGTTGTAAATGGAGATAATGTATGATCAATAAAGAATCTACCACTTCTAGTAAAAGAAGAGAAATGTCCTATGTGATTCGATAAATGACAACCCAGTAGTCATTGGCCAAGACAGAATAAAATTAGAAATGAGTTTCTAATTTGCATTATTTTGAGTTGTGCATTTAAGGATCGAAATACATATAATTAAATAAAATAAGACTTGACAGTAATTCCATGTCTTATATTTAATTGGGACATTGTATGGTGGAAGGATTGAATTGTACGGTAACTATTTACTCAAAGGTTCTTTTATGATTAATGTTGAAATCTATATTATCTAAAAAGTCGTTAATCGCTAGGGAGGCTTATCCCTATTGTAGAATAAATAATATTTATTTAAATAAATTAATTATTTAATTTATTTATTTAAATAAGATTAAAATTGTTCTAATTGATTTATTCACAACTGGTTTAATATGCAGAACCTAAAGGGTCACACCATAAAAGGAAGAATAATTATTTAAGAAGTTAATGGCATAATCGTAAAAATAAATTAAGTATATTTAATTTAATCTATGGTGATAGAATAAATTAAATAGCTTAATATTTATTATTTAATATTTTAGAAATATTAAATATAAATTAATAAGAGGAATCTTATTATTATTACTATTATTATTATTTAATTAAAGGAGTTTGAGAATTAATTAATAAAAGTACTTTTATATATTCCTAATAAGATTAGGAGGTAAATTAATTAAAAGATTTTAATTAATTATTCCTAATAAGATTAGGAGACAAATTAATTAAAGGATTTTAATTAATTAAAATAAAATCCAATTTCTTAATTGTTAAAGAGGGTTGCCCACATCTATAAATAAGATGAGTCTTATTATGAGTGAGGAGGTTGTTAACGTTTTCATAGAATACGTGATTCCAATTATTGGAGAGTACGCTCTTTTTCTATAAGAGATAGAAAAACTAGGATTTGCCAAACACCCATCTTCTTGAATCTTTCTTCTTCCTTGGTGGATCACCTCTAGAGGTCAAACACTTGGGTGGCTAACATTGATTAAAGGAGGAACTAAACCTGGTGGATTCAAGTTGAACGCGAAAAGATTTGAAAGTGAACTTGTACCTGAGGAAGCTCGAATATTCAAGGGTATGATTCTTATTCTTTATCTTTTTGTTTAATTAATAATTGTGCATAAATGATTATTCGGGTATATGGTTTGTAAAATTTTAAAACTTTGATTTTCCATGCTTCCGCTTATTTTGTGCAATTTGATTGCGTTCATGAATATTACAAACTTAACAGTGGTATTATAGCCAAATCTTTATGTGAATTCTTAATTATTTTAATTTGATATGTATATTGATATGTGTTTAGAACAATTTAATTGGACATAATTTGTTGTATAAAATTTATTTTTTAAAAAAAACTAAAAAAAATGGAGGCTTCGCGAATCTGAAAATTCGTTTGTAGCAAGTGATTCACGTGGCTAAGAACAACTAAGATTACTAGTATGTTTATATGATACATAATTACAAATATAATAATCGTATAATGATTCAAGTCTCTTTTTAATGATTACCTTGTTAGTTGTTAACATATTATATTATATATGTTGTAGATGACCCTGGAACTTTCACGTGAATCAATACGATTATATATATATATATATATATATATATATATATATATATATTTTAGGAACAAGTATAATTCTTAAATAGCATAACACCTTAAATTGCATAATTTTATCAAAACGACGTAGTTTTGGAGGGGACGCAATTGGCATTTTGTAAATACCATGCCACCGCGTATTTACAAAAATGTCACCGCGTCTTATCGAAACTACATCGTTTAGATAAAATTATGCAATTTAAGGCGTTATGCTATTTAAGGATTATGCACTTGATCCTTACCGTATATATATAATATTCTTAATAATTTTATAATTAAAATAAAAGTTTATTTTAAATTTAAAATAAAATATTTATTTTAATCTTAAAATAAAAAGGTTTATTTTAATTTTAAAATTAGATTTCATGCTAACTAATTAGAGTTGGAATTGGATTCCATGATAACTAATTGGAGTTGAAATTGGATTCTATGTTTTCTAAAATAAAGGAGTTTATTTGTGAATAGGAAAGTGAATCCATCTTTCCTTAAATAAAGGAGTTTATTTAGATATGGAATAAGATTTCATATTATTCAAAATAAAGAGTTTATTTGTGAATAGGAAAGAGAATCCGTGTTTCCTTTAATAAAGTTTTTTTTTTACTTGGAATTGGATTCTATAATTAATTAAAATAAATGAGTTTATTTTGATTAAAATAAAATAGTTTATTTTATTCAAAATAGAATAAATTAAAATAAAAGAGGTTTATTTTAATTTAAAATTTGGATTAAAATAAAGGAGTTTATTTTGATTCAAAATTAGATTTTATGCCAACTAAATTTGCCCATTAAATGATATCAATATATATATTGAATGTTAATTATTCATGAGATGAATGTTATTTATTGATGCATATGTAGATGTGTATGATAATAAATGGGATTGATTATGGACTATTGACCAATGTGATTGGATTTTATTTTAGTTGGATGCATGAATGTATGGGTTTTATTAAATGGGGTATGCGTACCTCGTCTTCTCTAATTTTTTCTTAATGTAAATTCTAACTCCCTCCTATGTACTTCCTCTTGACTGTTGATCAAGGTTTCTATTTATTTTAAATAGTTTTATAATAGGAATAGTTATAATTAATTTTGAAGAATTGGAGATCAAGGAAGAAGGAGCGCTTGAAGACCCGTTTGTAATGGAGTCCGGGTTTAAATGTAATAGTTATATTTAAATATTAATTCTTGCACCCCTAGGGTTTGACCTTTTGGTTATGTGACGAACGAGATTTTTATAATTTAATTCTAAATATTTATTGAAGTAAATAAATATTTTTGATGATTTAATTATTAGATTAAATAATTAATTGATGCAATGGTGGTAAATTATTTTAATTATATGTGTTATATTTATTAAATTAATGTAGAGAATAATTATTATTCAAATATGTAATTATGTGAGCTTATTGAATTAAATGAAATATTTAATTAAGCATGATGTTATTTAATTAATTTAATTATTAATTAGAGAGAGTTAATAATTTGACATTATTTATTAATGAGAAAATTAATTATGTGACTATGTGAATTTATGAGAAATTATTATATTTTATTTAAAGTAAATTAAATAAAATATTGATTTATTTTATGAAGGAGTGTGACATTAATTAAACTATATGATAAAGCTTTATTAAATTAAATGGTTTTGAAATATATTAAGACTAGCCAAACATGGCCTTAGTGGGAGTTATTAGCAGTTACCCATGATCAAGTTAACTCGACCATTACGCCAAGATCGCCCTTTTCCTCTGTTATATTACGTATTCTTTTATTTTCTATTTTTCTAAGTTTCAGAACAAAACAATCACAGAGAGAGAGAATTAAGAATTGAGGGAATTGTGAGAGTGTAATCATCAGGTATTTGTGAAAGGATCATCAGCGATCATATCTTCTAATCTAAGCTTTGGGTAATTTCTCCAAACCAAATTCTGTTTTTACGTCATTGAGTTTTCATAGAAAAATAGCTTTCAAGTTTTCTGTAAATCTCTGTATTTGGGAAATAATATGATTATAAGTTTATATATGTGTTAAATGTTATCAAATTCTATTTGATTATATATATTATGTAAACCATATCATCAGTTTCATGAAAACACATGTTGTATAGGTTTTTCATAAATGACAGAGTTTGGGTTTTGGTCATATGGCCTTATACGTGATATTTCATGTGTTGATCGTATGTTATCCCTAAATTTTACACTCGTATGTTATTTTGCATGTTGATACAAAGAGACCAAAGTTTAAATGAACGGATTCGGTGTTATAATGAATCCGTAGTGACAATTTTCATATTTTATTTTCAAAACCTTCAAGAACATCAAAGTCAGTGAATATCACATATTTTAGTTCTGTGATTATGTGTTTTAATGGGTTAAAATCACTCTATAAGTGTTGGGTATTGATTATATATGAATTCTAACATGTGGGTATAATTAAATTCGTGTAGTGATAATTTAATTGGAATTTTTTTAGCTGTGTTCTACAATTTTTGCGAATTACAGAACATTTTCTCGTTCAGTTCATGCATACGGCCAAGATAACGCTTTATATTCTGTAACACAAAAGGCTATGTTCATGTTCGTGTTAATTACACGGCCTTAAAATATGCATGCCACAAGACCTAGTATATAAACGTGATACCGCAAATACCACCTCGCAGAATGGTCCGAAATGTAATTTTTTAATCATTAAGTCTAGCAATGTATTGTTAACTTAATGTAATGAACATGTAAACATGTTAGAAGTATAATGGGATGTAAAATAGATGTTTAACATGTAAATAACATAATTGCATGTGAATTGAGTTATGGAATACATAATTAGCTTGTTATTCATGAAGTATAAATTATGTGACAAAGTGGTAAATTAACTAAGTATAGTTAATAATCAAAGTAGACAAAGAGAATGAGTTTTGATGATTAGTTAAGTTATAATTAACTGGTATTGTGAATGTGAATGGTATGTAGGATTAAATTCAAAGAACGTGCTTAGTTAAAGTGTAATCTACGCACGAGGCAAGTTTCCTAACCCTACTTGTCATTATTGTTCAAGTTTATTAGTTACCTCGAGTAAATTATCATTATTATTATTCAAGTTCAAACGTTATATTAAAGATTGATTATCTTTTCAAAGCATTATTCAGTTATACAATAATTGTCCTATTGTATACGTCATGAGATTATTATTCAAATCGAATATCATTATTGTTGAACCTTATTAGACTAGTGGACTTAATTTATTCAACTAGTCCTTAGTTGATGAACGTTCTAAATTTCAGAACCCTTATTGAATTATCCAAACCAAACTTTCTTTGGTGCGGACTTGAATGTTAAACTGAGATGAACAACCCTGCAAAGGGATTTACTTATGTGTTAGCGTTAAGATATTGTGCACGATATATGGTACTAAGAAGTTGATCCCCTAAAATACGAGTAAAAGGTCCATAGTCTTATGACCATTAAAGGTTTCAAGTATAACCCTTGATAACCTAGGACATAGTTCAAGGTCTTATGACCCTCAAAATTCTTTTGATTCTTGTTATTCATTCTTAATTCAAAAGTTGAGCTTTTATTCAGATGTCTTTGATTTACTCGCATGTTATTATACTGTTATTTCATTATTATACTTGTGGGAAATAGTGCTCACTCTTGCTTAATAATAACATTACAGTTAAGAACGAAAGAACCGATGAACCTTCCACTAGTAAAGGCAAGGGCAAAGTTAGCAAGTGATGAAGACTTGTTATTTTTATTAGATGATGTATTTATGTTTAAGAATTGAGTTAATGATGTTTTTTAAGACTTATTTGTTTATGATTCCGCACAGATGTTTAAGGTTAGTTTAACCTGGGATTTTATTATTATTATTCGGATGTTGTAACCCTTAAGGGGAAGATTTTATTTCTATCTATTGCATGACTTGCATTTTTATGGGTAGATAGATAGATGATATTTGTACAGTGAACACCAAATCCCGTGGAATTGAAGTACAAGGATTTGGGGGTGTCATGTTGGTATCAAAGTCATAGGTTATGAACCTTAGGTGGGGAACAACCTTAGGTAGTAGCCTTATAGAAAGAAGATAGTGATGGAAAACTCTTATCGAGTTATAAGAAATGAATTTATGTAATTCATTGAAGATAATAAAAGACCTTATGTGTTTATGTGTTAAAGTATGCGTTAGATGATACGACTTAGTAACTAAAACTTAAAATTTTGTTATCAGGATGTCGAATGTTGGAGAAGCTAGTCAAGCAGGAGAGGAAGAACCCCGTGTACCTATAGTACCTACTGAGGAGCAACCCCGTGTACCTATAGTACCGACAGAGGAGGAGCCCCGAGACATACATGTCGTTAGGGAGCGGCTGGTGCAGAGGGAATCATCTCCATTGATCACCGTTGTTGGTCAGGAGCATGAACCTAAGACTGATCCTGAGGAGGAATTTGTTGAGGAAGAGGAAGAAGAAGAGTTACCACGGTACACCGTTGATGCTGAGATGTATGACATGTTATACGACCGTAACGTAGAGTTACCAAACGAGGTCCAGGATTTGACTGAGTGAGCGGTTATCCAGCATATTACTCTAGAGCAGAAGGAGAGGGAGATTTCGACTCTTCACTCACGACTGGGAAATGTAGAATGGGATTTGGTCCATGAGAAGGGTCAAACCGAAGATAAGACCGAGGAGATAGAGAAGCTGAAGAAGGAACTGAAGGAAACCTCCGAAAGGCTGAACATAGCAGAGGAAGGCTGGGTAAGAGAATCACGTCGAGCTGATCGTGTAGAGGATGATAGTCGTGCAAAGAAAGCGAAGATTGGGGAAACGTACTCTACACTTAATAAGGCAATGAATGAGACTCAAGATCGAGTTTTGAGGTACCCGATCCAATTCGAAGGACTGCCATTGTACATAATGGATCGCAGGACGATGTATCGCATCTTAGAAGAGGAGCGTAGCAAGGCTAATCAGTACCTTGACCGACAGTGATATGATTTGTTTAATTATGTGAAGAACTTAATTAGTTTTTAGATGTAAATTCTGACGTGTTTATGAACGAAGGAATATTTTAAATGTTTAAATCCTGTGAATTCTTTATTCCAGGATAGTTGATGTAAATAGCAGTGATGCTATAGTTTGATATTAAAACTTTGATTTGAATGTAAATATATCAAGTTGTTTGAGATGATGTGTTAAATGAGTATGTTAAATCATTGAGTAATGCCTTAACTATTTAGAGAAATAAATAAAGTTCTAATAAGGGTTTATTTAACAAAAATATGCCTCCAAGGAGAAGACAACAGCGTCAACCGGCTCAGGAAGAGTCAACCAATAATAACAATAACGCCAATGCTAATCCAGTTCAGCTGTTGGTGAACTTACTGACTGGAGCCATGAATAATCAACCTCAAGCTCCACCAAACACAACATTTAAAGACTTCAAGGTGGTGGGACCGCCAGAGTTCAAAGGTTCTATGAACCCAATCGAGGCTCAAACATGGGTTATGGAAATGGAGAAGGTTTTCGATGTTGCTAGGGTTAGAGAAGACCAGAAGACCGCTTTTGCAACGTTTATGCTGAAGTCTGAGGCTAGCTACTGGTGGCAAGCAAACAAAGTGCGAGGAGGTGAAGGTGTGATTACGTGGGAGAGATTTAAAGAGATGTTTTTTGAAATGTATTTCCCAACTAGTTCACGAGAATCGGATGGAGGTTCAATTTACGAATGAAGCAAGAAACATGGCGTGCGACTACGCGGCTAAATTCAACGAGTTAGCAAGGTTTGCCCCGTATTAAGTACACACGAACGAAAGAAAAGCCAGAAGATTCGAACAAGGGTTAAAGCCTTGGGTGTACAACAAGGTATCAATGTTTTAGATAAACACGTTTGCTGGAGTACTGGAAAAGGCCATCCTCGCTGAAGGTGGGAGCGATGCGGTGACCAAGTACAAGCGATGCGGTGACCAAGTACACTTAAACTGTGAGTTTAAATACAAATATATACCAACTGTGACTCATGTCCCAACCGTAGACAGCACCTCATAATGACACCTTAATAAAGGTATAGTCGAAAATTGTTTTAGAAATTAGAATCTTTGGGAAGTGCTCAAGGAAACCTTCGTACATGGGAGGCCATGCGTCTAGGTTATGATAGATATCATATGGCCACAGAGTTATCCTTGGTTGACCCAATAGACCCCAAAGAAAAACGAGAAGATTACTATCATATTCTTCCCAATGGTGAGTCTTCTCCTGTCATATCATTATCTCCACTGTCTCTAATTGGGTATTATACTCCAAACAAACACCAAGATTATATAGGTAGTTCTTGAAAATATACTCCGCAAGTGGATGAGCACAACCTTGTCTTATGATGACACGAGGTTGTATGTCATTAGACATCTTGTATGATAGTGGCAAAACACCCTTCCAACGTTGGGTTTGCCTCACCTTAGTTGATTCACCAAATATAACTACTAAATGATGACCACCGTTCTATTCCCCTGTTATCCCCCGCTCGACCCAGCTACACTTTTATTACCTGAAAGGAATTGTGAAGCAAAAGGATGAGCACAACTAGCTTAGTAAAGAATATCATGACTAAAGATAAATAAATTATCAATAGCCTTCAACAGTAATAAATCAAAGATTTAGAACATATGGTAGATGATAAAACTTTTCAACCATAGCTGCAGCGGAACGAGAAATTCATTTGAAGAGTCAAATAGACCATAAAGTCTATTATCTTCTCCACATTAAAAGTTCACCAACAATGTTTTATCCCTGTAACATCAATCAACAGTTCCTTTCCACAATCATATGAATAACTCATTATCATAATTGTGATTCTAAATTCCTCTTCGCATCCAAGACAAAGATAATTTTGATCACCTGTCTTTACCTGAAACATCAAAGATCATGGTTATACCAAATCACAGTTCCTGTTCATAATCATACTAATAAATTCATCTTTGCACCACGGCCAAAGATATTCATCAACAGTTCATCTTTGCACTACAGGCCAAAGATATTCAACAACAGGTCATCTTTGCACTACAGGCCAAAGACATTCATATCTCAAAGAAATACATAATCATTTCAGAATTTATATAAATCATAATTATAACCATGTTGATCAATTCACTTTTGCACTTAAGCTAAAGATATTCAATTATAAATTCAATGGTCATGATCATACCAGTCACAATTCAACTTTTCACTACTGGCCAAAGAGAACCCTAGTCATGATCATACCAATAATCTACCCATCTTTACACTCCAGTGAAAGAGAATTTCAACATCGGGGTTATAAAAATATTATATATGATAATAAAATCAATATAATCAATACATAGTTTTAATCTCCAGAGTAATATTCATAAATCAACTATAATTTGGTTAGAAAAAGAAACCAATTTTTTAGTGAATAGTACCAGTGAATAGTAACTCGTTAATAGTAACTCATGAATAGTAACCCGTCGTGAATAGTAACTCGTGAATAGTAACTCATGAATAGTAACCCTGACATGAAAAAGTTCTAAATTTGATAAAAATTCAAACCAATATTTCGGCATAATGATATTGAAGAAATAATATCATTTATGAAGAAAATAATCTCCCTTACTATCCCTTACAATCCCTTACCTCCAAAGAGCGATACTTACATTTGAATAACGCCCGAATCTAACTTGAACTTGCAGTATAGCAACACTCAAGATATCAAAATACTCACAAGAATACACTCGATAATATAGAGAGAAAATAGAGAAAACTTCAGTTTACGTGTGATTTTCAATTCTAACCTAAGCACCCTATTTATAGGAAAATGCTTAGAACACCAAAGCGAAAATTTAATAAAATATTATTATAATTAAATTATAATCCTATGCACCACCACACCGACCAAACTCATCACCCATTCACCCAAAACAATAACAAAAACGTTTTTCATAATTAAAATATTTTAAACTTCCAAAAATCAATTATTTCAGAACTTCGGAACTTCAATAATTCATAATAAATAGCCCTTTTATCGGAAAAATTGAATCTACGCCACTTTTTATAGGAAATTCAATTCTTTACAACTTTTCAAAGAGAAAGTTTTTCTAAATTCCAAGCGTAAATTGACCAAAATCCACATACTGAGACGATTTTACGTTATAATCAAATTTCAACGAAATGGGTCCACCAACATGTTTAACATGTTTTAAAAACTTTTGCAACAAAAATACTCTTCCTCCTCATATACTCATATATCTCACATTCATTGTAAAAATATCACCATTATTATATTATAATAATATAATAAAATATTAATTTATCAGAAAAGATAAAATATCGATTTTCAACAATTGTCACTTTAAAAATTTTCTCCATCTATATCCACATAAAATGAATATTTCCTCATCATATAAATCAATAATTAATTATTCACAAATAATATTAAAGAATCACAATAATGACAACCAGGCAGTTCCCAGGAAAGAGGGGGCTTTTCAATAAGAATTTTTCCTTACTGGCGCGCAATTAGGTGACCAAACCTCTCCTTAGACAGAATTTTCTAGACATTGCCAATAATGTTATCTAATAATATTATTCAGATAATATGAATTATTGCTTCGATAATGGAAATAATGTGTAGTGACAATTATTAAAACAACAGTAATATAAAATATCAATGCAACAATTATTGAATCAATAAAATACTGAACAGTAATTACTGTAATAATTATTGAGTAGTGCCTTCTTACGTAAGAATCAATAATTGGTGCAATACCGTGTGCTACCGTGCAACAACGCGTATTACTGTATTTTAACCACCGGGTATTCCAACAGTGTTAACGATAACAACTACGCCATTATTTATAAAAAAAACTCATACTTGTCGTTTTCTTCATCCAACAGTTATTCTGTTATAGGGCCCACAAAAGGCTGCGCCGTCGTATGAATATTCCCCGACAGGAAGAATATTCCATGACCAAACGAATATTCCCCGACAACAATGAGTATTTTATAACCACTTGCTTATTTTAAAAAAATTTCATATATCACCCTTAACTTTAAACTTTTATCAATTTAACCATTTACTGAATAGTAATTATAAGAAAAAATTGAATACTTTTATTTCATAAAATTCGGGGTCTTACAACCATCACCGGACCAACTGCAACAAACCAACCAACCACCCGGACTTTCAACATGACGGTGCAAGATGCAGTTCAATCCCGTGATCTGGTGTCAGGTATCATTCCGATCAATAAAGTTAATGCTTATGTATTATTTGATTCAGGTGCTACTTGTTCCTTTATATCCGATGATTTTGCCAAGAATTTAGATTTGCCTAAGAATGAATTGGATTACCCCATGAACATAGAAATTACGAATAGAGAAATAATCCACAGTAAATACGTACATAAGAATTGTAGAGTGGATATTAAGGGTAATATCATGAACGTAGATCTTATCCCTATTCGACTTGGGGAATTTGATGTTATTTTGGGAATAGACTGGTTATTCAATTACGGGTTTGTAATTGATTGCCAAAGAAAGTGTATCAACCTTATGACTCAAAATCAAAGGTTGTATTTTATAATAGCAAGTCGCTTAGATGTGAGTTTTACGATGATGATGCGAGGCGAAAGTTATTAAGACAAGGCTATGTAGGATACTTAGCTTACATAGTCGACAGTCGAAAAGAGAATCCGAAGGTAGAAGAAATACCGATTATAAGGGACTTCGTCGACGTATTTCCAGACGATTTTCCAGGACTTTTACCAGATAGAGGGGTAGACTTCATCATCAATTTGGCGCCCGAAACTGCTCCAATATCGAAGGCACCATACCGAATGACACCAGTAGAGATGAAAGAACTAATGGTACAACTACAAGAATTACTGGACAAGAAGTACATTCAACCGAGCGTATCGCCGTGGGGAGGGCCGGTGTTGTTTGTGAAAAAGAAGGATGGATCGATGCGACTCTGCATTGACTACAGAGAGCTGAATAAGGTTACGATTAAGAACAAATATCCATTACCAAGGATCGATGATCTGTTTGATCAGTTGAAGGGAGCAAGATACTTTTCCAAGATAGACTTGAGAAACGGTTATCATCAATTGAAGGTGAGACCAGAGGATGTACCGAAGACAGCGTTCAGAACGCGATATGGTCACTACGAATTTTTAGTAATGTCGTTTGGTCTAACGAATGCTCCTGCAGCATTTATGGGACTAATGAATGGTGTGTTCAAGCCGTTTTTGGACAAATTCGTGGTGGTATTTATAGAAGACATTTTGGTATATTCCAAAACCAAAGAAGAACACGAAGAACATTTGAGGTTAACATTGAAAGTATTGAGAAGGGGGAAGTTGTACGCTAAATTTTCGAAATGTGAATTTTGGATTGAACGAGTGCAATTTCTTGGGCACGTGATCGATAAAAACGGAATTTCGGTAGATCCATCTAAAGTCAAAACCGTGATTAACTGGGATCAGCCGAGAACGCCGTCGGAAATAAGAAGTTTTCTTGGATTAGCAGGATATTATAGAAGATTCATACAAGACTTTTCCAAGATCGCAACTACGTTAACGAATTTAACTCGTAAAGCTGTGAAATTTGTTTGGACGGAGAAGTGTGAGGAGAGCTTTCAAGAATTGAAGAAGAGATTGAGTACGGCACCTGTGTTATCCCTTCCGGATGATATAGGAAATTTTGTTGTTTTTAGCGATGCGTCGCATAAAGGACTTGGTTGTGTGCTTATGCAAAATGGCAGAGTCATTGCGTATGCATCACGACAGTTGAAGGATTACGAAAAGGGATACCCGACCCATGATTTGGAGTTAGCTGCAGTTGTTTTTGCTTTAAAAATTTGGAGGCACTATCTCTACGGGGAGAAGTGTGAAATATATACGGACCACAAGAGTCTCAAAATATATTTTTACGGTAAGGATTTGAATATCGTCAAAGAAGATGGTTGGAATTAATTAAGGATTACGATTGTGAGATTTTATACCATCCGGGTAAAGCAAATGTGGTTCTTAAGCGCCTTAAGTAGAAAGGGTCGTGAGAAATTGATGATGTTAACTGCTCAGGAGGAGCTAATTTCAGAAATGGAGAAACTGGAGTTAGAGGTGAAATATCCTATGGAAATTGATGAGAAGCTATTTCAGATGTAATCTGGTACAACCCTACTGGATAAAGTTAAGGAGGCTCAGCTTCAGGATGAAGAATGTAAAAAGGTGACAAAGAAGATATCTAAAGGAACTGAACCGAAATTTAAGATGGATAAGGAAGGAATACTGAGATTTGAGAGTAGAATTTGGGTACCGCCAGTACAAGAGATTAAGGAAGAAATTTTGAGCGAGACTCATAGTTCACGATATTCGATTCACCCCGGTAGTACCAAAATGTACCAAGATCTTCGACAACATTTCTGGTGGCCAAATTTAAAACGAGATGTTGCAGAATGTGTTGCCAAGTGTCTTACCTGTCAGAAAGTGAAAGTAGAACATCAAAGACCAAGTGGATTGCTACAACCGTTAGAAATCCTAGAATGGAAATGGGAACATATTACAATGGACTTCGTGGTTGGCCTTCTGATGACTCAGAAAGGCTACGACGCAGTATGGGTTATCGTTGACCAACTGACGAAATCTGCACACTTCCTTCCGATCAAAATAAGATTCAACTTAGATCAGTTGGCAAGGTTATAGGTGAAAGAGATTGTTTCGAGGCACGGAGTGCCGGTGTCAATTTTTTCTGATAGAGATCTGCGGTTTACATCGAATTTTTGGAAACGTCTTCAGGAATGCATGGGTACGCAATTGTGAATGAGTACAGCATACCACCCTTAAACCGACGGACAGAGCGAAAGAACGATTCAAACATTAGAAGATATGCTAAGAGCCTGTGTAATGGACTTTAAAGGAAATTGGGATGATCACCTACTGTTAGTAGAGTTCGGCTACAACAACAGTTACCACGCTAGTATCGACATGCCGCCTTACGAAGCATTATATGGCAGAAAATGCAGAACTCCGCTTTACTGGGATGAAGTTGGTGAAAGGAAATTGCTAGGGCCAGAATTGGTACAGCAGACAGTAGAAATAGTCAAAGTTATCCGAGCACGACTGATAGTGGCTCAAGATCGACAGAAGAAATACGCTGATCCACATCGTAAAAATATCGAGTTTGAATCAGGTAGTTATGTTTTCTTGAAGGTTTCTCCCTAGAAGGGGAAGATCAGGTTCAAAAAGAAAGGAAAATTGAGCCCAAGAATTATTGGACCCTTTGAAGTATTGCGTAGAATCGGAGAAGTCGCGTACGAGGTAGCCTTACCTCCATCACTTGAGAATGTCCACAACGTCTTCCATGTTTTTGTGTTACGACCCTATAAGGCCGATTACAAGCATGTAATTGAATATGAACCCCTACATTTTGAAAAAGACTTATCTTACGAAGAAATTCCTGTCCAAATTGTCGACCGAAAAGAACAAGTTCTCAGAAATAAAGTTATACCTTACATTAAAGGTAATTTGTAGGAACCACAATTTGAAGAAGCTACGTGGGAACTCAAGAGAATATGATGAAGAATTACCCTCATTTATTTACTTAATTATTGTAAAGCGATTCTTGGGGATGTAATCTTTGTAAGGGGGGAGAATGTAACGAATTCGAATTTATTGATCGAAGTGATTACTGGGGACAGAATCCTTTTAAGGAAAAGATGTGTGAAACGAGATTTTTGTAATTTAATTCTAAATATTTATTGAAGTAAATAAATATTTTTGATGATTTAATTATTAGATTAAATAATTAATTGATGCAATTGTGGTAGATTAATTTAATTATATGTGTTACATTTTAATTAGAGAGAGTTAATAATTTGACATTATTTATTAATGAGAAAATTAATTATGTGACTATGTGAATTTATGAGAAATTATTATATTTTATTTAAAGTAAATTAAATAAAATATTGATTTATTTTATGAAGGAGTATGACATTAATTAAACTATATGATAAAGCTTTATTAAATTAAATGGTTTTGAAATATATTAAGACTAGCCAAACATGGCCTTAGTGGGAGTTATTAGCAGTTACCCATGACTGGGTTAACTGACCATTACGCGCATCAGTTCCCTTTTCCCTCTGTTATATTACGTATTCTTTTATTTTCTATTTTTCTAAGTTTAAGAACAAAGCAATCACAGAGAGAGAGAATTAAGAATTGAGGGAATTGTGAGAGTGTAATCATCAAGTATTTGTGAAAGGATTATCAGCGATCATATCTTCTAATCTAAGCTTTAGGTAATTTCTCCAAACCAAATTCTGTCTTTACGTCATTGAGTTTTCATAGAAAAATGGCTTTCAAGTTTTCTGTAAATCTCTGTATTTGGGAAATGATATGATTATAAGTTTATATATGTGTTAAATGTTATCAAATTGTATTTGATTATATATATTATTTAAACCATATCATCAGTTTCATGAAAACACATGTTGTATAGGTTTTTCATAAATGACAGAGTTTGGGTTTTGGCCATATGGCCTTATACGTGATATTTCATGTGTTGATCGTATGTTATCCCTAAAATTTACACTCGTATGTTATTTTGCATGTTGATACAAAGATACCAAAGTTTAAATGAACGGATTCGGTGTTATAACGAATCCGTAGTGACAATTTTTATGTTTTATTTTCAAAACCTTCAAGAACATCAAAGTTAGTGAATTTCACATATTTTAGTTCTGTGATTATGTGTTTTAATGGGTTAAAATCACTCTATAAGTGTTGGGTATTAATTATATATGAATTCTAACATGTGGGTATAATTAAATTCGTGTAGTGATAATTTAATTGGAATTTTTTTGGCTGTGTTCTGCAATTTTTGCGAATTACAGAACATTTTACGTTCGGCCGTCGTGGTGCCATCCAACGCCTAAAGGCTGGTATGTGCAATACTAGTGTCCGTATGCACCTATGAGACCTAGTATAAACGTGCAGCCAGCATTTACCACTCTGTAGAATGGTCCAGAAATGTAATTTTTTTAAGTGTTAAGTCTAGCAATGTATTGTTAACTTAATGTAATGAACATGTAAACATGTTAGAAGTATAATGGGATATAAAATAGATGTTTAACATGTAAATAACATAATTGCATGTGGATTGAGTTATGGAATACATAATTAGCTTGTTATTCATGAAGTATAAATTATGTGACAAAGTGGTAAATTAACTAAGTATAGTTAATAATCAAAGTAGACAAAGAGAATGAGTTTTGATGATTAGTTAAGTTATAATTAACTGGTATTGTGAATGTGAATGGTATGTAGGATTAAATTCAAAGAACATGCTTAGTTAAAGTGTAATCTACGCACGAGGCAAGTTTCCTAACCCTACTTGTCATTATTGTTCAAGTTTATTAGTTACCTCGAGTAAATTATCATTATTATTATTCAAGTTCAAATGTTATATTAAAGATTGATTATCTTTTCAAAGCATAATTCAGTTATACAATAATTGTCCTATTGTATACGTCTTGAGATTATTATTCAAATCGAATATCATTATTGTTGAACCTTATTAGACTAGTGGACTTTATTGATTCAACTAGTCCTTAGTTGATGAACGTTCTAAATTTGAACCCTTTATTGAATTATCCAAACCAAACTTCCTTTAGTGCGGACTCGAATGTCAAACCGAGATGAACAACCTGCAAAGGGATTTACTTATGTGTTAGCGTTAAGATATTGTGCACAGTATGGTACTAAGGGCTGATCCCCCTAAGTACGAGTAGAAAGGTCCATAGTCTTATAACTTTTAAAGGTTTTAAGTATAACCCTTAATAACCTAGGACATAGTTTAAGGTCTTATGACCCTTAGAATTCTTTTGATTCTTGTTATTCATTTTTGATTCAAAAGTTGAGCTTTTATTTAGATGTCTTTGATTTACTCGCATGTTATTATACTGTTATTTCATTATTATACTTGTGGGCAATAGTGCTCACTCTTGCTTAATAATAACATTACAGTTAAGAACGAAAGAACCGATGAACCTTCCACTAGTAAAGGCAAGGGCAAAGTTAGCAAGTGATGAAGACTTGTTATTTTTATTAGATGATGTATTTATGTTTAAGACTTGAGTTAATGATGTTGTTTAAGAATTATTTGTCTATGATTCCGCACAGATGTTTAAGGTTAGTTTAACCTAGGATTTTATTATTATTATTCGGATGTTGTAACCCTTAAGGGGAAGATTTTATTTCTATCTATTGCATGGCATGCATTTTTATGGGTAGATAGATAGATGATATTTGTACAGTGAACACCAAATCCCATGGAATTGAAGTACCCGGATTTGGGGGTGTCACAGGTTCACTTGGTGGCTCTAGTGAACCAAACTAAAATAAAAGTCCATAATCAATCCGGGTAGAATATAATATTCTATATGTGCATGCTTATACTATATATATATATATATATATATATATATATATTATGTAAACATGCTTCGCATGTTCATTAATATGACGCGTATTTTATATATATATGTGCATGCGCGCGCTAAACAAGATGGAACAAATTAATAACAAACCCCTCAAATATTTTATATTAAGTCCTAAGCGTTCAAAGATATTTGAAATATCGAATGTCGCCTTCTAGCATGATAAAAAATAATAGAGTATCAATTAATTATTATAAGTTTGTTGTGTCACCACAAGACTTATATTAATTTTTTGAGATGTTAATTTTATCACATTTGATGCTTATAAAGAAAATTGAACAATGTTGTTTTGTTGTGTCACCACAAGGACAATGTTTTTCTTTTTTGAATATATGGAAGTGCTAGGTTGGACTTAACTTAGATAATTTTGATTCGGATGTGCCACCACTTGATCAAAATAATCTAAGAGGCAAAATAAAAGGAGTTACATGATGATGTAATTGACAAGAGTTGTCTACCTATTTATTTATATATAGTTTTTTGTGTCACAACAAGGCTAGCTATATACATTTGAAATGGGATCCTTATTCTCACTAGCAAAAACCTTAATTAGATTTTACCGAACTATATAAGTGAGGGTTATATAGTTTGAAGAAAATAGTGGAAGATATCAATTTAAAACAAGACCTAATTTATTTTGGTAATTAATAAAAGAATGTATGCTAAAATATTGTTAATTACAAATTCATTTACAGAATTTTACAATGTCTAAATCACTATCACTGTGAAGCATATTAGATGTTATTTAACCGGACCGAATTAAATGGATTGGTTAAGGAATTTGAGAATAGTTCTCATGGCTAAAAGCTATCTTATGTTCTTAATACGCCTATCCCTTCAATGGTTGCAGACAATGCCTCTAAGGAAGAGATTGCTATTTTTAGAAAGTGGCAAGACGATGCACAGTTGGCTCAATGCATCATGCTCGCATCCATGAGTAACGAGCTTCAACACGACGTAAACTATGGATGCTCTTACTATATTCCTGCACATCAAGTAGTTGATGGTGAGGAAAGTAAGACTAATGGATATCAGATATCTAAGGAGATCTTCCGATCTAGAATGACCGATGGCACTACTGTACAGACACATGTCCTAAACATGATCAATTTGATTGAACAATTAGGACAACAGGTTTTTTCATGGATGGAGAGTTGAGCAAAGATTTGATTTTGCACTCACTCCCAAACTCCTTTCACAATTGTTGTGAATTTTTCATATGAACAAGCTAGATATCAGTTTCGCTAATTTGCTTAACATGTTGAAAAATAGCTGAGAGTCACTTTCCAACCAAGAAACACCAAGTCTTACTGGTAGGGGTCAAAGGATCTTCTGAAAAGAAGAACGATTCAAAGAAGATAAATAGAAAGACAAAAACAAAGGATAATAAGAACAAAACTGATACGGATAGCAAATGAGTTTGCTTCCACTGCAATAAGCCTGGACACTAGAAAGAAACTACAAGAAGCATCTTCCAGAGGCTAACTAGACGAAGCTTAGTGAAGTTTCGGTTACAAATACAAATTTGTTCATGATTTAAAATAAATTTTTCTTTAAGTCAAGGTTCTACTTAGGTATTGGATACCGACTTTGGTTATCATAAATATAGATTTATGAAGGGACCAAGCAGAAGTAGAAAGATAAAAAAATATAAGTAATCCTATGTATGGGAAATGAAGCAAAGGTTGCCACATTAGCCATAGAAACTTATAGTTTAGCAATGCCTATGGGCAAATCTATTAAGTCAATAAGTTGTTATTGTATTCTAGTTCTTGTTAAAAACATTATTTCCATTTTGTTGTTGGACAATAAAATCTTTGGTATTATATTTAAGAACAATTGTTGTTCTATTTATAATAATAATGTTTTGTATAGAACTGGAATATTACTTAATGGATTTTGTATACTTGACTTACGTGAAAATAATTTTGCAAATTGAACAAACTAGTATAAGAAAAAGGAGATGATCATTCAAAGAGTTGAATGTGTGTATTTGCTGAAATACAAGTGTGAATTATTTGAAAGATTCAAAGAATTCAGAAGTGAAACAAATTGACAAAGTATTAAGATTCTTTGATTAGATCAAGGAATAATACTTGTACAATAAGTTTCTAGATCATCTCAAATGGTTTTCTCATACTGGACGCCTCCCAATACGCAATAATTGATTGATATATCTGAAAGGAAAAAATCATACCTTGTTGGACATGGTGCGGTCCATAATAATTTTACCGACATTTCAGTATCCCTCTGGGATCATATCCTAGAAATGGATGCATATCTACAAAAAAGGTAACCTCAAAATCTGGCCCCAAGACTCCATAAAAGTTATGGACATGGAGGATTCCTAATGTTAAGTATGTTAAGATAAGGGGTTGTCCAACTTATGTGAAAAGGTTTCAAAGGATAAGCTTGGGACAAGATTTGACAAGTGTAGATTTGTGGGATATCCTAAAGTATGTTTAGGGTATATGTTCTATAATCCTACTTAGAAAAATGTGTTTATTACGAAACACGCTACCTTCTAAGATAAAGTTATTTATCATTAAAGGGCTAGTAGGAGTATAATAGATCTTGAAGAGTTCAAGAACCACAAAACAATATAAGTCAAATAAGAGGAACCTGTAGATAGACCTATTGTACCACAACCGAATCGTAAATCTAGAATAGTACTGAAGATACCTGGGAGGTATGGATTCATCATAGATGATGATGATGAGATACGCATCATAGAAGATGATGATCCAGTTACATACGATGAGGTAAGAGTTGTAGACACTCAGAGAAATGGATTGAAGCAAGCTTCTCAAAAATGGAACATTCGTTTTGATGAAATAATCAAAAGAGTTTGATTTTATCAAAAATAAGAATGAACCTAGTGTGTATAAAAGGGTCAGTGGGAGCGTCGTGACATTCCTAGTATTATATGTTGATATACTACGAATAAGGAATGACATACCAATGCTACAATCAATAAAGATAAAGTTGTCTAAACATTCCTCCATGAATGATTTGGGAAGAATATCGTAATTGGGGATACAAATCTATATTGATAGATTTTAGAAGATGCTCGACTTAATCCAAGAAACGTAGATTCATTTGATGCTAAAGTAGTTTAGCCTGACAAACTCCATGAGATGTCGCATGTTGATGAGCCCTAGAGTGTATCTCTCTTAATAGTCCCCATAGACTCCTTAAAAGAGAGATCGCATGAGTGACAATCACGTATACAATGAAATATATGAGACATGATGTTGATCGATCATATTCTGGAGAAGATCACAGTCAGACAGTGAAAAACATCTTAAAGTACTTAACCGACACTAAGGATGTGATTAAAATTTATGGTGGGTCTAAATTAAAACTGGAGGGCTTAACAGACTCAAGTTTTTAAGACAGACTAAGACGACAGAAAATACACTTTAAGGTAAAGTGTTACCTTGAACAGTGGTGCAGTGAATTGGAAAGGTTTCAAACAGCAAATAGTTGTTAGTTTAGTGATAAAGACAAAGTATATAACTATAAATGAAGCTAAAAGTTGATTATTTGGATGAAAAGTTCATTACAGAACTAGGAATCGTTCCTAAGTCTCATCTTGGATCTAAACATGTGTTGTGGCACTTTCATTTGATTATAGGAATCATTGAAAGATGGGAAATCACTATAGAGATAGTGGACTTTCAAGAAGAATATTACATATCCATTAACTAAAGCTTATCCAATGATGAATAATAATAATCACTTAGAGAAGAAGGGTATGAGATACCATGACGATTGGCTTTAGTGCAAGTGGGAGATTGAAAGTAGTATGCACACAAGCCAATCATGTTTGATTATAAAGTATATACTTTGTAACAATCTTATTCATTTATTAATAAAAAGTTTTAATTAATTAAAGGCTTTTAATTATCTACATGATGTTGTTTTATAATATGTGATAAACCCATAGTTTTAAGCAATATTTTTAGAATAATGATGATGATCATTCTAATGAGATCTAAATTCTTAGAAAGCTTAAAACTAAAATAGTTTACAATCATTGGATTACTAAATTGGGGATTAGTGAATCTGGATAGATTGGTACATACGTTACTTGCTTATTGGATGAGGATGATTGATCTCATGATCATTTGTGTGGAGACACTAAAGCAAGTATGTAGGTGCTTATTTGAGAATAAGTTCACTGAACGTGGCTCGCTAAGGAATACCTAATGGAGTTTTATTTGTCTGTCAATAGGAATTCCTATAGTGATAGTAGTACAAGTAATCATTGGACTTGAGATCATCATAGTATCTTGTGTATGATGACTTATACTTTGACTTATTCCTTAAGACCCTTAGGGTATATCAAAGGGTATGCTTGGGTATAATAAGTTGTAAATAGAGATAATTTATGATCAATAAAGAATCTACCACTTCTAGTAAAAGAAGAGAAATGTCCTATGTGATTTGATAAATGACAACCCAGTAGTCCTTGGCCAAGGCAGAATGAAATTAGAAAGGAGTTTCTAATTTGTTATTATTTAGAGTTGTGCATTTAAGGATCGAAATACATATAATTAAAAAAAAATAAGACTTGACAGTAATTCCATGTCTTATATTTAATTGGGACATAGTATGGTGGAAGGATTGAATTGTACGGTAACTATTTACTCAAAGTTTCTTTTATGATTAATGTTGAAATCTATATTATCTAAAAAGTCGTTAATCGCTAGGGAGGCTTATCCCTATTGTAGAATAAATATTATTTATTTAAATAAATTAATTGTTTAATTTATTTATTTAAATAAGATTACAATTGTTCTAATTGATTTATTCACAACCGGTTTAATATGGAGAACCAAAAGGGTCACACCATAAAATGAAGAATAATTATTTAAGAAGTTAATGGCATAATCGTAAAAATAAGTTAAGTATATTTAATTTAATCTATGGTGATAGAATAAATTAAATAGCTTAATATTTATTATTTAATATTTTAGAAATATTAAATATAAATTAATAAGAGGAGTCTTATTATTATTACTATTATTATTATTTAATTCCTTAAGGAGTTTGAGAATTAATTAATAAAAGTACTCTTATATATTCCTAATAAGATTAAAAGGTAAATTAATTAAAAGATTTTAATTAATTAATCCTAATAAGATTAGGATGCTAATTAATTAAAGAATTTTAATTAATTAAAATAAAACTCAATTCCTTAATGTTAAGGAGGGTTGCCCACATCTATAAATAAGATGAGTCTTATTATGAGTGAGGAGATTGTTAACGTTTTCATAGAATACGTGATTCCAATTGTTGGAAAGTACGCTCTTTTTCTATGAGAGATAGAAAAACTAGGGTTTTGCCAAACACTCATTTTCTTGAATCTTTCTTCTTCCTTGATGGATCACCTCTAGAGGCCAAACACTTGGGTGGCTAACATTGATCAAGGGAAGGAACCAAACCTGGTGGATTCAAGTTGAACGCGAAAAGATTTGGAGGTGAACTTGTACCTGAGGAAGCTCGAATCTTCAAGGGTATGATGCTTATTCTTTATCTTTTTGTTTAATTATTAATTGTGCATAAAGGATGATCCGCGTATATGGTTTGTAAAATTTCAAAACTCTGATTTTACATGCTTCCGCTTATTTTGTGCAATTTGATTGCGTTCATGAATATTACAAACCTAATAGTTTTCTACCATCTATGTATGTTTTTAAACTATCAATTTCATATAAATATGTCGTAATTGGATTTTCGAAGTTACAGAGTATAAAAGTTGTATATATGGCCCTTACGAACAATTGTATGCCATGAATTGTTGGTTTAACTTAAATTTAACAGTAGATTATGATAATACATGTTAAAACGAAGAAAACAAACTTTAAACGGACAAATTCGGAGTTATAACAAACTCGTGACGTCAAATTTCATGTTTTTCTTCAAAACTTTTAAAAACACCAAGAACAGTGAAATTATGTGATTTGATTTAAGTAATTGTATGATTTGAGGTGTAAAAAATGTAATATTCCAAAATTTTAAATGTAATATTAAATATTTATTGATTTATATAAATATTTAATGGATGTGATTATCGTTGAATAAATATTTGTTTAATTAATTTAATTTTATTTGGAGAATTATTTGTTAAATAAATAATTGATGAATTAAGGAAATTATTATTATATTGATATTTCAATTTAAATGATATGATTAATTATTTGTATTGTGTTATGTGATTAAAGGATTTATTTAATTAATTGTGATTTGCATTAATTAAAATAAATATGAAAGCTTGATTAAATATAGTGTGACAAATAACTATATTATAAGGAGTTATTAAAATAAATTAAAGTAGTTTAATTTAGTTTTTTTTAACAAACAAGGCTTAATATATTAATTCTTTAATATTTAAAGGGTTTTGCCAAACAAGCCTTATGGCTTTTGGGATTTCTAGTTTATTTAAATTAAATAAAATAAATTAAAATAATAATCTATTTATGTTATATACATTAGTAACTGATAAAATATTTAGTAGTATTATTAAGGATTATCAGTTGTGTATTATATCATTACGCATACCAGTTGGTTTCTATTACGCATTCTAATTTCCAAGTTGAGAGTACTGAGTTTTGTGAGAGCTTTAGAGAGAATTGAGAGAGAGTTACGAATTTTCACAGCAATTCCAGTGTTTAGCAACGATTGTCTATAAGCAATTTGAAGGTATGTTAACTCTATATTATATATACCTATATATGTTCTACGGCAACTATTTTAGATTCTATGAATTGCAAATTTATTGAATTGTTGTTTTACAATGGATTACTTGTGATTATGTGAGTATATGATGATTAGAGATTATGTTTAAACAAAAATTTCATGCTAAATTCGTTTGACAGTAGAAGAAAATAATCGACAATGTGTGTTTGTATGTATTGTTCATATGGCTTAGGTAAGTACCAAATTAGATGGTCAATTCTTATGTTAAACTGTAAATTGAAGCTTGTATATGTTAATTCATTGAGATACGAACATAACGTAATTTGAATGAGGTGATTTGGCCAACTAATGAATTCACATTGATGATTTCTAGGATGAATGTCAAGAAAATTGAGTTTTATGAAAAACATGAATTTTGAGAAATTAAAATAGCTTTAGTTAGTGTTAAATTGTTCTAATTGGTTGTAAATGTGAGCAATCATGTTTATGATAGTTGTATATTTATTTTACGTGTTGATATTATTTATCATTGGGTGAAATTTGTGTTTGTTGGGCTAAAGTAAACTCTTTATTTCATGTAGTATCATTTGTACGAACACCCAGCAATTCTTGTCGTGCCAAGGCGAAAAAAGGTGTAAAGCTACTGCCCTAAGCCTTTGTATGTATGCGGCGCAATTGCGCCATACCACAGTTTAAGATTAAACTTACTATTATTAATAGGACTTGGGGAAACATCCTAGCATGGTCTGAAATTATGTTAGCATGTTAAATGTGTAATGTTAAGGTTAACATAACATAGTGAATTGTGGTTAGTAAGATCAAAGTTGAAAAAATGATTAGTAAATCGAAAACGCGTTATGTGATAACATAGTTTATACAATGAACATTAGTTAAGTGTTGTGATGATTAACACTTGGAAATTCTGAAATGTAAATGGTAGCATAAGACTTGTGCTAAAATAACAAGTTTAGCTAGTAATGTGTTTTATATTAAAAAGTGAATATTAGTATGTCTAATAGATGTTGTGGTTTTAATACTGTGTATAGGTGAACGTGAGTTTAATATTTTAGCTTACGCTCGAGGCAAGTTTTTCTAACTTTACACTTTCGTTGAGCTAGTTCATTTATTATATTTATTCATTCTAACTTGTTTACAATTAAGCAAGTTTCTTAAGTTCTATTATTGTATAATGAGCGTAGTTTTTGAACTCTCGTCTCTATTATTGAACTGTTTTAATTCCTTGCATGAGTTAATACATTGTTGGGCAAGTTTTTAGTTTTCAGCTTGCTATCAGTTAAATGTACGTTCAGGAATATCATTCTAATGTTATAAGACTCGAACCTTAGCTCATTTTACTGTTCAAGCAAAGGTTAACCATTTTATTCGTTCTATTGAATACTTATGCTCTATAGTTATTTCAAGCATGAGTTAGATATGTAGAATCAGTTCATTTATGATTCTCAAATGTTCTAAGTTATGTTGTTATTAAACAACTGTTGTATTATCAAGCATTGTTGATTCAACTAGTTCCTTAGGTGATGATCATTAAACTTCAATTACCCTTGAAAGCTTATCCAAACCAAACTTTCTTTGGTGCGGACTTGTACTCTAAATAATGAGATGAACAACCCTATGTTTAGGGGTTTATGCTTAGCGTTGAAATGTTTGTGCACAATACATTGTACGAAGGATTGATCCCCCTAAGTACGTGGAGTCCTTATAGTCATATGATTTGACCCAAGTTAAAGTTGAAAGATTACTTATAATCTGTGGACATGGTTCATGGTCATTTGACCCTCAAAGATATATTTAAGAATGTTAATAGAACAAATCATTCAGTTCTATTGAGCCTATGGATTGGCAAATGTTGAAATGTTAATAGAACATATCATTCAGTTCTATTGAGCCTATTATTTGGCAAATGATGTAAATATATTTATTCTTATTTCAAGTGAGCTTTGTTTGTTCACTCTTGCATATTTATACATTTATTGCAGCTATGGTTGAGAAGGTAGATAAACCTACAACTAGCAAAGGAAAAGGAAAAATGTACAAGTGATGAAGACTTGTAATGTAATAACCCGAGATTTTCTATATAAAATAAATAAGAAATTTTGCGTATAAATTTTTTTATGACGAGACTAAGTCTCAAGTAAAGTGAACGATAAATACAAATACATTTATTACTTGAAAAATTAGAAATAATTTTGGAATTATTAATTACCACAAATTATATGGTAATAAATTTACATAGTCAAAATATTTTTATTAATTATTTTCCATGAAAACATGATTGGAAATAATATATGAAGTGATAATTAGCTTTATATAATAAATATTTTATTATATGAATTGTTCGAAATATTTAAGTTAATTATTTTAACTTGATTATTCGAATAAGAAGGATCATATTCACACCCCGAGCTAATATCGAGGCCAATGAGATGAAATAGAAGCTCACTAGGAACCCAAATCGGATTTGAGGTGGCTATCGTGGAAAAACGTAGCATCGGATCCGAAATGTTGGATTTGACGGATAGTGATTTAGACACTAAAGTTGAAGGCGCTTTCAAGCATCAACGGAGGTGCGGATTTGGAGAACAAGGTTTCTTCATTGGAAAGGTTGTGGGAGATAGAAAAGTTGATGCGCGGTGTTAATGGAAACAATGGAAGAGCAGGATAAGCTCAAAATCCAAATTTACCGGATGGAACCTCAAGCGACACATCCGTGAAGGACACACCTCTCCTCGTTGCCCCGACTATAAGAAAGGTGGATGTTTTAATTGTGGGATGGAAGGACATTGAAGCGAATGAATGTCCGAAAAAAGGCTTGGTAAATAAGTAGTATGGGTTATGTATGTAATATATGTGATAAGTAATGAACTATTTTTAACTTTTATGTTGGTTAAGATTTTAAATCCCGAATTTAAGTAGTCACAAAGGGATAAATTTGTTGATTAAAGCGGGATGTCTTTGTGTAAATATTCGATAAATGAATATGAATCTAAGTTTGAGAAATGAAACGAGTTTAATACATTAATCTTATGCAATAAGGTTTAAAATGTAAGGGTATAATTTATGGTTTTATTTAACGAGATAATGCCGCCAGCGTCAAACTCGAAACCAAAGGATAGAAGAATCTACTAATCTTTGAGGAGCAACGGCCCGGAATCGATGCAAAACTTTGCAAACATGGTAGCTCGAAAGCTATGCGTTAGGGAACACCGGTTGTGAAACCAAACCAGACAATCGCAGCAAAATTCAAAGACTTCAAAGCCGTAGGACCACCAAAATTGAGAGGATCGGTGACCTATAGAAGCCCGGACTTGGGTGAACGAGATAGAGAAGGCGTTAGTAATCGCTAAAAAAAGTAGATGAGGGCAAAAGTCTACTTTTGCCACTTATATGATGAAAGGGAAGCTAACTTTTGGTGGGAGGCAAATAAGACTCGGCGGAGAGAAGAAGAATTTACTTGGGATATGTTTAAGGATTTATTTTTCAAAACTATCTCTCTGTTAGTATCTGCATCTAGAATGGAGGTGAGATTCACGGAGTTAAAGCGGGGATAACATGATATTCTGCGAGTATGCCGTAAAATTTAATGAGTTAGCTAGGTTTGCTCCACATCAAGTGGATCTGAGGCTAGGAAGGCAAGGAGATTTGAGTGGGCTTAAAACCCCGGCTCTACAATAAGGTGTCGATCTTTGCAAATCAATACTTTTTACGGACTCATGGAGAAGGCTATCATTCTTTGAACAGGGAAGTGAGGCCATGAGCCTCTACCATAAGGAGAAGAAGAACAAAAGCAAGTCGGGAGGAACAGAAAGATAGAAAGTAGTAGTGGGAATAGGGGTGAGAAAAGAATGAGGAATTTTTACGAGAAAATGCAAGTAAAGCATGAAGGTATAAAGAAGCGGTGTAGTGCGGTCTCAAGAATCGTGGGAAGAATCACTCTGGCGAGTGTCTCAAGGGCAAGTTGTATATGCTACAAGTCAAAGCAGGTCATATCTCTCCCAACCGCCCCTAACTCAAGGATGATCGATGGATGCTTCATATGTGGATCGTGAGCATAAGGTGAGGAACTGTCCACAGAGGGGAATGGAGGCAGGGAACGTAACCACGGGGAGAAGCAGTGGGAAATTAGCAATTTTAGGACCAAACTCAACCAGTAACCCAACGAAAGCAACTTCGAGGGTTTACGACATGATGGTCGGAGATACGGTGGCAAATTTGGAAATGTAACTCCGGTGTCTTATTTGAATAACTTATATATCTTATATTTACGCTTAATCGGATGAGACAAGTGTTATGATGAATAATTAAAGATCGGTTCGATCAAGTATGATCGAGATCTACGTCTGATGATTATATGCTATGTACCCTTCCTCGTATATATGAGTTTTAAAGCGGTGATTAGGGGGACGGAATCCTTATAAGGGAGGGTGAATGTAATAACCCGAGATTTTCTATATAAAATAAATAAGAAATTTTGCGTTTAAATTTTTTTATGACGAGACTAAGTCTCAAGTAAAGTGAACGATAAATACAAATACATTTATTACTTGAAAAATTAGAAATAATTTTGGAATTATTAATTACCACAAATTATATGGTAATAAATTTCTATAAATAAAATATTTTTATTAATTATTTTCCATGAAAACATGATTGGAAATAATATATGAAGTGATAATTAGCTTTATATAATAAATATTTTATTATATGAATTGTTCAGAATATTTAAGTTAATTATTTTAACTTGATTATTGATGTTGTGTACGAAGAATAAGTCAGACATGAGATCCAAACCCTGGATTGGGATTGTGATCAAGAGATGAGAATAATAATATTATATTATTTATATAATAATTTTACAGTACCATAATTATGTACTTGGGTATATATGAGACGAGATAATATTGAGCAATGACGGTCAATTAGGTCATAAAGATATTACCGTCTTTGTGAAACCCTAATTATTAAACTCCGGTTATGGGATATTTTGAAGTAGTGACGGTGTATATGAAGTTACGTGAATAAGAATATCGGTAATTAGAAGAAACCCTAATTACTGTTGTACGTCGATAATTAGGACAAACCTTAATTATTATAACCCTAACCGATTGAAATTAGAAACCGTAACGATTGTGTTAGTAACATACAAAGATAATTAAAGAACCACTAATGGTCAATTAGAAACCCTAATTGATGACGTTGAGAAACCCTAATTTTAATTCTAGGGTTTAATTTCGATATTCTTGTATAAGTGTTTTAATTTACCAAAGGATAGAAGTTAATTGGTAAATTATAAGACTTAAATCTAGTGATTAAATATTACATTTAATTTCCTTGTACAAGATTGCCCATACACTCTTAAACAAATCCCAACCATCACCCATAACAAATCAGAAGCAATAATCAAGAATTTTTGGCAAAAAGGGTATAAGAACACTAAACCTAGAAATCCTTTGATTCGATATTATTTGATGCAATTGATTGTTTAAAGTTGTGTAATAGAATGTTAATTGATGATATGGGTTGATAAATCAAAGACCCATAACATCAAAGTGCACAATTTGAAGATTTAAGCAAGTTGGAAAACCGAATTACATTATTTTTTCACCAAATGTCGAGGCCATAACTCTTTGCTCGATCATGAGTTTTGTTCTTCAAAAGTTGTTATGTGTAGCCCGATATGTGGTTTTAATCTGCAAAAAGAATCAAGTCCATATCATGTATAGATTAGAAGTTATAGATGGTCAAACATGGTTGACCGATCATGATAAACTGTTTTTAGGCGATACTGTAATGGGGGCATTCTCGTCCACTTTTGTGATTTAAAAGGTGCTGGGCTTTTGATATGTTGTAGTACATTTGAGTTTGGAAGCCATAGGCTTTGGAATGACCTCATTTCGACCTCGGGAATTCTACGGTGATTGGAAGGAAATGTGTCAAATTTCTCAAAACTAAAAGTCAGCGACGGGATGTGCTATTCGGGACAATTATTTCGATCAATTATTGTTTCCAAAACCTTCTGGGCTTTTGGTATGTTATAGTACACCGAATAAGCTTTCCATAGACTTCGAAACGGACTAAATCCGATATCGGAGGAGAGAGTTATGACATTTCAAAGTAGTAGTGTCAAAACTTCCCAACAAGTGCGGTGCAGTCCATTTGAACGGAATTTCTGGGCTGATGTGTTTGGAATTTGGAAATGGTCAAAGAATAAAAGTTGTAGCCCAGAAGTTAGCTTGCGTGGGCTCAAGAATGGCTCAAAATGTTTTAAAATGAAACAGTTATGACTGTTTTAAGCGGAAGAGGGTAAAAGCTGAAACGAGATTGAAAAGCTGTTATGAACGTCCACTTTTGGCCTTGCTTTGTTTGGGCTACCTAATGAACCCGAATTGGGTAATTCGTATTTTTTAAAATAGTCTTACATACCATGTATAACATCTCCAAAAATCAGATTAATCGGAGTTATGAGCAATGCGTTAGAAAATCATAAAGTGAGCTATTGAAAAATTAGTATAAACCAAGTCCCACATCGACTAAATTGAGAACTTCACCATTTTCTAAACCTATAAATAGAAGGGCTTGGCCTTTGTTTCATTCACCAACAATAAGGCCTCCAATTTTTTTGAGAAAGAACTTTGTTGTGGGAGAACTTTTTATAAAGATCTCCTTAGTTAAATTTTAGGCGTGGAAGTGTGTATTGGATCTGTGGAATTAGTATTTAGGGTATGTTTCTTATTTAATTTTTGTAATGTTATTATTTTTAATTGTTAGTTAAAGTTTGAATTTTTGAAGTTTAGTTAGTGTTGTTAATAAACTAGTTAGTTTACTATGTTTATTTTGGCTTGGAATTGATTATGTAAATGAGTTATTTGTGATGACTTTTAATATTTTGTGATGAATTTTATTAATTAATAATTATTAATGATATTAAAGTTATTTAATGATTATATTAAATAATTTAGTTTAAAATGATTTTAATATTATAAAAATCATTTTAAATGAAAATAAGGTATTTAAAAATATTTTAAGTTATAAAATATAACTTTTAATATTTAAATGATAATTTTATTAATAATTAAATATTAATGATATTAAGATAATATTAATGATATTTAGTTTATTTAATGATTAATATTAAATAAATAGTTTAAAAATGGTTTTACTTATTTAAAAACCATTTAAAGAGGATATTAAGGATTTAAAAATATTTTAAGTTATAATTAATGACTTTTAATATTTGGATAAATAGTACATTAATATTTAAATATTAATGGTAATTATTTAGGTAATATAAATGTTTTAAAAATAGTTTGAGTTATTATAAATAACTTTTATATTTTAGCGATGGTTTCATTAATAGTTTAGTATTAATTAAACTATTAATGATGATGGAATTGTTTAATGTTTAAATCATTTAATTATGATTCCGATATTTGAAAGTTATAATTACCCAAACTAGGCGACTTGAGAACCGATTATGAAGTTACGAATTTGAAGAACACCTATAGTAACATGATTATATCACTATAGGCCCTTTAGTAATGATTTGAATTATTTTAAATTTTTCAATTTACGGATATTGCAAAAATGATTAAAAATAAGATGTCCGATATTTACGATGTTGAGGTATAGAATAAGAGTCTTAGACTAGGTATTTACCCGATAAAAGTCGTCGATCTGCCAAACAAAATGTCGGACCTTATAAAAGAAAGAAAAGACTCACTGTAAGAGCATGGATGAGATATTTGAAAATGTATAAAAATATTTCAAGTATAGAATAGGAACTAAAAGTATGATCATTGTGATTATGTGATTGGACTATCTTACTGTTGTAATAGAGCGATTTTATGTGTTAAGATATATTGTTCTAATCGAACGAATGATCGATTATTGATAGGTTGTGATAAAGAGATAAAACCTAAGTTGAGATTTGTAATCAATGAATCGAAATGTATCTATCCTACCTTTGCATTTTCTTTTTCTGAATGGACATGAGTAAGAAGTTTCGAATTATTCTATTCTGCATGAGTTATATGCGCTTTGATTATCAACATGTTAGCTCGGATATATATTACATTTAAGTTGATTTCTAAATGGTTATACAAGTGTCCCCACTTGGATAATCATGGCATTTATTCACATGTTGATATACCTTTGTCAATTACCCGTATACATATATGTTGAATTACATATTATTGTTGAGCAAGATTAAAACCTTGGGTTTGGAACCGAGCATGTATGAACATCCCTATATGGGAAGATTTTTTGCAAGGCGGATAGAGTGAAGCGATGAATTTACGTTCGAAGTTATGTAGTATTGATCAATCTGACAAGGTACAAATTTGATCACCCTCCGTGCTCGTAAGTTATGACGGTTTGAGGATAGAATTCGCTAAACCTTTTAAAAAATGAAAAGAATGTTCATAGTATGTTTCTTAAACCCTATTCAAGGTAGAGCGAGCCAAATTTAAAGAATTTGAAGAGAGAGTTGTTATGTGAATTTTTTATCAAGATGATTACTTCACAACTTTCAATTCGTTGTAGAAGTGTTATGTAAAGAGAATACTTATATTCTTTGAAATTATATATAATTGCTATTACTTATTTGGGCACTTAAATGCTCATCCTTGCTTAAATTAAATGTTTTCGATTATGTATGAGCAACTTTGAGGCTCGAAACACGAACAAAGGAAAAGGAAAGGCGATCGAATAAGTGTGTATTATGAGTTAATGGTTATAGTTGTATTGGTATCTATTCAAGTATTGTAAGGAATGTATTTGAAGGTCACGTGCACAGGGAAGTAAACTTTGATGTATGTAAATTAAGTTCGAATGTATTATTATTTAGTATTATTGACTTAAAGAAATGGTATCGTGGAGAACCGAGTTCGGGTTTCAAGTACCTAGATTTGGGGTCGTCACAGGTTGGTATCAAAGCCATAAGCATGAATTTGCAAAGAGCCCCAAGCCTTTATCTGGTGACATCCCTTTAAGGGAAGGCAAAAGCGAACTTTCCAAGTAGGGGACGCCGAAGCGAGTCGGTGGCAAGTTGATAGAGTACCCTTGTGAGGTCTTATGGTTGGAAGCACCATGAGTGTCACAGGGTTGGTATCGGTCAGGTGTGGTTATGAAGCTTAGGTAGGAATACACGAGACTAATAACCGCAATTATTAGGATAAGTATTAACTTATATAGAGTTAGTTGGTCGATAAGATTCAAAGATGAATCTCTATGAGTGTAAAGACACGAGAGTTCCCTAACTCGATTATAAAGTTAAACAAAGAAGTGGGGAATAGATTGAGTCTAAAAGACCGAAAGTGCGATTATGAGAGATCGTAAAATAAAACGATCAAGATATAGAACTAAATCGTAATATATACGATAAGATCACCCGTGATCTCGATAAAAGCTATAATGACGGAAGGAATCAATCTAATGATTGGAAAGTTCTGAAGAAGAAGATTGATGTGTATGAATTGTACTATCAATTGAGTACGAGATCCGAAGAGAATTATAAATCTGAATTAAATTTGTATGGAGAATGGGGTTAGTGTTAGATGGGGATTCAATTGAGGACTCATGTAGCCGATGGTGAGTTGTATGATTCTTCAGTATGGGAGTTGAATTGTACTTGGTGTAAAAACCACTTAGTTTACATGCGATAATCATTGAAATGTACGTATTATCGCGCTATTTGTTATATGCACATTAAGAGGATGACTCCATTCTCGGGTGTATAACGGTAGATAGGTCATAGATAGAGAATATAAGATTAAGTTCGAGTTCTTAAAACTCATACCTATGAGACATTCTTGACTCATAATTATATGAAATGTTTATGAACCCCTCGTGAATGGGCCTTGAAAATTAAAACTAGGATAAGTTCTTAAACTCATATGATTGTGGCAATTTATGAACTTCGTAAGTGTGGTTTGATGAACTGGGTATAGTTTTGTGTGAATGGAGTGTTATGGATAACAGGAACAGATAGATTGTTAAGTAAATGATTTTTAGTGAAGGTGTTAGGTTTTCCTAAACTCCTAGCTATGCTAAATTTCAAAATTTTTGACATCAAGCTAAATACGCACTATGTGCTTTTGAAAACAAAAATGTAGACTAAGTAATCATTTTTGAAATGGTTTAAAAATACTGATCTATGCTACTTATTTTGGCTAGAAGCATGAAATGATTTGAAATATCGAAATTTGTTTTTAATTATCACTCATGTACCATGTAACTTTGTGCGGAGATGATAAAATGTGATGGAGTTGTAAATACTGAGGAATACTTAGTGTGAATTTGACTGAAATCGCTATTCCACTATTGTATGATGTGTTATGACAAAGTCATACAATGACGGCATCCTCAACGGATTGTTAATCTGATGCGGCATCATGGCGTCATTCTCGAAAATGTTTTCAAAAGTTTAATTTGCTAATCTGGTTTGGCTACATCTAAATAATTGATTGAAGTGAATTATTGATATGAGTCTATCTTATTTGAATCAACTAGACTAATGTTTATGAAAACTCTAAGTGTTCATTGAAAAAATTTCCGAACCAAATTGTTTGATGCGAATCCTATGATAAGACCGAGGTGAATAATGTTGTTTGGATAAATGATTCAATCTAATGGCGTAAATATTAAGCTAGGTATGATTAATCGTTATGCATGGCGTAGAGGGCACAATAGGCTAATCACCTAAAAACTATTAATGGTAGTTTACCTTCTTTGTGATTGTAAACATACGAGTAATGTTTTGTTTTGCGGTATGAATCTGAGTTAAAACTATGTGTTCATGGTCTATATGACCCCTCAAAGACAATTTGAAAAAACTTTTACTCTTGTGAGAGGTGTATTGGGTAGCATGTGATGATATGTGTGAATGTTGTAAGCACGGATAGAGTTAAGCCGAGTTATAAGGGAGGTTGGAGCGAGAGGAGATATTGAGATAAGACGATTTGAAAGTTTAAATAGAAGCCAAAGACACCGAGATATATACCTTGGACCAGGCTTTAGTCATCACCTTCATTCTTCGATCACGAGTGGATGGAGTTTGCTTTTCGGCAGAGATAGGCGTTGATGAGAATTGAATAAATTTATCGTCAATCAAAATAAGAGACAACGATATATATAGAACTCTTGATTCTTTGTGTATATATACTATATATTAATCGGGGTAACTTATGTATGTAGATGTACGGTGAGAAAGATATGTGGAATAAGAAGGATCATATTCACACCCCGAGCTAATATCGAGGCCAACGGATGAAATAGAAGCTCACTAGGAACCCAAATCGAACGAGGTGGCTATCGTGGAAAAAGCGTAGCATCGAGATCCGAAATGTTGGATTTGACGATAGTGATTTAGACACTAAAGTTGAAGCCGCTCAAGCATCAACGGAGGTGCGAGATTTGGAGAACAAGGTTTCTTCATTGGAAAGGTTGTGGGAGATAGAAAAGTTGATCGTCGGCGTTAATGGAAACAATGGAAGAAGCGGGGATAAGCTCAAAATCCAAATTTACGGATGGAACCTCAAGCGACACATCCGTGAAGGACACACCTCTCCTCGTTGCCTGACTATAAGAAAGGTGGATGTTTTAATTGTGGGATGGAAGGACATTGAATGAATGAATGTCCGAGAAAAAAGGCTTGTAAATAAGTAGTATGGGTTATGTATGTAATATGTGTGATAAGTAATGAACTATTTTAACTTTTATGTTGGTTAAGATTTTAAATCCAATTTACGTAGTCACAAAGGGATAGTATTGTTGATTAAAGCGGGATGTCTTTGTGTAAATATTCGATAAATGAATATGAATCTAAGTTTGAGAAATGAAACGAGTTTAATACATTAATCTTATGCAATAAGGTTTAAAATGTAAGGGTATAATTTATGGTTTTATTTAACGAGATAATGCCGCCAAGACGTCAAACTCGAAACCAAAGGATAGAAGAATCTCTACTAATCTTTGAGGAACGATGGCCCGGCGATGCAAAACTTTGCAAACATGGTAGCTCGAGGCTATCGATGAGGGAACACCGGTTGTGGGAAAACCACCAGACAATCGCTTGCAAAATTCAAAGACTTCAAAGCCAGTAGGACCACCAAAATTGAGAGGATCACCGACCCTATAGAAGCCCAGGACTTGGGTGAACGAGATAGAGAAGGCGTTAAATAATCGCTAAAGTAGATGAGGGGCAAAAGTCTACTTTTGCCACTTATATGATGAAAGGGGAAGCTAACTTTTGGTGGGAGGCAAATAAGACTCGAGCAGGAGAAGAAGAATTTACTTGGGATATGTTTAAGGATTTATTTTTCAAAACTATCTCTCTGTTAGTATCTGCGATCTAGAATGGAGGTGAGATTCACGGAGTTAAGCGGGATAACATGACCATTTATTGCGGAGTATCTTGTAAAATTTAATGAGTTAGCTAGGTTTGCTCCACATCAAGTGGATACTGAGGCTAGGAAGGCAAGGAGATTTGAGTGGGCTTAAAACCACAGCTCTACAATAAGAGTGTCGATCTTTAAATCAATACTTTTGCAAAGACTCATGGAGAAGGCTATCATTCTTTGAGCAGGGAAGTGAGGCCATGAGCCTCTACCATAAGGAGAAGAAGAACAAAAGCAAGTCGGGAGGAACAAAGAAAGATAGAAAGTAGTAGTGGGAATAGGGGTGAGAAAAGAATGAGGAATTTTTCGAGAAAATGCAAGTAAAGCGAGAAGGTATAAAGAAGCGGGTAGTGCGGTCTGAAGCTCGTGGGAAGAATCACTCTGGCGAGTGTCTGAAGGGCAAGTTTGTATGCTACAAGTCAAGACAACAGGTCATATCTCTCCCAACTGCCCCAACTCAAGGATGATCAGTGGATGCTTCATATGTGGATCGACTGAGCATAAGGTGAGGAACCGTCCCACAGAGGGAATGGAGGCAGGGAACGTAACCACGGGGAGAAGCAGTGGGAAATTAGCAATTTTAGGACCAAACTCAACCAGTAACCCAACGAAAGCAACTTCGAGGGTTTACGACATGATGGTCCAGGATACGGTGGCGGTTTGGAAGCGAACTCCGGTCTTATTTGAATAACTTATATATCTTATATTTACGCTTAATCGGATGAACAAGTGTTATGATGAATAATTAAAGATCGATTCGATCAAGTATGATCGAGATCTACGTCTGATGATTATATGCTATGTACCCTACTGCATATGAGTTTTTAAAGCGGTGATTCCGGGGACGGAATCCTTATAAGGGAGGGTGAATGTAATAACCCGAGATTTTCTATATAAAATAAATAAGAAATTTTGCGTTTAAATTTTTTTATGACGAGACTAAGTCTCAAGTAAAGTGAACGATAAATACAAATACATTTATTACTTGAAAAATTAGAAATAATTTTGGAATTATTAATTACCACAAATTATATGGTAATAAATTTCTATAAGCCGAAATATTTTTATTAATTATTTTCCATGAAAACATGATTGGAAATAATATATGAAGTGATAATTAGCTTTATATAATAAATATTTTATTATATGAATTGTTCGTAATATTTAAGTTAATTATTTTAACTTGATTATTGATGTTGTGTCACGAAGAATAAGTCGGATATGAGATCCAAACACTGGATTGGGATTGTGATCAAGAGATGAGAATAATAATATTATATTATTTATATAATAATTTTACTGATACCATAATTATGTCTTTGGTATGTATGTATGAGAGATAATATTGAAGAACGATGGCCAATTCAATTAGGTCATAGCATATTACCGTCTTTGTGAAACCCTAATTATTAAACTTCGGTTATGGGATATTTACGAGTAGTATTTGTGTATATGAAAATTCTTGTGAATAAGAATATCGGTAATTAGAAGAAACCCTAATTATTTGTTATGCGTCGATAATTAGGACAAACCCTAATTATTATAACCCTAACCGGTTGAAATTAGAAACCGTAACGATTGTGTTAGTAACATACAAAGATAATTAAAGAACCACTAATGGTCAATTAGAAACCCTAATTGATGACGTTGAGAAACCCTAATTTTAATTACCGGGTTTAATTTCGATATTCTTATATAAAGTGTTTTAATTTACCAAAGGATAGAAGTTAATTGGTAAATTATAAGACTTAAATCTAGTGATTAAATATTACATTTAATTTCCTTGTACAAGATTGCCCATACACTCTTAAACAAATCCCAACCATCACCCATAACAAATCAGAAGCAATAATCAAGAATTTTTGGCAAAAAGGGTATAAGAACACTAAACCTAGAAATCCTTTGATTCGATATTATTTGATGCAATTGATTGTTTAAAGTTGTGTAATAGAATGTTAATTGATGATATGGGTTGATAAATCAAAGACCCATAACATCAAAGTGCACGAATTTGAAGATTTAAGCAAGTTGGAAAAACCGAATTCTGTTATTTTTTTCACCAAATGTCAGAGGCCATAACTCTTTGCTCGATCATGAGTTTTGTTCTTCAAAAGTTGTTATGTAGCCCTGATATGTGGTTTTTAATCTGCAAAAAGAATCAAGTCCATATCATGTATAGATTAGAAGTTATAGATGGTCAAACATGGTTGACCGATCATGATAAACTGTTTTTGGGCAGTCTGTAATGGGGGCATTCTCGTCCACTTTTTGTGATTTAAAAGGTCTGGGCTTTTGATATGTTGTAGTACACTGAGTTTGGAAGCCATAGGCTTTGGAATGACCTCATTTCGACCTCGGGAATTACGGTGATTGGAAGGAAATGTGTCAAATTTCTCAAAACTAAAAGTCAGCAGCGGGATGTGCTATTCGGGACACTGTTTCGATCAGTTATTGTTTCCAAAACCTTCTGGGCTTTTGGTATGTTATAGTACACCGAATAAGCTTTCCATAGACTTCGAAACGGACTAAATCCGATATCGGAGGAGAGAGTTATGACATTTCAAAGTAGTAGTGTCAAAACTTCCCAACAAGTGCGGTGCAGTCCATTTGAACGGAATTTCTGGGCTGATGTGTTCGAATTTGGAAATGGTCAAAGAATAAAAGTTGTAGCCCCAGAAGTTAGCTTCAGCGTGGGCTCAAGAATGGCTCAAAATGTTTTAAAATGAAACAGATTATGACTGTTTTAGCGGAAGAGGGTAAAGCTGAAACGAGATTGAAAAGCTGTTATGAACGTCCACTTTTGACCTTGCTTGGGCTACCTAATGAACCCGAATTGGGTAATTCATTTTTAAAAATAGTCTTACATACCATGTATAACATCTCCAAAAATCAGATTAATCGGAGTTATGAGCAATGCGTTAGAAAATCGCAAAGTGAGCTATTGAAAAATTAGTATAAACCAAGTCCCACATCGACTAAATTGAGAACTTCACCATTTTCTAAACCTATAAATAGAAGGGCTTGGCCTTTGTTTCATTCACCAACAATAAGGCCTCCAATTTTTGAGAAAGGCTTTGTTGTGGGAGAACTTTTATAAAGATCTCCTTAGTTAAATTTTGGCGTGGAAGTGTGTTATTCATCTCGTGGAATTAGTATTTAGGGTATGTTTCTTATTTAATTTTGTAATGTTATTATTTTTAATTGTTAGTTAAAGTTTGAATTTTTGAAGTTTAGTTAGTGTTGTTAATAAACTAGTTAGTTTACTATGTTTATTTTGGCTTGGAATTGATTATATAAATGAGTTATTTGTGATGACTTTTAATATTTTGTGATGAATTTCATTAATTAATAATTATTAATGATATTAAAGTTATTTAATGATTATATTAAATAATTTAGTTTAAAAATAATTTTAATATTATAAAAATCATTTTAAATGAAAATAAGGTATTTAAAAATATTTTAAGTTATAAAATATAACTTTTAATATTTAAATGATAATTTTATTAATAATTAAATATTAATGATATTAAGATAATATTGATGATATTTAGTTTATTTAATGATTAATATTAAATAAATAGTTTAAAAATGGTTTTACTTATTTAAAAACCATTTAAAGAGGATATTAAGGATTTAAAAATATTTTAAGTTATAATTAATGACTTTTAATATTTGGATAAATAGTACATTAATATTTAAATATTAATGGTAATTATTTAGGTAATATAAATGTTTTAAAAATAGTTTGAGTTATTATAAATAACTTTTATATTTTAGAATGGTTTCATTAATAGTTTAGTATTAATTAAACTATTAATGATGATGGAATTGTTTAATGTTTAAATCATTTAATTATGATTAGATATTTGAAAGTTATAATGGCCAAACTAGTGACTTGAGAACCGATTATGAAGTTCGAATTTGAAGAACACCTATAATAACAATTTATATCACTATAGGCCCTTTAGTAATGATTTGAATTATTTTAAATTTTTCAATTTACGGATATTGCAAAAATGATTAAAAATAAGATGTCCGATATTTACTGAGATGTTGAGGTATAGAATAAGAGTCTTAGACTTCAGGTATTTACCCGATAAAAGTCATCGATCTGGCAAACAAATGTCGGACCTTATAAAAGAAAGAAAAGACTCTGTGTAAGAGCATGGATGAGATATTTGAAAAATGTATAAAAATATTTCAAGTATAGAATAGGAACTAAAAGTATGATCATTGTGATTATGTGATTGACTATCATCTGTTGTTGTAATAGGCGATACTATGTGTTAAGATATATTGTTCTAATCGAACGAATGATCTGATTATTGATAGGTTGTGATAAAGAGATAAAACCTAAGTTGAGATTTGTAATCGTGAATCGGTGAGTATCCTACCTTTGCATTTTCTTTATCTGATGGACATGAGTAAGAAGTTTCGAATTATTCTATTCTGTCATGCATTATATACGCTTTGATTATCAACATGTTAGCTCAGATATATATTCTGTTAAGTTGATTTCTAAATGGTTATACAAGTGTCCCCACTTGGATAATCATGGCATTTATTCACATGTTGATATACCTTTGTCAATTACCCGTATACATATATGTTGAATTACATATTATTGTTGAGCAAGATTAAAAACCTTCGGGTTTGGAACCAGGCATGTATGAACATCCCTATATGGGAAGATTTTTATGCTTGGCGGATAGAGTGAGCGATGAATTTCGTTCAAGTTATGTAGTATTGATCAATACAAGGTACAACTGGTGATCACCTCCGTGCTGAAGTAAGTTATGACGGTTTGAGGATAGAATTCCGCTAAACCTTTTCGAAAATGAAAAGAATGTTCATAGTATGTTTCTTAAACCCTATTCAAGGGTAGAGCCAGAGCCAAATTTAAAGAATTTGAAAGAGAGTTGTTATGTGAATTTTTTATCAAGATCTGATTACTTCACAACTTTCAATTCGTTGTAGAAGTGTTATGTAAAGAGAATACTTATATTCTTTCAAACATATATAATTGCTATTACTTGTCGGGCACATAAATGCTCATCCTTGCTTAAATTAAATGTTTTCGATTTATGTATGAAGCAACTTTGAAGGCTCGAACACGAACAAAGGAAAAGGAAAAGGCGATCGAATAAGTGTGTATTATGAGTTAATGGTTATAGTTGTATTGGTATCTATTCAAGTATTGTAAGGAATGTATTTGAAGGTCACGTGCACAGGGAAGTAAACTTTGATGTATGTAAATTAAGTTCGAATGTATTATTATTTAGTATTATTCAGCTTAAAGAAATGGTATCGTGGAGAACCGAGTTCGGGTTTCAAGTACCTGGATTTGGGGTCGTCACATGTAATTTTGCTTAAATTGTTATAATGATAGACTTCTAATAATGATGTGATGTAATAATTTTATTTCCGCACTTGAATGATTGTATTAAAGGTTAGAGAACCTGGGAGATAATGTTTTTATTAAAGTAATCTTGTATGGGCAGGTTTTTATTATTCAATTTATTATGATTGGGTAGTTAGATATGAATGTTTTGATTACGTGAACACCAAATCTTGAGGTAATAAAGTACAGGGATATGGGGGTGTCACAAAAACATACTAGAAGTATCATTAAATGCTTATGTTTAGTTTAGAACAGTTGGGTGAAATTGTATTAATTATCTGTGTGAAATTTTGGCTAAAATTAGTTCTGTTCTGTGTTCTTCGCGAAATGCAGAAATAGAAACTTCTAAGCAACGCTACAACGCCGCTTAGCAGGCTTGTCTGCAAGCTGCAACGCCGGCCTCTAATGCATTTGGTGCACTGCAGCGCCGAGTTAGAGCTGCATCGTCAATCCATAGGCTTAACAATGAGCCGCAGCCTTGCCAGGTGCTACTGCAACACCTGCTTCCGTTCATTCTCGAGCGCTTTACGCCGTTCCCGATTCATTTTGGTGACTGCTGTACCGATTTACTAGAATCGCCCAGAAAATTTTATTTAATTATTCAAGTTTAGAGAATGTAATTTAAACCCAACCTAATGAACATGGAAATGTATTAAACATACAATGTGATGTTAAAATAGATTCTTAATATGTCAGTGATGTACTTACATGCTTAATTGATTTGATGAACTCATAATTATCTCGTTATTCGTGAAGTCTAATATTATGCAAAAATAAATGTTGTGGTTTGATTAGTATAATCATAATCAGAGTTAGACAAAAAAAGAATGAACTTATGATGCGAGTTATGTTATAATTAACTAGTATTGTGAATGTAAATGATATGTAGGATTAAATTGAGGAACGTCAATAGTTAACGTATAATCCACGCACGAGGCAAGTTTCTAAACCTTACCCATTTACATTGAGCAAGTTTCCTTATTCAAAACTTTACTTTTATGGAATAAGTTTCTTTAAATTCTAAATTCTTCGATTGAGGAAGTCTTAGATTGATATTCTTTGTCAAATAAGTTCTTGTTATTAATTGTTCAATTTTAAGATTTCATATTAAATGTTATCATTCTTTTAAAGCGTGATTTCCGTTATACAGTACTTATTCGATTGTATACCTCTTGAGTTATTATTCAAACTGAATATTATTTATTATTGAACCTTGTAAGACTAGAGAACCCTTATTGATTCGACTAGTCCATAGTTGATGAACGTTCTAAATTTCAAAACCATTGTTGAGCTATCCAAACCAAACTTCCTTTGGCGCGGACTCTAATTTCAAATTGAGATGAACAACCCTGTTATATGGAATTAATGATGCTTTAGCGTTAAAATATTGTGCACAATATGGCACTAAGGGATGATCCCCTTAAGTACGAGAAGAAGAGTCAATAGTCTTATGACTGTTAAAGGTTTCAAGTATAAATACTTGACAACCTAGGACATAGGTCAATATCTTATGACGCTCAGAAGTTCTTTTTGATTCTTGTTATTCATTCTTGATTCAAAAGCTGAGTTTTTCTTATTTCAGAAGTCTTTGATTCACTCGTATGTTATTATATTGTTGTTATATTATTATACGTGTGGGCAATCGTGCTCACTCTTGCGTAATAATAACATTGTAGTTAAGAATGAATGGTCCGACGAGCCTTCTACTAGCAAAGGCAAGGGCAATGTCAACAAGTGATGAAGACTTGTTGTTTATTTGTTATGTTATGTTTCAAAATTATGTTTAAGTTGTGTAAGACTTATTATTTGTTTATGCTTCCGCATTTGAGATTTAAGGTTAGTATGACATGGGATTGATGTATTTACATTCAGATGTTGTAACTTCATAAAGAGATGATTTATTTCTATCTATTTTATGGTTTTCATTTATTATGGGTAGATAGACATTTGATGTTTCTATAGTGAACACCAAATCCCGTGGGAATTGAAGTACCTGAATTTGGGGTTGTCACATCGGGAGCCATATAATGGTGATATAAGGCGGGTCGGGTGTAAGAACGGTGAATTTTATGAATAATATTAATAATGATATTAATAAGAATGAAAATATTTATTGTATATAAATATTGATGTGTTGTGAGATGAGTAATTCAATTAATTCAAATTGAATTTATAAGAATTGAGAAAAATGTGGAGTTTATGATAAGCTCGAAGAATGCCTTGTGTGGCACGATAATGAGAATTATGATGATTAAAGAAGGAATTAATAAGTGAATGATTAATTAATAATATATTGTTAATTAATTGTTATTATGAGTAATAGCATATTAATGAATAAATAATTAATCAATATTATAAGATTAATGTGTGTTCAATAAATTGCTAAGTGTAACAATAGGTAATCATATATTATATAGTAGCTACATCTATATAATATAAAGTATAGTGTGACATTGGGATGTGACTTTATAATAGGGAAACTATATAGTAAAATGGAATAAATTATAATTTATATAAATAATGCTTATGTGACAACATATAGGTATGAGAACATTAAATATGTACTTTATGGAATATTAAAGTGGGATAAATCAATGAATTTCAAATTAATAATTATTTCAATATGTATGTATAATTGGAATAATAAGGTTATATGGAGATAATGGATTGTTAATGTAAAACCCCAACTTTTATGAATAAAGATTAATTTTTTCTCGAAATATATTTTTGAATATTATGGTATGAATTTGATATAATGTTATAGTTGTGGGTATTATTTACAAATTTTGCAAGGTAAGCAAGTGGTTATATAATATTCGATTGGTCTGGGAATATTCGCTTTTAACAGGGGAATATTCGATGCGATATGGCAATCATTAGTGGACCCCAAAACAAAAGTATTGTTGTAGTTAAAAGCGATAGTATTATCTTTTATAAAAATAACAAATGAAAGTTTTACTGTTAAACTGTTGAACTACCCGGTGGTAAAAGTACAAGATGTCTGGCGTGGTTGCATAGTAGCACACGGTATTGATTATTGATGCTTACGTGAGAAGTCACTTTCGCTTATACTCAATTATTGCTACGATGGTTGCTACATAATATCTTTCATATTATTGATTCAATAATTGTCACAGTATCATCTGCATAATATTTTATATTATTAAATCAATAATTGAGACGACAAAGTTATTCATATTATTATTTATAATATTGACAATGTCTAGAAAGTTCTGTCAAGGAGAGGTTTGGTCACCTAATTGCACGCCAATAGGGAGAAATCTTTATCGGAAAGCTCCCTCTTTCCTGGGAATGATCTGGTTGTTAAATATTGTGAGTTATAATATTAATGATGAATAAGTTCGTGTTGATTAAAAATGAAATTGTTGTTTCCATTATGTTGGAATTATTAGTGTTAGTGGAAATCGACATCTATTTCGATAATAATGGATGTCTGGAGGCTATATTGACCAATCAGGTAATTAATCGGATAAATGAGCAATTAATTACTATTAATTCACATGCTTATAACTATTTATTCACATGTGTGTACTATTGATTCACATTCATGTACTATTAGGGGAGGTGGTGCAAGATTGATAATACTTGCATGACTAAATTAAAAATAGAGGTATAGATGAAGGAACTATACTGTAATTATTTTTTTCACATGATTGTATTATTGATGTGAGGGCCCCGAATCCGAGGTCCCAAATCACCGTGGATCCGGTTCGATCATTCTATACAACTATTACTATTTGCGGAAGATATAAACATTAATTGTTTATACAATACATTACACACTATTCCCCAAGGTCGAGTAACCTTAACTTAATACACAATTCATAACTATCTAACACATAACTTTATTATCAAACTACACTATTATATTTCTAATCGCATACATAAACTAAAGTTGGAACTTTCTTTAATCTTTTCCTGTATCCGACGCGTTCGTCTTAATCTGCAATGTTTATCATGATATAACAAGGGTGAGCATAAAATTGCCCAGCAAGTTTAAGTTCAATAATATAACGATATATCATGTTTGAAATGATTTGAATAATTGGCTGGCTATAATTCAACAATATAATTGTGAACTAGCAGGAACAAAATTTTACATGAACAATTATATCTGAACCGAAGGGTAATGAAGGTGATCAGCCTTTCATACCTGACTTATACATGCAATATGTACAGAGTACAATTCATGGCAACCATCAATGATTAACCATAAGCTTATCCAAATGAAACACTCTTAGTAGAGTTAAGTAAAACAAACTTATACGAGCGATTTGATTACTGCAAACGCAATTTATAACGCTTTCATCACGAAGACCTAATATTAGTAATATAGATCTCCAATATTAGAATAATATCATCACAATATAATACTATTATATATATATATATATATATACATAGAATAACCTAAACACATAACACATAATCCTATCAGTCTATAACATACATAAGACTCGGTATCAAGTCAAACTATTGCAGTCTGAGTTGAACCTGACACAATTCTAACATCCCGACGGTCTAGTCGGACTTTTATCGAGTCTAAGTTCAATTAAACTCTGCCTAAATACTTAACCATTATTTAAGATAATTTGTTAACAGTTAAAATATTTTTCATAAGCTCATAATAATTTTTAAATAATTATTATCATTTAAACTGATTTTTCAATCATTACTATCATATTTATGATTCAAATACTTTAATCTCATATATTAAAAGTGTTTCTTGAACACATAAGTCAAATATCAATCCAGCAACCCAGATTTGGAATCCAGCAAGTTGGATTCAAAATCTAGTAAGTTGGATTCAAAATCCAGTATCTAGATGGCCAATCCAGTAAACTAAAATGCTATCCAGCAAACTAGATATCACATCCAGTAACTATATTGCAATCCTGCAAACTGGATTCAACTCATTTTCAAAACAGTAAACTGATATTCAATTCAGCAAGCTAGATTCATCAGATTTTTCAATCCAGCAAGCTGGATTCCATATCCTTTTAACGAAAACACCAAATCAAATTATTATTTTTCCATCCTTTGTCCAAACACATATACATATATTTCAAACACAAAAAGTATTTTTTTCATAATTTTCCAACTTCCTTTAGTATTTTTTAAAAAAAGAATTTAGTTAATTCCTTAAGAAATTAGCTACCTCGTGCCTAACTCCAGAAATTCCCATATCTTGATACAATCTCATCCGTGTTAACGTGAGCCTCCAGTTTAAATTTCGTGGCCATTGGAGTTATAGAACTCCGGTTATAGCGATTTTCGTCGGAAAATCACAGAAATTGAAATGGTCATAACTTGGTCATTCTAAGTCGGAATGAGCTCATTTTTGGACAAGAGGTACTTAATATCATATATTTTCATGTCCCAAAAGGCCAAATTAAGTGGCCGAAAATGCCATTTTAAAATTTTGGGCAGAAACTATTTGGCATTTTGCAGTTTTTCATGCTTTGTTAAAAATAGTCCATACGAAAATCTACAACTCCTTTTTCAGTGATTCCACTTGGAGATGTTAGAAGACTCATAGATCTAACTCTAGGACTTGATCACACTCAAAAATTCGAAATATAATAGGAGATATGGTCGTTTGAATTTCATGTTCCGTTTTCATCAAAATCTGATTTTCGAATATTGACGAGTTCTAAGAAAACTTTCATGTTCACACATAATAACCAACCTAACTCATCATAATATTTACTAATACCTCATATACCCATTATTCTACCATAATACATGATCTATTCCATCAAACAATCATTAAACACAAGATTAACATAATCGGGGCTAAGAAAAATTAAGATTTTCTACATTTGAAAAATCTAGTTTCCATTTCATACTTTAGATCTAACTTTTAACACACGAGATGGATAGATCCACACATAACACACTCTAGATCATGTAGATCTAGAGTTTTGAAGTTCGAAATCATCAATCCAAGTTTTCATTTAAACAACTAAGAATAACTTAGATAAAAGGTGATTTATACCTTGATTATCTTGCTAGTTTTTTCTTAATCCTTCAAAGTAGATGATGATCTTGGGTAGCTTGAAGATCAAAACCCCTCTCCCTCACCTCTTGGAGCTGCCGAAAATTGCTTCTCCCTCTCCCCCTCTTGGTTTTCTTTTTGTTAGCTAAAAGAAAGTAATAGGATGAGAGAGAAATGACTTTTGTGGTTTAGTAGAAAATTGTATAGATATAATTGTATATCTAATATTAATCTCCCAACAACTCTCTCTTGCTTTCTCTTTCTTACTTATTAGAAGGTTGTTTGTAATCTAAATAAAATTAGGTGGCCAAATAAAAGAGAGACACCTAGCCAATTAAGTACTTATCTTTTGTAAGATGTGGAGCAAGTAATGATTACATCCATTCCCTATTTTCTCTCCTTATCATGACCGACCAAGTGGCCTTGGATTTGCCCCTTTTTATTTTACTTTTATTCCATTATTTAACTTGTAAATGTCTAAAAAGTCCCTCTTCCATTGGGCTAAAGGTTGGGCCACTCTTTTAATTCTTTTGGGCTTTCAAATTAGTTTCTTGGGTCAAAACCAATAACATCTTCCAACACTTCTAATATTACCATTCCCTAATTATTTAATTGAGTTTTCATTTCCTCAACTATAACATAAATCCTTACTCATGCACATTTATTTCCTTAACCCAATTAGAATTGCTATAATTAGGTTATAAAATTAAGTAGTTGAGATGTATAAAATAAATCTCTTAGAATTAATATATATTTATATACTAATATTCTTCCATATCATAACCTCTTAGGTTATTTAATTATCACACCCAATACATATATATTAGGTTACATAACTTAATTCTTTTATTTGTTTATATAACAAACAAGTATAAACCATCACATAATATTCATATTCACTTACTCACATAATCTTTTAACCCTTAGGTTTTATACTTAGCATTAGGGTTCTCAAAGAATTCGCTAGGGTTTTCTAACTGAACGTTGACGTTCAAAAATAATATATACTTAGGGTTTGTCACCGATATAGATTATCTGGTCAACCCTTGATCCTTAACCACATCATGCACACATATACACAGAACATAAACGCTTATTCCCTTAATCCTGAATAATTTACCTAAATCCTTCACAGAATTTTGAAATCCTCAAAATTCATTCTTAAAAATATCAAACGCATACACTTATTTTCTGTCTAGGTTCTAATTTTGAACCATAAATCAATTAATAAAATTTTTAAAATATTCAAAATTCTCGGGTTGTCACATTCACCCCTTCTTCTAAAAATTTCGTCCTCGAAATTTACCTTACACCTTACACCAGAAACCATACGACTTACACCATTCACACACATATCACATGCTACCCAATACACCACTCACAAGAGTAGAAGTTTTCAAATTGTGCTGAGGGGTCATATAGACCATGAACACATAGTTTTAATGGTATTGATCATACCGCAAAATAATACATTACTTGGTATGTTTACAATCACAAAGAAGGTAAACTCATCGTTGCTAGTACTTTAGGTGATCAAATTACTGTGTACTTTTTACGTCATGTATAACGACACTATATGTATAGCGAATATTTACGCTACTTGATTGGATTATTTATCTAAACAACATAGTTCACCTCGGTCTTATCATAGGATTCCGTACCAAAGCAATTTGGTTGGGAAATTTCTTCAATGAACACTTTAGAGTTTTCATAACATTAGTCTAAATTGAATCAAATAGCATAGACTCATATCAATAATTCAATTCAATAGAATTATTTAGGTGTAGCCAAACCAGTTGGCAAATTAAAATTTTTGAAAATATTTTTTAGAATGACGTCATGATGCCGTCTTTGTATTAACGGTCCGTTTGAGGATCTTGAGTCATTGTATGACTTTTGTCATAACACATCATACAATAGTGGAATAACGATTTTAGATCAAATTCACACTAAGTATTCCCCAGATTTACAACTCCATCAAATTTATATCATCTACACTTGAGTTACATGGTACATGAGTGATAAATAAAATAAATTTTGATATTTCAAATCATTTAACGTCTAAATGAAATAAGTAGCATAGACTATACTTTAAACTGTTTCAAAAATGGTTACGAGTCTACAATTTTTTTTTTAAAAGCACATAGTGCGTATTTAGCTTGATGTCAAAATTTCGAAATCTAGCATAGCTAGGAGTTTTGGAAAACTTATGTCTCCACTAATAATCATTTGCTTAACAATCTATTTGTTCCTATTATCCTCAATATTCCATTACACACAACTATGCCCAGTTCGTAAAACCACACTTATGAGTCCATAAATTACCACAATCATATGAGTTTAAGAACTTTTCCTAGCCAGACCTTTGGCGTCCATTCGCTAAGGGGTTCATAAAAATTTCATATAACTATGAATCAAGTATGTCACATAAGTATGAGTTTTAAGAACTCGTACTTAACCTTATATCCTCTACCTATGACCTATCTATCTGTTATACACATGAGAAAGGAATTACCCTCTTAACTTGCATATAACAAATAGCACGACACAAACATTTCAATGAATATCAATGCCAGAAACTAAGTTGTTTTTACACCATGTACAATTCAGCTCCCATACGAAGAATCATACAACTCAGCTGCTGACACGAGTCCTCAATTGAATCCCCACCTAACACTAACCCCCTTTTCAATACGAATTTCATTTAACTCGTATTCATAATCTTTTCCTGAATATGTACTGTGACACCCCCAAAATAGGTATACAACACCCATTCTGAGTCGTCAAAATACATGGTACAGAAATAACTACAACTTTATTAATACAACATAAAAACTGTGAGTTTAAATACAAATATTTTCATCTGACAATATCCACACTCAAATAAGTCCTCATTACAATTATTGATACACTATTTTATAGAATAGTGAGGACTACTAGAACCACTTCTAGAACCATCATTCCACACCCCGACTAGTACTCGCGACATTCTCCGCTCCCCGAGAAGAAAATGGGACAACAAGGAAAAGGTGTGAGCTCAACTAGCCGAAAAAGAACATTATGACTAAGATAATATAGAACAAATTATCGTTAGTCCTCAACAGGAAAAATCTAATAGAATACAATAGACAACCGGTTTTAAATCAATCTTCGCAATGAAAATAATAATTCATTAGAAGAGTTAAGTAGAGAATGCAAACTACTATCTTCTATATATGAATTTAAAAGTTCATCGTCGATATTTTATCCTCCAGTAACATCAATCAATATATATCTCGAATCAAATATTCATCTTTGCACTGAGGCCAAAGATATTCATCGATTAGTCATGTTCATCTAAACACTGCTCATCTTTGCACTACGGGCCAAAGATATTAATCGATCGGTCATGTTCATCTCAACACTGCTCATCTTTTGCACTACTGAGCCAAAGATATTCATCAAGAAATCATTCATCTTTACACTACTGGGCCAAAGATATTCAATAATATCATCATTTAGGGTAGAGGATGATGAAAAATATTTTAAAGGAAACGAATCCAATGAAACAAAAGAACAAATATTAAGGATTCGTACTTTAAACAATCTCAGTTCAAAAATACTTCATAAATAACCAGATTGGAGTAAAATTCAAGAATGAAGATCAAAACATAGATCCAATCAAAGATAGGAATCATAACAGACAATCTTGGACACGGAAAAGAAAATTTAATTTTTCTGTGGAATAGTGTCGTTATTCGTGAATAGTGTTGTATATGTGAATAGTAACCCGACCTCAAAAGATAGAAATTTCACAAAAAAAACATCATCACGCTTTGTGAATAGTACTCGTGAATAGTAACTCATGAATAGTAACCCCGACATGAAAAAGTTCCAAATTTGATAAAAAGTTCCAACCAATATTTTGGCATAATGATATTGAAGAAATAATATCATTTTCGAATAAAATAACATCTCTTACCTCAGAAAGAATAGTACTTCTGACTGGAATACTGGATATAGTGCTGAAAGAACTTACACCGTATAGCAATACTCAAAGTACTAAAATACTCACAAGAATACGCTCAATATATCGAGAGAGAAAGAGAGAGAAATCTGTAGTTTCTGGTGAGATTTTCAATTCTAACCTAAGCACCCTATTTATAGGAAAATGCTTAGATCACTAAAGCAGAAAATTTAATAAAATATTAATAAATTTATATAAATCATACACAAACTTGGAAATTCTGATTTCAGCATATTTTGCAACACATGTGCCCACCAACCAACCACAAAAACGTTTTTCTTTTAGAACAAATTTAAAACTTTTTAAAAAATAATTATTTCGGAACTTCAGAACTTCAATAATTCATAATAAATAGCCCTTTTATCCAAAAATTCGAATCTCGCTTTTTTTGATAGGAAATTCAATTCTCTACAACTTTGCAGAAGAAAGGATTTCCAAATTCCAAACAGAAATTGACCGAAATCGACAAACAGGTGATTTTACAGGCTATAATCAAATTTCAGTCAAGAAATGGGGTCCACCGACACACAAAATATGTGTTAAACAACTTTTGTAACAAAAATACTCTTCCTCCTCATATACTCATATATTCCACATTCATTGTAAAAATATCATCATTATTATATTATAATAATATAATAAAATATTATTTTATCAGAAAAGATAAAATATCAATTTTTAATAATTGTCACTTTAAAAATTTTCTCCATCTATATCCACATAAAATCAATATTTTCCTCATCATATAAATCAATAATTAATTATTCACAAATAATATTACAGAATCACAATCTTGGCAACTGTGTAGCTCCGAGGAAAGAGGAGGCTTTCCAATAAAGATTTCTCCTTACTGGCGCGTAATTAGGTGACCAAACCTCTCCTTAGACAGAACTTTCTAGACATTGCCAATAATGTTATCAAATAATATTATTCGGATAATATGAATTATTGTCTCAGATAATGGAAAATATTGTGTAGTGACAATTATTGAAACAACAAGAATATAAAAAAATCAACGCAAAGAATTATTGAATCAATAAAATAAAATACTTGAGCGATGAATTACCGTAAGTATTATTGAGTAGTGCCTTCTTACGTAAGAATCAATAATTGGTGTAATACCGCAATGCTTCTCAGGCAACAACGCGTATTCTTGTGTTTTAACCACCGGTATTCCAACAAAGATAATTAGTAATAACTGCTACTGTTATTTATAAACAACTTATACTTGTCATTTTCTTCATCCAATCACTTTCCGTTATGGGCCCACATAAGGCTGCGCCGTCGTACCAATATTCCCCGACAGTAAGAATATTCCACGACCAAACGAATATTCCCCGACAACAATGAATATTTTATAACCACTTGCTTATTTAAAATATTTGCGCATTTTACCCATAACTAACCACATTAATCAAATCAACCCTTACTATTTCAAAATAATAAATAGAGGAAATTAAATTTCATTTATTAATAATTTGGGGTCTTACATGTACCAATTCACAGTACAATTGACAACCAGCAATCTTGTTGTAAACTTTTCAATCATTCACTTGATCCTCCTCCATACTATAACCTTATCCGATCACGGGGTGATCTCATCGTATATATTACGATTCATTTCTATATCTTGATCGTTTTATTTTACGATCTCCTATCACTGTTCTTTTAGTCCTTTAGACTATCTATTCACCACTCTTTGCTCAACTTTATTATCGAGTTAGGAACTCTCAGATCTTATAACTTCATGCCGAGATTCGTCTTTGAATCTTACCGACCAACTAACTCTATTTGAGTTAGTACTTATCCTAATCACTGCGGTTATTAGTCTCAGGTATTCCTACCTAAGGTTAATAATCAACAGCTTTGATACCAACTGTGAGGGCCCCGAATCCGAGGTCCCGAATCACCGCGGATCCGGTTCGATCATTCTATACAACTATTACTATTTACGGAAGATATAAACATAAATTGTATATACAATACATTACACACTATTCTTCAAGGTCGAGTAACCTTAACTTAATACACAATTCATAACTATCTAACACATAACTTTATTATCAAACTACACTATTACATTTCTAATCGCATACATAAACTAAAGTTGGAACTTTCTTTAATCTTTTCCTGTATCCGACGCGTTCGTCTTAATCTGCAATATTTATCATGATATAACAAGGGTGGGCATAAAATTGCCCAGCAAGTTTAAGTTCAATAATATAACGATATATCATGATTGAAATGATTTGAATAATTGGCTGGCTATAATTCAACAATATAATTGTGAACTAGCAGGAACAAAATTTTACATGAACAATTATATCTGAACCGAAGGGTAATGAAGGTGATCAGCCTTTCATACCTGACTTATACATGCAATATGTACAGAGTACAATTCATGGCAACCATCAATGATTAACCATAAGCTTATCCAAATGAAACACTCTTAGTAGAGTTAAGTAAAACAAACTTGTCTGAACCGTTGATTACCGCAACGCAATTTATAACGCTCTATGCGAAGACCTAATATTAGTAATATAGATCTCCAATATTAGAATAATATCATCACAATATAATACTATTATATATATATATATACATAGAATAACCTAAACACATAACACATAATCCTATCAGTCTATAACACACATAAGACTAAATTATCAAGTCAAACTATTGCAATGCCGAGTTGAACTCCTACACAATTCTAACATCCCGACGAGTGCAGTGGGACTTTTATCGAGTCTAAGTTCAATTAAACTCTGCTTAAATACTTAACCATTATTTAAGATAATTTGTTAATGATTAAAATATTTTCATAAGCTCATAATAATTTTTAAATAATTATTATCATTTAAACTGATTTTTCAATCATTACTATCATATTTATGATTTAAATACTTTAATCTCATATATTAAAAGTGTTTCTTGAACACATAAGTCAAATATCAATCCAGCAACCCAGATTTGGAATCCAGCAAGTTGGATTCAAAATCTAGTAAGTTGATTCAAAATCCAAAGATATCTAGATGGCCAATCCAAGAAACTAAAATGCTATCCAAAGAAACTAGATATCACATCCAAGAAACTATATTGCAATCCAAAGAACTGGATTCAACTCATTTTCAAAACAGTAAACTGATATTCAATTCAGCAAGCTAGATTCATCAGATTTTTCAATCCAGCAAGCTGGATTCCATATCCTTTTAACGAAAACACCAAATCAAATTATTATTTTTCCATCCTTTGTCCAAACACATATACATATAATTCAAACACAAAAAGTATTTTTTTCATAATTTTCCAACTTCCTTTAGTATTTTTCAAAAAAAGAATTTAGTTAATTCCTTAAGAAATTAGCTACCTCGTGCCTAACTCCAGAAATTCCCATATCTTGATACAATCTCATCCGTGTTAACGTGAGCCTCCAGTTTAAATTTCGTGGCCATTGGGGTTATAGAACTCCGATTATAGCGATTTTCGTCGGAAAATCACAGAAATTGAAATGGTCATAACTTGGTCATTTTAAGTCGGAATGAGCTCATTTTTGGACAGGAGGTACTTAATACCATATATTTTCATGTCCCAAAAGGCCGGAATTTCTTTCACAAATTAAGTTGCCGAAAATGCCATTTTAAAAGTTTGGGCAGAAACTATTTGGCATTTTACAGTTTTTTGTGCTTTGTTAAAAATAGTCCATACGAAAATCTACAACTCCTTTTTCAGTGATTCCACTTGGAGACGTTAGAAGACTCATAGATCTACCTCTAGGACTTGACCACACTCAAAAATTCGAAATATAATAGGAGATATGGTCGTTTGAATTTCATGTTCCGTTTTCATCAAAATTTGATTTTTGAATCTTGACGAGTTCTAAGAAAACTTTCATGTTCACACATAATAACCAACCTAACTCATCATAATATTTACTAATACCTCATATACCCATTATTCTACCATAATACATGATCTATTCCATCAAACAATCATTAAACACAAGATTAACACAATTGGGACTAAGAAAAATTAAGATTTTCTAGATTTGAAAAATCTAGTTTCCATTTCATACTTTAGATCTAACTTTTAACACACAAGATGGATAGATCCACACATAACACACTCTAGATCATGTAGATCTAGAGTTTTGAAGTTCGAAATCATCAATCCAAGTTTTCATTTAAACAACTAAGAATAACTTAAATAAAAGGTGATTTATACATTGATATCTTGCTAGTTTTTCTTAATCCTTCAAAGTAGATGATGATCTTGGGTAGCTTGAAGATCAAAACCCCTCTCCCTCACCTCTTGGAGCTGCCAAAAATTGCTTCTCCCTCTCCCCCTCTTGGTTTTCTTTTTGTTAGCTAAAAGGAAGTAATAGGATGAGAGAGAAATGGCTTTTGTGGTTTAGTAGAAAATTGTATAGATATAATTGTATATCTAATATTAATCTCCCAACAACTCTCTCTTGCTTTCTCTTTCTCACTTATTAGAAGGTTTCTTGTAATCTAAATAAAATTAGGTGGCCAAATAAAAGAGAGACACTGTAATACCCCAGTATTTTCAAAATAATTAAATAATAAATTTTGCATTTAATTTTTTTTATATATATAAAGGTGGGATTATGTGTAAAGAAAAGTATAGGTATTTATGTGGCGATATAAAACTATTTATTATGTGAATAATTATAAATAAATTCTTTTAAGAATTATTGATCATTATAGGTTATATTCTTATTATAAATTAATTTTGTAATAAAAATATCTATTATTTATTTTCCATGAAAATATGATTATTATATATATGATATGATTATAAGGATTATTATGATTTGTATTTTATTATATTAGTTAAGTTAATCATTTTAACTTAATTAATAATGGTATATATGAAGGTTATGTCGGATATGGATTCAAAACCCTAATACTGGACTTTGAATAAGGAATGAGAATATTAATGTAATATCAATTATATTTCAGTAATATAAACATGCTTTATATGTGTGTAATGTTAATGTGTGGAACAATTTTAGTAAAGCAGTGCAAACCCTAGCGTTACTGATAAATTATAGTATATAAGTCAATTACGACTATAAAATTTATTAAGTTATTGTGAAATGTAATTTATGGAAATTATTATATTTAATGTTAATTAGGTAAACCCTAATTAGTATTTAGAAATCCTAATTAGTAAATTAGAACCCTAATTGCTAAGTTATAAACCCTAGGTATTAATTTAGCAAAGTTAATAGTAATTAATATATTATATAAAGACTAATTTATAAATCCTAGGTAATTAGTAAACCTAATTTAATTAGAGAACCTTAATTCACATTTTTAGCAACTAAGATTTTCATTTTAGCCCTAATCTCAAAATCCTAGAACTTGGACTTTTGGAGCTCTAGGATTAAACCCTAATGGGTGAGAGGAAATGTCAACATTGCCACTAAAAGTAAACACCAAATGACCAAACTACCCTTTTGATTATTTTAATAAGCTGGAGTGTAGATCTAACCCTAGTAGGGTGGTTGGTGGCCAACCCCAACTAGCCATGTGGCCTAGTATAGCCTTTAATCAATCAAAAGGCAGGCTGATCACATGATCAGCCATAGCATTAAACCCTTTATATATAGGATTAGAGAGAGGAAGATGTCACTTGTTAGCCCATTTTGCTCAAACACTTATCCAAGAGCTCCTCTCACCAAAAGCCACGAATTTCCCTTCATTTGTCAGTCACAAAACCAGCCCCACGAAACACACCAACAAAATCAGTAGCCAAAAATCAGATTGTGTTCAAGAAAGGTAAAACCCTAAACCTAAATTTCGATTTTTGAATTCATGTTAGATGTTATGTCTAAATGTTTAAAGTTATGTTAGAAGGTGTCATTTAGTGATCTGGGTTGTTATAACTCAGATCCATACCACTGAGATGCACGAAATTGATGATTTTAGAAATCTGGAAAAATTTGGAAATTTGTGTCTGACAGCCTAATGTCAGTCCTTGTAGATCTTTTCCTGGTTATGGTTTTGGTTGTTTAAGTGTTTAGACTTGCAGTATGTCATGCGTTCTGTAATATGGTACTTGAATCAGGTTCATATCTGCAACATATTGAAAGTTATTAAAAGGTCAAAATCGTTGACCAGGTCACATGAAAGCTGCTTTCAAGCAAATTGATTTGCTAGAAAATCGACAACGTTTTTGCGATCCCTATATCTTCTTAGATCTTTGTTAGTTAAGACATGTTATTGTTTTAATATTGTAGTCTGACATAAGGACTACACAATCATGTCATTATATCACCCATATCATTTATAGAATCATATATATAAGTGGTCAAACCACCATTGACCAACTGCCTTTCACAAAATCTGGGAAACCCAGAAATCGTGAAGAACAGCTTCTGACAATTTGTTCTAAGCCATAGATCTTGCATGTGTTTGATATTTTTGCTTGTGTTATTGTATTTAGATTGTACTCTTGTATGTGTACTACGGATTCATGCTCTTATATCACTTTGTTAACAAACATAATGAAAGTAATTAATGGTCAAACTAGGCCAGTCGTTCACGGTTACAGTTTCTGGAAAACCCAGAAATCGTAAGAACATGTTTTCTGACAATGCTTAACCGAATGATATAATATGTATATGATGTAGTTAAGACAATTTGTTGGTTGATATATGTACTAGGACATGTGGACTACGACCCTGAACCATTCGAACACATAAACAATGACCAGAACCTATAGATATTTAAGCCTCAAAATGGACCCTTGAAGCTGTCTGGGTTTTTGGAAAACCCAGAAAGCTCTGACAATGACTTGTCAAGGCCAGATCTTCATGCTTTGATGTGTTATGACCTAGGTTATGATTGATAATGTTAGTGTTACATACCCTCTTGCCTGACCAATGTTTAAACGAGCCCGAAAACACAATGCGTTGAGAAGCTATGAGCGGTCAAAGTAAGACCTAGCAAAAAAGTCGGTGTCGGTTGTTCTTGAGCTCAAGAACACCAACAATGACAGAACAAGTGTCGCTATAGCCTATAATGATGACAGTTCCTATTATTTTATTTTCTAATTTACGAAAAATGATTTAAAAATAGAAATAAATTCTAAAATCATTTAAAAATAGTAAATAAATTAAAAATTATGAAATCGCTTTTAAAAATTATTTTAAGTCATGAACATTAACTTTTAATAATTTGGCATATTTTCCATAAATATTAGTAATTATTTGAATATTATTTATTTGATAAATGCACTAAATAAATTAACTAAAAATGATTTGATTATATTAAAAATCAATTTAAATGATAATAAGGTATTTAATAATATTTTAAGTTATAAAATATAACTTTCAATATTTTAAAGTAAATTTCATTAATTATTTAATATTAATGATATTAGATTTATTGAATAATTATATTAAATAAATAGATTAAAAATGATTTTATTGATTTAAAAATTATTTAAAAGGATATAAATGGTTTAAACATATTTTAAGTAATTATAAGTGACTTTTAATATTTAATGAATAATACCTTAATATTTTAATATTTTTTGGTAATTGTTTAAAAATGATTTTGAATGTTTTAAAAATCATTTAAGGGTATTAATAATACTTCAAAAATATTTTGAGTTATTAAAAATAACTTTGATATTTTGGCAATGGTTGCATTAATATTATAATATTATTTAAATATTAATGATAATAGAATTATCTAATATTTAAATCATTTAAAAATGATTCTAGAGTTTGAAAAATCAAGATAAATTATAATAATTATTTGAAATTATTATAAGTCATTTAAAAATAATATGGTAGTATTTAAAATATCCGGGATAATATTGAATCTACTGAGAGAGTTTTAAACTTTATAATTACCCAATAAAGCCGGTAAATTTGCAATCAAATGCTACCAAAATTGATCCAAAAGCGTATAGTTTGGTTTATATAAGTATTTGTTTATGTCTTAATGACTAGTATAATTATGAGACAATGTGATTAGGATGTGTTAATCATAAATAACTTGATAATATGTGTTATATGTTATTCTAATCAATAGAACAATCTTATAAATGATAGAGTCGTTGAATTAAAGATATAACTAAGTTGTGTGGCGTGAGACCGAACGCAAGTTTCTTAACTCTTACTATTTTATTTGAGTAAGTATCTAAACTATCATTTACGTTGTGCAAGTATCCTAAACTCTTGTTTTACCTTATTCAACGGATATCGTAAGCAAGTATCTTTGCGTATGCATTTTCTTTATGCAATGGACACGAGTAAGAAAGTTTTAGATTTATATTATTATTGTACTAGATTATTAACCATATTGTCGTATATATTATATCCGATCATTGTTTATCAACATGATATTATATCATATAACTCATATATATATTCACTTTGTTAATTTCGAAATATGATTATACAAGTGTCCTCACTTGGATAATCATTATAGTCAAATAGATGTTGATATATATATATATAGTCGTCTAAGCTATTTGATCAGCTAGACACAGATTTAGAATATCGTTGAATATGATAAAACCTTCTTGTATCCAATCAAATTGTTTTGGTTCGGAATCCTGACTAAGTATGAACATCCCTAATCTGGGAAAAACATTTGTCTTTGGTAGGATATGATGAAACGAGAATATTGTTACGGTATGTAGTATTGATCAATACTGAGGGCATAACGGTGATCACCCCCGCACTGTAAGTTATGATTGTTCTGAGATGAAGTTCTGTTTGACCTTTTTGAAAATTGAAAACTATGTTCATAGTCTATCGACTGCTCTCCATTTATGGTCAATACGTAGTTTCAAAATTTGAAATAAGAATTATTATATTGTTTAGTGTTGCTTCATGCTTTCACAACTATTGCTTCGTTATTGAAGAGTCGTTCAAAAAAAACATTTAATCCTTTTCAAATTAATATTTATAATTGTTATTACTTCTTTGGGCACTTAAATGCTCATTCTTGCTTAATTTAAATGTTTTTCACCACGTATGATCGACTGAAGGTTCAGGCAAGAACAAAGGGAAAGGAAAGCTATCAGATTAAGTTTGCGTTATCTTATGTAATAGCTAGACTTAAATAAATTGACGATATTTATTATCTATCATGTAATGAAATGTTTTAAGGTCGCGTAACTGGGATTTAGACAACTCTGATATGTAAATTAAGTTTGATATTTATGACATTATTATTATTATTCTGCTCAAAGAAATGGTATCGTGAAGCACTAAGTTCGGGTTTCAAGCACCTGAATTTGGGGGCGTCACAAACACCTAGCCAATTAAGTACTTATCCTTTGGAAGATGTGGAGCAAGTAATGATTACATCCATTCCCCATTTTCTCTCCTTATCATGACCGGCCAAGTGGCCTTGGATTTGCCCCTTTTTATTTTACTTTTATTCCATTATTTAACTTGCTAAATGTCTAAAAAGCCCCTCTTCCATTGGGCTAAAGGTTGGGCCACTCTTTTAATTCTTTTGGGCTTTCAAATTAGTTTCTTGGGTCAAAACCAATAACATCTTCCAACACTTCTAATATTATCATTCCCTAATTATTTAATTGGGTTTTTATTTCCTCAACTATAACATAAATCCTTACTCATGGACATTTATTTCCTTAACCCAATTAGAATTGCTATAATTAGGTTATAAAATTAATTAGTTGAGATGTATAAAATAAATCTCTTAGAATTAATATATATTTATATACTAATATTCTTCCATATCATAACTTCTTAGGTTATTTATTTATCACACCCAATACATATATATTAGGTTACATAACTTAATTCTTTTATTTGTTTATATAATAAACAAGTATAAACCATCACATAATATTCATATTCACTTACTCACATAATCTTTTAACCCTTAGGTTTTATACTTAGCATTAGGGTTCTCAAAGAATTCGCTAGGGCTTTCTAACTGAACGTTGACGTTCAAAAATAATATATACTTAGGGTTTGTCACCGATATAGATTATCTGGTCAACCCTTGACCCTTAACCACATCATGCACACATATACACAGAACATAAACGCTTATTCCCTTAATCCTGAATAATTTACCTAAATCCTTCACAGAATTTTGAAATCCTCAAAATTCATTCTTAAAAATATCAAACGCATACACTTATTTTTTGTCTAGGTTCTAATTTTGAACCATAAATCAATTAATAAAAAATTTAAAATATTCAAAATTCTCGGGTTGTCACAATTGATTCACATGATTGTACTATTGATTCACAAGATGTACTATTAGGAGAGGTGGTGCAAGTTTGATAATACTTGCATGACTAAATTAAAAATGAAGAAAAAGATGAAGGTATTATACTGTAATATTTCGAGCCCCAAAACGTGCAATTATCGAAACTATATTTTCCTATAAATAAAAGCTCATTCTTCTTTTATTCTCACCAATTCACTAAGACTCACAAGAGCATTTATAGAGAGAGAAGCTTTAGAGGGAAAGTAGAAGAGAAGTCTGCTACCTCACTATTCCAATATCCAGTCTTCTTTTGAGGTAAGGGATATTATTTTCTTCAGTATTCATAGGAATAATATTTTCTTCCATACTACTTGTAGTATCGAGTAATATTATTTAAATCTCGTATTCTGATTATACCATCATTCGGTTAAAGTATTGCTTCTATATTCCGTGAAATTAGTATAATATCCTTGAAATTTAAAGCTTCATCTAGTATCGCTTCACAAGGATATTTTCTGCATTCTTGTTAAATTTTAAGTTTTCATCTTTGAGTCATTGTCATGAGTACTATCCATTTATACGGTACTATTCACAAAAGTACTATTCACTAGTACTATTCATAAATTACTATTCACAAAGTACTATTCACAAAGTACTATTCACGAGTACTATTCACGGAGTACTATTCCCGAAGTACTATTCACTGGGTACTATTCACTCGAGTACTATTCACCCGGAGTACTATTCATAACAAAAATTGATTTCTTTTCGGTCCAAATCATTTTTGATACATTATCATTCTTGAATTTTACTCCACAAAGCAGTATCATGTTGACAATTTGGACATTATTGAATTTTGGATAAATTAAATTATAAATCTTTAAAAATTTATCATTTGCTTTCTTTTAAGTGAATTCTTATATCATTGTCATCATCCTCATGCTTATATTATTATGAAAGTCATATTTGGCCCGTAGTGCATAGATGGACTTGGTATGATTATGACCAGGGATTATTCGGTATAATCATGACCGTAATGTTACAAATGATGTGGTAAAAGTCCTCAATGACCCGTAGTGCATTGATGGACAGTTGTTGGCATGATCATGACCATTGATGAATACACGAATATCCTTGGCCCGTAGTGCATGAATATTTTGTGGTCGTGATACTAAAGAATATCGTTGGCCGTAGTGCAGGGGTGATTCGATGATGTGGATTATTTATTAAGCTGGGTCTCAGCGATAAAAGTGATGAAAAATCTTTTAAATCATAGAAGATAGTAGATTTTATGCTCTACTTGACTCTTCTAATGGATTGCTTGTTCCGCTGCAGTTAAACTTGATGTTTGTTATATTTTATCAGTTTAACACTGTTTAAGGCTAACGATAAATTATTCTGCATTATCTTAGTCATACTATTTCTTACTAGGCTAGTTGAGCTCACCCTTTTGCTTTCATTGTTCTCTTCAGGAAATGAGAACGTAGCTGGGACTAGTCGGGGAACGGAGTGACGGTCCAGATGATAGCATTAGTAGTCCTCATTATTCTATGAAATAGTGTGATAATAAATGTATTGAGGACTCCATTTGAGTTGAATACTGTCTAGAAGACAATATTCATATTAAAACTCTCAGTTTATGTTTTATCGTATTTTACATGACAATTGTATTATTAATTGTATTTGAATTTTTATCATGTATTTGGCGACTCAAGATGTGTGATGTATACCTATTTTGGGGGCGTCACAGTTGGTATCAAAGCTTAGGGATATGATCCCTGGCTGAGATGTGAGACAAGAACTAGGAGGGGAGAGACGAGGAATTCCTTCACTAGTATGACCTACCTAAGTTTATTTGGTATTTAATTGGTCGGCCATAGTATAGGAATAATATGTGACATGTCAATTAACACTTGTTTTGTGACAGTATTTGAAAATGACATTCGAAAATGTTGAGATAAGCAATGAAACACATGAGACCGTTGAGTCACCAACGATCAATACCCAGGATAATGTCCATTAGGATGGCAATAATCCACAGGAAAACAACAACGCTGACCAAATGATGAACAATGGGATGTTCAGAGGCTTTATGCAATTCATGGAACACCAGGAGAGAACGACTCCTGTTCAAAATTCAGGTGGAAACACTGGCAACTCTCGGACGGCCACCGCTAAATAGTTCAAGGAGCTGGGACCACCGGAGTTTATTGGAGAGCCAAAACCACTTATGGCGGAGACGTAGATAAAGCAGATCACCAAGATATTTGATGTCTTGGGATGCTCCGAGGAGCAAAAGGTTCCCTTTGCCACCTTTATGTTGCGAGGAGAAGCAGATTACTGTTGGGACTCTGTAAAGCGTACTCAACCTGCAACACTAAAGATGTCTTGGGAGAAATTCCAAGAACTGTTCAATGACAAGTACTTTTCCGAAAGTATTCGTCACATGAAAGAGGTATAGTTCATCAATCTAGAGCAGAACAATATGATCGTGTCATAGTACGAAGCTAAGTTTGCCGAGTTGTCCCGATTTACGTCCCACTTGGTTGATAATGAGGAGAGAATGACGCGGATGTTTCTAAGAGGTTTAAAACCCGAGATATGTCAATACTTAATTTCTCACAAACTGTGTTTGTATTAAGATGTTGTAAATAGGGCTCAGTTATTAGAGCGCGATAACGAGTCAACCCAACCAAGAGAAAGCAGCCGGAAAAATGATAATACCAGTGGTAACAGTCATCGAAGCAGTGACAACAAACGTGGAGGGAATCAACATGCCTGAAATGGTAACCACTTCAGTGGTAATCATGGCCAAGACAATACAAGTGGACATTTCAAGAAGACTAGATTCAACAATGATGGAAAGACGTCATCACCAGCACCCGTTGTTAAGGAAGGAGAACAACCACCTATCATATGCTTCAAATACGGAGGGGAGGGACACATCAATCCAAATTGTGCGCAGTAGTCCAAAACGTGTTACAATTGTGGAAGAGAATGTCACCTAGCTAGATTTTGTCGTACTGGGAAGCCAAGTCCAGTTGGAACGGTGACACCAAATGTCGTCCCAGACAAGTCAAAACCAGTAGTTCAAGGGAGAGCATTTGTTGTAACCTCCCAGAAAGCAAGGAACCCGAATGAGGTCATCACGAGTAAGCTTATCATAAACTCTAGCGAAGTATATACCTTATTTGATACCAATTCTACCCATTCTTTTATTTCTCCTACTTGCGCTCAACGTTTAAACTTAACTCCGGAGAAATTAGACTTTGATTTATCTGTTGAAACTTCGTTGGGAGAAATCTTCATTACATCCACTGTTTATAAGTCTTGTTTGGTTCAAATCGGTACTCTCACATTACCTGTCGATCTTATTTCATTGAAAATACTTGCATTTGACGTAATTCTAGGGATTGATTGGTTAACTACTTATCATGCAAAAATTGATTATTTTCGTAAGGTTGTTAGCTTTCATATTCCTAACCAACCTATTATGCGAATTCAAGCAACCAAACCATTAAAATCAATCACTGTCATCTCAAGTCATAAAGCTATTCGTTTATTGAAAAACGGACGTCAAGCTTTCTTAGCTCATGTCACAGATATTAACAAAAATACGTTAGTTTTGAATGATATTTCTTTTGTTAATAAATTTCTTGACGTATTCCCTGAAGAACTTCCTGGCCTACCCCAGGAGCTTGAAATCGAGTTTGGTATCAACCTTGAACCCGGTACAAAACCCATTTCCAAAGCCCCATATCAAATGGCTCCTATTGAACTTCAGGAGTTAAAGACCCAACTGCAGGAATTGTTAGACATCAATTTCATTCGTCCTAGTAAGTCTCTTGGGGTGCTCCTGTTCTATTCGTGGAAAAGAAAGATGGGAGTATGTGACTTTGTATTGATTATCGGGAGTTGAACCATGTTGTGAGATCCCGAATTTTATGAAATGAAAGTATTTAATTTTCTTATAATTATTATTTTATTTCGTAAATGGTTAAATTGATAAAAGGTTAAAGTTAAGGGTGATATGTGAAAATTTTGCAAAGTATGCAAGTTGTTATAAAATATTCGTTTGGTCGGGGAATATTCTTTTTGTCGGGAATATTCGTACGACGGCATAATCATTGGTGAACCCCACAACGGAAGTATTGTCGTAGTAAGAAAATGACAGAATTATCATTTTATAAAAATAACGACGAAAGTGTTACTGTTAAAAGCGTTGAACTACCCTAGTAGTAAAAAATGCGATGTCTACGCGTGGTTGCATAGTAGCACACGGTATTAAATATTGATGCTTACGTAAGAAGTCATTCAGTTATACTCAATTATTTCTATAGTAATTGTTGTATTATATCTCTCATATTATTGATTCAATTATTGTCACAGTATTATCTGTATAATATGTTATATTATTAAATCAATAATTGAGACGACAAAGTTATTCATACTATTATTTGCAATATTGACAATGTCTAGAAATTCTGCCAAAGGAGAGGTTTGGTCACCTAATTGCGCGCCAATAAGGAGAAATCCTTATCGAAAAACCCCATCTTTCCTGGGAATGACCTGGTTGTTAAATATTGTGCATTATAATATTAATGATGAATAAGTTCGTGTTGATTAAAGATGAGATTGATAGTTCCATTGTGTGGGAATTATTAGTGTTAGTGGAAATCGACATTTATTTCGATAATAATTGATGTCTGGAGGTTAAATTGACCAATCGGGTAATTCACCAGATAAATGAGCAATTAATTGATATTAATTCACATGTTTATAACTATGTGTTCCCATGTGTGTACTATTGATTCACATGATTTACTATTAGGGGAATTGGTGCAAGATTGATAATACTTGCATGACTAAAATAAAAATGGAGGTACTATACTGTAATTATTTTTTCACATGTTTAGAACTATTGAGTTACATGATTTACTATTGATTCACATGATTTACTATTAGGGGAGGTGGTGCAAGTTTGATAATACTTGCAGGACTAAATTAAAAATAAAAAAAAGAGAGGAAGGTATTGTACTGTAATATTTCGAGCCCCGAAATGTGAAATTATTGAAACTATATTTTCCTATAAATAGAAGCCCATTCTTCCTTCATTTCTCACCAATTCACTAAGTCTCACAAGAGCAATTATTATAGAGAAATTATAGAGAGAAAGAAGAAGAAGTCTGCTACCTCACTATTCCAGTATCCAATTTCTTCTAAGGTAAGGGGTATTATTTCTTTTGTATTCATGAAGAGAGTTATTTTCTTTCAATACTCGTAAGGGTTGTTATTCCATTCTTTATTATTCTATTGGAATAACCTGTCTGTACGGTTTATCGCATGCTTGGTGAATTCTTCTGTTATTCCACTCTTTATTAGTCTGTTGGAATAACCTATCTGTGCGGTCTATCGCATATCCGTGAATTCTTACATTATTCCATTCTTTATTATTACATTGGAATAACTCATCTACGCGGTCTATCGCATGCACTGGTGAATTCTTTTGTTATTCCATTCTTTATTATTTTGTTGGAATAACTTTTGTCTCACGCGGATATCTTGAATGCATGGTGAATTCTTACATTATTCCATTCTTTATTATTTTGTTGGAATAACTTTGTCTATGTGGACTACAGCATGCATGGTGAATGATCCTTCGTATTCATTCCTTATTAAATTATGGAAATGATCTGCTCACGTGGATTCTTTGCATGGCGGGCAAAAATCTATTTACGCTTCATATATTCTATTATACTCAGGTTGGTTAAAGTTTTGGCTTCTATACTCCATGAAATTAGTAGAATATCTCTTTGGATATTTGCGCTTCATCCAAAGATCTTTTCATGGAAATATTCTTCCGAGCATTCTTGAATTTTACTCCTGGCGATGTCATGTTGACAATTTGGGCGTTATTGATTTCTCGGATAAATTAAATTATAAATATTTAAAATTTATCCTTGAACTTGTTTTATTGAATTGTTATGTCATGGTCATCATCATCATGCTTATATTATGATGAAAGTCATCTTTAACTTACGTGCATAGATGGACTTGGTATGATTATGACCGAGGATTATTCGGTATAATCATGACCGTAATGTAACGAATGATATGGTAAAAGTCCTCATTGGCCTGTAGTTCATGGATGGAAAGTTGTTTGTATGATTATGACCAGGGATTATTCGGTATAATCATGACCAGGGATTATTCACAAAAGTACTATTCACGGGTACTATTCACAAAGTACTATTCACAAAGTACTATTCACAGAGTACTATTCCCGAAGTACTATTCACTGGGTACTATTCACTCGGGAACTATTCACCCGGAGTACTATTCATAACAAAAATTGAAGGAATTTGAGGACCACCTTGGCATCGTTAGATGGTAGTGCAGCAGCTTCAACCCATTTCGAGACGTAATCCACCGCGAGTAGAATATACTGATTGCTCAAAGACGACGGGAATGGCCCCATGAAATCGATGCCCGATGCCCCATACATTAAAGATTTCCACTTCAAGAATTGTTTGTAGGGGCATCTCATTCCGTTTAGATATGTTTCCCACCCTTTGGCATCTATCACATGTTTTCACAAACTGGTGGGCGTCTTTGAACAACGTCGGCCAATAAAACCCGGATTGAAGCACTTTTGCCGCTGTGCGCTCACTCCCATAATGTCCACTATATGCCAATGAGTGGCATTCTTGCAGTATGTTGTGCACTTCACTGTAGGGGATACATCGTCAAATCATCTTATCGGTGCACTGTTTGAATAGATACGGCTCATCCTACATGTACCACTTGACGTTATGAAGAAACTTCTTTTTCTGTTGTCGTGTAAGATCCGGGGGAAGCAATTTGTTTACCACAAAATTTGCGAAATCTGCATACCACGGATATTCTGCATTTAACCCAAATAGTTGCTCATCCGGGAATGACTCGTTGATCGCGCATCTATCTTCATCCTTTTTTTTCGGATTTTCCAGGCTTGATAAATGGTCGGAAACTTGATTCTCTGTCCCCTTTCTATCTTTAATTTCTAAATCAAACTCTTGAAGTAGGAGAATCCATTGGATAAGGTGTGGCTTAGCATCCTTTTTTGCTACTAGGTATCGAATCGCCGAATGGTCCGTGTAGACTATCACCTTAGTCCCGATCAAGTATGCCCGAAATTTGTCGAACGCATACACTACTGCAAGCAATTCCTTTTCTGTGGTAGTGTAATTCATTTGAGTCTCTGTGAGTGTTTTGTTTGCATAGTATATGGCGTGAAACATCTTGTCTCTTCTGTCCCAAAACAGCCCCAACCGCATAATCTCTCGCATCACACATAAGTTCGAATGGCATTTTCCAGTCCGGTGCGACTATCACGGGGGCTGTAGTTAATTTCTTCTTCAATAGGTCAAACTCGGACTTGCATTCCACAGTAAAGCTGAAAGTAGCATCCTTCTCTAAAAGACTGCATAGAGGTTTTGCAATCTTAGAGAAGTCTTTTATGAACCTCCTGTAGAACCCAGCATGCCCCAGAAAACTTCTAATACCCTTAACTGAGCTCGGTGGAGGTAATTTCTCGATCGTATCCAGCTTTGCCTTGTCCACCTCCAATCTTTGAGCCGACACCTTATGGCCCAAAATTATTCCCTCTTCAACCATGAAGTGGCATTTTTCCCAATTGAGTATGAGGTTTATATCCTTACATCGCTGCAAAACCATGACCAGATTCTCTAGGCAAGTATCAAAATTGTCTCCATAGACCGAGAAATCGTCCATGAAGACTTCAACATTGTTCTCCACCATATCTGAAAAAATAGCCATCATACACCGTTGGAAAGTTGTTGGTGCGTTGCATAGCCCGAATAACATCTTCCTGAATGCAAATGTGCCGTAAGGGCATGTAAATGTTGTCTTTTCTTGATCCTCGGGAAGCGATGGCGATCGATTATAGCCCGAGTATCCATCCATAAACAAGAAAACTCATGTCCCGCTAACTTTGTCTAACATTTGATCGATAAAAGGTAGCGGAAATGGTCTTTTGGGTTGCCTTATTCAATCTCCTATAATCGATGCACACCTCTAACATGTCACTCGCTCCTTATTGGAATTAACTTCGTTGTCCTCATTCTCATATCACCGTCATTCCCCCTTTCTTGACTAAGACACAATGAACCTGGACTAACCCATTTATTGTCGAAATTGGATATATGATACTGGATCCAATAATTTCGAAATTTCCTTCTTGACCACTTCTTTCATGATTGGGTTAAATCGACGTTGATGCTCCAATCGATGGTCTTGCATCCTCCTCCATCGTAATCTTGTGCATGCAAAATGATGGGCTAATGCCTTTATATTTCGCAATCGCCCATCCAATCGCCGATTTGTGATCCCTAAGCACCTCAAGAACTTTTCTTCCCGCAATTTGTTAAGTCACGAGAGAAATAATCTGAGTAAAGAATTTGAATTGCCTAAATACGCATACACGAGATGTTTAGGAGTGGCTTAAGTTCCAATGTTGGTGGCTCCTCCAATGAAGGTTTTCAATTTTTCTCGCAATGCTCCTCAATTAAGCGGAGAGGTTCAACCGAGTGCTTTCGAATCGGCTAACTTTCGTGGCAACGAGTCTAGCATCTGTAATAAGTCCACAAATTTGGGTCGCCTTTTTTCTTCATCCCCAATAAAGTTGTTTCTAACGGATCGTTGATCAAACTTTTGCTCATATCTTCGCCGGTAATTTGCTCAATTAAATCCATTCGAAAACACTCTTCCTCGTCCGTAGGGTATTTCATGGCCTTGAACACATTGAATTTTATTTCTTGGTCTTGGACTCTCATAGTAAGTTCTCCTTTTTCCACGCCTATGAAATTGTACTTCCAAAGTAACAAAAAGGTCTCCCTAGGATGATCGGGATGTTCTTATCTTCATTGAAATCCAGAATGATAAAGTCCGCAGGGAATATAAACTTATCCACTTTAAACAGAATGTCCTCTACAATGCCTCTCGGATATGTGACTGACCTATCCGCCAACTGCAATGAAATATTTATAGGCTTTGGCGCAGGCAAACCCAATTCTGAGTATACTGACAATGGCATCAAGTTTACACTCGCCCCCAAATCACATAAGCATTTGTTAAACGACATTTTCCCGATCGTGCATGGGATAGTAAAGCTCCCTGGTTCTTTGAGTTTTGGTGGTAGCTTCTTCTGTAACATTGCACTACACTCCTCTGTTAGTGTCACTATTTCGAATTCTTCCCATTTCTTCTTCCTCGACAGAATTCCTTTCATAAACTTCGCATAACTCGACATTTGCTATAGGTCCTCTGCGAATGGGATGTTAATCTGGAGTTTCTTGAACACGTCTAAAAACTTTTCGAACTGCTTATCTGATTTCTATTTTTGGACCCTCTGCTGAAACGTCGATGGAGGAAAAACAATCGGCTCATTGTTTAACTTTATTTCCTCATTTTTGTTACCCTCCACCACGTTACTGTCATCAACTTTTTCCTCCAGTGTTGCTGAATTTTCTGCACTATTTCCCCCGAGATGTTTTCCACTTCTCAACATAACTGCTTGACATTGCTCATGATTACCCTTTGGATTTCTCTCGGTGTCGCTATGTAATGTTCCTTGTGGTCTATTATTCAATGTTAACGCAATTTGACCTATCTGATTCTCTATATTTTTGATAGCCATAGCTTGATTCTTTATAGCCAAATCGTTGCTAGTCATGTATTTTGCCCACGCTTCCTCCGTATCGGTTTTCCTTTCCTGCTGTTGAACCGGTTGTGGGTGACTTTGAAAACCAGGGGGATATGATGGTCGTGGAGCATGAGTTTGCTGGTTATTGCTCCACGAGAAATTTGGGTGGTTCCTATTCCCCTGATTGTAGGTGTTTTGGTATGTATTTTGTGGAATTCTGTTATAACTGCCTATGAATTGGGCGGATGCTAGGTTAATCGCGCACTGATCTATCGGATGATCACCCGCACATAATTCACATACTACCGTGACCTACTGAACTTGAGCCCCTGTCATAGTATTAACCTTATCATTCATAGTATCAAACTTCTTGGACAGTGCAGAAATTTGTGCTTATATAGCTGACACTCCATCTAATTCCAAAATCCCAGCCGTCTTCGCATGTGTCAATCTTGCTGTGGGCCACTGGTAGTTATTTGCCGCCATTGTTTCGATCAAATTGTAGGCGTCCTCGTAACTCTTAGCCATGAATGCACCGCCCGATGCCGCATCAATGCTGGTTCTGACATTCCTATGTAGCCCGTTATAGAAGGTTTTCATTTATAACCACTTGGGCAATCCATGATGTGGGCCTTTCTGAGTAATTCCTTGTATCGCTCCCATGCCTCATATAGTGACTCCCCATTCTGCTGCTCAAACATCGTGATGTCATTCCTCATTTTAGCAGTCTTCGCTGGTGGGAAAAATTTGGCAAGAAATTTTTGAGCCAAGTCTTCCCACGTAGTGATTGATTCCGGCGGTAGAGAATGTAACCAACTCTTCGCCTTGTCCCGTAAAGTGAATGGGAACAAGCGAAGTCTTACTGCCTCATCCGACACCCCATTGTACTTGAACGTGTAGCACATTTCCAGAAAACTGATTAAATGCTCATTCGGATCGTCATTTGCCATTCCCCCAAACTGACATGAGTTATGCATCATCTGAATGGTCCCAGGCTTAATTTCAAAAGTATTCGCAGCTATTGCAAGCCTAGTAATGCTCGACTGCAGATCAGTCACCCTAGGTGTTGCAAAATCCCTCAACGCTTTCTGGTCTTCGGCAGCCATCGTTTCTTCCTTATCAGAATTTTCGAATTCGTTCCTCGTTTCCTCGATCCACTTACTCAACCTCTGAAATCTTCTTTCAATGTCGTCCTCAAAAGGAAGCAAGTCTGGATGTTTGGATCGCGTTTGCATAAACCAATATCAAAAACCTGAAATAGGAGAAACAAGAACAAAAAATGTTTAAGTAAAACTAGACTAATTAAACTGATATCGTAAAAAATATTAAAATCTCGGCTAAATTGTTCCCGGCAACGGCGCCAAAAACTTGTTGGGTAAAATCTATATACGCACAACACGCAAGTATACGAGGTCAACAAGTAATAAAGTGATAAGTTGAGTATCGTTCCCACAGAGAATTATTTAACAAAAATCACCAAGTACTAACCCGTAACCAACTCAATCTTATTTAAACGAATGAATTTTAAATTATATAAATTAAACTACTATTAAATTCCACTAGTTAAATGAAGATAATGGAGATTTAAGATCACAACTTCACTTATTGCTTCATTTAAGTTAACACACTTTTCATCAATTATTCTCTATCCTGAATTGTTAATCAAGAACACTAAAGCAGATAAAAACCACCGCTCGATGCATAATACCCATATTAACGTCAATCCACAATTAAGATAGAAATCCGTTAAACACCTTAATCAACTAACCCACTATATCTCTATGTGAATTACAATTGAAGAAGGTTTAAGAATAAGTTCTCTATCGATTACATGCGGTTGTCAAGCATATATCTACCTTAACACTCATCAAGTTTAAGCTACTAACAAAATCCTGAACACATGCTATCATGATAAGATCTAAATCAATACTATTAAAATAAACTACACAATAAGATCCATTGTAATCTCAAACAAAGAATTAGTTCATTAAATTAAAACAAAGAATCCACACTTGAAATAACATTAAAAGATAAAGATAAGAGTAGAGTAGAGTAAAGAATAAATCTGTTGTCAACAAATCTCCATCTTCCTCAAGCTCCTGCTCTTGATCTTCAATGGTCTTCAAGTTGCTTCAATCTCCAAATCTAATTAGAACTAGTGTTTTGATCTAATTTACTCTAATCTAATCTAATGGAATCCTCTATCTAGTCTCTAATCTCCTCTAATCCTTATGATTCTCCTCCTTTTATAAGTCTCTTTATATGCCTTTAAGTCCTCTTGGAAGTCCTTGTGTCAATCGGATCGAAACAATCCTTTTCGGACTCAAATTGGACCAAAATTCGCATTTTCACAAGATTTTACGGGCATACCCACTTCCCGGGGTCTAGGCTTGTTTTGGGCCCACCCCGGCGGGCTAGGGGCCTGTCTTGTGACTCGCATGCCCACCCCGGCGGCGGTTTTGTGAAGGAAAAGTTTCTGCTCTGACGTCCTTTGGGAAAAAGGTCATAACGTTTGATCCGTGAAGAGTTATGAGGTCTGCCACCTATCAAATCGAAGATATCGATGAGATCTATAACTTTCATTCTTTAATATTTGAGAAATAACGAACGGATGAAGGACAAAATTGGACTGGAAGTGACTGTTATGCAAATGGCCACCCAAAATAGTGACGTTCGACGTGCGTTGGTACAAATGTCATAACTCTTGCATCTGAACTCCGATTGGAATGATTCAAGTTGTTCTGAAAAGCTAAGAAGAAGCTCTACAATGTAATCCAAGTTCCAAGCCAAGAACATGAAATAAACATAAAAGCCCAAACGATGTCCGGATTGCTTTTCTTTGCGATTTCATACCAATTCTTTGCGATTTCAACTTCCAAGCATATAATCTACAAAACGAACACAAAATGCATGAAAAGTAACTAAGAAACATGAGATTAAGCAAATAATTCAAGTAATGATACTAAATAAGTAGGTATAAAACCTACTTATCAACCGCTATATGCTGTGGTAATTCAATTCGATGTTGATTCTCCCAATTGTTGTCAAAAAGCAAAATCCATTTCATCTATTTTGGCTTTATTGGATCTGGACGCGTCTTTCTCAGAATATCTACACGTACGTCATGCGGCTTTTTACCTGTGCATCATCTATTCTCATTCATTCGATTTGTTTTTTTTCATCGAACTTTGATCATAGCATTCTCGATTCCACTTCTAATATCTTATACTCGCCAAAGAGTGCTTCATTCAAGCATCGCACATTGGGTAACACAATTTTGAATTGTTACATCTCTTTGCTCCATAACCGCCTGCCGTTCTTCAGCCTGCTCTTCTAACTCATGAATACGATTTTGTAATTCTAAATTTTTATCATAAAATTCTTCTAATAAATTCTCCTCAAGTTCCTCTTCTTCCTCGCTCTCAGGTGCTACCTCTGCAACTAGCTCGGGTGCAACTATTAGTTCTTCACTCACCACGTAGATATCTCTAATTTCTTCTTCTTCTGACATCACATTAACCTGGTTAGTGATTAAAGGTGTCTCAACGGTCTCATTCCCTCCATTGTTAACATTTTTAGCTGCCATTTTCAAACACTACCACAAAACAAGGGTTAATTAATATGTCACATATTATCCCTATACTCTAATCGACCAATTAAATACAAAATAAACTTAGGTAGGTCATACTAGCGAAGGAATTCACCGTCTCTCCCCTCCTAGTCCTTGTCTCACATCTCACCCGGTGGATCATATCCCTAAGCTTTGATACCAACCGTGGCGCCCCCAAACAGTATACATCACCCATCTTGAGTCATGATACATGGTACAAAAACACAAATATAACTTAATTATACAACATCATAAAAATACTGACTAAACATATGCTGTGAGTTTTAATACAAATATTGTCATCTAGACAATATCCACACTCAATGGAGTCCTCATTACATTTATTGTCACACTATTTAACAAAATAGTGAGGACTACTAATGTTATCATCCTGATCGCTACTCATTTTCCCGACTCGTCCCAATTATATTCTCATTTCCTCAAGAGAATAAAATGAAAGAAAGGGTGAGCTCAACTAGCCCAGTAAGAAATATTATGACTAAGATAATACAGAATAAATCATCATTAGCCTTCAACGGTGTTAAACTGATAAAATATAATAAATATCAAGTTTAACTACAGCGGAACAAGCAATCCATTAGAAGAGTCAAGTAGAGAATAAAATCTACTATCTTCTATGATTTAAAAGGTTTTCATCACTTTTATCGCTTCGGACTCGACAATAAATAATCCACATCATCAAATCATCCACGCACTACGTGCCAAGGAAATTCTTTAGTATCACGACCACGAATTATCCATGCACTACGGCCAAAGATAATCATGTTTTCATCAACGGTCTTGATCATGCCATAAAATAATTCATCTTTGCACCCTTGGCCGAAGAGAATCCATAGCCATAATCATACCAAAAACTGTCCATCAATGCTCTATGGGCCAATGAGGATTTTTTTTCACATCATTTGTAACATTACAGTCATGATTATACCGAATAATCCCTGGTCATAGTCATACCAAGTCCATCTATGCACTACAGGCCACAGATGACTTTCAACATAATATAAACATGAGGGTGATGACAATTCAATAAAACAAGTTCAAGAATAAATTTTAAAGATTTATAAGTTAATTTATCCTGAACTCAATAACGTCCAAATTGTCAACATGATATTGCTTTGTGGAGTAAAATTCAAGAATGCTCAGAAGAATATGTCCATGAAAAGATACTGGATGAAGCGCAAATATCAATGATATTCCACTAATTTCATGGAGTATAGAAGTCAAAGCTTTAACCAACTGAGTATAAGAGAATATATGAAACTGCAAATAGATTTTCGTCCGCCATGCGGTAATCCACTTAGACAGATCATTTCCACAATTTAATAAGAAATGAATACAAAGGATCATTCACCATGCACGTGATAATCCACATAGACATGTTATTCCAACAGAATAATAAAGAATAGAATAACAGAAGAAATCACCATGCATGCGATAGATAACATGCATGACAAAGTTATTCCAACGAAATAATAAAGAATGGAACCAGTCATGCGTAATCCGCATGCATGATGTTCCAATGTAATAATATAGAACGGAAACCGTGTCATGCGTAAATCGATATATGCAGGATGTTCCAATAGAATAATAAAGGATTTTAACCAGTCATGCGTAAACGCATGCATAAAGATGTTCCAATGTAATAATAAATAATGGAACCAGGTCATGCGTAAAGCACGAGCATGGATATTCCAATGTAATAATAAAGAATGAAATAATGTAAGAATTTCACCATGTATGCGTGTCTTCTCATAAACAAAAGTTATTCCAACATAATGATAAAGAATGGAATAACATAAGAATTTCACCAAGTATAGGGTATCCAGCAGACACAAAGTTATTCCAACAGAATAATAAAGAATGGAATAACAGAAGTTCTCTTCATGAATACGAAAGAAATAATACCCTTACGAGTACAACAAATAATATCGTTTACCTTTGAAAGAAGAGTATTCCGACTAGTAGGGCGAGGATATACTCGAAGAAAACTTGCACTACGCTTAAAGCTTTCTTAAACTCTAAAGAAATACGCTCAAGATTATTGAAGAAGAACTCTCTCTATAGCTTCTCTCTATAGAGTTTCAGTGAATTCGTAAGAAATAATGAAAGAATGAGCTTCTATTTATAGAAGAATGGATTGCGATAAGAACTAATTCATGAACGGTCCAGTTGATTTACTTTTAATCTGGACGGTCCATATTTAAAGCAAAATCTTTTAAATAAAATATAATATATTCAATTTATAATCTAATAAAATGAATAACTTTATAAAAGTATTCTGCTTTATATAAAAGATTTTACTATCGCGAGTAACACTATCGCAGCAATTATGCAACACTATGCATAATAAAATATAATATATTCTATTTATAGTCTAATAAAATAAATAACTTTATAAAAGTATTCTGTTTTATATAAAAAGCTTTTCTGTTTTATTACATTAATAATACTAATAAAACAAAACTAAGTGACTTATCACGTAAGCATCAATAATCAATACCGTAATGTTACTTATGCCACCACGCATATTACTGTACATTTACTACCGAGTAGTTCAACAAAGATAATTGAAAACTTCCACCGATTATTTTTATAAAATATTTTTGTCGTTTTCTCAATCCGAAAATAATTCCATTATGGGGTCCACCAATGATTGTACTGTCGTACGGATATTCCCTGATAAAAAGAATATTCCCCGATCAATCGAATATTATACAACAACTTGCATACTTTTTAAAATGTATAAATACTACCCACAACTATAACACTATCTCAAATTCACACCATAATATTAAAAAAAATATTTCGAGAAAATTAAATCTTTATTAATAAAATTTGGGGTCTCACAAAAGTCATCATCCCAAGGGGAGCAGGAACAAGAAGGTTAAACAGATGATTAGTTTATCAACAGACATCCTAGAAACATATATGGAGCCAAAGAGGTACATCTCTAACTAGTTAGGTATGTTCTGGATCCAGGATGTAAAATATCAGTGTATTAAATTCCACATCATTATAAATGACATTCATGATTATCTGTTTTAACAATACAACTGCTCACTGTATATAAGATTCATTCATAACATGCATATGCACTTATTGTTTTTGTCATAATCAAATAGGGGGAGATTGTCAGGAATAAGCATGTGAATGTTATTCCTATTTACATATGATTTGATTATGATATAAATATATGAATGAATATGCAAGTATGCTTGCATTAAGAAAAGTTGTAAGTCCTTTGATAGATAATAGAAACATGTGTACAAGGACTTAGATTGAATTGATTAAGTATGTTAGGTTGATCCTAGATAAGCAAAATAACTTTGTAAAGTCCTTAAAAAGAAATGATGTACAAGGACTATAAACATAGAAAGATCAAGCATGTTAGGTTGATATTATGATGTAATAGATAGGCTTGTCTGATTGTCGAGCACTGCACCAAAAATCGTAGTCTGCCAGGAGAGTCAAGGAAAACTTGAGAGCTATCAAGGCAGAATCGTAGTCTGCAAAATAGTAGTCTTGGAGTTCGTAGACTGCCAGGAGAGACGAGGAAATGATCGTAGTGTGTCGAGGAGAACTTCCTCAGGGCCGTAGTCTGCTGAGGAAGTCATGTTCAGAATCATAGAGACAGCCTACCTACGAGTTGACCGAGTATCTGCCAAAGCCAAGTCAAGAATCGTAGACTACACTCAGAGTCGTAGAGTCTACTGATCATATCAGAGGCAGAGATCGTAGTCGAGCAAGATCAGATGAAGACACCAAGCTCAACGATAGAAATCGTAGAGTGTCAAGATCTGATCTCGGAGTCATAGTGTCTGCACAGCCGAAGCTGAATCGTAGAGTGTAAAACCGAGACTTCAACAGATGTGCTCACAATGCCAAGGCAGAATCGTAGAGCAAATACGATTCTCAACAAATGAGCACTCCCAGAAGCCTTCGGTTGGCACTGCATAGATACATCCCACCTTAAGGAAACCAGAGAGCACTCAACGAATGGCATGCAAGCTAACAGAAGATCTAAGCATCAACCCAAATCAGCATCAAGATTGAGTTGGGAAGCCATTCAAGATGAAGTCTTCCATAAGGAGATCAGAAGAAGACTTCATGAATCGACCAAGGAAAGTCGACCAAGTCGATGGTATCAGCAGAGAGTAAGACGCACGATCTTGGAAGAAACCAGGGATCGTAGTGTTTGCCAAACAAAGAAAGAACCGATGGAGTGCATACGAGATCTTGGGGCCTTCAAGAACAAGGCTAAAGTGATTAAGCATTGGGTTAGTCCATTGATGATAAGTGAACGGGAGATCACAAGGAGAAAGCGAGCTGGACATGCCACAAATCTGAAGTGTCTTGCCATTCAGAAAGGCCCAGAACTATGAAGTCAAGCCATCAGTATCTGAGAGCTGTTGAGTCAAACAGAAGTGTTGAAGCACTGCACAAGAAAAGGAAGAGGTGTTCTACATTGAAGATCCAATCAAAACCCTTCAAGATCGTAGTGTTATCTCTACCAGTCAACAAGACACTACGATCAGGTCCATGAAGACTTGCATCAGAATCGCAGAGTTCGAATAGCTGAAGACTGAAGCATTGGCAACGGTTCAATCTGAAGGGTAATATTCAGATAAGAGCTTATTGAGAGCATCGATGCAAAAGGACAACCTCTGATCGAGAAATCAGAAGAAGGAAATAAAGTCTTCGACCTGCCCAAGACATTAAAGTGACATCTCGGACGGTAGGTGAAACAATGAGATCGCAGTTGTCGGAAAAAGTATGACATATCATATTTGCGCCTACCTCGATCGACCCGAGATCCGTAAAGATATTTGAATAGCTTTCAACTACTACTTTCCAACCAAGTATTGGGAAGGAGTATAAATCGTCAAGAGCTTCAAAGATCGAGGGTTGCTGGAGTTGCCGAGTTTGGAGTAACGGTGGACTATTCTAAACCATGTGAGATAGTGAGTCCGAAGGCTCACTCTACGATCCACCAAGAACACTCAAAGATATACAAAGAAAAAAGTAGAAGTGAGAGTTCTACTACTTGAAGTGTGTTCTGAACTGTCGAGAGAAAGAAGAGCATCAATGACATCTTGATGTCCATCATGGGAAGACTCTAAGTACCATAGAGAAGAGCTCACAGTCATCTTAGCAAGTCCATCATGAAAAGGCATCAAGTATCAAGAAATGAGATCACAAACGTCATCGTGATGACAAGCATGAGAAAGTTTCTAAGTACCTAGCAGAAGAGTTTACATACATCTTAGAAACCCATCAATGTGCAGCCATCACGTATCAAGATGAATGATCTTCAAGGCAGTTCATCAAGGGATCATCAAAGGAGGTTGAGTAACTGAAAAAGCTGAGCATCATGCAACACTTAACTGCACTTCAAGGATGATCACGCCAAGTCGCTAAGTCTGACAAAGATGTTCGAGCATAAAGACATCTTAAGCGACTCAAAGACCAACTCTAACAAACAAACAACTCAACTCAACAAAGAAGCGGGGCTGAGGGTCCTTGTCCCAGGGAGTAAATGAAGTTCCAAGCTCTTTGGGCTTGAAGAGTTCTAGGAACTAGAGGAGTTCAAAGTTCTGGCGGCTGAAGAGTTCTTAGTGAATCAAGTCTCAAGGCCGCCACCTTGAAGGAATCGTAGTGATTCGGTCTTTACCTTCCTTAGTGAAAATCCCGCTAGTTGAAAGCGGAAGAGTGGATTAGGAGTTTGAGTCTCAACCACTTAAAACCCTTGTGTCTTTTACTTTATGTCATTTACATTATGTCTTTAACAGCTATAACTGCTATGTATGTTTTAACTGCTTACCATTGAACTAACTCTACGAACAATGTATGTATGATTATGAATATATCAATGAAGGAGATCTTTTACTTATTCCATTTGTCTTTGAAAAGATTTTATTATGTGTCATATGCTAAATTATGAGCAATACAAAATAAACCAGAAAAATATTTGAAATTAAAAAAGATCTATTCATCCCCCCTTCTAGATCTATTGTGCCTACTGGGAACTAACACTATCTTCTTAAAATTATAATCAAATATTTACACTACATTTAATTAATTATCTTAATAATTAACATAATAAATTATTATTTATATCTCTCGTGCTTTGCACGGAGTTGGTGATATTGTCTTGTTAATATAAATACACGAGTTATCGCAATAAAAGTCGACATATGTTTTTTTGTAATATAGTAATTATTTTGCCTTACAAATATATTACCGAAAAGGCCCTTGATTTAATACTATATTTCCCATTATTCCCTTCTAATTGGTACAATCTTTTAACTCATGAAAACCCGAAATACTAACCCGATCCCCTTCCTTTCTTCTTTTACTTTTATCCCCTCTGCAACTCGCAACTTCCCTACTTCACTCCCGACGGTGCAAAACCCTAACAATCCCCACGGGCACGAACTTCGAGGTAGATTATTCCTCTCTTGTATAAGAATTTGACTATTTTTTATATGTCTTCTCTTGGATGAATTGTGACGGTCATTTACCCTCCAATTTCTTGTCTTTCTTCCATTGAAATAGCATACCCTGATTCCAATTTGAGATGTTTTGGATATAAATTGAATTTATATATTTCTTCACTTGGATTAATTGTGATTGTTACTCCCCCTCTCAAATTTCTTGTCTATGTTTAATTGAAATAGCATTTTGGTTATGCCAAGATTCCAATCTTAAATGTTTTGGTGTAAATTGAATGGTTGACTTCTTTGTATGTAATAATATGTTTGAAGCAATTTCTATTTGATTGTGTGGATTTGGTGGTTTAATCACTTTAATGGCTGTGTAATGTAGGTTTTTTGTTGGGTTATTTTGCATGTGTTTACTGGATGTGCTTGTTTTCACTTGTAAAACTAGTTAATATTACTAAATTATGTGAAATCGAAGACGGGCCAAAGAGAAAATTACTGAGACTGATGAACGTTAAATTTAGTAGATATCCTGGTTCATATGACCATCTGATGAAGCAGAATTTATAATCAGGTTGAGAAACTAAGTTGAAATATATTATTGCCTAATGCTAATTTATTCCAAGTTAAAGCAACAGCTAATTAATGGAAGGAGCTTATACCAGGGTAGGACACTGTATTGTTTCTATGAACAATTTAGCCAAATTCTTCCAAAAGCAAATGCTTTGGAATAGTCTTTTTGGTGTGACATTCACCAATTCTGTTTATGCTCTTCTGCAATATTTGGCCCTATATTCTAGGTGTGCTCCATCACTGAGAACTAGGATTACTAAACTTGTAGATACATATGTATGACTGCAATGTTTTTAATTTGACAATTAAAACTGGAGCCTTTAATATATAATTTGGATAGTTTTAAATTAACAAATATTTTTCTGTTCATATTTGCATAGGTAACTTTGATGTAACCATTGGACCAAGTCCTTTGGTTGGTCCTCACTTTAGATGCTGATGAATATTCTAACCTAACTTTTTCTGCCCATTGTGACATTTTCTGTTTATGCTCTTCTGCAATATTTGGCCCTATGGAAACTATTACAAACTGTATACTTATTATAAATTTTTTAATTTGACAATTAAAACTGGAACCTTTAATATATAATTTGATTTATTAATATTTTTCTTTGTTGTTCAGATTTGCATTAACTTTGTTTTGGACCAAGGACTGGTTGAATATTCTAACCTAATCTGCCCATTGTTTTTATTTGCTAAAAAGTACTTATTTGTTATAATTTCTTTCTGATTTATAATCTTTACATTGATGGTTGATCTCAGTTTCTTTAGGGCCTTGTGTACTAATGGGTTCACCTGAACGATATCACGGAGTAATGTGAAACGGGAGACAGAGGATAATCCAGATATGAAAAATGATAGGGCCAAAGAGGCGAAGAAGAATGGGCAGGTGATGATAAGAGGAAGCATAGGTCAAGCAGATCAAAAGGTCTGGGAATGGAGAGGATGCAGAAGGAGTAGACAGCGATGGGAGAAAGAGAAGCACTGGGGACATAAATGAGAATCGAAAGAGGTCGGCTGGCTCAAGCAGAACGGGTAGTGATGAGGATGACTATCAAGCAAAAAAGGAGTCACGTTCTAAGCAGATGAAGAAGAAACAAGAAGAGAGTGCACTTGAGAAATTGAGCAGTTGGTATCAGGATGGAGATGCTGAGAATAAGCACGATGGTGGAGACAAATCTGGGAATAGAGGACATGGTCGTGCTGATGAAAATGAGAGAAAGAAATCGACTTCGAAGTTCTCAGATCGTGAAAGTTCCCAGAGCAGAACTAAAGGCAAAGACGAAAGATCACATGATGGAGAGCTTGAAAAGGGACAGGAAAGAGATTCCAGATCTGAAAGAAGGGAAAACAGCCGAGAAAAGGGGCATGGATCTTCTGATCAGGGGAAGAACCTAAGGAGAAAATGGGATGACGCTGATGCTGTTAAAAATACAGAAGATAGTAATTATCTGGAGAAATCTGACGTGATAGCTGAGAAGACTTCTGACCCTAATCATGATACTTCTAAAGAAAGAAGTTTGCTTGCCAAAACTGAAGTGAGTGAGAGCAAAAACATGGATTTAGATTCAAACAGTGATAAAGGTACAAAATCTCGTGAGAAGGAAGAGAGAAGGGTTGATTCAGAGAAGAGTAAGAGTAAGACCAGGTCAGAAGCTCCTGAAGAAGACAACAAGGGAAGTCCTTTGACTCGTGAAGACAATTCGGGTAAAGAGAAACTCAAGGAACATAGACTACAGAGGAATCCCACTGGGCATGATGTGGTTGAAAGTCATGAAAGGTCATTCAATACGGATGAGGATGGTAACACATGGATGAAAGACAAAACTAGAAGAGATACTGAATACTCTAACAGGTCAAGATCTCCAGAGAGGAGTGGAAGACGCTATCATGATTCAGAACACTTAGAGATGGAGTATGAAAGAAGCAGTAATTCCAGGAGGAAAGAACTAGAAAAGGATGGCTACAGGGATGATAGGTCTAAAGGAAGAGATGACAGCTGGAGTGATAGGAATAGGGACCGAGAGGGTTCCAGAGACAATTGGAAAAGAAGGCAACTCAACATTACCGACAAGGATACAAAAGACAGGGACACAGTTTACGATCATGGCAGAGATTGGGAGTTGCAGAGACGTGGTTGTGAGAGGGTTGACAATGAAAGGCATCAGGGTCGTTAGGTGGTAGAAAAGATGGAAACAGGACTGAAGCAGTGAAAACGCCATCAAATTATGGAATTTCGAATGAGAATTATGATGTGATAGAGATCCAAACCAAGTCCTTTGATTATGGGAGAGAGGAACCTAGATCCACCTTTGCTAGGACAGCGAAGCAGGTCAGCAATTTGAAACAAAATTGCCACCAAATGATGAAGAGTATGCTTATCCACGGGATAATAGGGCAAGAAACTTTGATTCAATGTGGGTCTCGGCAATCTGGAGAATATTCAAGGAATAGATATATGGATGATGGTCCTGCTTCTCGAGAGCAGAATTCTTGGAGGGATGAGATTGACTTTCAAACTGGGAAATCAAGAGGACAGAAAGGTGCTACATCCAGTCGTGTTGCTGGTGGCCAAAGTTCAAGTAGTGGTTCACAACCTCCGCATGGAAACCAGGAGGTAGGTTCGTTTAGTAGAGCTGCTCCTCAAGGAATCAGAGGGAATCGAATTGGGAGAGGAGGAAGGGGTCGGCCTACTGGGAGAGACAACCAACAGATTGCAATCCCAGTGCCCATGATGGGATCACCCTTTGGACCACTTGGAATGCCGCCACCTGGAGCAATGCAACCACTAACTCTTAGCATGTCTCCTGGTCCCGGTCCTCCAGTTTCCCCGGGTGTCTTTATTCCACCTTTTCCTCCTGTTGTTTGGCCTGGAGCTCGAGGTGTAGATATGAATCTGTTAGCTGTTCCACCTGGTCTCTCACCTGTTCCTCCTGGACCATCTGGACCCAGATATTCTCCAAATATAGGGACTCCGTCGAATCCTGTCATGTTTTTTAATCAACCAGGCCCTGGTAGAGGAGGGCCTCCAAATATATCTGGAGCTAGTTTTAATGCTATGGTACCAGCCGGACGCGGACAGTCACAAGAAAAGGGTTGGGTTCCTCCTAGAAGCAATGCCCCCCTGGTAAAGCTCCTTCCAGGGAGAGCAAAATGATTACTCCCAAAACTTTGTAGATACTGGTATGCGTCCTCAAAATTATATCAGGGAACTAGAGCTCACTAGTGTTGTGGAGGACTATCCAAAGCTTGGGAGCTTATACAAAAAGAAGGATGAGATTGTTACCAAGTCTGCTACTGCTCCTATGTATTACAAGTGTGACCTTCGTGAACAGGTGCTATCTCCAGAGTTCTTTGGAGCGAAGTTTGACGTCATTCTTGTGGATCCTCCTTGGGAGGAATATGTTCACCGAGCTCCTGGTGTAACTGACCATATGGAGTACTGGACATTTGAAGAAATCATGAATCTTAAGATTGAGGTAATTGTTTTTATAGTCATTCCTTGTGTATGCGACCTGGCTTCTTTTACTTGGAATGAAGTTACTTAAATACATTTCAATAGAAGGACCATTGACGATAGGATATGATACTGTCACTGGTAAATAATACTCCCTCTATTCCACAAAAAGAGACCCATTTGTCAATTTCTTTTGTTCCACAAAAAGAGTTCTCTTTTTTAATGTTAGAAAAATACATCCTTAATATATGCAAAATTTGCAAACGAGATTATTTTTGTGGAACGGATGGAGTAATAATTTAAGCATGTGAATGTTGATTTTTAGATAAAATAAGAACAATGTATTAGAGAAGAGAAAGTGGAACTACAAATGCAAATTTTGCATTTGTATGTTGATAATGTAATGATATATATGGTACCATCTAAGGAGACAGATTTAGGATTTTATATGAATATCAGTGGTATAATAAATTGAATCACTTTTGGGCTTTAAAGATTTAAATCATATCACAAAATAACAATAATGATAATAGTAAACAATAATAATTATAGCATAGTAGTAGTGATTCCTTCTTGGGCTTTATAGTCAAAGACTGAAAACTGCTCCCAGTCCTGAAATACTAACTTTTTTTGTTTCACATCTCAGACTTGATATCTAAACCATCTTATGTTCTTGTTCACAGGCAATTGCCGACACACCTTCTTTCATTTTTCTTTGGGTTGGTGATGGTCTTGGTCTTGAGCAGGGAAGGCAATGTCTGAAGAAGGTATACAGTCAAAGCCTTGTGTGACATGCCATATGATAATGATTATCACTTTTTTTGTCTGCTCGATTATTTATATCGCAGTAGGTTGCAATGGTCAATGGTCAACTATTTACAGTTTTTTCCTGTTTCATGCAGTGGGGATTTCGTAGGTGTGAAGATATATGTTGGGTGAAGACAAATAAAACCAATGCAACTCCAGGGTTGCGCCATGATTCCCATACTTTGTTTCAGCGCTCAAAGGTTGGCAGTTTTATTCTTCTGCTTCCTTTCCCAATTTTGATCTCTGTTTTTTTCTGTCGCTAGCTATGTGAATACCTAAATCATTTTGCTGAAGGAACACTGTTTGATGGGCATAAAAGGAACTGTTCGTCGTAGTACAGATGGTCATATAATTCATGCCAATATTGACACTGACGTGATTATAGCCGAGGAGCCTCCTTATGGTCAGTATTATCATTTAGGACCTGGAATATAGTTACCAAATGTCTTCATAACTTTCTTATAGTCGTATGTTTTTTTATGTCGGAGGAACTTATTATCTGGAGTAGCTGTACTATATACAGCTCCAATTGTTTTTTTCCCCTTTCCTTCTTTGCACTCAAATGTATAATCTTGTGTATATAAACAAATACATGTTGCTTTTATGTACCTAAAAGATTCTTAATTCTTTCATATCAGTCCTTTCAAATAGTGGGTTCCAATTATGTTGAGAACTTTTTGCAAACAATATTGCAGGTTCAACTGCAAAACCTGAAGATATGTATCGGATTGTTGAACATTTCTCCCTTGGCACAGGAGGGCTTGAACTATTTGGTGAAGACCACAATATTCGGGCTGGTTGGTTGACTGTTGGTAAAGATCTCTCTTCATCAAATTTTAATTCTGAGGTATGGATAATACTCTTTTTCAGTTGTAACAGGAAAAAGGAAAATCTGATCGAATTAACTCACAAACACTCCCGTACTGTTTCTATTTTCTTTTTCTAAATCTAGAGAATTTACTCAAACATTGTTTCCATCCATTTCCTGTTTTCAAGAAATGTTTCTTAAAATACCTCCATTTCAGAATACACTTTGGCTTTTCAGAATGGGAATAGAAATAAATGGGTATGAACTAGGAACTGATACACAAACATAAGATGGTATATAAATGGGTTTGAAATGTTTGGTTTACCATTAAAGAAAATAGATGGCCATTTCATTTTTATATTTTAGGTGTGTGTTGTTGTTGCCCCGGTGGCGGTGGGGGTGGGTGGGTGGGTGGGTGAAGGTTTATCTCATAACCTGGATAGTAAATTAGGATGCGTATTATAGCATTTGAAGCAGCTGGTGTCGGTTGTCCTACATTTCTTTTATTTGAAACGCCTCGTGATCTAGGGCCCTCTAATCTCTGGTTACTGATAACATTCGAGATTAAGAGTGGGGGCGGGCCTGGGGTGTTGCACATGGGTTGGTACTTGGCACATTCATGGCAGTATATCAATGTAGGCAGGACAAATGATCTTTAGTCCTTAACGAATCCAAGCATTTGTTTACTTCGCGTGATTGTCTTGCATGTCTATATTTCTGACGAAAATGGGGATCTTTCAGGCATATATCAGGAACTTTTCGGACAAGGATGGGAAAATTTGGCAGGGAGGGGGTGGACGAAACCCACCTCCAGAATCTGGTCATCTTGTTGTGACAACCCCTGATATAGAGGCTCTTCGCCCCAAGTCACCAATGAAGAACCAGCAGCAAATGCAGCAACAGCAGTCCAACTCTATTTCTCTGACAACAGCCAATTCTGCCAGCAAGTGGCCAGGGAATTCACCAAATGCACCAAGTATGAACGAAGAAGCCTCTAGTTCTAATATTTCGACTCAATTTCCTTGGGCTTCTCAAATGGAAGGCTTCAAAGGACGCGAAGGAGGGAATATAGGTCAGGATGATAGGGTTTTTGATATGTATGCTTATAATGCGCCTTTCGGGCAGGCCAATGGAGATTTTCTAGATTATGAGTCTCAAAGAGCAATGAATATGTTCTAGCATAAGCATAAAATGTGCTATAAGAATTGTTCTTGTATTTTTTTTCTTCCCCAATAATTATATCTATTTATTTATAATATAAATGGAAAGGGAATGAATGCCTTCACACGTGTGATTTAGTTCGTAGTAATTCTTGCCTTCTTTGTTTATTGATAATTAGCTTTTCTGTTGAGATGTTGAAAGGGTAATAGATGAATATAGGTGACAATAAGATAAGGTAAATAGTCACATCTTAGACTAAATAGTTTAAACTTTAAAGCATAGATTATCAGGATCATTGAATGAAATTTTAATATGATGTTTTTTTTTTAGAAAAGGTGGAACTGGTCTACATCCAGTTTTCTTTTTTAATTATTTTCTGGCGGCTTGTAACTTAAAAAAAAAAATTAAGTCCCATTTCTAAATGAAAATTATTCAATAAAAAAGAGCCGTCCTTTTGTTATTAACTTAATACTACAAAATGACAGTGTCCTTAGCTTACAAATTTACTATCACGGCGCTACCATTAAATTAAACACTCATTATATATAAGATGAACATAACAAAAAAATATACCCTCAAGTTTATAATTTTTTTAATTGGATTTTTATTGTGAAATATAGGGAGTAATAAAAACAATCCTATTAAAAAAGGATAAAATAAGCATATATATATATAGGGAAATGATCCATAGAATACGTTAGTCAGAGAGACTGTTTCAACTAACGCTCATCCAGCCGTCCAAAATTAGAGTGAATGGCTGAGATGAGGGCCCAGCCGCTACTCCCTCTAGCGGTCAGCCAAATTTTTTTTATTGGCATTACTTCCTATATAGCGGGCATTAGAGGAGTATTGGTGAGGCCCTCATCTCACCATTCACTCAAATTTTGACTACTATGGATAATAAATAAATCCTTCCTCCATTAATGTATTCTATGGATCATTTCATATATATATATATATATATATATATATATATATAGCATAACGTTCTTCCAAGAAATCAGAGGAAGAATCATAGTAAGAATAGCTTTTTTTCCCGTCGCTATAAAGATAAAAACCGCTTTCTATGTTATAGCGACGAAAAAAACCGTCGTTATAATAGTTTGTTGTTTCAGGTTTCGCTCATCCATTATTAAAAAAAAGCGATATATATATATATATATATATATATATAGAGAGAGAGAGAGAGAACAAGGATCTTAGACGGACTAGCAACGGACCAAAGAAAAAAAACACGCGGGTTGCAATTTTGCGAGTGGGGTGTGAAAAATGGGTTGAGGATATAAACAAAAAAACCCAACAGCATCTCAGAGTATATCACATCTGTCTCTCTCTAACTCTTCTCTCTCTATCAACCCGAACCAGCGAAGTCGTTTCAAATCCGACCAAATTGACACCATTTCCGGCGAGTTCTGACTCTCTCTCTCTCTCGACGAAGGTAAAGCTCCTTAACAGTATTCATTTGATGGAGTTAATTGCCTAGCATAAACAATTTAGGGTTTGCATATGTTTGTTAACCATAAGTTATGCTTTGTCAGACATGGTATATATGTCGCATCACTCATCTCTCACTACTATCACTGGCTTCATTCGGGAAAGTGTTCACTGGGTGCAAAAATCATCCTCAAATACTCCAAATTTCAGAACCCAGAAAGTGCTTATTAACGGTGAACAATTTGTGGTTTGCTTTTTTCCAATGATTGCAATGTATTTTAATTAACCACATCATATCCTTTATATAATTTTTCCAGTATATCTAGGAGGATGGACATGCACCTATTTTTGATAATGTATTGTTGATTACTCTCGAATTACAAGTATGAGTTTATAGAATGGTTAGTTTTTGAGGTCATTTTATTTCAATGAAAATATAAACGAAACCACTACAATATTTTTTATGATTTTAAGTCTATGTTGAGATTGAAATTACCAATTTAGCACAAAAAAAAGAAAGAGAAATTACCAATTTAGCTATTGCAATTATGTAAGATAACTGGATGGGAAATACTCAACTTTTTCCAAAAAAAGAAAACTTTGATTTATAAATTAGGGCTCTCAAAAAAAGAAAACTCTGTTTTAATTTTCTTTTTGATTTTAATTTTAATTTTGGGCTATCTAGAAAAGTCTATCATTGTTTTAAATAACTATTCTTAACTGTTGGATATTGGATTTGAGTTAAATTCTTTGCAGCACTGCTTAAGGGTGTCTAGTGTTTGCATGGTTTGTAGAGGAGAAAGATCAAAGGTCCACAACCTATTGCTAAACAAATAAAAAACTGGGAAAACAAAGATATTTGAACATTTGTTTTGCTAGTACAAATGAAAAGTATACACCTCATTAGACATTGTAGGCAAAGAAACAAAAACATCCATATTTATTCAATTTTGGTTTGGGGATCCATTATATGTAGCAAACTCCAATAGAGAAGACTCAGATGGCTTAACAGGGGAAGAGCCAGAGGTGGCTCCTGAAACTAACGTATGGTTCTCTATACTTTTCTTGTTTTCCTATTTCTGCTTTCTGCTTTCTGCTCTCCCTATTATTTTCCATCCATTTCAAGATGAGAGTTTAGTTTTGAAACAACAAATTAGTTTGGGTTTAATATAATATCTCAACCTTCTAATGTTATTTTTGAGTTTATAAAAAGAAAGTTTAAGATTTACATCAACATTATTATGTTTTACCCTTATATTAAATTTTATTGCGTTTGTTAATAATAGATAATATGATATAAATTATAAGAGATTTGCTTATATTATTTGGTTTTTTAAGAAATCCCATCTATTTTTGAACAGAAAGTTTGTATATAAATGGCTGTTTAATGTGTGCATATTGTACAGGTGAAAAGGAAATGCATTGTTAATGAAGGTGGGTCAAAGAAAGCTTCTAAGGAAAGTGGGAGTGTGGGACAAAGAAAAATGTCAAGAAAGGTACGGCTACCAAGGATAGGGCACAATATTTTTTGTATTGCCTTTTTGGTATTTAAGATCTAGGTTGATTGGTGATGTAGAGTTTTTGGTATCGACTGACAATATAAAATGAAAAGGGCAGAATGAATGTATTTTTGGGATGACAATATACATTTGGGTTCCATAAAGGACGTGAATGTTATTTAATATGTGTGATCAATTTGGCTGGCAATGAGATTCATGATTTCAGACAATTATTGTTGTGTTGTATTGTATTGTGTTTGTTAGTTTAAGTTTAAATATTTGTGGTGATGTATGTGCTGATATTTATTGTGTAGTATATCTGGTGCAATGTGTGCCTTTTTTGAGAATTTGTGTGCAGCAACACGGGAAAAATGTTGTGTGATGTGACAGTTAAATAACATTACAATTGATTTAATAACATTAACAACCGCATACATAACATTAACAATTATGACAAATTGTTGAGTTAGTTGCAATTGACGCATTTGAATTTTCACCATCACTAATTCATTGGAGTCGTTAGTATTCGTTGGATGAGTTGTTACATTTAAACGCTCGAATGTGTCTATTTGCAACCTCCCTTGATTATGCAACACTCGAACATATTCGTCACACCAGCTGATGAAGTTACCACATTGCTGCATTGGGACACAATAAATTTATTCACTTGTGTAAAAGGAACAAATATACAAAAATTATAATAAATAAATACATACCATTCTTGGACAAGAATAATAGTGTCTACCCGGATTCTTTTCTGACATTGAAAGTTTTACTATACAAGGGCCCGTACCACAACGACATATGAACGGAGGCCATACGAATGTAGCAGTAGACGAATTTGATGACATATATTCTATCAACAGACATGCATAAAAAAGATCAACAATAATTCCAAACTGACAGATAATCCATGAAGTTTATACAGAAGTCACAAAAACTAACAATTATAGCAAAATGACACGTGTATTTTAAAGATTAAAAACTGACAGATACCAAATGAGTTAGCAGTTATTTAGTATATGTATATCTATTTTGAAAGGAACATGTATACGGTCAGAAAAAGTTTCGACCTTTTCTTTCTTTAGTAGCATCAAATGCATTTTCCTAGTAATAGAAGCAGGCTTAGCTAGCAGCAGTAGTGTATTTCACAATAAGCCAAGGCAGACAGGGTAGGCAAGCATATTGATATGTCATAGTCATAGTTTTCTACCCTTTTTACTCTACATTTGCGCCGGTGCTTCCTCCTCTCTATTTTGTCTTTTTTGCAAACACCCAAGGGCCCAATTTTTACGTTCCCAAAACATGGATTCAATTCATCACACTAAAAATATATATTACAGAGCCTTTCTTGCAATAAAAAAACTGTGCAACATCAAATTAGTCAAAACAACCAAAATAAAAGATCAACACCTGTTTATCTTCCCAAATCAACAGTTCATAATTCAGAAATTAATATCAACCTACAGATCTGAACTTCGCCTTACAGGTATAGCCAAAATGACCTCGCGATTTGGTTTGCGAGAGGGGGTTTGACAGAGATTCACGCGAGTTTACTACACTCAAATCCCCCAAAGGTTACAATTGGGGGTCAACAAACGATATTTCTATAAATCAATAACAACTACAAAAATCATATGCTCAGAAACCCTAGATTTCTTTCAAATCAAACAGAAATTACAAGATTCATATGCTCAGAATCTTTACCTCTCTGTTTACAACAAGTTCTGTTCGATCTTCTTTTTGCCTTCGGTTTGCTTCAGACTCGCTTAGACAGAGGGAATTTGTGGGAAAAATGCTCAGATTTCTCAGAATCGGGAAGAGAGAATCGGCAGAATTTGGGAAGAGAGAGAGGGGGTTTGTTCTGAATTATCTGATTCATTTGGCTTCCCGTGTATTTTTTGTGACCCGCGCGTGTTTTTTCCTCCCAAATTTGTGACCCGCGTATTTTTTTCCTTTTGGTCTGTTGCTAGTCCGCTTCCTTTGGTCCGTCTAAGATCTGGCCTCTCTCTCTCTCTCTCTCTATATATATATATATATATATATATATATATATATAGGGAATAATCCATAACATCTATTTGTTATGGATTAAAAAGTAGCATATAACATCTTAACCTTCCATTAAAAAAAATAAAAGAACTAAATTAAAAAAGAGATCACGTTGTCCGCTAGAAGTTCTACCATATATGTCTATACATTCTCTGTTTTTCTATAACATATAAAAAAGGTTAACACTAAATATAGGTTTACCCGCCTCCATTTATATGGAAGTATCTTAATTGTTCATAATATTGACTTTGAAATTGCTCAACATCATATTTATAAAAACTCAGTTAATAAGCTGGAATTTGTCGTAATAAAAAGAAGACGTAGGTGAATAATTATTAATAATAACTTCAGTTATGATATTTTGGGTAAATTTATAATAACCTCAAGATTATCTAAAAAGATGTTATTGATACAATAAGGCTATGTGTTTGGCCTAACATATATTTATTAAAAATAATAATTAAAAGAGTCGGAAAACTTTTGAGCTTGAAAATATCTCGTAATTATTATGAAAACTTAATCTTAATACTCTATCTGTTCCAAAATATAAGATCATTATTATTGATTTTTTAACGTAAACATAAGATATTTTAAAACTCAAAATTAATGTGAAATCCTTTAATACCAATATAATAATTATTATTATAAACTATCTAAAAAGTATTACTATGACGCCCCCAAAATAGGTATACATCACCTATTCTGCGTCGCCAAATACATGGTACAGAATACAAATACAACCTTAAAAATACAACATGAGTTGTGAGTTTTAATATAAATATTGTATTCTAGACAGTATTCAAACTCAAAATAAGTCCTCAATACATTTATTATCACACTATTTTATAATGAGTGAGGACTACTAATGCTATCATCTGGCCGGTCACTCCGCTTCCCGACTAGTCCTCGCTACGTTCTCATTTCACTCAAGAGAACAATGAAAGCAAAAGGGTGAGCTCAACTAACCCAGTAAGAAATATTATGACTAAGATAATGCAGAATAAATTATCATTAGCCTTCAACAGTGTTAAACTGATAAAATATAACAAACATCAAGTTTAACTGCAGCGGAACAAACAATCCATTAGAAGAGTCAAGTGGAGAATAAAATCTACTATCTTCTATGATTTAAAAGATTTTTCATCACTTTTATCGCTGAGACTCAGCTAAATAAATAATTCACATCATCTGTGCACTACGGCCAAGGATATTTGTGTATTCATCAATGGTCATGATCATGCCAACAACTATCCATCAATGCATTACGGCCAATGAGGATTTTTACCACATCATTTGTAACATTACTACCATGATTATACTTAATAATCTCTCGTCATAATCATACCAAGTCCATCTATGCACTACAGAATACATATGACTTTCAACATATTATAAACATGAGGATGATGACAATGATATAAGAATTCAATAAAACAAGTTCAAGGATAAATTTTAAAGATTTATAATTTAATTTATCCGAAATCAATAACGTCCAAATTGTCAACATGATCTTTGTTTTGTGGAGTAAAATTCAAGAATGCTCAAAAGAATATTCCATGAAAAGATCTTTGGATGAAGCCTTGAAATATCAAGGATATTCCACTAATTTCATGGAGTATAAAGCCAAAACTTTAACCAAGTGAGTAGAATAAAATATATGAAGCTCGCAAATAGATTTTTTCTTGCCCATACGGTAATCCACGTAGATGATTTATTCCAATGTAATAATAAAGAATGGAATAACGAAAGAATTCACTGGCATGCGTAATCCGCATACAGACGAGTTATTCCAACGAGAATAATAAAGAATGGAACTAGGTCATGCGTAATGTGACGAACGAGATTTTTGTAAATTAATTTATTATTTATTTGAATTAAATAAATATTTTCGATGATTTAATTATTAGATTAAATAATTAATTGATGCAATTGTGATAGATTAATTTAATTATATGTGTTACATTTATTAAATTAATGTGGAGAATATTTATTATTTAAGTATGTATTTATGTGAGATTATTGAATTAAATGAAAAATTTAATAAGCCTAATGTTATTTTAATTAATGTAATAATTAATTAGAGATTAATAATTTGATATTATTAATTAATGAAAAATTAAATATATGACTATGTGAATTTATGAGAAATTATTATATTTTATTTATATTAAAATAAATAAATTAATTGAGTTATTTTATAAAGGGTGTGACATTATTTAAATTATATGATAAAAGAGTTTATTAAATTAATTGGGTATAAGCCTTTTTAGGCTAGCCAAACATGGCACTAGTGGAGGTTGAGGGCAGTTAACCCATGATGGGTAACTGACCTCCACAACGCATCATTTTATTTGAATACGACGTCCTCTTCTCTTTTCTTTTCTTATTATTCTAAGTTTGGAAGAGCAGAGAGGGAGAGAGTTTGAGAATTTGTCAGAGAAAAATTGTGAGATTTAGAGAAATTGTGAGTGTGTAATCAACAAGTTTTTGTGAAAGAGTCATCTGTGATCATCTCTTCTAAATTATACTCTGGGTAATTTCTCCAAACCCAATTTCTATTTCACGTCATTTAGTTTTATTAAAATGGCTTTCAAGCTTTTGTAAAGTCTCTGTAATTGGAAAAGGGTATGATTATGAGTTTATATATGTGTTAAATGTTATCATATCTTATTTGATTATATATATATTATAAATCATGTCACCAGTTTCATGAAAATACGTCGTATATGTTGATCAAAACTTACAGAGTATGGGTTTTGGCCATATGGCCCTTCTACGTAAATTTAATGTGTTAAACATAAATGGTTTTGTAAAAATTATACTCGTATATTATTATGCATGTTAATATGAAGAGACCAAACTTTAAATGAACGGATTCGGTGTTATAACGAACCCATAGTATTAATTTTCATCATTTATGTTCAAAACCTTCAAGAACATCAAGAACAGTGAAATTTATATATTTTAATTCTATAATTATGTGTTTTAATGGGTTAAAATCATTCTATAGATGTTGAGTAATGTTTATATACGAATTCTAACATGTGGGTATGATTAAATTCGTGTAGTAATAATTTTATTGGAGTTCATTGGCCATGTTACGCAATTTTAATTTTTAATTTCGAACTAAAACTTAAGTCTCATGTGTGGCACAGCTCAAGTCTTGTGACTCATGTATGCATGTGCCAAGAACAAGTATAAAAGTGAAGTGGTAAATACACCCTCCGAATGTTCGTAAATGAATTTTTTTAAAATGTCAAGTCTAGCAATGTGTTAGTAACTTAATGTAATGAACATAGAAATATGTTAGAAGTATAATAAGATGTTAAAATAGATGCTTAACATGTGAATAACATAATTACATGTGGATTGAATTATTGAATACATAATTAGCTTATTGTTCATAAATTGTAAAGTATAAGACAATGAGTGTAGTAATTTGATTAAATGTGGTCATTTCCTACCCCTACTTGTTATCATTGTTCAAGTTTATTATTTACCTTGAGTAAATTCTCATTACTATTATTCAAGTTCGAATTGTTATATTAAAGATTGATTATCCTTTCAAAGTATGAATTTGTTATACAATATTTTTTTTATTGTATACTTCTTGAGATTATTATTCAATTTGAATATCATTATTGTTGAACCTTGTTAGACTAGTGAACCTTATTGATTCGACTAGTCCATAGTTGATGAACGTTCTAAATTTCAGAACCCTTATTGAATTATCCAAACCAAACTTCCTTTGGTGCGGACTCGAATGTCAAACTGAGATGAACAACCCTGCAAAGGGATTTACTTATGCGTTAGTGTTCAGATATTGTGCACAATATGGTACAAAGGGCTGATCCCCCTAAGTACGAGTAGAAAGGTCCATAGTCTTATGAATGTTAAAGGTTTCAAGTATAACCCTTGTTAACCTAGGACATAGTTCAAGGTCTTATGACCCTCAGAAATCTTTTGATTCTTGTTACTCATTCTTGATTCAAAAGTTGAGCTTTTATTTCAGAAGTCTTTGATTCACTCGCATGTTATTATACATTATTATTTCATTATTTTACTTGTGGGAAATAGTGCTCACTCTTGCGTAATAATAACATTGCAGTTAAGAACGAAAAGTCTCGATTTGAGCCTTCTACTAGCAAAGGCAAGAGCAAGATTAACAAGTGATGAAGACTTGTTGTTTTATATGATGATGTATTTCTGTTTAAGACTTAAGTTAATGATGTTGTTTAAGACTTATTTGTTTATGTTTACGCATGTATGTTTAAGGTTAGTATGACTTTGGGATTATGTTTATTATTCAGATGTTGTAACCCCATAAGGGGAAGATTTATTTCTATCTATTGCATGGTTTGCATTTATTATGGGTAGATAGATAGATGATACTTGTACAGTGAACACCAAATCCCATGAAATCAAGTACACGGATTTGGGGGTGTCACAAGTTAATATATCGAGCTGAGGTTATGAACCTTAGGTGGGGAACAACCTTAGGTAGTAGCCTTATAGGAAGAATATAGTGATGGAAAACTCTTATCGAGTTCTAGAAAATGAATTTTTGTAATTCATTGAAGATAATAAAAGACTTTATGTGCTTATGTGTTAAATTATGTGCTCACTAGTACGACTTAGTAACTAAAACTCAAAATTTTGCTGTTAGGATGTCGGATGTCGGATGTCGGAGGAACTAGTCGAGCAGGGGAGGAGGAACCCCGAGTACCTACAGTACCTAGAGAGGAGGAGCCTAGAGACATTCATGTCGTTAGGGAACAGTTGGTACAGAGGGAGTCATCTCCATTGATCACCGTTGTTGGTCAGGGGCATGAACCTGAGACTGATCCTGAGGAGGATCCTGAGGAGGAATTTGACGAGGAAGAGGAAGAAGAGGAAGAAGGGGAGTTTCCACAGCACTCCATTGATGCTGAGATGTATGACACATTATAAGACCGTAACGTAGAGTTACGAGATGAGGTGCAGGATCTGACTGAGCGGGCGATTATTCAGCAGATTACTTTAGAGCAGAAGGAGAGGGAGATTTTGACTCTTCACTCACGACTGGAAAATGTAGAATGGGATTTGGTCCACGAGAAGGGTCAACCCGAAGTTAAGACCGCAGAGATAGAAAAGTTGAAGAAGGAACTGAAGGAAAGCTCTGAAAGACTGATCATAGCAGAGGAATGCTGGGTAAGAGAGTCACGTCGTGCTGATCTTGCGGAAGAGGATGGTCATACAAAGAAGGCAAAGCTTGGAGAGACATACTCTACACTTAATCATGCAATGGATGAGGCCCAGGATCGAGTTTTGAGGTACCCCATCCAGTTCGAAGGACTTCCATCGTACATGTTGGATCGCAGGACGATGTCTCGTATCATGGAAGAGGAGCGTAGCAAGGCTATTCAGCGCCTTGACAGACAGTGATAGAATGTGTTATTTATGTGATAAACTTAATTAGTTTTTATATGTAAATTCCAATGTGTTTATGAACGAAGGAATTATTTAATATTTTAAATCCTGTGGATTCTTTATCTCAGGATAGATGAAGTAAATAGCAGTGATGCTATCGTTTGATGTAAAACTTTTGATTGAATGAATATATATCAAGTTATTTGAGATAATATGTTAAATAATTATATTAAATTGTTGAGTTAAGTCTTAACTATTTAGAGAATTTAACAGAGATTTAATAAACATATATCTTTTTAACAAAAATATGCTGCCACGAAGAAGACAACAACGTCAACCAGCTCAGGAAGAGTCAACCAATAATAACAATAACACCAATGCTAATTGTGACGCCCCCAAAATCGGTATACATCTATTTTGAGTCGCCAAATACATGGTACATAATACAAATACAATCTTTAATATACAACAAGAGAGCTGTGAGTTTTAATACAAATATTATCTTCTAGACAATATTCACTCTCAGAATAAGTCCTCATTACATTTATTGTCACACTATTTAACAGAATAGTGAGGACTACTAATACTATCATCAGGTCCATCACTCTGTTCCCCGACTCGTCCCAGCTATATTCTCATTTCCTGAAGAGAACAGTGAAAGAAAGGGTGAGCTCAACTAGCCCAGTAAGAAATATTATGACTAAGATAAAGCAGAATAAATTATCCTTAGTCTTCAATAATAGTGTTAAACCGATACAATATAACAACCATCAAGTTTAACTGCGGTGAATGGAACAAGCAATCCATTAAAAGAGTCAAGTAGAAAATAAAATCTACTATCTTTTATGATTTAAAAGGCTTTTCATCATTTATTATCATTGAGACTCGACAATAAATAATCCACATCATCGAATCACCCCTCGCATTACTGACGAGGATATTCTTTAGTATCACAACCATAAATTATCCATACACTACGGGCCAAGGACATTCGTGTATTCATTAATGGTCATGATCATGCCAACAACTGTCCATCAATGCACTACGGCCAAAAGGACTTTTACCACATCATTTATAATATTACGGTCATGATTATACCGAATAATCCCTGGTCATAATCATACCAAGTCCATCTATGCACTGCAGGCCACAGATGACTTTCAACAAAATATAAACATGATGATGATGACAATGATATAAGAATTCAATAAAAAAAGTTCAAGAATTAATTTATTCATGAACCAATAACATCCAAATTGTCAACATGATACTGCTTTGTAGAGTAAAATTTTAGAATACTGATTGAATTATCCAAACTAAACTTCCTTTGGTGCGGACTCGAATGTCAAACTGAGATGAACAACCTATGAAAGGGATTTACTTATCAAGAAGCGTTAATATATTGTGCATGTGATGGTACTACTAGGCCCCGATCCCCCCTAAGTACGAGTAGAAAGGTCCATAGTCTTATGACTGTTAAAGGTTTCAAGTATAACCCTTGTTAACCTAGGACATAGTTCAAGGTCTTATGACCCTCAAAAATCTTTTGATTCTTGTTACTCATTCTTGATTCAAAAGTTGAGCTTTTATTTCAGAAGTCTTTGATTCACTCGCATGTTATTATACATTGTTATTTCATTATTTTTCTCGTGGGCAATAGTGCTCACTCTTGCGTAATAATAACATTGCAGTTAAGAACGAAAGGTCCGACGAGCCTTCTACTAGCAAAGGCAAGGGCAATATTAACAAGTGATGAAGACTTGTTGTTTTATATGATGATGTATTTCTGTTTAAGACTTAAGTTAATGATGTTGTTTAAGACTTATTTGTTTATATTTCCGCACAGATGTTTAAGGTTAGTATGACCTGGGATTATGTTTATTATTCAGATGTTGTAACCCCATAAGGGGAAGATTTATTTCTATTTATTGCATGGTTTGCATTTATTATGGGTAGATAGATAGATGATATTTGTACAGTGAACACCAAATCTCGTGGAATCGAAGTACCTGGATTTTGGGTTGTCACACGTAACTCATACATGATGTGATATTCTAATGAATAATAAGGAATGGAACTGAGTCATGCGTAAATCGTAATATAGTATGATATTCCAACAGAATAATAAAGAATGGAACCAGGTCATGCGTAATCCACACAGACAGGATATTCCAACAAAATAATAAAAAATTGAATAACAACAGAATTCACCAGGCATGCGATAGACCGCACATACAAGTTATTCCTACAGAATAATAAAGAATGGAATAACAACCCTTATGAGTATTGAAAGAAAATAACTCTCTTCATGAATACGAAAGAATAAAACCCTTACCTTAAAAAAAAGAAGAGTATTTAAGCGGGTAGGGGCGGGGATATACTTGAAGAAAACTTGCACTATTTTCTACGCTTCAAAGCTTTCTTAAATTCTAAAGAAATACGCTCAAGATTATAGAAGAAGAATTCTCTGAATTTCTGGTGTGATTTTCAATTCTAACTAAGCATCCTATTTATAGGAGAATGGAAAGAATACTATGCTGCACTATGCAAACACTATGCATAATAAAATATAATATATTCTATTTATAATCAAATAAAACAAAACTTTATAAAAAATATTATATTTTATATAAAAAGTTTTCTGTTTTATTACATTTATAATAATAATAAAACAAAATTTATCACCATTATTATAATTCACAATATTAATCGACCAGGTCGTTCCCAGGAAAGAGGAGGCTTTCCAATAAGGATTTCTCCCTATTGGCGCGCAATTAGGTGACCAAACCTCTCCTTGACAGAACTTCTAGATATCGTCAATATTGCAAATAATAATATTAATAACTTTGTCTTCTCAATTATTGATTTAATAATATATAAAATATTGACAATAATTGAATCAAATAATGTGAGATACTATGCATCAATAATTGAACAAAACTAAGTGACTTTTCACGTAAGCATCAATAATCAATACTGTGTGCTACTATGCAACCACGTGTATTACTGTACTTTTAACACCGGGTGTTTCAACAGTTAATGGTAAAACTTCCGTCGTTATTTTCATAAAATATTTTTGTCGTTTTCTCAATTCGACAATAATTCCGTTAGGGGTCCACCAATGATTGTCTTGGTTATGCGAATATTCCTCGTTAAACCAAGAATATTCCACGACCAATCGAATATTATATAACAACTTACAGTACTTTGCAAAATTTATAAATATTACTCACAACTATAATATTATATCAAATTCATTCCATAATATTCAAAATGATATTTATAAAAAATCATCTTTATTCATAAAAGTTGGGGTCTTACAACCTCCCTTATTATGAAATTTCACCCTCGAAATTAGGTGCGTTACTGGTATGTCAAAGAGGTAAGGATACCTTGATTTCATTTGATTCTAACTCATGGTCATTTCCTCAACATCGTGGTTCCTCCAAAAAACTTTGACTTGAGGTATAACCTTGGAGCGTAGAACATGTTCCTTCTTATCCAAGATTTTAACAGGAACCTCTTCATACGTTAAAGCTTCCGCTATTTTGTCCGGTTCTAACTCAATAATGTGGTTCGGGTCTTCCACATATTTACGTAACATGGATATGTGAAAAACGTTATGAACATGAGACATACTTGGCGGTAAAGCGAGTCTATATGCCACAGTTCCTACTCAATCGAGGATTAAAAATGGGCCAATGAATCGAGGATTGAGCTTTCCTCTCTTTCAAAATTGTCAGGAATAAGCATGTGAATGATATTCCTATTACATATGATTTGATTATGATATATATATATATATATATATATATATATATATATATATATATATATAAATGCAAAAGGCGCCAGAGAAGTCTTCAAATAATCGGTGATGGCCCCATACCATCATCGACTTTTAACTTTCCGTAAAGCAAAAGTCTTTTACTTTAGTAAATGTTTGAGAGGGAAGATCGAAGTATTAAGGACTTCGTCTTCATCTTCTAACTAAGAAGATCGAAGCTGAAAGCTTCGTCTCCGGCTAACTAAGAGAGAAGGGAGAGGACCTCGGAAGAGCTTTCTAGAGAGAGAAGCTCTGAGGCTACATTGAATTAAGCCTCCAGAAACTCTAACATATGAGTTTAAGGCAAGTAAGGCTTTCTAAGTAGACCTTCAAGAAAAAGAATTTTTGTTTAAACAGTTAACAAAGAAGTCTTCTGTTTAGATCGATTTCACTGATAGATCAGGACCAATCGAGTGATCCTTTGTTTTGATTTCGATCGATTTGTTTTAAACAAAAAATCTTTTCAAAAATTAAGAAATTTTGAAGATTTTGACCAATTTTTCGGTGAAAAAATTTTCTCCTCCTTCTTTATAAACCAAATTTTTGGGGTTGATAGGGTTATTTCCTGGATAAAAATTTTAAGGCGGAATAGTAGGGATGGTGACTCATCCGAGAAGATGATCAACAGCCTTCACCAAAAAGATCCACAGAGACAGACCCGGTCCAACGAAGAAGGCGCCAGAGAGTCTTGATCAGCCAAACAGTGATGGCCCAAAGCCATCGAGACAAGCTTTTGCTTTCAAGTAAAGCAAAAGTCTTTTACTTTAGTAAAATGTAAAAGTAAAAATAAAAGAATAACTTTTGCTTTTACTTAAGTTAAATGTTTTAACTTAGTTAAATGTTTTAACATTTACGATGTAAAAGTAAATGTAAAATGTTTCTTACATTTTACTTTTACTTAAGTAAATTACTTTTACTTGATCGATGTAATAGTGATTCTGCGTGAATCAAATAGTAATTTACTTTTTCATTTTTCTATTTAAAGAAACTCAAGTGTTAGAGTTTCGGGGGCTTAATTGATGTAGCCTCGGAGCTTCTCTCTCTAGAAAGCTCTTGAGGTCCTCTCCCTCTCTCTTGGTTAGCGGGAGGCGAAGCTTTCAAACCGATCTTCTTAGTTAGAAGATGAAGACGAAGTCCTTAATACTTGATCTTCCTCTCAAACATTTAGTTCTAGGATATCTTTGTAATCCCTTCCCTAAATGTTTATAAATAAAAGAAAGAGATTGCTTTACTGGATTCACCCATTGCCTTCTTAATCTTTTCTTTTCATTAAAGTTTTATTATAAAACTAATCTCCACTTTATATGGTATCGAGCCACACGGTTGGTTCTTGATGTTATCGGCGATCTTGATCAAAAAACAGTTTGATTTGTTTACTTAAATGTTTTTTCAAACTTTCGGTTTTCTTGCTTTCTACTTTTACAAGTCCCAACTTGTCACGGAAAACACCCAAGATCGCTTTAAGTCCCGATTAGTGCTGTTTGTAAGTCTCCGGTGTGTGGGAGCGCGGAATGGCCAAAGGGATCTTTAGATCTACTGGTATGAGTTTAAGGCAAGTAAGGCTTTCTAAGTAGACCTTCAAGAAAAAAGAATTTTTGTTTAAGCAGTTAACAAAGAAGTCTTCTGCTTAGATCGATTTCAACTTTGATAGATCGGACCAATCGAGTGATCCTTTGTTTGATTTTCGATCGATTTGTTTTAAAACAAAAATCTTTTCAAAAATTAAGAAATTTTGAAGATTTTGACCAATTTTTTCGGTGAAAAATTTTCTCCTCCTTCTTTATAAACCAAATTTTTGGGGTTGATAGGGTTATTTCTGGATAAAAATTTTAAAGCGGAATAGTAGGGGATGGTGACTCATCCGAGAAGATGATCAACAAATACCTCACCAAGATCCACAGGAGGACCCCGATCAACAACTAAGAAGACGCTTGGAGAGAGTCTTGATCGGCCGACAGTGATGGCCCAAAGCCGTCGACAACAAGCTTTAAAAGTAAAAAAGTCTTTTACTTTAGTAAAATGTAAAAGTAAAAATAAAAGAATAACTTTTGCTTTTACTTAAGTTAAATGTTTTAACTTAGTTAAATGTTTTAACATTTACCAATGTAAAAGTAAATGTAAAATGTTTCTTACATTTTACTTTTACTTAAGTAAATTACTTTTACTTGGTCGATGTAATAGTGATTCTGCATGAATCAAATAGTAATTTACTTTTACATTTTTCTATTTAAAGAAACTCAAGTGTTAGAGTTTACGGAGGCTTAATTCATCGTAGCCTCGGAGCTTCTCTCTCTGAAAGCTCTTCCGAGGTCCTCTCCTTTCTCTCTTAGTTGGCGGAGACGAAGCTTTCAAACTTCGATCTTCTTAGTTAGAAGATGAAGACGAAGTCCTTAATACTTCGATCTTCCCTCTCAAACATTTAGTTCTAGGATATACTGTAATCCCTTCCCTAAATGTTTATAAATAAAAGAAAGAGATTGCTTTACCGATTCACCGGTCGTCTTCTTAATCTTTTCTTTTCTGTTAAAGTTTTTATTATAAAAACTAATCTCCACTGTTATATGGTATCAGAGCCACACGGTTGGTTCTTGATGCTATCGGCGATCTTGATCAAAAACAGTTTGATTTGTTTACTTAAATGTTTTTTCAAACTTTCGCTTTTTCTTTTACTTTTACAAGTCCCGACCTTCGTCGGAAAACACCCAAGATCGCCTTAAGTCCCGATTAGTGCCTGTTTGTAAGTCTCCAGTGTGGGAGCAGTGAATGGCCAAAGGGGATCTTTAGATCTACGGGTATGAGTTTAAGGCAAGTAAGGCTTTCTAAGTAGACCTTCAAGAAAAAGAATTTTTGTTTAAACAGTTAACAAAGAAGTCTTCTGTTTAGATCGATTTCACTGATAGATCAGGACCAATCGAGTGATCCTTTGTTTCAGATTTCAGTCTGATTTGTTTTTAAACAAAAAATCTTTTCAAAAATTAAGAAATTTTGAAGATTTTGACCAATTTTTCGGTGAAAAAATTTTCTCCTCCTTCTTTATAAACCAAATTTTTGGGGTTGATAGGGTTATTTCCTGGATAAAAATTTTAAGGCGGAATAGTAGGGGATGGTGACTCATCTGAGAAGATGATCAACAAATACCACCCAAGATCCACAGGGAGAGAGACCGGTCAACGAAGAAGACGCCAGAGAGTCTTGATCAATCGAAGCAGTGATGGCCCAAAGCCATCAGACAAGCTTTTGCTTTCCGTAAAGCAAAAGTCTTTTACTTTAGTAAAATGTAAAAGTAAAAATAAAAGAATAACTTTTGCTTTTACTTAAGTTAAATGTTTTTAACTTAGTTAAATGTTTTTAACATTTACCAATGTAAAAGTAAATGTAAAATGTTTCTTACATTTTACTTTTACTTAAGTAAATTACTTTTACTTGATCGATGTAATAGTGATTCTGCGTGAATCAAATAGTAATTTACTTTTACATTTTTCTATTTAAAGAAACTCAAGTGTTAGAGTTTACGGAGGCTTAATTCAATGTAGCCTCGGAGCTTCTCTCTGAAAGCTCTTCCGAGGTCCTCTCCTTCTCTTTAGTTAGCGGGAGACGAAGCTTTCAAATTTCGATCTTCTTAGTTAGAAGATGAAGACGAAGTCCTTAATACTTCGATCTTCCTCTCAAACATTTAGTTCTAGGATATACTTTGTAATCCCTTCCTAAATGTTTATAAATAAAAGAAAGAGATTGCTTTCTGGATTCACGGTTGTCTTCTTAATCTTTTCTTTTACTCATTAAAGTTTTTATTATAAAACTAATCTCCACCATTATATGGTATCAGAGCCACACGGTTGGTTCTTGATGTTATCGGCGATCTTGATCAAAAACAGTTTGATTTGTTTACTTAAATGTTTTTTCAAACTTTCAGTTTTTCTTGCTCTACTTTTACAAGTCCCGACCTTCGCCGGAAAACACCCAAGATCGCCTTAAGTCCCGATTAGTGCTGTTTGTAAGTCTCCGATGTGGGAGCAATGAATGGCCAAAGGGGATCTTTAGATCTACGGGTATGAGTTTAAGGCAAGTAAGGCTTTCTAAGTAGACCTTCAAGAAAAAGAATTTTTGTTTAAACAGTTAACAAAGAAGTCTTCTGTTTAGATCGATTTCACTGATAGATCAGGACCAATCGAGTGATCCTTTGTTTCAGATTTCAGTCTGATTTGTTTTTAAACAAAAAATCTTTTCAAAAATTAAGAAATTTTGAAGATTTTGACCAATTTTTCGGTGAAAAAATTTTCTCCTCCTTCTTTATAAACCAAATTTTTGGGGTTGATAGGGTTATTTCCTGGATAAAAATTTTAAGGCGGAATAGTAGGGGATGGTGACTCATCTGAGAAGATGATCAACAGCGCCTCACCGGCATCCACAGGAGACAGACCAGTCAACGAAGAAGACGCCAGAGGAGTCTTGATCAATCAAACAGGTGATGGCCCAAAAGCCATCGACAAGCTTTTGCTTTCCGTAAAAGCAAAAGTCTTTTACTTTAGTAAAATGTAAAAGTAAAATAAAAGAATAACTTTTGCTTTTACTTAAGTTAAATGTTTTAACTTAGTTAAATGTTTTAACATTTACCAATGTAAAAGTAAATGTAAAATGTTTCTTACATTTTACTTTTACTTAAGTAAATTACTTTTACTTGATCGATGTAATAGTGATTCTGCGTGAATCAAATAGTAATTTACTTTTACATTTTCTATTTTTAAAGAAACTCAAGTGTTAGAGTTTACGGAGGCTTAATTCAATGTAGCCTCGGAGCTTCTCTCTCTGAAAGCTCTTCCGAGGTCCTCTCCTTCTCTCTTAGTTAGCCAGGAGACGAAGCTTTCACCGATCTTCTTGAGTTAGAAGATGAAGACGAAGTCCTTAATACTTGATCTTCCCTCTCAAACATTTAGTTCTAGGATATCTTTGTAATCCCTTCCTAAATGTTTATAAATAAAAGAAAGAGATTGCTTTTACCGATTCACCCATTGCCTTCTTAATCTTTTTTTTACATTAAAGTTTTTATTATAAAACTAATCTCCACTTCATTATATGGTATCGAGCCACACGGTTGGTTCTTGATGTTATCTGGCGATCTTGATCAAAAGCAGTTTGATTTGTACTGTTAAAAGCTAGTAAAACTTTCTAAGTAGACCTTGAAAAAAAATTTTTTGTTTAAAAACAAATCGGTGAAATCGAAACAAAGGATCACTCGATTGGTCCCGATCTATCGGTGAAATCGATCTAAATGAAGACTTCTTTGTTAACTGTTTAAACAAAATTCTTTTTCTTGAAGGTCTACTTAGAAAGCCTTACTTTTAAAAACCTTAAACTCATATGTTAGAGTTTACGGAGGCTTAATTGATGTAGCCTCGAGCTTCTCTCTCTGAAAGCTCTTCCGAGGTCCTCGCCTTCTTCTGCTAGTTAGCGGGAGCCGAAGCTTTATCTTTGGCAAATAGGTGGGAAGATAAACGATCTTCTTAGTTAGAAGATGAAGGCGAAGTCCTTAATACTTGATCTTCCCTCTCAAACATTTAGTTCTGGGATATCTTTGTAATCCCTTCCCTAAATGTTTATAAATAAAAGAAAGAGATTGCTTTACCGATTCACCCATTGTCTTCTTAATCTTTTCTTTTCATTAAAGTTTTATTATAAAATCTAATCTCCTTTGTTATATGGTATAATCGAGACCTTTGGATGACTAGGTTTTGTGAAGTAAATTTGAGCTTGACTAGCAAAAAATATCAAATGGCTTTGGTTGACTAGCAAGAACTCGAGGAGTAGGGCTTGGGGACGGTACCAAGCACCTGGAAGTTTTTAAAAGAAAAACTTTAACAGAAGAAAGAAAGATTAAGAAGATGGCCAGGTGAATCGGTAAAAGCAATCTCTTTCTTTTATTTATAAACATTTAGGGAAGGGATTACTGATATATCCTAGATCTAAATGTTTGAGAGGAAGATCAATTAAGGACTTCGCCTTCATCTTCTAACTAAGAAGATCGGTTTGCTGAAAGCTTCGCTCCGGCCAACCAAGAGAAGGAGAGGACCTCGTAAGAGCTTTCTGAGAGAAAGCTACCGAGGCTACATTGAATTAAGCTTCAAAGAAACTCTAACACTGAGTTTCTTTAAATAGAAAACCTAAAAAGTAAATTACTATTTGATTCACGCAGAATCACTATTACATTAATCAAGTAAAAGTAATTTACTAAAGTAAAAGTAAAACATAAGAAACATTTTACATTTACTTTTACATTGGTAAATGTAAGAAACATTTAACTAAGTTAAAAACATTTAACTTAAGTAAAAGCAAAAGTTATTCTTTTACTTTTACTTTTACATTTACTAAAGTAAAAGACTTTTGCTTTTACGAAAGCGATGAAAGTCGATGATGGTCAGGGCCATCATCGAAGACTTCTTACCGATCAAGACTTCTCCGCGTCTTCTTGGTCGACCATCGTCCGCCTCTCTGTGGATGCTTAGGAAGGTGTCGTTGATCATCTTCTCGGATGAGTCACCATCCCCATACATTTCCACCTCAAAATTTTTATCCAGAAATAACCCTATCAACCCCAAAAATTTGGTTTATAAAGAAGGAGGAGAAAATTTTTTCACCGAAAAATTGGTCAAAATCTTCAAAATTTCTAAGATTTTGTAAAAATTTTGTTTAAAACAAATCAGATGAAATCAGAAACAAAGGATCACTCGATTGGTCCCGATCTATCAGTGAAATCGATCTAAAACAGAAGACTAATATGTTAACTGGGGTTATCATTTGGGGTTATATATATATAACCCCAAATGATCATAAAATACCGGCCAAGATCGCCTTAAGTCCCGATTAGTGCTGCTTTGTAAGTCTCCATGTGGGGAGCGTTGAATGGACAAAGGGATCTTTAGATCTACGGGTATGAGTTTAAGGCAGTAAGGCTTTCTAAGTAGACCTTCAAGAAAATAATTTTTTGTTTAAGCAGGTTAACAAAGAAGTCTTACATTTAGATCGATTTCAGCGATAGATCGTGACCAATCGAGTGATCCTTTGTTTCGATTTCATCGATTTGTTTTTAAACAAAAATCTTTTCAAAAATTAAGAAATTTTGAAGATTTTGACCAATTTTTCTTGAAAAAATTTTCTCCTCCTTCTTTATAAACCAAATTTTTGGGGTTGATAGGGTTATTTCTGGATAAAAATTTTAAAGGCGGAATAGTAGGGGATGGTGACTCATCCGAGAAGATGATCAGCAATCACTTCACCCAAACATCCACAGAGAGACGGACCATCAACGAAGAAGGCGCCAGGAGGAGTCTTGATCAATCCGACAGTGATGGCCCAAAGCCATCGAGACAAGCTTTGCTTTCCGTAAAGCAAAAGTCTTTTACTTTAGTAAAATGTAAAAGTAAAAGTAAAAGAATAACTTTTGCTTTTACTTAAGTTAAATGTTTTAACATTTACCAATGTAAAAAATGTAAATGTAAAATGTTTCTTACGTTTTACTTTTACTTAAGTAAATTACTTTTACTTGATCGATGTAATAGTGATTCTGCGTGAATCAAATAGTAATTTACTTTTTCATTTTCTATTTAAAAAAGAAACTCAAGTGTTAGAGTTTCTTTAGGCTTAATTCAATGTAGCCTCGGAGCTTCTCTCTGTAAAAGCTCTTCCGAGGTCCTCTCCTTCTCTCTTAGTTAGCCGGGAGAGCGAAGCTTTCACCGATCTTCTTAGTTAGAAGATGAAGACGAAGTCCTTAATACTTGATCTTCCCTCTCAAACATTTAGATCTAGGATATCTCAGAATCCTTCCTAAATGTTTATAAATAAAAGAAAGAGATTGCTTTACCGATTCACCCATCATCTTCTTAATCTTTTCTTTCTTCTGTTAAAATTTTTCTTTTAAAAACTTATCGCCGCTGTTATATGGTATCAGAGCCACACGGTTGGTTCTTGATGCTATCGGTGGTTTATCAAAAACAGTTTGATTTGTGGACTTAAATGTTTTTCAAACTTTCGATTTTTCTTGCTTTCTTTTACAAGTCCCGACCTTCGTAGTAAAACACCCAAGATCGCTTTAAGTCCCGATTAGTGCCTTTTTTGTAAGTCTCCGTGGTGGGAGCGTTGAATGGCCAAAGGGAATCTTTAGATCTACTGGGTATGAGTTTAAAGCAAGTAAGGCTTTCTAAGTAGACCTTCAAGGAAAAGAATTTTTGTTTAAACAGTTAACATATTAGTCTTCTGTTTTAGATCGATTTCACTGATAGATCAGGACCAATCGAGTGATCCTTTGTTTCAGATTTCATCTGATTTGTTTTTAAACAAAAATTTTTACAAAATCTTAGAAATTTTGAAGATTTTGACCAATTTTTCGGTGAAAAAATTTTCTCCTCCTTCTTTATAAACCAAATTTTTGGGGTTGATAGGGTTATTTCCTGGATAAAAATTTTGAGGTGGAAATGTATGGGGATGGTGACTCATCTGAGAAGATGATCAACAGCACCTTCCGGCATCCACAGGAGACGGACCAGTCAACCAAGAAGACGCCAGAGAAGTCTTCAGTCAACCGACAGTGATGGCCCCAGCCATCATCAGCTTTTGCTTTCCGTAAAGCAAAAGTCTTTTACTTTAGTAAATGTAAAAGTAAAAGTAAAAGAATAACTTTTGCTTTTACTTAAGTTAAATGTTTTTAACTTAGTTAAATGTTTCTTACATTTACCAATGTAAAAGTAAATGTAAAATGTTTCTTACGTTTTACTTTTACTTTAGTAAATTACTTTTACTTCAGTTAATGTAATAGTGATTCCTGCGTGAATCAAATAGTAATTTACTTTTCAGTTTTCTATTTAAAGAAACTCAAGTGTTAGAGTTTCTTTGAAGCTTAATTCAATGTAGCCTCGAGCTTCTCTCTGAAAGCTCTTCCGAGGTCCTCTCCTTCTCTCTTGGATTAGCCAGGAGGCAAGCTTTTACGACCGATCTTCTTAGTTAGAAGATGAAGACGAAGTCCTTAATACTTGATCTTCCCTCTCAAACATTTAGATCTAGGATATACTGTAATCCCTTCCTTAAATGTTTATAAATAAAAGAAAGAGATTGCTTTTACCGATTCAATTTCGTCATCTTCTTAATCTTTTCTTTCTTACATTAAAGTTTTTCTTTTAAAAACTTATCAAGCTCCACTATCTCAAATCAAAACCTAGTCATCCAGTGTTTGATTATCTTCAGTTTATGATCATCACTTATTTCATGTTGAGTTAAATATGAAACCTAAAATGACCCTATTCCAGTTAGCGACCCATTGATATTTTCCTTGGGATGGCATTTTACTCCTTGACTCCATATAAGTCACTTGTTTATTATAGAGATATCCTTATTGAAAGCAGTGTCGGTTTTCATAAAACTAATCTATGCCAATGATGATAAATCAAAACTCCTTTATCATTCATTGTATATTAAACAAGTCCTTAATTCATCGATTGGAGTAGTCATCCATCGATCTCGAGATCTCTTTCTAATCAATCTAGTTCCTTTTGCTATTATGATTATATTGAAGCATGGCATAAAATCATGCTTCATCAAAATGATGATCATAGTCACTATGTGGTTCTTTCGGTTCGACCACAAATTTAAAAAGTCAATTCCCCAAATGGTTCATTCTTTGGTGGACAAGGTACAGTTTGAGTCATGACATTTTCCTAAACCTCTCCTTGCCCAATTAGAGCATTTTTGTCATCACAAAACTATCATTCCAAATATGAGGAAATTCCGGTCTTCCTTATATTTTGTAGTAAATATAAAATCCTTGGATTTTGAAATGGCAATATATAGTTCTGACCACTCAAAGTCACTTTGTTTTTGAGGTCTACGTCGTCCATAGGAATCGGGAATGACTCGGACTTTTCTTTCTCCTATTTCTCAGGTCTCTCGCCGTTTTTCAATTAAATGGTGGGATAAATTTGGAGTGGACAGAATAGTAGGCCAAGTTCAAAAAGAATTCCCGCCTTCTCCTCTGTTACCTCCTCCAGTTAACGTCAATACAGTTACTACGGCATCTGCCGTTGCATCCTCCAGTAAATCAAAAACAACTGAATTAGCAAAATCAGTTACATCACCTGCTTCAGTCACAGATGTTTCTGATTATTCTAATTCCGAGTTAAGGCGTCTTGCTGATGCTATTCATTTAAGACTTGATCAGTTACGTGAAGAGTCAGATAAAGCTTCTTCTCAGTCCAGAGGAGATAATTCTAGTCATGATTCTGATTATGAAGGCAGTTGTGACCCCTATGGCACAATTGCTCTTCAGGATGCTCAAGATCCATTTTCTTGAGCCCATCTCTAATCAATCAAAGTAAAGATGTGATTCTCTATTTCCAATACCAAAGACTCTACTCAGAGGCCTTAATCATCAAGCACTGCTTTCCGACACCTCGATCACTGCTCGTGCACCTCGGTCCTTACTTGCTCAGCAAAGATTGTCGTGACATCTTACGCTTTTTCATCAAAGCGACTTTTCGATCAAGCATCCGGTCCCACGACGCATTAGTCAAAAGACGTCGCTTTTCCAATCAAAGCGATTCTTTTTCCTTTACTTTAGTAAAATGTTTTTTACTTGTACTTTTACTTTAGTAAAATGTTTCTTACTTTTATTTTACCTCGATTATTGTAATAGTAATCTTGTAATGTGATTCGTTTCCTTGTTCTATAAAAGGAAATCGGATTCATTTAGTTTAAGCGACTTAGAAAGACTGAGATCCTTCTCTCGACAAATCTTTAAACCTCTACCATTGCTTTAGCCTACTTAACCCCCCTTCATCTAATGTTCTTATTTCAATAATCTTGTAAGTCCATTTTAGTTATCTATCTTGTAAATAGTTTGTATTAATCAATAAAATTGTTTTTATTTAGTAATTTAATTGTGTTGTATCTTGCACTTGTTCTTCTTCTTGTATATCTCTCCTTCCTACTTCCCCAAATGGTATCGAGCCAAGTTGTTTTGTTATTGGTAATCGTTTAGCGGATCTCTTTCATCAAACTTCTCTTTACTATTTCAAAATTATCTTCTTCATCAAAGTTCTAAAGTCACCTTACTTACCTGTAGTCCACCTAGTTAGGTGTCTAACCTTTGTAAGTCTCCGTGGTGTGAGCGATTATCGGGTTATAGAACATAGGTATGAGTCTACTTTGGGTAAACGGGGTATGCATGAATGAGCTTTGAGTAAGATTTTATTTTTGAAACAGTCAAGATGAGTAGGTTATTCGATCTAGCTCTCGAGTTAGTAACAATCGACTTTGCCTCCCTGCTCCGATATAGTGAACCAAGAAGAACATAATTATGAAAACATTAATCAAGTTTTAAACAATTTGGAATATACCTAAGGTATCTCCCAAAGAAATTTATCGATCAACATTCTCGAGATAAATTTAAAAGCCGATTATAATGTCAAAAGCATGCTGAGAGAGTTTATGCAATTAACAAAGAATACGAAAATTGTAGTCTTTTATCACCAGAAGTTATTAAAAAACATAGAAAAAAGGGTTATAATTTTATACATATAGGTCTTGTTCAAGTTACAGTTAAACCTCTTAATAGAAAAGGAATTAATTCATCAATCTACCTCTGCCTTAGAGATGCTAGATTTTTAAATTACTATCCAAGCATTATTGGTGCAATGGAAGCAAGTTTGCATAATGGACCTATCCATTTCAACTGCTTTCCTGATTTCACCTTGAGTCTCAGTGATCAAAACTTATTTAAAGCCTTATCATTAAATATTAAAAACTGATGGAGAGATTACTCAAATGATTGAAGGATCTCAACCCATTGCTTTGATTTACAGGATTTATTATAAGGCGATGAAGTCAAATTTGAACGTTCATGCTCTTAATAAAAGCCCAAAAGATCAAAACAGCTTTTAATTCAAAGTTCAACTAGTGATGCTAATATCCGGATCCCAAGAACAATTCTTTGGAAGGATATTAACTTACCTAATCAATGGACTTTACCAAATGAATTACCACAAAGAACCCATAATTAACAATTTATTGAATATTGAAAATATCCAACAATTTTCGGATGGAACTGTTAAAATTAGTTTTGAGCGTACTTAGGTCACCGGTTATCATTGAAGATATTTCTAGTTCTTGGTCCCTTCGATTATCCACACTAGAAGAGATCTTTGAGGTCCTAAGTAATCCTCTTGTTAAAGATATCAAACTTAAAGGTATTCTTAATGAAGGACAAGTTAGTCATCCTGTTATACTCGAACGATACTGAATCAAGATGAAGACTCTTCTTCCCTAAGCATCCTCTGTTTATCCCACACGTCCGATTTTAATGCCCTATTCATAATCAACTAAGAGTCATTAAAAAAGAATTAAGTGTTAAATTGGGATAACTTAGTTAAAGATTTTAATTCAAAATCTAATAAAGAAAAAAAGACATCTATTTAGATCTGTCCATCCAACCGAAAAGGAAAGAGATAAGATAATAAATAGATGGAAAAGATTTATCAAAAAATGAAGAAATTAACATCACTTTTTATGACCGGTATATACAATTATCAAGGTAAATGCAATGTTATTAGTAAAACTCAATGGATTAAAGAAAATGATCCAAAGTATCGGTGATCATCCCCATTAGAAAGCAGTTTTAATTCGATTAAAAACACTTATTATTGCTAGTCCTTCAAAATACAGACGGAACTAATAAAGACAAAAAATAAAGCTAAATATGAGTTAGGAACATTTTGTGAATAAAGATGGTTTATCACATGGGTGGCTCCCTCCAAGAAGGAAGCACAGGCATAAAGATAAACATATCGAGTCACACAAAAATCATAAACGCTGTAAGAAGATATATACTCAACACAAAAATAAGAACAATAATCAAGATAATTATTATAATAAACCTAAGTCATCAAAGAAAAAATCTTATAAAAAATCAAAAATATTTGATAAAAAGTAAAATTATGCATCACAATTGTGGACAGAAAGGTCATTACAAAAGTGAATGCAGAGTTAAACAAAAATTAGCTCAGTTAAATATTTCAACTGAAGATACGGAACAATTATTAGAATTAATGAGAATTGATAACAAGAGTAGTAGCAGTAATGAAGAAGCTTCTTGATGTTCAGAATCTTCTAGTAACAACTCATCCAACGTAAATTCTGATAGTGAAAATGAAGTCACTATATATACGTAAGATTGTAATAAAAGCTACTTTGTAAAAGGGTTAGTGTAATTACAAAAGATGAAGAAGAAAGCTCCTTATTAGTTGATCTAATCGGTAAAATTACCGATCCTAATTAAAAACTCAATATCTAAAACAATTAAAAGATTTATTAACTAAAGATAAAAGGTCACCGACAAGGTTCTTAGAGCTAAAGAAAAACCCATATTCGGTTTAAATAAGACTCTTGAAAGATTCAAATCTCCTGGTTAAAGAAATTACACTTCACTCTAATTAAATCAAGAGGTTAATAAACTTAAAAGGAGATTTCTAATTTAAAGATTGAGATTTCTAGTTTAAGAAAAGAGATTGACAATAAAAAATCGGATCTTCAAATTAATGATTCTTCTTCAGTGATGAATGTCACGAGGATCCAGAGTCATCTATTGCCAAAGATTCTCGATCTCTTTATTCAAGGTCTCTCTCTTAAAAGAATTAAAGATATTACTATTCAAAAATGGTATATTTCAGTTAATTTAGTCATTGATAAAACCTTTTCAAGACAACTCCACCTTTCTAGTGAATCTTTGTGCGGACTTGAATTATATTCAAGAAGGTATTATCCCCACTAGATATTATAAGAAAACTAGTGAAAAATTAAATTCAAATTTAACGGTAGTCAAATGGAAATAAAGTACAAATTACCTAAAAGTACATATCTCTGTCAGACAACATGTGTTTCAAGACCTCGTTAAATCTTAGTTCGCAACCTTCTTTGACAAAATTATTTTGGGATTACCATTCATATATTTGCTTTATCCATTTACCACTAGTAATAAAGGTTTAAGTTGTGAACATTTAGGAAAGAAAATTATATTTAAATTCTTAATTAAACCAAAAGAAAGAGATTTAAAATTTATTCAGAAGAATCAATTTCTAAATCATTAAATCTGATAAATTGTAAAGTTGTTCACCTAAATTTTCTTAAAGAAGAAATTAAGTACCAACAAGTTGATGACCAACTTAAGAGTAACAGGTTCAAGAAAAATAAAAGAATTAAAAGATTATTTAATAAATAACTTGTTTCGATTCTCCCAATGCTTTTGGCATAGGAAGAAGCACTGCAGTTAGATTACCCTATGCTAAAGAATTTAAAGAGCATTTAATTCCTACTAAGGCTAGGCCTATTCAAATGAGTCATGAACAAATGGAGTTATGTAAAATTGAAATTAATGATCTCCTCAAGTAAAGGGCTAATTAGACATAGTAAGTCCCCATGGTCTTGTCCATTATTCTATGTTAATAATGAAGTTTGAGAAAGAGCGAGGTGTCCTCGCTAGTCATTAATTATAAACCATTAAACAAAGTTTTAGAGTGGATTAGGTACCCTTTGCCCAACAAGGATGATCTCCTTGGTAGGTTAAGCGTCTCCACAATCTTTAGTAAATTTGACCTCAAGTCGAGATTTGGCAAGTTGCCATTCACCCAGATGATAGGTACAAAACTGCATTTACCACTCCGTTCGGACACTACGAATGGAATGTTCAGTCATTTGGACTTAAGAATGCACCCAGTGAATTTCAGAATATTCTTAATAATATTTTGAATCCCTTCAGTCATTTTATCATTGTTTACATCGATGACATCCTTGTATTCTCCAAGACTATTGAAGAACATATTAAACATTTGAATTCATTCTTCAAAACAGTTAAAACCAATGGTCTTGTCCTTTCTCCTTCCAAGTGTAGTCTGTTTTTGACTAAAGTCGATTTCTGCTTTAATCCTCTATCATGGACTCACGCGGCCAATTAATGAGCTATTCAATTCGCCGACCGGTTCCCGAATAAGATTACCGACAAGAATCGACTCTGAGAGTTTCTTGGCTCGCTTTCAATTATATTGGCGATTTACAAGGACCTCGGGAAGATTTGTAAGCCTCTCTTTCAAATAACCAAAAGCAATCCTCCTCCTTGAGGTGACATTCATACTTCATCGTCCGAATAAGTTAAAAATATGTTAAGGTTTTGCCACATTGGCATCTCTAATGATTCAAAGATTCAAAATAATTGAAACCGACGCCTCGACATTGGATTCGGAGGCATACTCAAACAAATTGACTCTATTTCTAATGAACAAATTGTTCGTTTCCATTACGCGCATGGAATTCTACACAATTAAAATCGATACTTATTAAAAAGGAGATTTTATCTCTAGTTTTATGTATTAAAAATTCCAGAGAGATTTATTAAATCGAAAATTCTTAGTTAGAATAGATTGTAAGTCAAAGAAAATTTATTACGGAAAAAGACGTTGAAAACGTCGCCTCTAAGCATTCATTAAGCTAGATGGCAAGCAATTTTAAGTATTTTGATTTTGATATTGAATATATTAAAAAGCGTTAACAACTCAGGTCCCAGATTTTCTCACTCGTGAATTTATTAACACAGTACAATCACAACAAAATGAGTGTTCGAGGAGGTTCATCTTCTCCGTAGTCATGGCCGCTTCTCTTTGGTCCAGATTAATCAACCATTAATCAACCAAAGGGAACTGTTGTTCTCACCCGATCACCAGACACATAATAAATTCCGGTGTGCTTGATACGGTCCCCAAGCCCTACTCCTCGATTCTTGCTAGTCAACCAAAGCCATTTGATATTTTTGCTAGTCAAGCTCCGGAGAATTCCGCTTACTCTCATTACCTCCTCCGATTAACGTCCAATATGATTACTACGGCATCTGCCGTTGCATCCTCCATAAATCAAAACAATCGAATTAGCAAAATCGGTTACATCACCGCTTGATCCACGAGATGTTTCGATTATTCTAATTCGAAGTTAAGCGTCTTCTTGATGCTATTCATTTAAGACTTGATCGATTCGTGAAGAGTCGAGATAAAGCTTCTTCTCGATCCGGAGAGATAATTCTAGTCATGATTACGATTATGAAGGCGGTTGACCCCTATGGCACAATTGCTCTTCAGATGCTCAAGATCCAACGGCACCTTCCTAAGATCCACAGGAGACGGACGACCAACCAAGAAGACGCCAGAGAAGTCTTGATCGGCCAACGGTGATGGCCCCAACCATCATCGACTTTTTGCTTTTCAAGTAAAGCAAAAGTCTTTTACTTTAGTAAATGTAAAAGTAAAAGTAAAAGAATAACTTTTGCTTTTCCTGGATAAAAATTTTGAGGTGGAAATGTATGGGGATGGTGACTCATCTGAGAAGATGATCAACAGCACCTTCCGGCATCCACAGGAGACGGACCAGTCAACCAAGAAGACGCCAGAGAAGTCTTCAGTCAACCGACAGTGATGGCCCCAGCCATCATCAGCTTTTGCTTTCCGTAAAGCAAAAGTCTTTTACTTTAGTAAATGTAAAAGTAAAAGTAAAAGAATAACTTTTGCTTTTACTTAAGTTAAATGTTGGGATAACCTGTATACGCGGGATACCCTATACTTGGTGAAATTCTTTTGTTATTCTATTTTTTATTATTCTATTGGAACATCCTGTCTGTGCTTTACGCATGACCTGATTCCATTATTTATCATTCTGTTGGAACATCATGTCTGTGCTTTACGCATGACCTGATTCCATTATTTATCATTCTATTGGAACATCACATGCATGCTTTTACGCATGACTTTGGTTTCGTTAATTGTTATTCTCATTTGGAATATCACATGCATGCGCTTCTGCGTGACCTAGTTCCATTATTTATTATTACATTGGAATAACTTTCTGCATGCGGTCTATCGTATGCTGGTGATTTCTTTTGTTATTCCATTCTTTATTATACTCGGTTTGGTTAAAGTTTTAACTTCTATACTCCATGAAATTAGTGGAATATCCTTGATATTTGCGCTTCATCCAGTATCTTTTTATGGAAATATTCTTCTGAGCATTCTTGAGTGTTACTCTACAAAGAAGTATCATGTTAACAATTTGGACATTATTAGTTCCTGGATAAATTAATTCTTGAACTTGTTTTATTGAATTATTATATCCTTGTCATCATCCTCATATTTATATTATGTTGAAAGTCATATGTGGCCTGTAGTGCATAGATGGACTTAGAATGATTATGACCGTGGATTATTCTATTGTAATCATGGTAGTAATGTTACAAATGATGTGGAAAAAGTCCTCATTGACCCGTAGTGCATTGATGGACCGTTGTTGGCATGATCATGACCATTGATGAATACACAAATATCCTTGGCACATGAGTGCATGGATAATTTGTGGTCGTGATACTAATGAATATCCTTGGTCGTAAGTCAGGGGATGATGTGGATTATTATTAATGAGTCTCGTCTAATAAAAGTAATGAAAACCTTTTTAAATCATAGAAGATAGTAGATTTTATTCTCTACTTGACTCTTCTAATGGATTGCTTGTTCATTGTAGTTAAACTTGGTGTTTGTTATATTTTATCGCTTTAACAATCGATTGAAGGCTAATGATAATTTATTCGCATTATCTTAGTCATAATATTTCTTACTGGGCTAGTTGAGCTCACCCTTTTGCTTTCATTGTTCTCTTCAGAAAATGAGAACGTAGCAGGGACTAGTCGGGGAACGGAGTGACGGTCCAAATGATAGCATTAGTAATCATCACTATTCTATGAAATTGTGTGATAATAAATGTATTGAGGACTTATTTTGAGTTTGAATACTGTCTAGAAGACAATATTTGTATTAAAACTCACAGCTCATGTTGTATATTTAAAGTTATATTTGTATTCTGTACCATGTATTTGGCGACTCAGAATAGGTGATGTATACCTATTTTGGGGTCATCACAGTAACTGACAGTAAAATGGTACGGTTCCTCACTATTACATGTGTTCATCATAAAAGCACCCTCTTATGAACCATAACAGATTTCAGTCAAGAAGTCATAATCTACCTAAAAAGGTAAAGAGAGAAAGTACTTTGAGGATGTAAACTCAAATGTCTATAAACTTTCTATCCATCCAAGTTTTAGGTTGAAAATGACATCTTGAAGGAAATCTGAATTGGGTCATAAGAGCATCACAGGTCAAATTTATTTCATGTGAAGTAATCTTTACTGGTGGGTTAGTATGTATCTACAAATCCTTGATTCTAAGTGTTTGATAACACACAGAGTATGAACAGTTCTAAAAGAGTATCTTGATGATGTGTAGAAACTGATCACCTCCATGAATCAACTAGATACCCTTAAATCGTAGAGTTGATTCTCACTCTGTGAACACTTAAACATTGTGAACATAACCCAGCAAATGATGAAACCATCAAAGATAAAGAGTGTGTTATTAAAGTCTAATCTTACACACATTCACCTTCATGCATATCAAAATGTATTATCTAAAACTAGTTTTATGCATGAATATGTTGTTGGTGATAAATGTGATGATTAACCAAATATAAGAGGAACAGGGGTTTAGAAAACTAACCTAGTAGGTATGTCTGACCACACTAAGGAATGATGAAGCAGGAGACTTCAGTCAAGAAGACTCAACCAGCAGAAGGCTAAGGACTGCTCAGAAGTGATTCTAATAAAATTTCTATATGTCCAAGCTTGTCCTTGAAGACCCATTGAGCTAACCTGAGTAAAGCTCACATGGATGCAAATCTGTATATGGGAGCAGGCCATGCAACCAAAGATAAAAAGGGTCCTATATGCTCAAATCAAGAAAGGCATGCTATATAAGAAGAATCCTCAAGGGAGTTCACAACAGAGGATCATTGAGCTTAAGTCAAGAGGAACTCATTACGGGAGCAGAACTTCACACTCACAAGACTGACAAAGAAGACTACGTTCGTAGTGCTGTCAAAAGATCGTAGAGTGATCAGTCTTGAAAATATCCATGTCCACGATACAAGGAGATCTAAATGATAATTGTGATTCCAGTCAGAAGGAGATATGCGAGGCTGCCTTCAAATGAACCTAAAGTAAAAGGAACCACATCCATCTGGAAAGAAAACATCAACCATGGGAGCAGCGATCTGTTGAGAAACAATAGCACTGAGTTATACTATGAAGAAATGTACCAGCTACAGAGTCCCAAAAATTTGTGGCTGATGAACCAAAATGAAGATCCATAGTCAGTAGGAACGTCTCAAAACGTACTACTGATAACCTTTCAGCCACCCAACTCAAAATCGTGGAGTGCCTAAGATCAAACATCTGATCGCAGTGTAGAAGCAAGAGGACACCACGAGTACAGCAAATGCAATTGTCCAAAGTTGGTAGAGGACCTCCTCACCAGAAAAGGTCAAATGAGATATCATTGCAAATCAATTCTAAAAGTATTTCATCTGGAAAGTGCCTCAGGGACAAACCTGACCCTTAGCTCACTCTAAGAGGTTGGCCCTTTCTAAGCTACCTTAACCCAGAAGAATTGCTTGATCAAATTTATCTCAAGGACCAAGTCAGTCAATGATCGTAGAGTCAAGGTTAAAGAGAACTCCACGATCGTAGTGCAACCTCAGCGATCGTAGAAGACAACTCGACGATCGTAGTCCTACTAAAGGGTACTCCAGTTCACAAGGAGCTTGGAAAATGAGACAATTGCTCAACCATTCAAAATGAGGAGATAAGTTCGGATATATCAGTGATCAAACTATGTTGCATCAAAATGAGGATAGATGTCAAAGCCATCCACTGCAGCATCTCTCAAAAGTTGATCGTTGAGTCAACAAAGGAAATCGTAGAGTCCATAGCTGCCTTACCATGCTACTCTACGAATCAAAAGGTCAACGGTCAAAGCCACGTCGTTTAAACGTCTACTCTTCTAAAAGGAAATATCTAACTGAAAAGTTATGGGGAGTTACAACTCATTACTGGGCATCGTGTAACCAATGGTCGGTTGACACATCATTGATTATGCAGAGTTAGAAGGAACTGCCATAAAGACAATTTTAAATCTGCAGACAGTTATCAGAAGCTATCAAACCTTTCTCCCTCCCATTTTCAAACCCTAAAATCCTCTCAAGAGCCAAAATAGATTAACACTCCAGAGCTTTATCAAATCATAACCATCCATCTCTTATAAACCTCTTTGAATCAAATACCCACATTCTTCGAACTGCTCAAATGGAAAATTGGCGAGTAATCACTGGCATTCAGCTCGGAACCAAGTCATTTGAGAAATCCGAAAAAAAGTTCAGAGACATTCTTGAACTTGTGAAGAAAGAAGGATTCTCAGAATGCCTTGAGGCTAGCACTCGAGTATACGTTGACCTGGTTAAAGAGTTCTACTCAAATGCCTCCATAAACTCAGGAACTCTTTCTACCAAGGTTCAAAGGTCAGTCTCTAAAGCTGAAATCTTGTGACCTCAATCAATGCCTAGGTTTTCCTAACCAAGGACTGAAGAGCCTTGATGATGTTGATACGGAACAAGCAAAGGAGATCATGGGGTACCAAAGAAACCCTAGTCTGAAAGACATGAAGAAGAAGAAGTTTCCTGAAGAGTACGAGTTCCTTTTTGAAATAGTTGGAAAATGGATCTTTGTCTAAAGGACACTTTGCACATGACACGATCTTGACCAGCAGTTGAAGATAATGTCGATAATAGTTACAAGAAACAAATCAACTTTGGAGCTATCTTGTTCGATCAAATCTCCAAGTGGGTAGAAAAAGCTGAGTTGAAGAAGTCCACCGAAAAACCCCTGACTAAGGTGTTTCCTGGTAGACTGCTAAGTATTGTGATGAAGAAGAAGCTAGGAGGGAAGATCAAGGATGATGAGGGAGAGCCTTTGAATGTTCACAAAGTGATGTCTCCACAATTATTTGTGAATTAGAAGAAGAAGCCCAAGGAGAACCGACGGCTGACAACTGGGAGCAGCAGCAGGGCCTCTGCAAAGAAGAGGAAAACAGAAGAGGCAGAAAGCTCTGAGTCTGATGATCCTGTACCAACAGCAACCACACCAGCCAAAAAGAAATCCAGAGGTGTGAAGAAAACCAAGGCCCCACCAAGGAGTCTCTCCTCCAAGGACAAGGATAAAGAAGAAAAAGTCCTAACTGCTGAAACAACAAAAAGAAGAAGTAACAGGTTACTTCAAGGCCCATTCAGCAAGAAAGCTAAGATGGAAAACAAACCAGCCTCAGTTTCCCAAAACAGTACATCTAATGAAGAGAAGGACGTAGAGTCAGCAGAAGAAAAGGAGACAGATGTCAAGGCTGAGTCCTCACAGACCAAATCTAGCAGTGAAGGTGAAGCTGGATTAATGAATGAAAATTCAGCATCTGCTGATGAAGAGGAATGCTCAAGCCCTGTGGCTAATCCTCAAAGCATTCACTCTGATGATGAAGAGATTCAAGATGACCTAACTACATCCCCAAATGAAATTGCCCCAATAAGCCCAGATAATGGGTCAAATAATGTTGATTCTAAAGAAGAAGAACGAGCCCCTTCCAATCCTGAAAGCCCTCAAAATGACTCAAAGGGTGATGAGTTTACAGAAGAAGGGACTACCCCTGCCAGTGCTGAACCCCAAGGAAGGTTGTCTATTGAACCAGAGGAGTTAGAGTCTGAAGAAGAAAAAGAGTCTAACTCTTCCAAAACTGAACCTCCAAGAAGAAGGAAGAGCTACAGACTGCAAGCCAAGTTTGCCTCCAAAAGGAGCAGTAATCAATCAAATGCCATCATTAAATTAAGTGATGATGAATCTGTATCACAAGAAGAAAGTGTTGAGGATATGACTAGCAATGAAGAAGATGAATCAGAGGAAGATCTTACTGAAGAAGGTTCTGGGAATGAAATACAGCAAGAAGAATTCACTGCTGGAAGTGATCAAGATGGTTTAGGCTCCGAGAAAGAAGAAATGGAGAATGATTCCAATTCTAAAAATCAGGAATCAGAGGAGCCAGAACTCTATCCTGTCCTCTCACCAGCAAGATTCAACATAAGAATAATGGTGGAAGTCTCAAATGAACTACCAGAAGCTCCACCAGAAAGATGGGTGAACTATGAAAATGAGCAGCTCAAGGTAGTAAGAATGACTACCTTTGACATTGCTAAAAATTGGAACTACATGGAGCTAGACTGCTCGACCATTCTCTACAATCTTGACGACTTGCTGATGAGATGGTTATTCCAGTGGATGTCATGGCTAAAGGCCCATACTGAAGGAGATGGAAGCTACCTCAGCTAGTGCTACTCTTACTTTCCAAGCATGGAGCTGGTAGCACAAAACTTCCCAAGGGTAAAAAGTTTTGCTCTAAAGATTATCACAAACCAGCCCCACTTCAAAATCTATCGACATGTTGGAAATCACTATATCCCCTACGATCGTAGAGTGGACTCTCTAAGAAGAAGGAACATGACAAATGAGGTGATCGTGGAGTCTGGTCACTCTACTGCTGAGACTGTTCAAATTCAAAATCAGAAGCTTCCAACCGCCCAAACACTGCTATCTGACATTCCCTCATCCTCAACCAGCAATTGGTACTCAATGATTGTTCAGATTCTCCAAGCTTTTGAAAATTTGTCCAAGAATGAAAATCGTAGAGTTCAATCTGATGCTCAACTCGAAGCTGTCCAACAAGAGGATCAAACTATTTTGGAGCAGGAACTACTGAAGAGTTCTGATGAACTAAGTGAGAAAATATCTCTACTCACTGAAGAGTCACAGAAGCTGACAGCAGCAGGAGATAATTCATTCCAGAACAAACTTCAAGCTACTATGGCTGATGTATCTCTTAAACTCCAAGAGAGAGATAACATCTATCAAAAGGCCATACAAGATCAAAAGGAAGAAGCTCTATGAGTTCAGAAGGCCAATGAAGAGCAAATCCAAGCCCTCTCTGACAAGATTGACGACCTGAAGCAGTCTTTCTCAATGCAACTTGAGCTAGGCCAACAGGAACTCAAGTTTGAAGTTGTCAACTCCTCCTACCTAATGGAGCAGCTTATGTCCAACATGGAGCAGCTCTCACAAATGATTAATGACAAAAAGGGGGAGAAAAAGAGGCATAGAAAGAGGAAGAGCAAGAGGAGCAAGAGGCACTCAAAGAAGAAGCGGAGGATAGGAGAGAAGAAGTCAAAGAAGTCGACAACGAGAAGAAGAGGCGAGTCATCATCGAGGGGAAGCCAAAGATGATGATCACATGATCATTGAGTCGAGGGGGGGAGCATGTTCGAGAAAGATGTTGAAGGGGAGATAAGCAAAGAAAGAAGGTCATCTTCTTCGGGAGCAAGAGAAAAAAGAACAAACAGATGAATAGCTGATCAATGACGCGTCCCGAAACATACATGGAGCCAAAGAGGTACATCTCTAACTAGTTAGGTATGTTCTAGATCCAGGATGTAAAATGTCTTAATGTATAAATTGTCATATCTTTATAAATGACATTCATGATTTATCTATTTTATAAATACAGCTGCTCACTGTATATAAGATTCATTCATAACATGCATATGCACTTATTATTTTTGTCATAATCAAATAGGGGGAGATTGTCAAGAATAAGCATGTGACTGATATTCCTATTTACATATGATTTGATTATGATATATATATATATATATATATATATATATATGAATGAATAATATGCAAGTATGCTTGCATTAAGAAAAGTTGTAAAGTCCTTTGATAGATAATAGAAACATGTGTACAAGGACTTAGAATGAATTGATCAAGTATGTTAGGTTGATCCTACATAAGCAAAACTTGACTTTGTAAAGTCCTTAAAAGAAATAATGTACAAGGACTATAAATATAGAAAGATCAAGCATGTTAGGTTAATCTTATGATGTAATAGATGAAGCATGCGATAAATGAAACCTTTTGCGAGAAATCGTAGTGATGCGCGGAGAGTCGAGGAAAACACGAGAGTTGTCGAGCGCGAATCGTAGTCTGCAAGATAGTAGATCTCAGAGTTCGTAGACTGCCAGGAGAGACGAGGAAGGATCATAGTGTGTCGAGTAGAACTTCCTCAGGACTGAGGTCTGCTGAAGATGTCATGTTCAGAATCCTAGAGACAGCCTGCCTACGAGCCGACCGAACATCTGCCGAAGCCAAGTCAGAAATGTAAACTACACTTGGAGTGGTAGAGTCTACTGATGTCGAAGCCAAGTCAAGGATCGTATACTACACTCTGAGTCGTAGATTATTGATTACATGCAGAGATCGTAGTCGAGCAAAATCAGATGAAGACACCAAGCACAAGGCAGAAATCGTAGAGTGTCAAGATCTGATCCCGAAGTCGTAGTGTCTGCATAACCGAAGCTGAATCGTAGAATGCAGAACTACGACCTCAACAGATGTGCTCACAATGCCAAAGCAGAATTGTAGAGCAAATATGATTCTCAACAAATGAGCACTCCTAGAATATCCAAAGGAATAAAGCCTCTGGTTGGAACTGCAAAGATACATCCCACCTGAAGGGAACCAGAGAGCACTCAACGAATGGCATGCAAGCTAACAGAAGATCTAAGCACCAACCCAATCAGCATTAAGATTGAATTGTGAAGCCATTCGAGATGAAGTCTTCTACAAGTTGATCAGAAGAAGACTTGATGGCGACTAAAGAAAAGTCGGCAAGTCTTGATGTGATCAAGCATGTAAAAACAATGATCTTGGAAGCAACCAGGATCGTAGTGTTTGCCAAACAAAAAAAGAACTGATGAAGTACATACAGAGATACTGGACAGCTTCTGAAGAACAAGGCTAAAGTGATTAAGCATTAGGTTAATCCATTGATGATCAGTGAACGGGAGATCACAAGGAGAAAGCGAGCTGGACACGCCATAAATCTGAAGTGTCTTGCTATTCAGAAGAGGCCAGAACAAGGAAGTTAAGTCATCAGTATTTGAGACCTGTTGAGGCAAACAGAAGTGTTGAAGTACTGCACAAGAAAAGGAAGAGGTGTTTTACATTGAAGATCCAATCAACACTCTTCAAGATCGTAGTGTTGACTCTACCAGTCTGAGCAACATTCAACAAGACTACGATCAGGTCCAAGAAGACAAGCATCAGAATCGTAGAGTTTGAACACCCGAAGTTTGAAGCATTGGCAATGGTTCAATCTAAAGGATGGTATTCAGACAAAAGCTTATTGAGAGCATCGATGCAAAAGGACAACCTCTGATCGAGAAATTAGAAGGAGGAAATAAAGTCTTCGACCTGCCCAAGACATTAAAGTGACATCTCTGATGGGTTGGTGAAATAGTAGACTGCAATGTCAGAGAAAGTATGACTTGTCACATCAGCAGTCTACCTCAAGCAACTCGAGATCTGTGAAGATGTTTGAATAGCTTTCAACGGCTACTTTCTAACGGAAGGATTGGGAAGGATTATAAATTTGCTAGAGCTTCAAAGATCGAAGGTTGCTGGAGTTGCCGAGTTTGGAGTAACGGTGGACTTTTCTAAACCATGTAAGATAGTGAGTCCAAAGGCTCACTCTACGATCTACCAAGAACACTTAGAGTCAGAAAAAGAAAGAAGTAGAAGTGAGAGTTCTATAATGTAGAAGTGATAGTTCTACTACTAGAAGAGTGTTCTGAACTGTCGAGAGAAAGAAGAGCATCATGTTATCTTGATGTCCATCATGGGAAGACTCTAAGTACCAAAAAGAAGAACTTACAGTCATCGTAGCAAGTCCATCATGAGAAGACATCAAGTATCAAGAAGGGAGATTACAAGCGTCATCATGGTGGCAAGCATGAGAAAGTTTCTAAGTACCTAGTAGAAGAGCTTACAGTCATCTCAGAAACCCATCATGTGCAGACATCGTATATCAAGAGGAACGATCTTCAAGGTAGTCATCAAGGGGTCATCCGAAGTGGTTGAGTAATTGAAGAAGCTGAGCATCATGCAACACTCAACTGCACCTCAAGGATGATCACGCCAAGCTGCTAAGTACAGAAGATGTTCAGAGCATGAAGACATCTTAGCAGCTCAGTACCAACTCCAACAAATAAACAAACAAACAACTTAGAAGCCAGGGCCTGAGGGGTCCTTGTCCGGAGAGACTAAATGAAGTTCTAAGCCTGCTGGGCTTGAAGAGTTCTTAGGGAACTAGAGGAGTTCCAAGGCTATTGGCCTTGAAGAGTTCTTAATGAACTGAAGTCCCAATGCTGCTGGCCTTGAAGGAATCTTAGTGATTCAGGGTGCTACCCTTCATTAGTGGAAATCCTGCTAGTTGAAAGCAGAAGAGTGGATTAGGAGCATGAGTCTCTGAACCACTTAAAACCCCTTGTGTCTTTTACATTATGTACTATAACTGCTATAACTGCTATGTATGTTTTAACTACTTACAACCAAACTAACTCTCCGAACAATGTATGTTTGATTATGAATATATCAATGAAGGGGATCTTTCACTTATTCCGCTGTGCTTGAAAAGATTCTTATGTTTGTCATCTGCTAATGTAATAGAAATACAAAATAAAAGAGAAAAGTATTTGAAATCAAAAGGATCTATTCAACCCCCCCCTTCTAGATCTATTGTGCCTACTGGGAACTAACACAAATCTTGTAACTCCTTTCCATAGAGCAACACGTAACAACACATGATCTCCAATATTGAATTCCACGCCCTTTCGATGAAGATCATCATAACTCTTTTGTCGATCTTGTGAGGTTTTTATACGTTATCGGATCGTTTGAATCTTTTCTGTAGTCATACGTACCAACTCCGGTCCCAACAACGTTGCTTCACCCACCTCATCCCAACATACTGGAGAACGACACTTTCTTCCATACAACGCCTCAAATGGAGCCATGCCAATACTTGCTTGATAACTGTTGTTGTAGGAAAACTCTACCAATGGTAAGAACTTATCCCAACTTCCCTTGAAGTCAAGGACACAGAGTCTTAATAAATCTTCAAGAGTTTGAATAGTCCTCTCCGACTGCCCATCCGTCTGAGGATGATATGCCGAGATAAATCGTAAATCCGTGCCTATAGCTTTCTGCAAACTAACCCAAAATCGTGAAGTGAATCTTGGGTCTCGATCAGAAACTATGGATATTGGCATACCATGAAGTCTTACAATCTCATTTATGTACATACGAGCAAGACGTTCAAGTGTATAATTTCCTCGTATAGGTAAGAAATGAGCCGACTTGGTCAATCTATCAACAATGACCCAAATCGCAGCTATGCCTTGAGAAACATTGGGAAGATCGGTAATGAAATCCATGGTAATTTGCTCCCACTTCCATTCTGGAATTTCAAGTGGTTGCAATGGACCTTTTGGTACTTGATGCTCCGCCTTGACTCGTTGACAAGTTAGACACCTTGAGATAAACTCCGCTATCTCTCTCTTCATATTGCTCCACCAAAATGTATGTCGAAGATCATGATACATTTTGGTACTCCCAGGATGGAACACAAAGTCTGGAGTTGACTCGAAGTATTCCTTCCTCATCGATTCTTGCTTCCGGCAGAGCACCTTCTTGCACTTTCTTCCTCATACGCATCAGTTCCAGGTCTGTAGCTTGAGCAGCTTTAACTTTATCGATTAAATTCGGTTCTACTCGCATATTCGCCATCATCACGTTGGTCCCTGGAGTCTTTAACTCTATCTCCATCCTTTGCAAGTCATATAAAATGGGCCTTTGCGTTGACAATATTGCACTCGTACCCGCATATGATCTTCTACTCAATGCGTCAGTTACTATGTTCGCTTTACTAGGATGGTATTGAATGGTATGATCATAATCTTTTAACCGTTCAAGCCAACATCGTTGCCGCATGTTGAGTTCCTTTTGGGTGAAGAAATATTTGAGGATTTTATGATCCGTAAAGATCTCCACTTTCTCCCCATACAAGTAATGCCTCCAAATTTTAAGTCACGAACACAACAAATTTGTAACTCTAGATCATGAGTAGGATAATTCCTCTGATATTCTTTGAGTTGCTGAGAGGCATAGGCTATGACTTTACCATGTCGCATAAGAACACATCCTAACCCTTTGCCCTATGCATCACTATAGATGACAAATCCCTCCGAGCCAGATGGTATTGTCAGAACAAGTGCTGAAATGAGTCTCCTCTTGAGTTCTTGAAAACTCTTCTCACATTCCACGCTCCAACCGAATTTTATATCTTTCCGAGTCAGCTGAGTTAATGGAGTAGCGATTCGAGAAAATCCTTCCACGAATCTCCGATAATAACCAGCTAATCCGAGAAAGCTACGTACTTCGGTCACTAATTTAAGTTGCTCCCAGCTTTGAATAACTTCAATCTTTGTCGGGTCAACAGATATTCCATGACTTGATACTACGTGCCCAAGAAATGCTACTTCCTCAAGCCATAACTCGCATTTCTTCAACTTGGCATAAAGCTTGTTTTCACGAAGCTTTTGGAGTATCAGCCTCAAGTGTTGCTCATGATCTTCACGTCTTTTGGAATATATAAGGATGTCATCAATAAAGACAACCACAAAGTGATCCAAATATTCCTTTAATACTCGGTTCATCATATCCATGAAGGCAGCAGGAGCATTAGTCAATCCAAAAGACATGACTAAGAATTCATAATGCCCGTACCGAGTTCTGAAGGCAGTCTTTGGAATATCCTCAGTTTTAACCTTCAGCTGATGATATCCAGAACGAAGATCGATCTTTGAAAAGAATTGTGCTCCTTGCAATTGGTCAAACAGGTCATCAATGCGAGGTAACGGATACCTATTCTTGATGGTGACATGGTTCAATTCCCGGTAGTCAATACAAAGTCGCATACTCCTATCTTTCTTCTTCACGAATAGAACAGGAGCACCCCAAGGAGACGTCTTGGGGACCAGAATGAAACCAATGTCTAACAATTCCTGCAATTGGGTCTTTAACTCCTGAAGTTCAATAGAGCCATTCGATATGGGGCTTTGGAAATGGGTTTTGTCTTAGGGTTCAAGGTCGATAAAAATTCAATTTCACGCTCTGGGGGTAGGCGAGAAGTTCTTCAGAAATCGTCGGAAATTTATTAACAATAGAAATATCATTCAAATCTGACGTATTTTTATTTAAATCTGTGACATGAGCTAAAAAATCTTGAAATCCGTTTTTCAATAAACGAATAGCTTTATGGCTTGAAATGACAGTGATTGATTTTAATGGTTTGGTTGCTTGAATTCGCATAATAGGTTGGTTAGGAATATGAAAGCTAACAACCTTACGGAAATAATCAATTTTTGCATGATGAGTAGTTAACCAATCAATCCCTAGAATCACATCAAATGCAAGTATTTTCAATAAATAAGATCGACAGGTAATGTGAGGGTACCGATTTGAACAAAACAAGCCTTATAAACAGTGGATGTAATGAAGGTTTCTCCCAACGAAGTTTTCACAGATAAGTCAAAGTATAATTTCTCCGGAGTCAAATTTAATCGTTGAGCGCAAGTAGGAGAAATAAAAGAATGGGTAGAACCGGTATCAAATAAGGTATAGACTTCGCTAGAGTTTATGATAAGCTTACCCGTGATGACCTCGTTCGTGTTCCTTGCTTTCTGGGAGGTCATAACAAACATTCTCCCTTGAACTACTAGTTTTGACTTGTCTGGGATGGTATTTTGTGTCACCGTTCTAACTGGACTTGTCTTCGGTACACGACAAAATTGGGCTAGGTGACCTTCTCTTCCACAATTATAACACGCTTTGGATGGCATCGCGCAGTTTGGACTGATATGTCCCTCCCCTCCGCATTTGAAGCATATGATAGGTGGTCGTTCTCCTTCCTTAACAACGGGTGCTGGTGATGACGTATTTCCATCATTGTTGAATCTCCTCTTCTTGAAATGTCCACTTTTATTGTCTTGGACATGTTTAGCACCAAAGTGGTTACCATTTCTGGCATGTTGATTCCCTCCACGTTTGTTGTCACCGCTTCGATGACTGCTACCACTGGTATTATCATTTTGCCGGCTGCTTTCTCTTGGTTAGGTTGACTCGTTATCGCGCTCCAATAACTGAGCCCTATTTATAACATCTGAATACAAACATAGTTTATGAGAAATTAGATATTAATGTATCTCGGGTTTCAAACCTCTTAGAAACATCCGCGTCATTCTTTCCTCATTATCAACCAAGTGAGACGCAAACTGGGATAACTCGGCAAACTTAGCTTCGTACTGCGACACGGTCATATTGTTGTACTCCAACTTGATGAACTTTACCTCTTTCATGTGACGAATACTTTCGAAAAAGTACTTGTCGTTGAATAGTTCTTGGAACTTCTCTCAAGACATCTTCAGTGCGGTAGGTTGAGTACGCTTTACCGATTCCCACCCATAATCTGCCTCTCCTCGCAATATAAAGGTGGCAAAGGGAACCTTTTGCTCCTCGGAGCATCCCAAGACATCAAATATCTTGGTGGTCTGCTTTATCCACGCTTCCGCCTTAAGTGGTTTTGGATCTCCAATAAACTCCGGTGGTCCCAGCTCCTTGAACTGTTTAGCGGTGACCGTTCGAGAGTTTCTAGTGTTTCCACCTACATTTTGGATAGGAGCCGCTCTCGCCTGATGTTGCATGAATTGCATAAAGCCTCTGAACATTTCATCGTTCATCATTTGGTCAGTGTTGTTGTTTGCATGAGGATTGTCGCCTTCCTGATGCACATTATCCTGATAATTGATCTGTGGAGACTCAACGGTCTCCTGTGCTCCATTGCTATTCTCAACATTCTCGGATGTCATTTTCAAATACTGCCACAAAACAAGGGTTAATTGACATGCAACATATTATCCTTATACTCTGATCGACCAATTAAATACCAACTAAACTTAGGTAGGTCATACTAGTGAAGGAATTCCCCGTCTCTCCCCTCCTAGTTCTAGTCTCACATCTTAGCCAGAGATCATATCCCTAAGCTTTGATACCAACTGTGACGCCCCCAAAATAGGTATACATCACCTATTCTCAAGCCGCCAAATACATGGTCTGTAATACAAATATAACCTTAAATATACAACATGAAATGTGAGTTTTAATACAAATATTGTCTTCTAGGCGATTCAAACTCAAAATAAGTTCTCAATACATTTATTATCACACTATTTCATAGAATAGTGAGGACTACTAATGCTATCATCTGGACCGTCACTCCGTTCCCCGACTAGTCCCTGCTACGTTCTCATTTCATGAAGAGAACAATGAAAGCAAAAGGGTGAGCTCAACTAGCCCAGTAAGAAATATTATAACTAGGATAATACAGAATAAATTATCATTAGCCTTCAACAGTGTTAAACTGATAAAATATAATAAACATCAAGTTTAACTGCAGCGGAACAAGAAATCCATTAGAAGAGTCAAGTAGAGAATAAAATCTACTATCTTCTATGATTTAAAAGGTTTTTCATCACTTTTATCGCTGAGACTCAGCTTAATAAATAATCCACATCATCCATGCACTACGGCCAAGGATATTCGTGTATTCATCAATGGTCATGATCATGCCAACAACTATCCATCAATACACTACGGCCAATGAGGATTTTTACCACATCATTTGTAACATTACGGTCATGATTATACCGAATAATCCCTGGTCATAATCATACCAAGTCCATCTATGCACTACAAAGCCACGATGACTTTCAACATATTATAAACATGAGGATGATGACAATGATATAAGAATTCAATAAAACAAGTTCAAGGATAAATTTTTAAAGATTTATAATTTAATTTATCCGAGAAATCAATAACGTCCCAAATTGTCAACATGATCTTTGTTTTGTGGAGTAAAATTCAAGAATGCTCGGAAGAATATTTCCATGAAAAGATCTTTGAATGACGCGCAAATATCAAGGATATTCCACTAATTTCATGGAGTATAGAAGCCAAAACTTTAACCAACCCGAGTAGAATAGAATATATGAAACCGCAAAATGGATTTTTTGCCGCCATGCGGTAATCCACGTTAATGATTATTCCAACGAATAATAAAGAATGGAACCAGTCATCATGCGAACCCTTGCAGCATGGATATTCCAACAGAATAATAAAGAATGGAACCAGTCATGCGTAATCGCGCACGCATGGATATTCCAATGAATAATAAAGAATGGAACCAGTCATGCGTAATCCGCATGCATGTGATATTCCAACGAATAATAAAGAATGGAACCAGGTCATGCGTAATCGCATGGACGAGGATATTCCAAATGAATAATAAAGAATGGAACCGAAGTCATGCGTAATCCAAGATGCATGACGAGGATATTCCAATGTAATAATAAAGAATGAAATAATAATGAATTCACTGTGCATGCGATAGATCGCAGCACAGATGTGTTATTCCAACAAAATAATAAAGAATGGAATAACAACCCTTATGAGTATTGAAAAGAAAATAACTCTCTTCATGAATACGAAAGAATAATACCCCTTACCTTCAAAAGAAGAGTATTTAGGTAGAGGCGGGGGATATACTTGAAGAAAACTTGCACTATTTTCTACGCCAAAGCTTTCTTAAACTCTAAAGAAATACGCTCAAGATTATAGAAGAAGAATTCTCCGAATTTACGTGTGATTTTCAATTCTAACTAAACATCTTATTTATAGGAGAATGGAAAGGATACTATCTCAAGCACTATGTAATAAAATATAATATATTCTATTTATAATCAAATAAAACAAAACTTTATAAAAGTAGTATTCATTTTATATAAAAAGTTTTACTATGCAAATACTATGCAGTCACTATGCAAACACTATGCATAATAAAATATAATATATTCTATTTATAATCAAATAAAACAAAACTTTATAAAAAGAATTATGTTTTATATAAAAAGTTTTCTGATTTATTACATTTATAATAATAATAAAACAACATTTATCACCATTATTATAATTCACAATATTAATCGACCGTGTCGCTTCCGGAAAGAGGGGCTTTCCAATAAGGATTTCTCCCTATTATGCGCAATTGATTAGGTGACCAAACCTCTCCTCGATGAACTTCTGACATCGTCGATATTGTAAATAATAATATTAATAACTTTGTCGTCTCAATTATTGATTTAATAATATATAAAATATTGACAATAATTGAATCAAATAATATGAGATACTACGCAAAGAAATTCTTTGTAGCAATAATTGAACAAAATTGAGTGACTTCTCACGTAAGCATCAATAATCAATATTGTGTGCTACTATGCAACCACGCAGACATCGTCTTTTTTTTAACACCGGGTGTTTCAACAGTTAACGGTAAAACTTCCGCCGTTATTTTCATAAAATATTTTTGTCGTTTTCTCAATCCGACAATAATTCCGTTGTGGGGTCCAGCAATGATTGTGACGTTGTACGAATATTCCCTGTTAAAACGAAGATAATGCACTACAGGCCACAGATGACTTTCAACAAAATATAAACATAAGGATGATGACAATGATATAAGAATTCAATAAAACAAGTTCAAGAATTATTTTATCCAAGAATTATTAACGTCCAAATTGTCAACATGATACTATTTTGTAGAGTAAAATGCAAGAATGATCAGAAGAATATTTCCATGAAAAGATACTGGATGAAGCGCAAATATCAAGGATATTCTACTAATTTCATGGAGTATAGAAGTCGAAACTTTAACCAACTGAGTATAATAAAGAATGGAATAACAAAAGAAATCACCATGCATGCGGTGCCTTAGCATGACGAAGTTATTCAACGTAATAATAATAACGGAACCGTGTCGTGCAAAATTTACAAACGACAGGATATTCCAACAGAATAATAATAAGATTTTAACCAAAGTCCGTAAAAACACAGACGAGGATATTCCAACGTAATAATAATAAGACGGAATCAGTCCGATGTAAAACACACAGACAAGATGTTCCAATGAATAATAATAAAAAGACGGAACCAAGTCCGTTGTAAAACACACAAAAGCAGGATGTTCCAACGGAATAATAATAAAGATTTTAACGGTCCGGTGTAAAACACATGCATGAGGATGTTCCAATGTAATAATAGAAGAATATCACCAAGTATAGGGTGAATCACAGCGTACGGAGTTATTCCAACGAGAATAATAAGAATTGGAATAACAACAGTTCTCTTCATGAATAAGAAAGAATAACACTCCTTACGAGTACAACAAATAATATTCCCTACCTTAAGAAGAAAGTCTTTGGATATATAAGTAGTGAAGTAGCGAATACTTTCTTCTTTCTCTATAGTTTATCTCTCAGAGTTTCAAAGAATTAAATAAGAAAATAATGAATGAATGAGCTTCTATTTATAGAAAAATAGAATGCATAGTAACTAACTCATGAACGGTCGAGATTGATTTACTTTAATTTGACGGTCCATATTTAAAGTAAAATAAAATATAATATATTCTATTTATAATCTAATAAAATGAATAACTTTATAAAAGATTTTACTATGCAAATACTATGCGAGCACTATGCAAATACTATGCATAATAAAATATAATATATTCTAATTATTGTCTAATAAAATGATAGCTTTATAAAAGTATTACATTTTATATAAAAAAATTTACTATGCATATACTATGCGACACTATGCATAATAGAATATAATATATTCTATTTATAGAATAACTTTAAGTATTCTGCTTTATATAAAAAGATTTTCGTATTATTATTATTAATAATACCAACAAAAGCTGAAAGTGACTTATCACTTAAGCATCAATAATTAATACCATGTAACTACTATGCAACCACGCAGACATTCGATTTTTTTAACACCGGGTGTTTCAACAGCTTAACGGTAAAACTTCCGCCGTTATTTTCATAAAGTATTTTTGTCATTTTCTCAATCCGATAATAATTACATTATATGGGTCCACCAATGATTGTGCCATTGTACTAATATTCCCTGTTAAAACGAATATTCCCCGACCAATCGAATATTATATAACAACTTGAGTACTTTGCAAAATTTATAAATATTACCCACAACTATTATATCAATTTCACTCCATAATATTCAAAAATAATATTTATAGAAAATTCATCTTTATTCAAAAAGTTGGGGTTTTACAATTAAAAAATAGCTTGTGTTGGTCCAGCGGTCAAATGACTAAAGTTTTAAACAATAGGTCGCAGGTTCAAATCTGAGGAGAAGCAATTTTTGAAAAAAAATCAAAAGACTTGCCACGATCAGACCTGCCACGTGTGCCACGTCAGCAGGTCAACGCATATGTGGTGCCTGGGGTTTCAAAGTCCAAATTTTTGAATAGAAAGGGGCTCAGTTTGCGTTGACCGGAAGAAAGGGGCTCAGTTTGCGTTGACCGGAAGAAAGAGGCTCAATACCTGGCACACGTGGCGCCTGGGGTTTCAAAGTCCAAATTTTTGAATAGAAAGGGGCTCAGTTTGCGTTGACCGAAAGAAAGGGGCTTAATACCCAAATATCAGAAAAGTTCAGTGGTCGACTTTGCATTTAACCCTATATATTGTACATACGGTGTGCTACTGTGCAACTACGCGTATTACTGTACTTTTATCACTGAGTATTTCACCAGTTAACGGTAAAATTTTTACTGTTATTTTTATAAAAAGGTTATTAAATATTTATTAATAAAAAGTTAGGGCCTTACACATTTTTTCCTATATATTTACATATATTTGACGATAAGTAATATTTTTTACATAATTTATAATATTTATCATTGTATTTAATAAAATTAAAATAATTAATTTTAAATTTAAAAATATATTAAATTAAAAGTCAATAATTATCTTATATTTTGAAAAAGATGGAGTATAAAACAAATATTTTCGTTATCTTTTTAATCTCATTTTTGCGAGAAACTTTAATTTATACCCCCACTGACCCCACCCAAAAAAAAAAACTCATTACAAATTTGTAATGACTTTAAATGCCACAAAATACAATACACTATAAAATTAAGTACAAATACATGAGAAGTGTGTGCATATTTATAACAAAAATTGCAACTTTTTTGTCTCAGGATGTATTATTTTTTATATAAAAAATTATTGTTTATTTTTAGATACAATTAACTTTTAATTTAGCAATCATGATACGATAATAAAATTATAATTTTATGTTATAATCAATAATAAAATGCATTTTAAAAAAAATTTGTTGTTGCAAATAATACTATTTTTATAACATAAAAGAGTATCTTTATAAAAGTAAATTACATTCTTATGTGGAAGTATTAGTTTGTTAAATTGAAGAAAATAAAAATAATTTAAAATATTCAACAAAATAAAGAAAGATTAAATATTGCAAATGATAATTTAAAAAATTCACACGTGTTGTTGCGTGGTTTACCCGACAGCATAGAAAATGACTGCACTGCTCAAACCTTAAAACCAATTTCTTTTTCCTTGATGACCAAGACTGGAAGACTAGATGAGTCACAAAGTATAATTTCTTTCTCCTCCAAATTCTACTACCTTTCCGCCGGTGCATTTTATTTTAGCAACGCCGGAGTCATCTGTCGTAAATCCTCGATATCGATCACCGATGCTTCTCCGAACACGAATTCTTCTATATGTGAATTCTGTGATTTTTCTCTCTCATCCTCTGTCATGTGTATATTGAAGAAGATGATCGCCAATTTAATCCAGGCGAAGAAAAAGCCTTCAAAGTCAACAAAATCACCACGAAAAAGTTCGGAACAATCCAACCGATCTGGCGATTCCTCAATAAATCCATCAACAATTCACAATTTCACCACCGAAAGTTACAGTTCGAGCTCGAGCTTCAACTACAAGGACTCTTATCAATCATCCGCTTCAAGCAAAACCTCTCTCTCAAGCCTCCGACAATCTTTATCTTCCGAACACGCTCACGTTTACCACTTCTCGGAAATATGCTCCGCCACCAACAACTTTCTCTCCAAACGCTACTCCTCCTCCTCTGCCTCCGCCGCCTGGCGGTGCAATATCCGCGGCAACGACGTCATCGTCTTCCAACGCAAGTTTCGCCGTCCGATCGACACATCGGAGCTCGCTGAACGGTTATCGTTGATCTGCAAGAGCCATTACACCAGCGTGATTAAGCTCCGAGGAGCTTCCATTTCCGGCAACTACATTTACCTGGTGTATGATTATATTCAAGGCGGTAGCCTTGCTGATTGTTTGCGAAACCCTAGAAACCCTAGCTTCACTGTTTTATCTAATTGGATGTCTAGGATTCGAATCGCGACCGATCTCGCTCACGGTTTAGATTACATTTATCATTCTACCGGATTAAATCTTTGTTTTGTACACAATCACATTAAGAGCACTAGCATTATTATTACAGAGCCGTCGTTGAACGCCAAAATCTGCCATTTCGGCACGGCGGAGCTGTCCGGCGAGATTTTAGAAGAAGAACGAGTAACTACACCTGAAACTTCGAAATTCAAGAGATCAGACAGTAGATTGATGAAATTCGAAGGGACGAGAGGTTACATGGCGCCGGAATTTCAATTAACCGGAGTCGCTACACAGAAAACAGATGTTTTTGCCTTCGGAATTGTAATTTTGGAGTTATTATCCGGTGAAGAGCCACTGAAGTACAGATTTGATGATAGTGGTGGAGTTTATACTAGGGTTTCGGTGATTGAAACGGCGAGAGCGGCGGTAGACGGCGGCGGTGGTGGGTTGAGACGGTGGATGGACAAGCGACTGAAGGATTCGTATCCGGAGGAGATTGTGGAGAAGCTGACACGTATCGGGTTGGAATGCGTTGGAGAGGATCCGGATAAGAGGCCTGATATGAGTTGGATTGCGGGTCGGATATCAAAGCTATTTTTGGAGTCTCAGACTTGGTCGGAGAAAATGGGCGTACCCAGTGACTTCATCACCGTCTCTTTGGCTCCACGGTGACCTACAAAAAACTCCAAACAATTTTTTTGGTTTTGAATTTCCAAAAAAGAATTCATATATTCTTTTTTTTAGTTTTACTTTTTTGTAAATTGAATACTAGTAGTATTATTGAATTTCTTGTGCAACAATATTGTTATCCATTCTAATGGAATTAGAATAATAAACTTGAAGACCATAATTTTATTCAGCTACTATCTTTTTGAGACGATAATGTTTGCAGTGTTGGATTTCCAAACACATCGTATTCATTGTGTTTGAGTTTCAAACGTAGCGTTCGTAAATTAAATAATTTGTGTTTGAAAAATTCTTTTCAGGATGACTAGGATAAAGGGTAAATATGTTATTTAGTGAAGTTCATTAATATAAGAAATAAAAATATTTATCATTTTATATTATATAATTTTGTTGGGCCACAAAAGATAAATTTTAAATTTTTTTTATTTTATTTCTTCTACTCTTATATTTTTTATTGTGTGTGTAAATTATATTTTATTCATCCTTTTAAAAATGGAAAGAGTAAGTTGTTATTAAACAAATAAAATTTTAAAGTGTGTTTGTGCTTTAAAACCCTAAGCGCTGTATAACTATACATATTATGTCATTTTATGCTCTTTTAAAAAAATCTTCTTTTAAAAGTAAAAGTATTAGATAAATATTGTAAGAGGGAAGAAATACTATTTTTAATTTCATTTAAATAAACTTTCAAGTTTTCAGTTTTAGTCTTTTAGATAAAAAGTGGGAAGTAGTAAGGAGTGGGTGCTGATTTTGTGTATTAAACCGTCAATAGGATTTTTTCAATAACTATCATCACCAAATCCAAGTTATTAGTTTAGTCACAGTCATGGGTCATTTCATCATTCTATTTATTCAAAGTTCAAACGAAGGGGAAAGCTTGCTTTGTTTGTTGTAGTTAAATGTTAGGCTTGGTTCGGAAATAACTTATAAGTACGGTAAATTAATTTATAAGTTGTTTTCCACTAATAAAGTGTTTGATGATTATTTATTTTTTTAATTTATAAGTTGAGTTTTAAATATAAAATAAATAAGTAATTATTTATGATTTATTTAAAAATGATTTATAAGTCATTTTAAAATAAGTTAGTTTGACCAAATAATATCTATTTTGCACCTCTTCTATTTTGTCCCTCTTTATTTTTAATAATCTTTATATTTATTTTAACTTATAAGTTATTATAAGCTGAACATATTCATAACTTGTTTTAACTTAATTTTTGATTTATAAATCAAATTAATGTTGAACGCTTTTTATTTAAAAGTAACAATTTTAAATAATTTATAAGTACATTTATATTTTAATTTATAAGATATTTTAAAATAAATTCGGAGTAACAGGGGTTATATATATAGATAGCACTTGTAATTAATAAAGCGTTCGGAGGTTATCTTTTGAGACCGTCTTGTTAGACGATCCTAGTCCATGATAAATCCATAATTTAAACTTATTAATTATAGAATTTTGTCTATTTTAATATTTTTATTAATTTAATTGCGTAAATTTATTTTGTTTTACAAAAATTAATTAAATAAATAAAGTTGAGCTGAAAGAAAAGTTTTGGAAACTTAATAGTTGATACTTGTGAACTCTAATAGAGAGATGTGCGAGAAATGAATACATAGAAGCGGTGTTTTAAAATTCGGATCGGAACGGTAAAAAATTGGAATCGGACCATTTTTCGGTTCGGTTTGGACCAATGATCTGGTTTTGGTCAAAATCTGGGGGCGACCACTGGTTCAACCAATAAATCCGGTTAATTGACCCAGTTGACCCGATTTTTAAATATATTTTTTTACCTAAAAATTTTTAATATTAAAATTAACCACTTTTATTAATATTGTAACTCATCTTTATTATGTTTTAGTTCATAAAAAACAAGATTTTTAATTTTTTTTTATTAATTACTAATAATATTTTTTATATTAATGACGCCATTTGATTAATAATTTCATTAATTACTTTGGTTGACCAAAGGATCTATTTATCTGATATCTTTTCTGATTCGATGAACGGTTCGGTTATGAAAACCTTGCATGGAAGATGGAGATAAAAAGATTGATTTTATTTAGAACATTGATTCATTGAAGAAAAATTAACCAAATTTATTGTACCTATATTAGGGCACAAATAATTTGTCTATATAAATAAGGTACTTTATTTTAGAGGATGGGAAATTGAGAATGATATATTAGTATAGGTTAAAAGTAAGAGTGGAATTAAATTACTTCTTTTTTGTATGTTTGTCGAATAATCTTTCATAAATGGTGTTTCTTATTTTATTTTTATGTTTAATTTTCGTCTTCTTTCTTTATCTTAGTTTTTTTTTTCCCATATCTAACTAACTTGTTAGATATAGGAGGATGATGAAGCCAAGCAATTATTCACAACAATATTCTCCATCTTTTATATTAATTGTGCTTTAATATTTAATTAGTTTATTGAAATACTTTTATTTATATTTTCTATGTAACTTTATAATTAAGTAAAATATTTTGATGAATTATTGTTAATCTGTGATTTTTTCAGTCTATATATATATTTGTCATATTAATTATAAAATTACTACATAAAAGAGAAGGGAATCAAAACTATAGTTAATTTTATTAGGCTTAATTGATTTATTTTTCGAATTATGTACACTTAATTACTTAATTGGTGGCATAGTTTGAGTTATAAAATAGAATTGAGCGGATTACTTGTTATATTTATTGCTTACTAGATTCGGATTCCTAGATTACTTTTTTATTCTTAATTTTTATCTTCTAATTAATTTAATTATTATTTAATTTTAATTAATTATTTTTTTTAACTTTATTTTTAATTCATCTGAAATATTTTAAAATTAATATAGTCTCTATGTTTTGAGTTGTATTTCTTTAAGTTTATAATAAATCCTCTGCACTTGTTATACTTAAAATTATAACATTAGTCTACAACCAAAAGTGATTTTTTTCAGTTGAAGGTACCAACATGTTTTTTGTTGCACTCACAAACAATGGAAAGGAACCTGGCTGGACCAAGCAGTCAACCACCAAATCCCTACTTTTAGTTGTGTAGAATTGGGTGGTGGTAAATTTAATAGTCCTCCCCAGGGATGCTTATTGGTAAAAAATCGAATCGATACCAAAAATACCGAACCGGTACCGATCTAAAATTATCGAAAAAAAGAACCGAAACCGATACCGAATTACCGGTTTCGGTACCGATTCGGTATAAAATCGGTACCGGTTTTTTCGTGTCGATTTTCGGTTATACCGCATGGCAATATATATAATTATTAATAATAATTAAATAATTTTTTTATATTAATAATTTTTTTTAAAACTAAAAAATCATTAACTATTAATAATAATTAATATATAAAATAAAACTACAAAACATTATTAATATATAAAAAAATTTAATAAAACTACTATTATATAGAAATTATTAATATATAAAAAAATTATTTAATATATAAAATTACAAAACATTAACTATTAATTATTAAATTTTGGTATTTTCGGTATTTTGGTTTTTACCGAATTCAAAAAAGTCATTACCGCTACTGGTACCGAAAAGTGTTAAAATACCGAAAAATCGATACCGAAAAAATCGGTACCGAAAAAACCAGTACTGGTAAAAAATCGAAAAAACCAAAAATTTTGAGCACCCCTAGTCCTCCCTCTCAGAATAAAATTTTTTATTATTATTTTAGGTAGTCCCAAATTAAATATCTACTTACCTTAAATGATTTATTTTTTACAATAATTTACCTATAATACCCTTATTATTAATTGTTATATTTATATTCTCTATGCATATTTATGGAGCATCACTAGTAATGTGCAGAAAACTATACAATTAAATGAGAATTTAAATATGGATAATTTTGTCATTTTATCCTCTTTCTTAATATGCGTAAAAAGTCAACTAAGATTTTTATCCTGGGATGGAAAGAGTATGATTTAAGTTGGTGTAGAGTTGTTGGAGGAATTCTCAAGGTCTCATCCACCATTATTACATAGGAGTATTATTTTTATGTGAGTTTTTGATATTTTCACATGATTCCATTTCACATAAAGGTGAAATTCACTTTCATTTCATGTGAGATAGAATTATGTGAAAATATCAAAAATACGTGGAAATATCAATTTTCTTATTATATATTAAAGTATAGTAATTGTGACGCCCCCAAAACAGGTATACAACACCCATTTTGAGTCGTCAAAATACATGGTACAGAAACAACTACAACTTTATTAATATAACATAAAAACTGTGAGTTTAAATACAAATATTGTCATCTAGACAATATACACACTCAAATAAGTCCTCATTTTAATTATTGATACATTATTTTATAAAAATAGTGAGGACTACTAAAATAACTTCTAGAACCATCATTCCATACCCCGACTAGTACTCGCTACATTCTCGCCTCCTAAGAAGAAAAATGGAACAAAAAGGAAAATAGTGAGTTCAACTAGCCCAGTAAAGAACATTATGACTAAGATAATACAGAACAAATTATCATTAGTCTTCAACAGGGAAAAATCTAATAGAATACAATAGACAACAAGTTTTAAATCAATATTCGCAGCGAAAATAATAATTCATTAGAAGAGTTAAGTAGAGAATGAAATCTACTATCTTCTATATATATGAATATAAAAGTTCATCGCTCATCTTTTATCCCCTGTAACATCAATCAATATATATCTCGAAATCAAATATTCTTTTTTTGCACTACTGAGCCAAAGATATTCATCAGGTTGGTCATGTTCATCTAAACACTGCTCATCTTTGCACTACAGGCCAAAGATATTCATCAGAAATCATTCATCTTTGCACTATAGGCCAAAGATATTTAGTTATATCATCATTTAGGATCGAGGATGATGAAAAATATTTTAAAAAAAACGAATCCAGTGAAACAAAAGAACAAATATTAATGATTCGTACTTTACACAATTCAAGTTCAAAAATACTTCATAAATAATCAGAGTGGAGTAAAATTCAAGAATGATCAAAACATGGATACAATCAAAGCTAGTATCCATAATAGATATTTTGGACGAAAAACAAAAATTAAATTTTACGTGAATAGTCTTGATTCATGAATAGTCTTCAGTATACATGAATAGTGCCAGATAATCGTGAATAAGTAACTCGACACTAAAAGATAGAAATTTCACAAAAAAAATCATCATACTTAAGTGAATAGTACTCATGAATAGTAACTCGTGAATAAGAACTCATGAATAAGTAACCCCATATGAAAAAAAGTTTCAAATTTGATAAAAAGTTCCAACTAATATTTCGCATAATGATATTGAAGAAATAATACCATTTTAAAAAAAATAATATCTCTTACCTCGGAAAGAAATAGTACTTCCGATTTGAAATACCGGATATAGTCTTTGAAAGAACTTGCAATCCGTATAGAATACTCAAAGTACTAAAATACTCACAAAATGCGCTCGATATTATAGAGAGAGAAAGAGAGAGAAATCTGTAGTTTCTGGTGTGATTTTCAATTCTACCTAAGCACCCTATTTATAGGAAAATGCTTAGAACACCAAAGCAGAAAATTTAATATAAAAATAATATATATATATATATATATATATATATATATATATATATAAATTTTCACGCCCAATATTTCAATCAAAGATCAGCCACTCAAGTAGCCTACATCACCAAAAAAACGTTTTTGTAAATTAAAATATTTAAAACTTTCAAAAATCAATTATTTCGGAACTTTGGTCAATAATTCATAATAAATAGCCCTTTATCGAAAATTGAATCTCATGACTCTTTATAGGAAATTAATTGTCTCACAACTTTCCGTAAGAAAGTTTTCCAAATTCCAAATGTAAATTGATCAAATCCATAAACGGGCAATTTTACATGCTATAATCAAATTTCAACCAAGAAATGGGTCCACAGACATGTTTAACATGTTTTAAACAACTTTTGCAACAAAAATACTCTTCCTCCTCATATACTCATATATCCCACATTCATTGTAAAAAATATCATCATTTTTATATAATATAATAAAATATTATTTTATCAGAAAAGATAAAATATCAATTTTTAACAATTGTCACTTTAAAAATTTTCTCCATCTATAACCACATAAAATCAATACTTTCTTCTTCATCATATAAATAAATAATTAATTATTCACAAATAATATTACAGAATCACAAGATCGGCAACCAGCCGCTCCTCGTGAAAGAGGAGGCTTTCCAATAAGGATTTCTTCTTCTTCATGCCGCAATTAGGTGACCAAACCTCTCCTTAGATGTAACTTTCTAGACATTGCCAATAATGTTTTCTAATAATATTATTCGATAATATGAATTATTGCTTCGATAATGAAAAATACCGTAGTGACAATTATTGAAATAACAAGAATATAAAATATCAACACAAAGAATTATTGAATCAATAAAATAAAATATCGAATAAAGAATTCATCGTAATAATTATTGAGTAAAGGCCTTCTTACGTAAGAATCAATAATTGGTGCAATACTGCAAATCATCTTCTTGCAACAACGCGAGACATCGTGTTTTAACCAACGGGTATTCCAACAAAGTTAATCTGGTAACCACTACGCCATTATTTATAAACAACTTATACTTGTCGTTTTCTTCATCCAATCGGTTTCAATTATGGGGCCCACAAAAGACTGCGCCGTCGTACGAATATTCCCCGACAATAATGAATATTTTATAACCACCTGCTTATTTTTTAAAATATATGCGCATTTTACCCATAACTAACCACATTAATCAATTCAACCCTTACTATTTCAAAATAATAAATAGAGGAAATTAAATTTCATTTATTAATAATTTGGGGTCTTACAACCTCCCTTCCTTATGAAATTTCGTCCTCGAAATTGACGTACGTACCTGGTGTTTCGAAAAGATGAGGATACCTCGCTTTCATTTCCGTTTCCAACTCCTGTGTCATTTCAATAATAGCATGGTTTATACACAAAACTTTAACTTGTGGTATGACCTTCGTATGTAGGACATGCTCCTTCCTATCCAAGATCATGATGTACTTCTTCAGACGTTAAGTCTTCTTGCTATCTCGTCCCTGGTTCTAACTCAATAACGTGGTTTGGGTCTTTCACATATTTACGTAGTACGATATATGAAAAACATTATGAACACGAGACATACTTGGAGAGGTAACGCTGAGTCTATAGCCACATTTCCTACTCGCTCAAGAATCAAAATGGACCAATAAATCGTGGATTGAGCTTTTCTTTCTTCCCTAATCTTGTAACTCCCTTCCATGGAGCCACACGCAACAATACATGATCCCCAATACTAAATTCCACGTCCTTTCGATGAAGATTCGCATAACTCTTTTGTTGATCCTGTGCCATTTGTATATGTTGTCGAATCATTTGGATCTTCTCCGTAGTCATTCGTACCAACTCTGGTCCCAACAACGTTGCTTCTCCTACCTCATCCCAACATACTGGAGAACGACACTTTCGTCCATACAATGCTTCAAATGGAGCCACACCTATACTTGCCTGATAACTGTTGTTGTAGGAGAATTCCACCAATGGTAAATACTTATACCAATTGCCTTTGAAGTCTAGGACACAGAGTCTTAATATATCTTCAAGAGTTTGAATAGTCCTCTCTGATTGTCCGTCCGTTTGAGGATGGTATGCCGAACTAAATCATAAATCTGTTCCCATAGCTTTTTGCAAGCTAACCCAAAATCTTGAAGTGAATCTTGGGTCACGATCCAAAACTATGGATATTGGCATGCCATGCAATCTCACAATCTCATCTACGTACATACGAGCAAGACGTTTAAGGGAATAAGTCTCCCGTATCGGCAAGAAATGAGCAGACTTGGTTAATCTATCAACAATAACCCAAATAACATTTATGCCTTGAGAAACCGTGGGAAGACCCGTAACGCAATCCATGGTAATGTGTTCCCACTTCTATTTCGGAATCTCAAGTGGTTGCAATGGACCCTTAGGCACTTGATGCTCCGCCTTTACACGTTGACAAGTTAAACACCTCGATATAAACTTTGCGATCTCTCTCTTCATATTGTTCCACCAAAATGTATGTCGAAGATCATGATACATTTTGGTACTCCCAGGATGGATTGCAAACGGTGTGTTGTGTGCCTCCATCATGATTCTATGCTTCAAGTCGAAATCGTTAGAACACAAAGTCCGGAGTGGACTCGAAGTATTCCTTCTTCATCGATTCTTGCTTCTGGAATAGCACCTTCTTGCACTTTCTTCTTCATACGCATCAGCTCCGGGTCTGTGGCTTGAGCAACTTTAACTTTTTCGATTAAAGTCGGTTCTATACGTATATTTGACATCATCGCACTCGTTCCTGCATATGATCTTTTACTCAACGCGTCAGCTACCACGTTTGCTTTTCCAGGATGGTATTGAATAGTGTGGTCGTAATCTTTCAATAACTCGAGCCAACGTCGTTGCCGCATGTTGAGTTCTTTTTGAGTGAAGAAATATTTGAGGCTTTTATGGTCCTAATATATCTCCACTTTCTCCCCATATAGATAGTGCCTCCGGATCTTTTTAAGACGAAAACGATCACCGCTAACTCTAGATCATGAGTAGGATAATTCCTCTCATATTCTTTAAGTTGTCGTGAGGCATAGGCTATGACTTTCTCACGCCGCATGAGATCACATCCTAACCTTTTGCTCCGAAGCATCATCAGAGATAACAAATCCATCCGAACCAGGATGGTATTGTCAAAACAGGTGCCGAAATGAGTCTCCTCTTGAGATCTTGGAAACTCTTCTCGCATTTCTCGCTTCATACGAATTTTGTATCTTTACGAGTCAGCTGAGTTAACGGAGTAGCGATTCTAGAAAATTCTTCCACAAATCTCCGATAATAACCAGCTAAGCCTAAAAAGCTACATACTTCGGTCACCGTCTTTGGTTGCTCCCAACTTTGTATTGCTTTAATCTTCGCCGGGTCAACAAACACTCCATGTTTTGACACCATGTGCCCATGGAATGCTACTTCCTCAAGCCGAACTCGATTTCTTCAAACTTTGGCATATAGCTTGTTATCACGAAGCCTTTGCAAGACCAAACTTCAAATGGCGCCATGATCTTCACGGCTTTTGGAATAGATGAGGATGTCATCAATAAAGACAACAACGAATCGATCCAAATATTCCTTGAATACTCGGTTCATCATATCCATGAAATCGGCGGGAGCATTAGTCAATCCAATGTAGACATGACTAAGAATTCATAATGCCCGCATCGAAGTTCTCGAAGCGCCTCTTTGAATATCCTCGCTTTTTAACCTTCACCGATGATATCCGTAATGAAGATCGATCTTTGAAAAGAATTGTGCTCCTTGCAACCGGTCAAACAGTCATCAATACGAGGTAGCGATATCTATTCTTGATAGTGACATGGTTTAATTCCCGATAATCGATACAAAGTCGCATACTCCCGCTTTTCTTCTTTTTACAAATAAAACAGAGCACCCCAAGGAGATGTACTGGGACGAATGAAACCGATGTCCAACAACTCCTGTGTAGTTGGACCTTTAACTCCACGAAGTTCAATAGGAGCCATTCGATATGGGGTTTTAGAAATGAGCTTTGTACCAGTTCAAGGTCAATAAAAAATTCAACTTCACGCTTACGGGGTAGACCGGAAGTTCTTCAGAAATACGCCGGAAAGTCAATAACAATAGGAATATTATTCAAATCGACGTGTCTTTATTCAAATCCATAACATGGGCTAAGAAAGCTTGACATTCGCTTTTTCAATAAACGAATAGCTTTATGACTTGATATGACAAATGATTGATTTTAATGGTTTAGTTGCTTGAATTGCACAACAAAGTTGATTAGGAATATAAAACTAACAACCTTACGAAAAACAATCAATTTTGGCATGATGAGTAGTTAACCAATCAATCCTTAAAATCACATCAAAAGCAATTATCTTTAAAGAGATAAGGTTAACAGGTAATGTGATGGTGCCAACTTGGATCAAATAAGATTTATAAACAGTGGATGTGATGAAAGTTTCTCTTAACGGAGTTTCCACAGATAGGTCAAAGTCTAATTTCTCCGGAGTCAAGTTTAAACGCTTGAGCACAAGCGGAGAGATAAATGAATGGGTAGCACCCCAGATCAAGTAATGTATAAACTTCGCATGAATTTATGATTAGTTTAACCGTGATCACCTCGTTTGGGTTCCTCAGATGTTGACCACCACGACAAACGCTCTTCCAGAACCGCTGACTTTGACTTTTTTTGGAACAAATTTTCGAGTCACCATCCTCATTGGACTTGGTTTCGCTTACAATGCAATCTCGAGCAATATGTCCTTCCTTTTGAGATGCTTATAACATACCTTAAACCGTGGGCGGTTTGGGGGTGATATGTCCTTCTTTTCCGCACTTATAGCATATGACCGGTGGTCGTTCTCCTCCTTTGGAACTTGTTCTTTGCAATCGATGTCTTCACATTGTCATTGTTGAATCTCCTCTTTAAAATCTCCCCGAGTCGCTTCTTCTATTTTCATGGCTACGATTACCACCGTAGTGGTCACCGCTTTGTCTGAATGTTTTGCTCCCATCACGGTTTTCATTATTCCGATGATCGCTACCATCTCCAGATGACCTCGGTTACGGACCCTTGGTTGAACGTATTTCGCTTATCTCGCCTAATAATTGAGCCCTGCTGACAACATCCTCAATATAAAGAAAATTTATGAGAGATAAGATATTACCAATCTCTAGTTTTAAACCTCTCGAAAACATCCTCGCCATTCGCTCCTCATTCTCTACCAAATGAGGTGCAAACTTGATAACTCGCGAACTTTGCCTCGCATTGGGACACCATCATGTTGTTTTGTTCTAGTCTAATAAACTCTACCTCCTTCATATGGCGAATACTTTCAGGAAAGTATTTTTCGTTGAAAAGTTTCTGAAACGTTTTCCAAGACATGCGGAGTGCGGCAGGCTGGGTACGTTTCACAGACTCCCACCAGTAATCTGCCTCACCACGGAACATAAAGGTGGCGAATGGAACCTTCTGTTCCTCCGTGCATCCCAAGACATCGAATATCTTGGTAATTTGCTTGACCCACGTTTCCGCCATGATCGGATCCGGCTTTCCCTTAAATTCTGGTGGTCCCAACTCTTTGAACTGCTTGGCCATGACAAGCCGCGCGTTGCTATCATTTCCACCCGTATTCTGTACACGAGTCTCCCTCGTCTAGTTTTGCATGAACTGCAAAAAGCTCCTAAACATCCCGTCGTTCATCGTCTGCTCAATGGTGTTGTTTACAGGAGGAATATTGCCTTCTGCTGCACGCCTCACAGGTGGTGATTAAAGGTGTTTCCACGGTCTCATTAACTCCACCGCTAATATTCTCACCGCCATTCTTAAATATCGCCATAAAACAAGGGTTAATTAAACAAATTAACCTATCACATATTAACCATATACTTCAACTGACCAACAAATAAGCTTAGGTATGACATACTAAATAAGGATTACTCGCCTCTCCCATCCTAGTACTATTCCCCGATCTCCGCCAGAGACCATGTCCCTAAGCTCGATACTTAACCGCGACGCCCCAAAAACAGTATATAACACCCATTCCAAGTCACAAAATACACGATGTAAAACAACTACAACTTTATTAATACAACATAAAAACTATGAGTTTAAATACAAATATTGTCATCTAGACAATATCCACACTTAAATAAGTCCTCATTTCAATTATTGATACATTATTTTACAAAAATGGTGAGGACTACTAAAATAACTTCTAGAACCATCATTCCATACCCCCGACTAGTACTCGCTAAATTCTCGCCTCCCGAGAAGAAAAATGGAACAAAAAGAAAAAGGGTGAGCTCAACTAGCCTAAGAAAGAACATTATGACTAAGATAATACGTAACAAATTATCGTTAGTCTTCAACAGGAAAAATCTAATAGAATACAATAGACAACAAGTTTTAAATCAATATTCGCAAAATGAAAATAATAATTCATTAGAAGAGTTAAGTAGAGAATGAAATATACTATCTTCTATATATGAATATAAAAGTTCATCGCCTATCTTTTATCCCCAGAACATCAATCAATATATATCCGAATCAAATATTCATCTTTGCACTACAAAGCCAAAGATATTCATCACCGTCATGTTCATCTAAACACTGCTCATCTTTGCACTACAGCCAAAGATATTCATCGAAATCATTCATCTTTGCACTACAAAAGCAAAGATATTTAGTTATATCATCATTTAGGACCGAGGATGATGAAAATTATTTTAAAGAAAACGAATCCAAAGAAACAAAAGAACAAATATTAAGGATTCAGACTTTACACAATCCAAGTTCAAAATACTTCATAAATAATCGTAGTGGAGTAAAATTCAAGAATGATCAAAAACATGGATACAATCAAAGCTAGTATCCATAATAGATATTTTGACGAAAAACAAAATTTAATTTTTCCGTGAAAAGTGCCGTATTCGTGAATAAGATCAGATATACATGAATAGTGCCGATGATCACGTGAATTAGAACTCTGACACTAAAAGATAGAAATTTCACAAAAAAAATCATCATGCTTCGTGAATAGTACTTCGTGAATAAGAACTCATGAATAAGAACTCGTGAATAGTAATTCATGAATAAGAACTCATGAATAAGAACCTCGACATAAAAAAGTTCCAAATTTGATAAAAGTTCCAACCAATATTTCTAAGATAATGATATTGAAGAAATAATATCATTTTTTTAAAAAATAATATCCCTTACCTCGTAGAGAATAAGATTTCCGACCGGAATATCGGATATAGTACCGAAAGAACTTGCACCAGATATAAGAATACTCAAAGTACTAAAATACTCACAAAATGCACTCGATATTATAGAGAGAGAAAGAGAGAGAAATTTGTAGTTTCTGGTGTGATTTTCAATTCTATCTAAACACTCTATTTATAGAAAAATGCTTAGAACACCAAAGCAAAAAATTTAATATAATAATATATATATATAAATTTTCTACGCCCAATATTTCAGTCAAAGATCAGCCACTCAAGTAGCCTATATCACAAAAAAAACGTTTTTGTAAATTAAAATATTTAAAACTTTCAAAAATCAATTATTTCGGAACTTCGGAACTTCAATAATTCATAATAAATAGCCCTTTTATCAGAAAATTCGAATCTTTCGATTTGTTAAGGAAATTAATTCTCTACAACTTTGGAGAAGAAAGTTTTTCAAAATTTCAAAAAGAAATTGACCGAAATCCATAAACGGACGATTTTACAGGCTATAATCAAATTTCAGTCAAGAAATGGGCCCACGAACATGTTTAACATGTTTTAAACAACTTTTGCAACAAAAATACTCTTCCTCCTCATATACTCATATATCCCACATTCATTATAAAAAATATCATCATTATTATATAATATAATAAAATATTATTTTATCAGAAAAGATAAAATATCAATTTTTAACAATTGTCACTTTAAAATTTTTCTCCATCTATAACCACATAAAATCAATATTTTCTCATCATATAAATCAATAATTAATTATTCACAAATAATATTACGAATCACAAGATCGCAAATCGTGCCGCTCCTGGAAAGAGGGGCTTTCAATAAGGATTTCTCCTTCTTTGGCGCCATTAATTAGGTGACCAAACCTCTCTTTAGATGTAACTTTCTAGACATTGCCAATAATATTTTCTAATAATATTATTCGTGATAATATGAATTATTGCTTCGATAATGGAAAATACTTGTGTGGTGACAATTATCAAAACAACGGTAATATAAAATATCAACGCAGCAATTATTGAATCAATAAAATAAAATATCAATAAAGAATTCACCGTAATAATTATTGAGTAGTGCCTTCTTACGTAAGAATCAATAATTGGTGCAATATCAGTATATCTTGTCTTGAACAACGCCAGACATCGTGTTTTAATCACCGGGTATTCCAAAGAAGGTGTTAATTGAGAACTACTACGCTAGTTATTTATAAACAACTTATACTTGTCATTTTCTTCATCCAATCGGTTTCCGTTATGGGCCCACAAAAGATCATACTAAATGTATTTAATATTCCTCGACAACAAGAATATTCCACGATCAAACGAATATTCCCCGACAACAATGAATATTTTATAACCACCTGCTTATTTTTTAAAATATATACGCATTTTACCCATAACTAACCACATTAATCAATTCAACCCTTACTATTTCAAAATAATAAATAGAGGAAATTAAATTTTATTTATTAATAATTTGGGATCTTACAAGAATCTCTTACCCGAAATATAATATTTCCTCAAATATAAATTATTATTAATTTTTAAAAATTAATTGAAGACATTTTAAAATTGAGATAATTTATTAAAAATTTTAAAATAATGAAACTTACAATAAGTAGTATTTTTTGTATAGTTTACGATATTAATCATTATATTGACTAAAATTAAATAAATTTATGTTAATTTTGAATTTAAAAATGTCTTGAGTTTGACTTTAAAAAGTCAATAATAATCTAATATTTTAAAACGGATGAAGTATTATCTCCGTTATCAATCATAAAATCATTGTTGACTTTTGAAAAACAATGTAAGATATTTTCATACTTAAAAATTGAGAAATTTCATTAAAAATTATAAAACCATAAAATTTTATAACGAGTAATTGTAAGACCCCAAATTTTATGAATAAAGATGATTTTTCTATAAATATTATTTCTAAATATTATGGAATGAATTTGATATAATGTTATAGTTGTGGGTAATATTTATAAATTTTGCAAAGTACGCAAGTTGTTATGTAATATTCGATTGGTCGGGGAATATTCGTTTTAACAGGGAATATTCGCATAACAACTAGACAATCATTCTTTGGACCTCATTAAATCGGAATTATTGTCGGATTGAGAAAACGACAAAAATATTTTATGAAAATAACGGCGGAAGTTTTACCGTTAACTGTTGAAACACCCGATGTTAAATGTACAGTAATACCCGTGGTTGCATAGTAGCACACAATATTGATTATTGATGCTTACGTGAGAAGTCACTCAATTTTGTTCAATTATTGCTACAGTAATTGTTGCATAGTATCTCACATTATTTGATTCAATTATTGTCAATATTTTATATATTATTAAATCAATAATTGAGACGACAAAGTTATTAATATTATTATTTACAATATTGACGATGTCTGTAAGTTCATCGAGGAGAGGTTTGGTCACCTAATTGCGCGCCAATAGGGAGAAATCCTTATTGGAAAGCCCCCTCTTTCCTGGGAATGACCTGGTCAATTAATATTGTGAATTATAATAATGGTGATAAATGTTGTTTTATTATTATTATAAATGTAATAAATCAGAAAACTTTTTATATAAAACATAATTCTTTTTATAAAGTTTTGTTTTATTTGATTATAAATAGAATATATTATATTTTATTATGCATAGTGTTTGCATAGTGCCTGCATAGTATTTGCATAGTAAAAACTTTTATATAAAAATGTAATACTTTTTATAAAGTTTTGTTTTATTTGATTATAAATAGAATATATTATATTTTATTATGCATAGTGTTTTGCATAGTGCTCGTATAAGTATTTTGCATAGTAAAAACTTTTTATATAAAACAGAATACTTTTTATAAAGTTTTGTTTTATTTGATTATAAATAGAATATATTATATTTTATTACATAGTACAACATAGTATCCTTTCCATTCTCCTATAAATAAGATGCTTAGTTAGAATTGAAAATCACACCAGAAATTCAGAGAATTCTTCTTCTATAATCTTGAGCGTATTTCTTTAGAGTTTAAGAAAGCTTTGAGCGTAGAAAATAGTGCAAGTTTTCTTCAAGTATATCCCCGCCCTACCCGTCGAAATACTCTTTTTTTGAAGGTAAGGGGTATTATTCTTTCGTATTCATGAAGAGAGTTATTTTCTTTCAATACTCATAAGGGTTGTTATTCCATTCTTTATTATTTTGTTGGAATAACCTGTCTGTGCGGTCTATCGCATGCCTGGTGAATTCTGTTATTATTTCATTCTTTATTATTCTGTTGGAATATCCTGTCTGTGCGGATTACGCATGACCTGGTTCCATTCTTTATTATTCTGTTGGAATATCCTCGCATGCATGCGATTACGCATGACCGGTTCCATTCTTTATTATTCTCGTGGAATATCCTCGTCTGCGCGCGGATTACGCATGACTTCGTTCCATTCTTTATTATTCGTTGGAATAACTCGTGCAATGCAGACATTACGCATACTTGGTGAATTCTTCATTATTCCATTCTTTATTATTCATTTGGAATAATCATTAACGTGGATTACCGCATGGCGGCAAAAAAAAATCCATTTCATGGTTTCATATATTCTATTCTACTCAATTGGTTAAAGTTTTGGCTTCTATACTCCATGAAATTAGTGGAATATCCTTGATATTTCAAGGCGCTTCGTCCAAAGATCTTTTCATGGAAATATTCTTCCGAGCATTCTTGAATTTTACTCCACAAAACAAAGATCATGTTGACAATTTGGGCGTTATTGATTTCGGATAAATTAAATTATAAATCTTTAAAATTTATCCTTGAACTTGTTTTATTGAATTCTTATATAATTGTCATCATCCTCATGTTTATAATATGTTGAAAGTCATCTGTGGGTCCAGAAGTGTATAGATGGAGTTGGTATGATTATGACCGAGGATTATTCTAAGATAATCATGACCGTAATGTTACAAATGATGTGGTAAAAATCTCATTGGTCAGTAGTGTATTGATGGATAGTTGTTGGCATGATCATGACCATTGATGAATACACGAATATCCTCGGTAGTAGTGCATGGATGATGTGGATTATTTATTAAAATGAGTCTCAAAGATAAAAGTGATGAAAACCTTTTAAATCATAGAAGATAGTAGATTTTATTCTCTACTTGACTCTTCTAATGGATTTCTTGTTCAATCGCAGCTTAAACTTGATGTTTATTATATTTTATCGCTTAACAACTCGTTGAAGGCTAATGATAATTTATTCTCAGTATTATCTTAGTCATAATATTTCTTCTTGGGCTAGTTGAGCTCACCCTTTCTTTCAATCGCTCTCTTGAAATGAGAATATAAATGGGACGAGTCTGGAAACGGAGTGATGGTATAGCATTAGTAGTCCTCACTATTCCGTGAAATAAAGGTGATAATAATTGTAATGAGGACTCCTTTTGAGTTTGTATAATCTCTAGTAGATAATATTTGTATTCAAACTTATAGTTTATGTTTGTATATTGTATACCTACAGTTGTATTAAGTAAGTTGTATTTGAATTCTGTACCATGTATCTGATGACCCAAGATGGATGATGTATACCTAATAATAATAATAATAATAATAATAATAATAGTACTAATAAGAATAACAATAATAATAATAATAAGTACTAATAAGAATAATAATAATAATAATAATAATAATAATAATAATAATAATAATAATAATAATAATAATAATAATATCCATAATAATAATAGTATTAATAATAATAATAACAATAACAATAACAATAATAATAATAATAATAATAATAATAATAATAATAATAGTACTAATAATAATAATAATAATAATAATAATAATAATGGTAATAATAATAATAATAATAATAATAATAATAATAATAATAATAATAATAATAGTACTAATAATAATAATAATAATAATAATAAAAATAACAATAAAAATAACAATAAAAATAAAAATAAAATAAAAATAAAATAAAATAAAATAAAATAATAATAATAATAATAATAACGATTAGTTATAATAATAATAATAATAATAATAATAATAATAATAATAATAATAATAATAATAATAATAATAATAATAATAATAATAATAATAATAATAATAATAATAATAATAATAATAATAATAATTCACACACCAAACTAGTTGTAGCAGCAGTTACATTGAAGCATAAGAAAACACAACTGTAAGACCCCAACTTTTATAGATAAAGATGAATTCTCTATAAATATCATTTTTAAATATTATGGAATGAATTTGATATAATGTTATAGTTGTAGGTAATATTTATAAATTTTGCAAAGTACGCAAGCTGTTATATAATATTCGATTGGTCGGGGAATATTCGTTTTAAAATGGAATATTCGTACAACGGCATAATCATTGGTGGACCCCACAACAAAATTATTGTTGGATTGAGAAAACGACAAAAATATTTTATGAAAATAACGGCGGAAGTTTTACCGTTAACTGTTGAAACACTTTCGTTAAAAGTACAAAGAATATGTCTGGCGTAAGTTACAAAAGATGTACATGGTATTGATTATTGATGCTTACGTGAGAAGTCACTTAATTTATTCAATTATTGTTACAGTAATTGCTGCATAGTATCTCACGTTATTTGATTCAATTATTGTCAATATTTTATATATTATTAAATCAATAATTGAGACGACAAGGTTATTAATATTATTATTTGCAATATTAACGATATCTAGAAGTTCTGTCAAGGAGAGGTTTGGTCACCTAATTGCGCGCCAATAGGGAAAAATCTTTATTGAAAAGCCCCCTCTTTCCTGGAAACGACCTGGTCGATTAATATTGTGAATTATAATAATGATGATAAATATTGTTAAAAATATTGAGAGAAATTTTTTTATGAAGTAATTGTTATAAATTTTGCTTATTATTTGGACCCCACTTACCCATTTTTAAAAAAACAATCGAGAAAAGTTATCTCATTTTGCTTTTATTTCTTATATATATATATATATATATATATATATATATATATATATATATATATATATATATATAGAAAAGTGATGATGGGAGTGGTGGGTGGGGGAGTGTGTGCGTGTGTGGGAGGAGTATAATTGTTAGTATAGTATATATATAATAAAGTGTGTGCATGTGTGTTGAAAAGGAAGTTAGTGGAGTAAATTGGTGGAAGATTTGTAAGCCTTTGCCGAAAGGCAAAGGTTATAAATATATTTATATTTTATAAGTTTTGTTTTATTAGAATATTTTATTAATACTGCATAGTAAATCAATCTGGACCGTTCATGAATTAGTTACTATGCAGTCCATTCTTCTATAAATAGAAGCTCATTCCTTCATTATTTTTTACGAATTCACTGAAACTCTAGATAGAGAAATTATAGAGAAGCTATAGAAAAGTATTCTGCTCCTTCTCTACTCTTATATTCAGTTTCTTTTACGGTAAGAGATATTATTTGTTGTACTCGTAAGGGGTATTATTTCTTTTGTATTCATGAAGAGAACTTCTGTTATTCCATTCTTTATTATTCTGCTGGAATAACCAGTATACGCGGACTACCATATACTTGGTGACATTCTTCTAAATATTCTGTCTTTATTATTATTCAGTTGGAATATCCTGTCATATGGCGTTCTGTGGGACACAATTCCGCTCTTTATTATTATTATCCCGTTGGAATATCCTCATGCATAATGCGCTTACGCCGGACTGAATTCCGCTCTTTATTATTCTGTTGGAACATCCCGCTTGCGCAATTTTGCCTCGACTTCGGAGTTACTCATTATTTATTATTCTCATTGAATAACCAATACATCGCGAAGCACCGCATGCATGGTGATTTCTTTTGTTATTCCATTCGTTATTATACTCGATTTGGTTAAAGTTTTGACTTCTATACTCCATGAAATTAGTGGAATATCCTTGATATTTGCGCTTCATCCAAAGATCTTTTCATGGAAATATTCTTCTCGAGCATTCTTGAATTTTACTCTACAAAGCAAAGATCATGTTGACAATTTGGACGTTATTAGTTCTGAATAAATTAATTCTTGAACTTGTTTTATTGAATTCTTATATCATTGTCATCATCCTCATGTTTATATTTTTGAAAGTCATCTGTGGCTTTGTAGTGCATAGATGGACTTGGTATGATTATGACCGAGTGATTATTCGATTGTAATCATGACCGTAATGTTACAAATGATGTGGTAAAAGTCGTCATTGGCCCGTAGTGCATTGATGGACAGTTGTTGGCATGATCATGACCATTAATGAATACACAAATATTCTTGGCCCGTAGTGCATCGATAATTATGGTCGTAATACTAAAGAATATCCTTAGCCGTAGTGCAGGGGTGATTCGATGATGTGAAATATTTATTAAACTGAGTCTCAATGATAAAAGTCATGAAAAACCTTTTAAATCATAGAAGATAGTAGATTTTATTCTCTACTTGACTCTTCCAATGGATTGCTTATTTCCGCTGCAGTTAAACTTGATGTTTGTTATATTGTATCGCTTTAACAATTGCTTTAAGGCTAATGATAATTTATTCTCGTATTATCTTAGTCATAATATTTCTTCTTGGGCTAGTGGAGCTCACCCTTTCTTTCACCGTTCTCTTGAAATGAGAATATATTTGGACGAGTCTGGGAACGGAGTGATGGACCAGATGATAGTATTAGTAGTCCTCACTATTCATTAAATAGGGTAACAATAAATGTAATGAGGACTTATTCTGAGAGTGGATATTGTCCGAGAGATGATTTGTTGTATTAAAACTCACAAGATATGTTTAGTCGTATTTTTACACGACCGTCAGAGTATAATTAAGTTGTATTTGAATTTTGTACTATGTATTTGGCGACTCAAGATGGGTGATGTATACCTATTTTGGGGGCATCATAGTTAGTATCAAAGCTTAGGGATATGATCCCCGACTAAGATGTGAGAATAGAACTAGAAGGGGAGAGACGGGAATTCTTCGCTAGTATGACCTACCTAAGTTTTTTGGTATTTAATTGGTCAATGAAATATAGGGATAATATGTTACATGTCAATTAACATTTTGTTTTGTGGCATGATGTCTGAAAATGACATCCGAGAATGTTGAGAATAACAATGGAGCCAAAGCGATCGTTGATTCACCACATATCAATAATCGAGGATAATGTGCATCGTGAAGGCGACAATCCTCATGCAAACAATAACACCGACTAAATGATGAATGATGGAATGTTCAGAGGCTTTATGCAATTCATGCAACAAGAAAGAGGCGGCTCCTATCCAAAATGTAGGTGGAAACACTCGAAACTCTCGAGACGGTCCACCGCTAAATGCAGTTCAAGGAGCCGGGACCACCAGAGTTTATTGGAGAGCCAAAACCACTTAAGGCGGAAGCATGGATAAAGCAGATCACCAAGATATTTGATGTCTTGGGATGCTCAGAGAGCAAAAGGTTCCTTTCACGCCTTTATGTTGCGAGGAGAGGCTGATTCTTGGTGGGGAATCGGTAAAGCGTATCACTTTCGACTGCCCATGAAGATGTCTTGGGAGAAGTTCCAAGAACTTCAATGACAAGTACTTTCCCAAAAGTATTCGTCACATGAAGGAGGTAGAATTCATCAAGTTAGAAGCGAGAATAATATGATGATGTCACAATGCGAAGATAAGTTTCTTTGAGTTGTCCCATTTAGGCGTCCCACTTGGTGGATAATGAAGAGATAATGACGGGATGTTTTAAGAGGTTTGAAGTCGAAATACGTCAACATCTTATTTCTCATAAACTGTGTTTGTATTCAGATGTTGTAAATAGGGCTCAGTTAGTGGAGCGCGATAACGAGTCAACGCAACCAAAAGAGAGCAGCTGGCAAAATGATAATACCAGTGAGAGCAGTCATCGAAGCGGTGACAACAAACGTGGAGGGAATCAACAGGCCAGAAATGGTAACCACTTCGGTGGTAATCAGGGCCAAAAAAATAAGAATGGACATTTGAAGAAGAGGAGATTCAACAATGATGGAAAGATGTCAGCACCAGCACTCGTTGTTAAAGAAGGAGAATGACCACCTATCATATGCTTTAAATGCGGAGGAGAGGGACACAGCAGTCCAAATTGTGCGATGCCGTCCAAAGCATGTTATAATTGTGGAAGAGAAGGTCACTTAACCTGATTTTGTCGTTCACCAAAGACAAGTTCAGCTAGGATGGAGGCACCAAAGGCCGTCCCAAAAAAGTCAAAGCCGGTAGTGCAAGGGAGAGTGTTTGTTGTGACCTCCCAGAAAGCAAGGAACCCGAACGAGATCATCACGGGTAAGCTTATCATAAACTCTAGCGAAGTCTGTACTTTATTTGATACCGGTGCTACCCATTCTTTTATTTCTCCTACTTGCGCTCAACGATTAAATTTGACTCTGGAGAAATTAGACTTTGACTTATCTGTGGAAACTCCGTTCAGAGAAACCTTCATTACATCCACTGTTTATAAGTCTTGTTTGGTTTAAATCGGTACCCTCACATTACCTATCTATCTTATTTCATTGAAAATACTTGCATTTGACGTGATTCTAGGGATTGATTGGTTAACTACTCATTATGCTAAAATTGATTATTTTCGTAAGGTTGTTAGCTTTCATATTCCTAATCAACCTATTATGCGAATTCAAGCGACCAAACCATTAAAATAAATCATGGTCATCTCAAGCCATAAAGCTATTTGTTTATTGAAAAACGGATGTCAAGCTTTCTTAGCCCACGTCATAGATCTAAACAAAAATACGTCAGTTTTGAATGATATTTCTATTGTTAATAAATTTCTGACGTATTCCTGAAGAACTTCTGCCTACCCAGAGCATGAAATTGAATTTTGTATCGACCTTGAACCCGGTACAAAACCCATTTCAAAGCCCCATATCGAATGGCTCTATTGAACTTCGAAGAGTTAAAGACTCAATGCGAGGAATTGTTAGACATTGGCTTTATTCGTCCTAGTAATTCTCCTTGGGGTGCTCTGTTCTATTCATGAAGAAGAAAGATGGGAGTATGCGACTTTGTATTAATTATCGGAGTTGAATCATGTCACCATCAAAAATAGGTACCTATTGCCACGTATTGATGACTTGTTTGACCAGGTTGCAAGGAGCCAAATTCTTTTCAAAGATTGATCTTCGTTCTTGGATATCACTAATTGAAGATCGAACCAGATGACATTCCAAAGACGGCTTTGAAACCTAAGATGCATTATGAATTCCTAGTCATGTCCTTTGGATTGACTAATGCTCTGTTGCCTTCATGGATATGATGAATCGAGTATTCAAGGAATATTTGGATCACTTTGTGGTCGTCTTTATTGATGACATCCTTATTTTTCCAAAAGTAGTGAAGATCATGAAAGCAACACTTGAGGTGACACTCCAAAAGCTTTGTGAATACAAGCTTTATGCCAAGTTAAAGAAATGTGAGTTACGGCTTGAGGAAGTAGCATTCCTTGGGCACGTAGTATCAAGTCATGGAATATCAGTTGACCGACAAAGATTGAAGTAATTCAAAGTTGGAAGCACCTAAATCGAATGAAATGCGTAGCTTTCTCGACTTAAATTTGGTTATTATCGGAGATTAAATGGAAGGATTTTCTCGAATAGCTACTCCATTAACTTAGCTGACTCGAAAAGATACAAAGTTCGGTTGGAGCGAAGAATGTGAGAAGAGTTTTTAAGAACTCAAGAGGAGACTCATTTCAAGACCTGCTACGCAATACCATCCGCCTCGGAGGATTTGTTGTCTACAGTGATGCTTCGGGTAAAGGGTTGGGATGTGTTCTCATGCAACATGGGAAAGTCATAGCCTATGCCTCAAGACAACTCAAAGAATATGAGAGGAATTATCCTAATCATTACCTAGAATTAGCAAATTGTTGTCTTCGCGCTTACTTAAAATTTGGAGGCATTACTTGTATGGGGAGAAGGTGGAGATCTTTACGGATCATAAAAGCCTCAAATATTTCTTCACTCAAAAGGAACTCAACATGCGACAACGACGTTGGCTTGAACTTTTGAAAGATTATGATCATACCATCCAATACCATCCTGGAAAAGCGAACGTGGTAGCTGACGCATTAAGTAGAAGATCATATGCAAGTACGAGTGCAATATTGTCAACATAAAGGCCCATTTTGTGTGACTTGCAAAGGATGGAGATAGAGTTAAAGACTATAGGGACCCATGTGATGATGGCGAATATACGAGTAGAACCAACTTTAATTGATAAAGTTAAAGCTGCTCAAGCAACAGACATGGAGCTGATGCGTATGAGGAAGAAAGTGCAAGAAGGTGCTATGCCCGAAGCAAGAATCGATGAAGAAGGAATACTTTGAGTCAACTCCAGACTTTGTGCTCCTAATGACCCTGATTTAAAGTATAAAATCATGATGGAGGTGCATAACACACCGTTTGCAATCCATCCTAGGAGTACCAAAATTTATCATGATATTCGTCATACATTTTGGTGGAGCAATATGAAGAGAGAGATAGCGTTGTTTATCTCAAGGTGTCTAACTTGTCAACGAGTTAAAGCAGAGCATCAAGTATCAAAAGGTCCATTGCAAACACTTGAAATTCCAGAATGAAAGTGGAAGCACATTACCATGGATTTCGTTACCGGTCTTCCTAAGGTTTCTCAAGGTATAGATGCGATTTGGGTCATTGTTGATAGATTGACCAAGTCTGCTCATTTCTTACCGATACGAGAAACTTATACACTTGAACGTCTTACTCGTATGTCACTCAGTTCATTTAATAATTGTCATAGTAGTTGCTGCATAGTATCTCATATTATTTATTCAATTATTGTCACAGTATCATCTGTACAATATTTTATATTATTAAATAAATAATTGAGACGACACAATTATTCATATTATTATTTGCATAATTGACAATGTCGGAGGGAAAAGAAGGGAGCATGTCATCATTTTAAGTCACATTTTGTAAAAGATATTTTACCAACTAGCTAGGTGTCATGTCTTTTATGAAGTCACCCCATTTAATTAGATTAGTAAGTAATCTTATGATGATTAAGAGAGAGATTGAACAAGAAGGTGGGAGAATGCTTATAGATATATATCTTATATCTATATATTTTATTCCAACATAAAACAAAAATATAATCATTTCTCTTTCATCTTTTATTTAGTTCACTTATCTTATTTTCTATCTTAACCACTAAAGCAAAACTAGAAAGAGAGAGATAGAGAGAGAGAGAGAGAATTCGGTGGGTAAAAAGAGAGAAAGAAGAAGGAGATCCACCATTGATGCTCCCTAAGTTCATCTCATACTTTGGAAGAGAAAGAAGAGTAGCACAAAAATCAAGGTATAAACTCTAATTTTAAAGCTTTTAATTTCATTTCTTTTGTTTGTTTAATGGAATATGGAGTTTGTGTTTTATAACTTAAAAACTATAAATTTATATGATTTATAGTGTTTCATGTTTAGGTCTAACATATTTGAGTGTTAGAAAGTGAATCAAAAGGAGAGAAAAAGAAACTAGTTTTTCTTAAAGTTAGAAAACTCTAGTTTTCTCTTCCTTTGATCAACTACCATTTTTAATCTACGCCTTCTTTTTATGATCCGTCAAATAGAGGTGCTAGATATGTAAGTTAACTACTAAACTCAAGTGGTAGAACTAAAAAATGTTGAGTACACAAGCCGTAGTGGCTATTTTTGCCAAAATAGTTTCGTTGTTAAATAGAGAAACAAACTATTTTTGGACAGTCACTGTCAGGGGCAATTTTGTCATTTTTTTGACATTCAAAAATTCTGGAAAACTTTGGGATGATAATATGATGAGTTATCTTTCAAACCCAAGTGGAATCACCGAAAAAGGAGTTATAGATTTTCATTTGGACTATTTTTAGCAAAGTAGGAAAAAATCAAAAATCCCAAAAATATACTGCCCAAGATTTTTCAAGGGAAGTTTCGGCCACTTAATTTTTGAAATAAATTCCGGCCTTTTTGGACATGAAAATATATGATATAAAGTAGCTCCTGTCCAAAAATGAGCTCATTCCGGCTTAAAATGACCAAGTTATGGCCATTTCAATATTTTGGGTTTTCCAACAAAAACTGCTATAACTGGAGTTCTATAACTCCGATGGCCACGAAATTTAAACTGGAGGTTCATGTTAATACGTGTAAGATTATTCCAAGAGATAGGAATTTTTGGATTTGAGAATGATGGGGCTAATTTCTTAAGTTACGAACTAAAAATAATTTTTGAAAAATACTAAAAGGAGTTGAAAAATTATAGAAAAATTCTTTTTGTGTATAATATATATATATATATATATATATATATATATATATATATATATATATAGGTTTGGCCAAAGGATAGAAAAATAATAAGTTAATTTGTTATTTTCGTAAAAAGATTAGTGAATCCAGCTTGCTGGATTGAAGAATTAAGGAATCCAGGCTTGCTGGATTGATAATCAGTTGAATTCAGTTTGCTGGATTGAATGATTATGAATCTAGGCTTGCTGGATTGAAATATTTATGAATCCAGACTTACTAGATTGAAGGATTATGAATCCAGGCTTGCTGGATTGAAGATTTATGAATCCAGGCTTACTGGATTGAAAGATTTATGAATCCATGCTTGCTGGATTGAAGGATTATGAATCCAGGCTTGTTGGATTGGAAGTCAGTTGAATCCAGTTTGTTGAATAGTTTACTGAATTGGAGATTAGTTTGAATCTAGTTTGCTGGATTGAAAGTTAGGTCAATCTAGTTTGATGAATTAGTCAATCCAGGTTGCTGAATTGGTATGTTTGAATAATCCAGACTATAGTAATAGTATTCTACTTACTAGATTATAAAGAAGAACTAATAAAAGGAAATATTAAGTGTTAAATCATAATGTATATGATAAAATAATTAAAATATTATCAAATGATAATAATAATAATGATGGTTTTACAATAATTGATTATGTGATTAAATGGTAGCTAATTTACTGATAGAGTAGTTGTATTATATTATAAAGTATGATATGTTGATTGCAAGATCAATATTAACAATGATAGGTCTTTACAATAAAGAAATTAAATTAAATTGCGTAGCAGTAGATCGCAGTTGAGGCAAGTTCTCTAACTCAAACTTGAGTTATTATTTTCAAAGCATGTTAGTGAATAATTATCGTTGATTATTCACATCTATATTAGTTATTGATACTCGCACTTGGTGCAATTAAATTCATGTTCTATTATTATTGAACTGTGAATTAGTTAAAGTTCATTCATTCATGAACTGTTTAAGATATTGATCTATGCTAATTGTATCAGCTAGATCAAGTATATTTAAATTTGTTAAATCAAATATGTTGTTAAAAGCTGTTCTTCACCAATTAATTTGGTAAGGACTCAAGTCTGAAGAAAAAAATAATTTGATTAAAGCATTATTGGAAAACAATTATTACTCGTATATTAAGTGTTTATGCATAATACACCGGGTATGAAAGGCTGATCCCCTTGATTGCCAAAACTTATTAAAACGACCAGTTTAAATACTGACAACCTTAGCATATGTTCATGGTCATTATGACCACTCAATATCTATTATTCAATTATTCGAATATTCAGTTATCAAAACCTAATTCTTGTTCTTTTATAATTGATTTCTATTGTTGAACATTAAACAATAAATTCCTTGTTAATCATGATATATCTTCCTTGTATTTAAACTTGATAAGCAAATTCTGAAAGGCCCCAACTTTTTTATAAATGAAGATTTAATTTCCTCTATTTATTATTTTGAAATAGTAAGGGTTGAATTGATTAATGTGGTTAGTTATGGGTAAAATGCGCAAATATTTTTAAATAAGCAAGTGGTTATAAAATACTCATTGTTGTCGGAGAATATTCATTTGGTCGTGGAATATTCTTGCTGCGTCGGGAATATTAAATGCGGCCAGTAGCGACCTTAATGTGGGCCCCATAACTAAAAAGCAATTGGATGAAGAAAACGACAAGAATAAGTTTTTATAAATAACTTGGCGTAGTTATTATTCAGAGATTATCTTTGTTGGAATACCCGTTGGTTAAAACACGATGTCTGGCGTTGTTGCGTAGTAGCACACGGTATTGCACCAATTATTGATTCTTACGTGAAAGACACTACTCGATAATTATTACGATGTAATTCTTTATTGATTATTTTATTTTATTGATTCAATAATTCTTTGCGTTGATTTTTTATATTCTTTGTTTTAATAATTGTCACTACACAATATTTTTCATTATCGAAGCAATAATTCATATTATCTGAATAATATTATTAGAAAACATTATTGGCAATGTCTAGAAAGTTACATCTAAAGAGAGTTTGGTCACCTAATTGCGCGCCAGTAAGGAGAAATCCTTATTGGAAAGCCTCCTCTTTCCTGGGAACGGCCTGGTTGCCAGTACTGTGATTCTATAATATTATTTGTGAATAATTAATTATTTATTTATATGATGAAGAAAGTATTGATTTTATGTGGATATAGATGGAGAAAATTTTTAAAGTGACAATTGTTAAAAATTGATATTTTATCTTTTCTGATAAAATAATATTTTATTATATTATTATAATAGAATAATGATGATATTTTTACAATGAATGTGTGATATATGAGTATATGAGGAGGAAGAGTATTTTTGTTGCATTAAATGATTAACACATGTTTTGTGTGTCGGTGGACCCCATTTCTTGGTTGAAATTTGATTATAGCACAATAAAATCGTCCGTATGTGGATTTCGATCAATTTCTGTTTGGAATTTGGAAAAACCTTCTTCTGTAAAGTTGTAGAGAATTGAATTTCCTATAAAAACTTGTGGGATTCGAATTTTTTGATAAAAGGGCTATTTATTATGAATTATTGAAGTTCCGAAGTTCCGAAATAATTGATTTTTGGAAGTTTTAATAATTTTATTAAGAAAAACATTTTTATTGTTTTGGTTGGCCCCCCATGTGTTGTAAACATGCTGATTTCAAGAGTCTTAGTGGGCGTAGGAAATTTGATTATATATATTATTATTATATTAAATTTTCTGCTTTGGTGTTCTAAGCTATTTTCTATAAATAGGGTGCTTAGGTTAGAATTGAAAATCACACCAGAAACTAAAGATTTCTCTCTCTATAATATCGAGCGTATTTTGTGAGTATTTTAGTACTTTGAGTATTGCTATATCTGCAAGTTCAGAGTTCAAAGACACTATATCCGATATTTCGATCGGAAGTCTTTTCTTTTTGCGATGTAAAGGATATTATTTTTTTAAAAAATGATATTAATTCTTCAATATCATTATGCTGAAATATTGGTTGAAACTTTTTATTAAATTTGGAACTTTTTCATGTCGGGGTTACTATTCATGAGTTACTATTCATGAGTTACTATTCACGAGTTACTATTCACGAGTACTATTCACGAAGGATGATGATGTTTTTTTTGTGAAATTTCTATCTTTTAGTGTCGGAGTTATTATTCACGTATACGGCACTATTCACGAATACGACACTATTCACAGAAAAATTAAATTTTCTTTTGTGTCCAAGATCGTCTGTTATGATTCCTATCTTGGATTGGATCTATGTTTTGGTCTTCATTCTTGAATTTTACTCCACTCTGATTATTTATGACGTATTTTTGAACTTGGATTATTTAAAGTACGAATCCTTAATATTTGTTCTTTTGTTTCATTGGATTCATTTTCTTTAAAATATTTTTCATCATCTTCAGTCCTAAATGATGATATAACTGAATATCTTTGGCCTGTAGTGCAAAGATGAATGATTTTATAATGAATATTTTTGGTAGTAGTGCAAAAAGATGAGCAGTGTTTAGATGAACATGACTAATGATGAATATCTTTGGCCGTGTGCAAAGATGAGCAGTGTTGAGATGAACATGACCAACTGATGAATATCTTTGGCCCGTAGTGCAAAGATGACTATTTGATTCAAGATGTATATTGATTGATGTTACAGGGATAAAATATCGATGATGGACTTTTAAATTCATAGATGATAGTAAATTTCATTCTCTACTTAACTCTTCTAATGAATTGTTATTTCCGCTGCAGTTGTTGATCTAAAACTTGTTGTCTAATGTATTCTATCAGATTTTTCCCTGTTGAAGACCAAGGATAATTTTTTGTACATTATCTTAGTCATAATATTCTTTACTGGGCTAGTTGAGCTCACCCTTTTCCTTTTTGTTCCATTTTTCTTCTCAGGAGACGAGAATATAGCGGGAACTAGTCGGGGTGTGGATTAATGGTTCAAGACAGTTGTTTTAGTAGTCCTCATTATTATGTAAAATAGTGTATCAATAAGTGTAATGAGGACTTATTTTAGTGTGGATATTGTCTAGAAGACAATATTTGTATTTAAACTCACAGTTTATGTGTTGTCGTATTTTGCACGACAATTGTATTAATGAAGTTGTAGTTGTTTCTGTACCATGTATTTGGCCACTCAAGAATGGGTGATGTATACCTATTTTGGGGGCGTCACGGTTAATATCGAGCTTAGGGATATGATCTCTGGCGGAGATCGGGGAATAGAACTAGGAGGAGAGGCGAGTAAATCCTTAGCTAGTGTGTCCTACTAAAGCTTATTTGTTGGTGGAGTCATAATATAGGGGTATTATGTGATTTTTTAATTTGTTTAATTAACCCTTGTTTTATGGCAGTATTTGAGAATGGCAACTGAGAACGTTAACAATAGAGTGAATGAGATTATGGAGACACCTTTAGTCACCAACCAGGCTAATGTGATGTCAGGCGAAGAAGGAATTAGAGATATCCATGTGGTGAGTGAAGAATTTATAGTTGTACCCGAGATAGTCATAGAGGTAACAGCTGAGAGTGTGGAAGAAGGGGAAGAAGAGGTACCTGAGGAGAATTTATTAGAGGTATTTTATGATCAAAATGTAGAATTTCAAAATCATATCCATAAGTTAGAAGAGCAGGCTGAAGAACGGCAGGCGGTCGTGGAGCAAAAGGATGCAACGATTCAAGCTTGTGTTACCCGATATGTGATGCTTGAACAGAAGCACTCTTTGGCAGAGTATAAGATGATAAAGCTAGAATCTGAGTTGAAAGAAGAAATAACTGAACGAGTGAGAATGAGTGATGCATGGGTTAAAGCCGCACGACGCGTTGATATTGTGGAAAGAGATGTCCGATCTAAGAAGAGAAGATTTAATGATGACGGGAAGACATCATCAGCAGCACCAACACCAGCAACAAATTCTAAGGGAAAAGAAAGACCGCCAGTTAGATGCTACAGATGCGGAGAAGAGGGACACATAAGTCCAAACTGTTCACAACCTTCCAAGGTATGTTATAATTATGGAAAAGAAGGTCATATCGCTCGAGATTGTACGGTAGCGAAACCCAATTCAGCGGGGATGGTGACTCAAAAGGCTATCCCGGACAAGTCAAAGTCAACGGTTCCTGGAAGAGCGTTTTTCGTGACTGGTCAGAATATGAGGAACCCGAACGAAGTTAGCACGAGTTAGTTAATTATAAATTCTTACGAAGTTTATACCTTATTAGAATCTTTAGGTTCTACCCATTCATTTATCTCTCCCGCTTATACTCAGCGCGTTTAAACTTGACTCGGGAGAAAATTAGACTTTGACTTATCTGTTGAAACTCAGTTATGAGAAACTTTATTATATCCACTTTGTTTATAAATCTTGTTTGATCCAAGTTGGCACCATCACATTACACATTGACCTTATTTCTTTAAAGATACTTGCTTTTGATGTGATTTTGGGGATTGATTGATTAACTACTCATCATGCCAAAATTGATTGCTTTCGTAAGGTTGTTAGTTTTCATATTCCTAAGCAACCTGTTATTAGAATTCAAGCAACCAAACCATTGAAGTCAAACACTTTCATATCAAGCCATAAAGTCATTCGTTTATTGAAAAACGGATGTCAAATTTTCTTAGCCATGTTATGGACTTGAACAATAATACGTCAGATTTGAATGATATTTCTGTTGTTAGTAAATTTCCTGACGTATTTCCTGAAAAATTTCCTGACCTACTCCCAGAGCGTGATATTGAATTTTGTATCGACTTTGAACCCGGTACAAAACCCATTTCTAAAATCTCATATAGAATGGCTCCTATTGAACTTCAGGAGTTAAAGACCTAACAACAGGAGTTGGTACCTTAGCCTTTATCTGGTGACTTCCTTTGTGGAATACACCGAAGCCAGACTCTCTATAGGGGAAGCCATATTTGTGTGGTAGTAAACTGATAGGTGTCATTGTGACGTGCTATCCGAGATTGGGATATGAGTCACAGTTGAGAGCAACCTAAGTCAGTAATCAAAATACGTAGCTTTCTAGGCTTAGTTGGTTATTATCGGAGATTCGTTGAAGGATATTCTCGAATCACTATTTCATTAACGCAGCTGACTCATAGAGATACAAAATTCGAATGGAGCAAGGAATGTGGGAAGAGCTTCGAAGAACTCAAGAGGAGACTCATTTTGGCACATGTTACGACCATACCATCCTCGGAAAAAGCGAACGTGGTAGGCGGCGCGTTGAAGCGGAAGATCGTATCGTTTACAAGTGCGAATATCTGAACCTACGTGAAGATAGTAAATATACGATTAGAATCGACTTTAATCGATAAATTTAAAGATGCTCAAGCTACAGACCTGGAGTTGATGAATATGAAGAAGAAGATACAAGAAGTCGTTATTCCAAAAGCAAGAATCGGCGATGTAAGGAAAGCTCAAACCTTCGATTTATTAGTCCATTTAAAATCCTCGATCGAATAGGAACTGTGGCCTATAGACTCGTTTTACCGCCAAGTATGACGCGTGTTCATAACATTTTTCGCGTATCGATGTTATGTAAATATGTGGACGACCCGAACCACATTATTGAGTTAGAACCAGACGAGATAGCAGAAGATTTAATGTACGAGGAGGTACCAGTCAAGATATTGGATGGGAAGGAGCATGTCCTACACATGTCAATTTCGAGGATGAAATTTCATAAGGAGGGGAGGTTGTAAGGCCCCAACTTTTTTATAAATGAATATTTAATTTCCTCTATTTATTATTTTGAAATAGTAAGGGTTGAATTGATTAATGTGGTTAGTTATGGGTAAAATGCGCAAATATTTTTAAATAAGCAAGTGGTTATAAAATACTCATTGTTGTCGGAGAATATTCGTTTGGTCGTGGAATATTCTTGCTGTCGGGGAATATTCATACGACGGTGCAGCCTTGTGTGGGCCCCATAACGAAAAGCAATTGGATGAAGAAAACGACAAGTATAAGTTCTTTATAAATAGCAGGCGTAGTTGTTACCATTAATCTTGTTGGAATACCGGTGGTTAAAACACGATGTCTGGCGTTGTTGCAGCAATAGCGCCAGTATTGCACCAATTATTGATTCTTACGTGAAGAAGGCACTACTCAATAATTGTTACGATGAATTACTATTCGATATTTTATTTTATTGATTCAATAATTGTTGCGTTGATTTTTTATATTACTGTTGTTTCAATAATTGTCACTACACAGTATTTTTCATTATCGAAGCAATAATTCATATTATCTGAATAATATTATTAGAAAACATTATTGGCAATGTCTAGAAAGTTACATCTAAGGAGAGGTTTGGTCACCTAATTGCATGGCCAAGAATGAGAGAAATTCTTATTGGAAAGCCCCTCTTTCTGAGGAGCGGCTGGTTGCGATCTTGTGATTCTGTAATATTATTTGTGAATAATTAATTATTGATTTATATGATGAGGAAAATATTGATTTTATGTGGATATAGATGGAGAAAATTTTTAAAGTGACAATTGTTAAAAATTGATATTTTATCTTTTACGATAAAATAATATTTTATTATATTATTATAATAGAATAATGATGATATTTTTACAATGAATGTGTGATATATGAGTATATGAGGAGGAAGAGTATTTTGTTGCATTAAATGATTAACACATGTTTTGTGTGTGTGGGGTGGACCCCATTTCTTGGTGAAATTTGATTATAGCACAGCAAAATCGTCAGGTATATGGATTTCGGTCAATTTACATTTGAAATTTAGAAAAACTTTCTTACACGCAAGTTGAAGAGAATTGAATTTCCTATAAAAAGCGCATGATTCAATTTTACGATAAAAGGGCTATTTATTATGAATTATTGATGTTCAAAGTTCAAATAATTGATTTTTGAAAGTTTTAATTATTTTTATTAAGAAAAACGTTTTTATTGTTTTGGTTGGCCCCCCATGTGTTGTAAACATGCTGATTTCAGGAGTCTTAGTGGGCGTAGGAAATTTGATTATATATATTATTATTATATTAAATATTCTGCTTTGGTGTTCTAAGCAATTTCCTATAAATAGGGTGCTTAGGTTACAATTGAAAATCACACCAGAAACTAAAGATTTCTCTCTCTATAATATCGAGCGTATTTTGTGAGTATTTTAGTACTTTGAGTATTGCTATACGGTGTAAGTTCCTTCAGCACTATATCCAGTATTTCAGTCAGAAGTACTATTTTTGCGAGGTAAGGGATATTTTTTTTTAAATGATATTATTTCTTCAATATCATTATGCTAAAATATTGGTTGGAACTTTTTATTAAATTTAGAACTTTTTCATGTCGGGGTTACTATTCATGAGTTACTATTCACGAGTTACTATTCATGAGTTACTATTCATGAGTACTATTCACGAAGCATGATGATTTTTTTTGTGAAATTTCTATCTTTTAGTGTCGGAGTTATTATTCACGTATACGGCACTATTCACGTATACGACATTATTCACGAATACGACACTATTCACAGAAAAATTAAATTTTCTTTTGTGTCCAAGATCGTCTGTTATGATTCCTATCTTGGATTGGATCTATGTTTTGGTCTTCATTCTTGAATTTTACTCCACTCTGGTTATTTATGATGTATTTTTGAACTTGAATTATTTAAAGTATGAATCCTTAATATTTGTTCTTTTGTTTCACTGGATTCGTTTTCTTTAAAATATTTTTCATCATCCTCAGTTCTAAATGATGATATAACTGAATATCTTTGGCCTGTAATGCAAAGTTGAATAATTTTATAATGAATATCTTTGGCCCGTAGTGCAAAGTTGAACAGGTGTTTAGATGAACATGACTAACTGATGAATATATTTGGCCCGTAGTGCAAAGATGAACAGGTGTTGAGATGAACATGACCAACTGATGAATATCTTTGGCCGTAGTGCAAAAAAATGACTATTTGATTCAAGATGTATATTGATTGATGTTACTGAGGATAAAATATTGATGATGGACTTTTAAATTCATAGATGATAGTAGATTTCATTCTCTACTTAACTCTTCTAATGAATTGTTGTTTCATTGCAGATTGTTGATCTAAAACTTGTTGTCTATTGTATTCTATCAAATTTTTCCTGTTGAAGACTAAAGATAATTTTTGTACATTATCTTAGTCATAATATTCTTCTTGGGCTAGTTGAGCTCACCCTTTTCCTTTTGTTCCATTTTTCTTCTCAGGAGACGAGAATATAGCGGGAACTAGTCGGGGTGTGGAGTAATGGTTCAAGACAATTGTTTTAGTAGTCCTCACTATTATGTAAAATAGTGTATCAATAAGTGTAATGAGGACTTATTTGAGTGTGGATATTGTCTAGAAGATAATATTTGTATTTAAACTCACAGTTTATGTGTTGTCGTATTTTGTACGACAATTGTATTAATGAAGTTGTAGTTGTTTCTGTACCATGTATTTGGCGACTCATAATGGGTTGGATGGAATGGACCTGTTTTGGGGTCGTCACAAATTCGATGTTTACCCTTGCTATATCATGACATTGATTTTAGCTAAGCCAAAGACGTCCAAGAAGGACAAAAGCAAAGGAAAAGTGCAGGAATAGATAATGCGAATGTTTATGTATTATAATATATTATGTACATTAGTATTGTAAACCTTTTGTGTTACTAAGGATAACTTAAGTAAGGTATGTTTAAATTAAGGTTAATATACCTTGGGATATTATTGTAAGACTTTATTATAATGAACACTGTATGTTTATTATTCCACAATAGTTTATAGAATGCTTATGATGATGATGGATCGTGAGCACCAAACCCGAGGTTAGAGAACCCGGATTTGGGGGCGTCACACCAAGGACCCACGTGATGATGTCAAATATACGAGTTGAACCGACCTTAATCGATAAAGTTAAAGCTGCTCAAGTTACAGACCCGAAGATAATAAATATGAAAAAGAAAGTACAAGAAGGTGTTATTTCAGAAGCAAGAATCGACGAAGAGAGGAAATCTCAAACCCTTGATTTATTGGTCCATATGAAATCCTCGATCGAGTAGGAACTGTGGCCTATAGACTCGCCTTACCGCCAAGTATGTCTCGTGTTCATAACGTTTTTCACATATCTATGTAACGTAAATATGTGGAAGACCAACATTATTGAACTAGAACCAAATGAGATAGGGAAAGATTTAACGTATGAAGAGGTAGCTGTTAAAATCTTGGATAAAAAGAAACATATTCTACGCTCAAAGGTTATAACTCAAGTCAAAGTTTTATGGAAAAACCACGATATTGAGAAAATGACTTGGAATTAGAATCTGAAATGAAAATAAGATATCCTCACCTCTTCGACATACCAAGTACGTACATCAATTTCGAGGACGAAATTTCATAAGGAGGGGAGGTTGTAAGAATAAAAATTTAATTTCCTCTAATTATTATTTTAAATAATAAGGTGTGATTTGATATAATGATATAGTTATGGGTGATATGTGCAAATTTTGCAAAGTAGTAAGTTGTCATAAAATATTCATTTGGTTGAGGAATATTCTTTTTGTCGGGAATATTTGTATGACGACACAATTATTAGTGGACCCCACATAATGTAATAAGCTATGTCGAGATATAAAAGCGTGAAATAACCTTTTATAAAATAACAATAAAACTTTTACCGTTAAGCTGTTGAAATACCCGGTGATAAAAAATACAATAATCTGGCGTGGTTGCACGCGATAGACACTTACGGTATTGTATAGTATCTCTGATTATTGATGCTTACGTAAGAAGTCACTCAGTTCATTTAATAATTTCCACAGTAGTTGCTGCATAGTATCTCATATTATTGATTCAATTATTGTCACAGTATCATCTGCACAATATTTTATATTATTAAATCAATAATTGAGACGACATAGTTATTCATATTATTATTTGTATTATTGATAATATCTAGAAAGTTATGTCGAGGAAAGGGGTTTGGTTATTTAATTGCGTGCCAATAAGGAGAAATCTTTATCGAAAAGCCCCCTCTTTCCTGGAAATGATCTGGTTGTCAATATTGTGAGTTATAATATTAATGATGAATAATTGATGAAAGATTAAAAATGTGTTGATTGAAGATAAGTGATTTGTGGTAAATATTTATTTAACTTTTGATATAAATAGAGGGGTTTGTCATGAAGTATTTGTTGTAAGTTTGACTTATTATATGGATCCCCACTTACTCATTTTTCAAAATCGCCGGTAGAAAGTTGTCTCCGTTTTATTTTATTATTATTATAATAGTAATAAAACAGAATACTTTTTATATTATATATAAAGTTATTTTGTGACGCCCCCAAAATAGGTATACAACACCCATTCTAAGTCGCCAAATACATGGTACATAAAGCAAACTACAACTTCAATAATACAATTGTCGTGCAAAATACGACAACACATACTGTGAGTTTAAATACAAATATTGTCTTCTAGACAATATCCACGCTCAAATAAGTCTCCATTACAATTATTCAAACACTATTTTACAGAAATAGTGAGGAATACTGCTAAAACATCTTTCTAGAACCATCACTCCATACCCGGTAGATCTGTCTATTATTTCTCACCTCCACGAGAAGAAAAATGGAACAAAAAGGAAAAGGGTGAGCTCAACTAGCCCGATAAAGAATATTATGACTAAGATAATATACAACAAATTATCATTAGTCTTCAACGAGAGAAAAATCGATAAAATATAATAAACAACAAGTTTTAGATCAACAATTGCAGTAAAAATGACAATCCATTAGAAGAGTCAAGTAGAGAATGAGTTCTACTATCTTCTAAGATTTAAAAGTCCATCATCAATATTTTATCCCTGTAACAACAATTAATATACATCTTTAATCAAATATTCATCTTTGCACTACAGGCCAAAGATATTCATTTGTATCACCAGTTGGTCATGTTCATCACAACACCTGTTCATCTTTGCACTACGGGCCAAAGATATTCATCAGTAAATCATTCATCTTTGCACTACAGGCCAAAGATATTCAGTAATATCATCATTTAGGACTGAGGATGATGAAAAATATTTTAAAGAAAACGAATCCAGTGAGACAGATGGATAAATAGTAGGGATTCGTATAACAGTTATCCAAGATCAATAATACTCCATAATAACCAATTTTGAAGAAAAATTCAAGAATAAAGATCAAAACATGGATACAATCAAAGATAGTAACCATAATAGACATCTTGGACAAAAAGGAGAAAATTACATTTTTCGGTGAATAATGCCGTATTCGTGAATAGTGTCGTATACGTGAATAGTAACCCCGACATAAAAAGTTCTAAATTTGATAAAAAGTTCAAACCAATATTTTGGCATAATGATATCGAAAGAAATAATATCATTTATGAAGAAAATAACATCCCTTACCTCAAAATAACCGTACTTCTGACTGAATTTCGGATATAGTGCTGACAAAAACTTGCACTGAATAGCAACTCTCAAAGTATCAAAATACTCACAAAAATACGCTCGATAATCTAGAGAGAAAGAAAACTTGTTTTCGGTGTGATTTTCAATTCTAACCTAAGCGTCTATTTATAGGAAAATGTTAGAACGCCATAGGAGACTAAAATAATAAAATATATTATTTCTTTCTTATTATTCCTACGCATGCCATCCTTGAATCCACCAATACTGAAAATTTTCAGCAGCCCATGTGCATTCAACACCAACCAAAAAGTGGGTCCCACCCATAATTTAATAAAAATCATTTTATTTTCCGAAACTTCAGTAATTCATAGAAAATAGCATGTTTATCATAAAAATACGAATTTTATGTTCATTTCACACGAAATCGAATTCTCTACAACTTTGTAAATTTGAGTTTTTCCAAATTCCAAACATAAAATATCCGAAATCCACAAACGGATGATTTTAATACCTCCACCATAAAAAATCTTGATAAAACACCTCGGCATTAATTCCTTCATTTTATCCACATAAAAATAAATATATCCATCATTTATATCCATATAAAATAAATATTTCCTTGTTATATAAATTAATAATTAATTATTCACAAATAATATTACGAATCACAATTATGACAACCAGTAGTTCCTGAAAGAGGGCTTTCAATAAGAATTTCTCCTTCTTGGCGCAATTAGGTGACCAAACCTCTCCTTGATGAGAACTTCTAGACATTGCCAATAATGCTATTTAATAAAATTATTCAAATAATATGAATTATTGATATGATAATGGGAAATCTTTGTGCGGTGACAATTATTGAAACAACAATAATATAAAATATCAACGCAACAATTATTGAATCAATAAAATAAAATATTGAGCGATAATTCATGTAACAATTATTAGTAGTGTCTTCTTATGTAAGAATCAATAATTCAAAAATCACATTGTGCATCCACGCGTATTCTTCATTTTAACCACCGGGTATTCCAACAAAGGTTAATTTGTAACAACTTCTGCCGTTATTTATAAAAACTTAAACTTGTCATTTTCTTCATCCGAAGCGGTTATTACATTATGGGGCCCTGAAATGATCTATGGTCAGTCGTCTGAATATTCCCCGACAACAAGAATATTCCACGACTAAACGAATATTCCCCGACAACAATGATTATTTTATAACCACTTGCTTATTTTGAAAATTTTTCACATTTCACCCATAACCAAAACATTATATCAATTTAACACCTTATTATTCACAATAATAATTAGAGGAAATTCAATTTTATTTATAATAAGTTGGGGTCTTACAACCTCCCCTCCTTATGAAATTTTGTTCTCGAAATTGACGTACGTACCTGGTGTTTCAAAAAGTTGAGAGTACCTCGCTTTCATTTCCGATTCCAACTCCCAGGTCATTTCTTCAATAGCATGGTTTCTCCACAAAACCTTAACTTGTGGTATAACCTTCGTGCGTAGGACATGCTCTTTCTTATCCAAGATCTTAACAGGTACCTCCTCGTACGTTAAATCTTTGGTTATCTCTTCTGGTTCTAACTCAATAATGTGGTTCGGGTCTTTAACATATTTATGAAGCATAGATATGTGAAAAATATTATGAACACGAGACATGTTTGGAGGTAATGCGAGTCTATAGGCCACATTTCCTATTCGGTCAAGAATCTCAAATGGACCAACAAATCGTGGATTGAGTTTTTCTCTCTTCCCAAATCTTGTAACTCCCTTCCATGGTGCAACACGTAACAATACATGATCCCCAATATTAAATTCCACGTCTTTTCGATGAAGATCCGCATAACTCTTTTGTCGATCTTGTGTCGTTTGTATACGTTGTCGAATCATTTGGATCTTTTCTGTAGTCATGCGTACTAATTCTGGTTCCAACAACGTTGTTTCTCCCACCTCGTCCGGATATCTTTGAAGCGACACTTTCATCCATACAACGCCTCGAATGGAGACATGCCTATACTTGCTTGATAACTGTTGTTGTAGGAGAATTCCACCAGTGGCAAGTACTTATCCCAACTTTCTTTGAAATCTTGGACACAAAGTCTTAATAGATCTTTAAGGGTTTGAATAGTCCTTTCCGATTGCCCGTCCGTTTGAGGATGGTATGCTGAACTAAATCACAAATTTGTGCCCATAGCTTTCTGCAAGCTAACCCAAAATCTTGAATTAAATCTTGGGTCACGATCCGAAACTATGGATACTGGCATGCCATGCAATCTCACAATCTGATTCACGTATATACGACCAAGACGTTCAAGGGAATAAGTCTCACGTATCGGTAAGAAATGAGTAGACTTGTTTAATCTATCAACAATAACCCAAATCGCATCTATGTCTTGAAGAACTTTGGGAAGACCTGTAACTAAATCCATGGTAATGTGTTCCCACTTCCATTCCGAAATCTCAAGTGGTTGTAATAGACCCTTTAGCATTTGATGTTCCGCCTTTACACGTTGACAGGTTAAACACCTCGTGGTAAACTCCGCGATCTCTCTCTTCATATTGTTCCACCAAAATGTGTATCGAATATCATGATACATTTTGGTACTCCCAGGATGGATTACAAACTATGACGCCCCCAAAACAGGTATACAACACTCATTCTGAGTCGTCAAAATACATGGTACAGAAACAACTACAACTTTATTAATACAATATAAAAACTGTGAGTTTAAATACAAATATTGTCATCTAGACAATATCCACACTCAAATAAGTCCTCATTTCAATTATTAATACATTATTTTACAAAAATGGTGAGGACTACTAAAATAACTTCTAGAACCATCATTCCATACCCCAAACTAGTACTCGCTACATTCTCGCCTCTGAGAAGAAAAATTGAACAAAAAGGAAAAGGGTGAGCTCAACTAGCCCGATAAAGAACATTATGACTAAGATAATCTGAGAACAAATTATCGTTAGTCTTCAACGAGGAAAAATCTAATAGAATACAATAGACAACAAGTTTTAAATCAATATTCGCAGCGGAAATAATAATTCATTAGAAGAGTTAAGTAGAGAATGAAATATACTATCTTCTATATATGAATATAAAAGTTCATCGTCTATCTTTTATCCTGTAACATCAATCAATATATATCTCGAATCAAATATTCATCTTTGTACTACTGAGCCAAAGATATTCATCGATTAATCATGTTCATCTAAACACTGTTCATCTTTGCACTACAGGCCAAAGATATTCATCAGAAATCATTCATCTTTGCACTATAGGCCAAAGATATTTACTTATATCATCATTTAGGACTGAGTATGATGAAAAATATTTTAAAGAAAACGAATCCAGTGAAACAAAAGAACAAATATTAAGGATTCGTACTTTACACAATCCAAGTTCAAAAATACTTCATAAATAATCAGAGTGAAGTAAAATTCAAGAATGATCAAAACATGGATACAATCAAAGCTAGTATCCATAATAGATATTTTGGATGAAAAACAAAAAATTAATTTTTTTGTGAATAGTGTCGTATTCGTGAATAGTGTTGTATACATGAATAGTGTCGTATACGTGAATAGTAACTCCGACACTAAAATATAGAAATTTCACAAAAAAATCATCATGCTTCGTGAATAGTACTCGTGAATAGCAACTCATAAATACTAACTCATAAATAGTAACTCATAAATAGTAACCCCGACATGAAAAAGTTCTAAATTTGATAAAAAATTCCAACCTATATTTCGGCATAATGATATTGAAGAAATAATATCATTTTTTTAAAAAAATAATATCCCTTACCTCAGAAAGAATAGCACTTCTAACTGAATCTCATATATAGTCTTTGAAAGAACTTTACCAGTATATAGCAATACTCAAAGTACTAAAATACTCACAAAATGCGCTCGATATTATAGAGAGAGAAAGAGAGGGAAATCTGTAGTTTCTGGTGTGATTTTCAATTCTACCTAAGCACCCTATTTATAGGAAAATGCTTAGAACACCAAAGTAAAAAATTTAATATATATATATATATATATATATATAAATTTTCTACGCCCAATATTTCAGTCAAAGATCAGCCACTCAAGTAGCCTACATAAAAAAAACGTTTTTGTAAATTAAAATATTTAAAACTTTCAAAAATCAATTATTTCAGAACTTCAATAATTCATAATAAATAGCCCTTTTATCAGAAAATTAGAATCACACGATTTTTATAGGAAATTCAATTCTCTACAACTTTGCAGAAGAAAGTTTTTCAAAATTTCAAACAGAAATTGACCGAAATCCATAAACGGGCGATGTTACAAGCTATAATCAAATTTCAGTCAAGAAATGGGCCCACAGACATGTTTAACATGTTTTAAACAATTTTTGCAACAAAAATACTCTTCCTCCTCATATACTCACATATCCCACATTCATTGTAAAAAATATCATCATTATTATATAATATAATAAAATATTATTTTATCGAGAAAAGATAAAATATCAATTTTTAACAATTGTCACTTTAAAAATTTTCTCCATCTATAATCACATAAAATCAATATTTTTCTCATCATATAAATCAATAATTAATTATTCACAAATAATATTCACGAATTCAAAGATCTTGCAACCAGTTCCCGAAAGAGGGCTTTCCAATAAGGATTTCTCCTTCTTGGCGCCAATTAGGTGACCAAAACTCTCCTTGACGTAACGCCTGGACATTGCCAATAATGTTTTCTAATAATATTATTCGAGATAATATGAATTATTGCTTCGATAATGGAAAATCTTGTGTAGTGACAATTATTGAAACAACGAAGAATATAAAATATCAACGCAACAATTATTGAATCAATAAAATAAAATACTTGAGCAATAATTACTGTAACAATTATTATTGAGTAGTGCCTTCTTACGTAAGAATCAATAATTGGTGCAATACTGGTAATCTTCTTGTGCAACAACGCCGTATTCTTGTGTTTTAACCATAAAAGTATTCCACAAGTGTTAACGGTAACCACTACGCCGTTATTTATAAACAACTTATACTTGTCATTTTCTTTATCCAATCGGTTTCCGTTATGGGGCCCACAAAAGACTGCGCCGTCGTACGAATATTCCTCGACAACAAGAATATTCCCCGACCAAATGAATATTCCCCGACTAAACGAATATTCCCCGACAACAATGAATATTTTATAACCACCTGCTTATTTTTTAAAATATATGCGCATTTTACCCATAACTAACCACATTAATCAATTCAACCCTTGATATTTCAAAATAATAAATAGAGGAAATTAAATTTTATTTATTAATAATTTGGGGTCTTACACAAACGGTGTGTTGTGTGCCTCCATCATAATTCTATGCTTCAAGTCAGAATCGTTAGGAACACAAAGTCTGGAGTTGAATCGAAGTATTCCTTCTTCATCGATTCTTGCTTCTAGAATAGCACCTTCTTTCACTTTCTTCTTCATACGCATCAGCTCCAGGTCTGTAGCTTGAGCAGCTTTAACTTTATCGATTAAAGTCGGTTCTACTCGTATATTCGCCATCATCACATGGGTCCCTGGAGTCTTTAACTCAATCTCCATCCTTTGTAAATCGTACAAAATGGGTCTTTGTGTTAACAACATCGCACTCATACCCGCATACGATCTTCTACTCAATCGATCGTTACTACTACGTTTGCTTTTCCAAGATGGTATTGAATGGTATGATCGTAATCTTTCAACAGCTCGAGCCAACATCGTTGCCGCATGTTGAGTTCCTTTTGGGTGAAGAAATATTTGAGGCTTTTATGATCCGTATAGATCTCCACTTTCTCCCCATACAAGTAGTGTCTCCAGATTTTCAACGCGAAAATGACTGCTGCCAACTTTAGATCATGAGTAGGATAATTCCTCTCATATTCTTTGAGTTATCGTGAGGCATAGGCTATGACTTTCCCATGTTGCATGAGAACACATCCTAACCCTTTGCCTGAAGCATCGCTGTATATAATAAATCCATCAGAACCAGATGGTATTGCCAGAACAGGTGCCGGAATGAGTCTCCTCTTAAGCTCTTGGAAACTCTTCTCGCATTCCTCGCTCCATACAAATTTTGTATCTTTCCGAGTCAACTGAGTTAACGGAATAGCGATTCGAGAAAATCCTTCCACGAATCTCCGATAATAACCACTTAAGCCCGAAAGCTACGTCTTGGTCCGCAAACTTGGTTGCTCCCAACTTTGTCTTTGCTTCAATCTTGGCAGGGTCAGCAGATACTCCATGTTTTGACACCACATGCCCAAGGAATGCTACTTCCTCAAGCCAGAACTCGCATTTCTTCAGCTTGGCATATAGCTTATTTTCACGAAGCCTTTCAAGTATCAGCTTCAAATGGTTCTCACGATCTTCACGGCTTTTGGAATATATGAGGATGTCATCAATAAAGACAACAACGAACTGATCCAAATATTCCTTGATTACACGATTCATCATATCCATGAAAGCAACAGGAGCATTAGTCAATCCAAAAGACATGACTAAGAATTCATAATGCCGTCGCATTAGAGTTACGAAAGGCAGTCTTTGGAATATCCTCAGTTTTAATCTTCAGCTGATGATATCCAGAACGAAGATCGATATTTGAAAAGAATTTTGCTCCTTGTAACTGGTCAAATAGGTCATCAATGCGAGGTAGCGGATACCTATTCTTGATGGTGACATGGTTCAATTCTTGATAGTCAATACAAAGTCGCATACTCCCGTCTTTCTTCTTTACGAATAAAATAGGAGCACCCCAAGGAGATGTACTAGGACGAATGAAGCCGATGTCTAATAACTCCTGTAGTTGGACTTTTAACTCCTGAAGTTCAATAGTAGCCATTTGATATGGGGTTTTAGAAATGGGTTTTGTACCCGGTTCGAGGTCAATAAAGAATTTAACATCACGTTCCGGGGGTAGACCGGGAAGTTCTTCAGGAAATTCTCTAACAATAGAAATATTATTCAAATCTGACTTGTCTCTGTTCAAATCCATAACATGGGCTAAGAAAGCTTGACATCCATTTTTCAATAAATGAATAGCTTTATGGCTTGATATGACAGTGACTGATTTTAGTGGTTTAGTTGTTCAAATTCGTATGACAGGTTGGTTAGGATTATGAAAACTAACAACCTTACGAAAACAATCAATTTTGGGATGATGAGTGGTTAACCAATCAATTCCTAAAATCACATCAAAAGCAAGTATCTTTAAAGAGATAAGATCAATAGGTAATGTGATAGTGCCAACTTGGATTAAGCAAGATTTATAAACAGTGGACGTAACGAAAGTTTCTCCTAACGTAGTCTCCACTGATAAATCAAAGGCTAATTTCTCCGGAGTCAAGTTTAAACGTTGAGCACAGGCAGGAGAGATAAAAGAATGGGTAGAACCGGTATCTAGTAAGGTATAAACTTCGCAAGAATTCAAGATTAGCTTACCCGTAATCACCTCGTTCGGGTTCCTCGCGTTTTGGCCAGTCATGACAAACGCTCTTCTAGGAACCACTGATTTCAACTTATCCGGGACAACCCTTGGAGTCACCATTCCCGTTGAACTTGGTTTTGCTACAGAATAATCCCGAGCTATGTGACCTTCCTTTCCATAGTTGTAACATACCATTGATTGTTGTGGACAGTTTGGGCTGATATGTCCCTCTTTCCCGCATTTGTGACACCTAACTGGTGGTCTTTCTCCTCCCCTAGAATTTGTTGTTGGTCTTTGGTCTTTGGTCTTTGATGTCTTCCGTCATTGTTGAATCTCCTCTTTACGAAATTTCCACTTGACTCACCTCTCTTATTATCATGGCCACGATGACCACCCGAGTGGTTCTGCCTTTGTTCGTATTTTTCCTCTCATTTGGTTATCCTCGCTTTCGTATATTTGCTAACATCCGGTATGACCACAGTTGTGGTCCCTCGGTTGAACATACTTACTATCTCGCTCTAATAATTGAGCCATGTTGACAACATCTGAATACAGAGAAAATTTATGAGATATAAGATATTGCCGAATCTCGGGCTTTAAACCTCTCAGAAACATCCTCGTCATTCGTTCCTCATTTTCGACCAAATGAGGTGCAAACACAGATAACTCTGCAAACTTAAGCCTCGTCTTTGGGACAGATTTATGTTGTTTTGTTCCAGTCTGATAAACTCTACCTCCTTCATATGACGAATACTTTCAGGAAAGTACTTGTCATTGAATAGTTTTTGAAACGTTTCCCAAGACACGTTGAGTGTGGCAGGCTGGGTACGCTTCACAGACTCCCACCAGTAGTCTGCCTCACCGCGGAACATAAAGGTGGCGAATGGAACCTTCTGTTCCTCCATGCATCCCAAGACATCGAATATTTTGGTAATTTGCTTGACCCATGTTTCCGCCTTGATCGAATCCAACTTTCCAATAAATTCTGGTGGTCCTAACTCCTTGAACTGCTTGGTTTGTGATGGGCCCATGCGTTGTTATCACTTCCACTGTATTTTGTACGAGTCTCCTCGTCCGATTTTGCATGAGCGCAAAAAAGCTCCTAAACATTCCATCATTCATCGTTTGCTCGGTAGTGTTGTTTACAGGAGGAATATTGTCTTCCTGTTGCACGTTCTCCTGGTTTGTAACTAGAGGTTGTTCCACAGTCTCATACACTCCATTGTTAATGTTCTCAGCAACTATTCTTAAATACTGCCATAAAATAAGGGTTAATTAAACAAATTAACATATCACATAATATCCCTATATTATGACTGACCAACAAATAAGCTTTAGATAGGACACAATAGCGAAGGATTTACTCATCTCTCCCCTCCTAGTTCTATTCCCCGATCTCCGCCAGAGACCATATCCCTAAGCTTTGATACCAACTGTGACGCCCCCAAAATAGGTATACAACACCCATTCTGAGTCGCCAAATACATGGTACATAAAGCAAATATATTCATCAGTAAATCATTCATCTTTGCACTACAGGCCAAATATATTCATCAGTAAATCATTCATCTTTTCACTACATGCCAAAGATATTCAGTAATATCGTCATTTAGGACTGAGGATGATGAAAAATATTTTAAAGAAAATGAATCCAGTGAGATATAAGGACAAATAGTAGGGATCCGTATAACAGTTTATCCAAGATCAATAATACTCCATAATAACCAATTTTGAAGCAAAATTCAAGAATAAAGATCAAAACATGGATACAATCAAAGATAGTAACCATAATAGACATCTTGGACAAAAAGGAGAAAATTTCATTTTTTGGTGAATAATGCCGTATTAAATGAATAATTATCATTATCATTGAATAATTAATAAGTATCGTGAATAAGAACCCCAAACACAAAAATTCTAAATCGATAAAAAGGTCAAACCAATATTTTGGCATAATGATATCAAAAGAAATAATATCATTTATGAAGAAAATAAATGAGGACTGCTAAAACATCTTTCTAGAACCATCACTCCATACCCCGGCTAGATCCTGTTATGTTCTCACCTCCACGAGAAGAAAAATGGAACAAAAGGAAAAGGGTGAGCTCAACTAGCCCGATAAAGAATATTATGACTAAGATAATATACAACAAATTATCATTAGTCTTCAACGAGAGAAAAATCGATAAAATATAATAAACAACAAGTTTTAGATCAACAAGCTGCGGTAAAACAACAATCCATTAGAAGAGTCAAGTAGAGAATGAGTTCTACTATCTTCTAAGATTTAAAAGTCCATCATCAATATTTTATCCCCAGAAACAACAATTAATATACATCTTTAATCAAATATTCATCTTTGCACTACTGAGGCCAAAGATATTCATTTATATCACCAGGGTTGGTCATATTCATCACAACACACTGTTCATCTTTGCACTACGGGCCAAAGATATTCATCGATAAATCATTCATCTTTTGCACTACTGAGGCCAAAGATATTCGGTAATATCATCATTTAGGACCGAGGATGATGAAAAATATTTTAAAGAAAAGCGAATCCAATGAGACGGATGGATAAATAGTAGGGATTAAATATAACGATTTATCCAAGATCAATAATACTCCATAATAACCAATTTTGAAGAAAAATTCAAGAATAAAGATCAAAACATGGATACAATCAAAGATAGTAACCATAATAGACATCTTGGACAAAAAGGAGAAAATTACATTTTTCTATGAATAATGCGTAAGTATTAAGTGAATAGTGTAAGTATCGTGAATAGTAACCCAGACATAAAAAGTTCTAAATTTGATAAAAGTTCAAACCAATATTTTGGCATAATGATATCGAAAGAAATAATATCATTTATGAAGAAAATAACATCCACACCTCAAAATAACCGTACTTACATTGAATTTCGGATATAGTCTTGACAAAAACTTGCACTTTGAATAGCAACTCTCAAAGTATCAAAATACTCACAAAAATAAACTCGATAATCTAGAGAAAAGAAACTTGTTTTCGATTGTGATTTTCAATTCTAACCTAAGCGTCTATTTATAGGAAAATGTTAGAACATATATAGGAGACTAAAATAATAAAATATATTATTTCTTTCTTATTATTCCTCGCATGCCATCCTTGAATCCACCAATACTGAAAATTTTCAGCAGCCCATGTGCATTCAACACCAACCAAAAAGTGGGTCCCACCCATAATTTAATAAAAATCATTTTATTTTCCGAAACTTCAGTAATTCATAGAAAATAGCATGTTTATCATAAAAATACGAATTTTATGTTCATTTCACACGAAATCGAATTCTCTACAACTTTGTAAATTTGAGTTTTTCCAAATTCCAAACATAAAATATCCGAAATCCACAAACGGATGATTTTTAATACCTCCACACCGACAAAATACTGATAAAACACCTCAGCATTAATTCCTTCATTTTTATCCACATAAAAATAAATATATCCATCATTTATATCCATATAAAATAAATATTTCCTTGTTATATAAATTAATAATTAATTATTCACAAATAATATTACAGAATCACAATTATGACAACCAGGTAGTTCCGGGAAGGGGGGCTTTCAATAAAATTTCTCCTTCTTGGCGCCTTGATTAGGTGACCAAACCTCTCCTTGATAGAACTTTCTAGACATTGCCAATAATGCTATTTAATAAAATTATTCAAATAATATGAATTATTGATATGATAATGGGAAATACTGTGCAGTGACAATTATTGAAACAACAATAATATAAAATATCAACGCAGCAATTATTGAATCAATAAAATAAAATATTGAACAGTAATTACTGTAACAATTATTGAGTAGTGTCTTCTTATGTAAGAATCAATAATTCAAAAATACTGTGCATCCATTACGCACAACACACAAGTATACGTGGTCAACAAGTAATAAAGTGAAAGTAGAGTATCGTTCCCACAAGAAATTATTTAATAAAAATCACCAAGTACTAACCCGTAATCAACTCAATCTTATTTAAACGAATAAATTTCAAATTATATAAATTAAATTATTTAATTACACTAATTCTAATTACCACTAATTAAAAATCAGATTACGGAGATTTAAGATCACAACTTCACTTATTACTTCATTTAAGTTAACACACTTATCAATTATTTTCTATCCTGAATTGTTAATTAAGAACGCTAAAGCAAATAAAACCACCTCTCGATGCATAATACACATACTCACTTAAATCCACAGATGATAGAATTAAGCAAGACACCCTAATTAACTAATTCACTATATCTCTATGTGAATTACAATTAAAAAGGATTTAAATCATAAGTTCTCTATAAGATTACATATGGTGTAAAGGCATATCTCTATCCTAAACACGAATCATAAATTCCATCTATGCAGAAATCACAAACACATGATATCATGATAAGATCTAAATCAATACTTCATCTCACGAGTTCATATAGATTATCATGGCAATTGTTAGCTAGGAAATTAAGCAATTAAGTCCAAATCACAATAGACAATCCTCACAATAGAACATAACAATTGATAGCGAAGCATATTAAAATAAACTACACAATAAGATCCATCGTAATCTCAAACAAAGAATTAGTTCATGATTATTGAATTAAAACTAAGAATCCACAATTGAATAATCATTAAAAGATAAAGATAGAAAAAGATAAGAAGATAGAATCTATTGTCTGTAGATTTGAAGCTCCCTCCTTGCTCCTACTTTGAATCTTCAATGGTCTCTAAGTTGCTTCAATCTCCAAATCTCATAAGAACTAGAGTTTTGGTCCTAATCTACTCTAATATAATCTAATGAAATCCTCTTTCTCTCCAATCTAATCTACTCTAATCCTTGTGATTCTCCTGCTTTTATAAGTCTCTTTACATGTCTTTAAGTCCTCTTGGAAGTCCTTGATTCAATCGGATCGAAACAATCCTTCTCGAACTCAAATTTGGACAAAAAACGTATTTTCTGAGGATAACCCCGCCCCGGTGGGGGTTTATAAACTAAAAGGGCTTGCCCCGGCGGGCTAGGGGCCTGTTTTGTAGCTGGTATGCCCACCCCGGTGGGGGTTTTCTGAAGGAACCTTTTTTGCTCTGATGTCCTTTGGGAAATCGGCCATAAAATTTTATCCAGGAAGAGTTACGAGGCCTGCCACCTATTAAATCGAAGATATCGACGAGCTCTACAACTTTCATTCTTTGAGAATTGAGAAATAATAGACGGATGAAGGCTGAAATTGGGCTGGAAGTGACTTCTATACAAATGGCCACCCAAAACAGTGACGTTCGACGTCCGTTGGTACAAATGTCATAACTCTTGCATCTGAACTCTGATTGGAATGATTCAAGATGTTTCGAAAAGCTAAGAAGAGGCTCTACAGTATAATACAAGTTCCAAGCCAAGAACATGAAAGCCCAAATGATGTCCATATTACTTTTCTTTGCGATTTTATACCAATTGTTTGCGATATCAGCTCCCAAGCATATAATCTACAAAACAAACACAAAATGCAAGAAAAATAACTAAGAAACATGAGATTAAGTAACTAATTCAAGTAACAGATACCGAATAAGTAGGTATAAACCTACTTATCAACATGGTACATAACTTAAATATAAACTTAATTAATACAATTGTCGTGCGAAATACGACAACATAATAGCTGAGTTTTAAAACGAATATTGTCTTCTAGACAATATCCAAAATCAAATTCAATCCTCATTATAATTATTATCACACTATTTCACATAATAGTTAGGACTAATAAAGTAACCATTTGGACCGTCACTCCATTCCCTAACTAGTCCCAGCTATATTCTCATTTCCTGAAGAGAACAGTGAAAGAAAATGGTGAGCTCAACTAGCCCAGTAAGAAATATTATGACTAAGATAATGCAGAATAATTTATCGTTAGCCTTCAACATTATAACAACGGATAGAATACAATAGATAACAATTTTTAGATCAACAACTACAGCGGAACAAGTAATCCATTAGAAGAGTCAAGCAGAGCATGATATCTACTATCTTCTATGATTTAAAAGTTTATCATTAATTTTATCGTTGAGACTCAGCTCAATAAATAATCCACATCACTGAATTATCCATGCACTACCGGCCAAGGATATTCATTAGTATCACAACCACTAATTATTCATGCGCTACGGGACAATGATATTCGTATTTTCACCAACTATTATGATTATATCGAATAATCACTGGTCATAATCATACCAATCAACAGTCCATCTATGCACTACGGGCCAAAGATGACTTTTACCACATCATTTATAACATTACAGGTCTTGATTATACCGAATAATACCTGGTCATAACCACACCAATCAACAGTCCATCTATGCACTACGGCAAAAGATGACTTTCATCACAATATAAGCATGGGGATGATGCCAATGATATAATAATTCAATTAAACGAAATCAAAGATAAATATTAAAGACTTTAAAATCCAGAGTTTAAAAAAAATATCCAAATTGACAACATGATACTGCTTTATGGAGTAAAATTCAAGAATAATATTGTATCAAAAATGGTTTGGACAAAAAAGAAATCAATTTTTTATCATGAATAGTACCCCGGGTGAATAGTACCCGAGTGAATAGTACCCCGTGAATTATATTTCGTTTATAGTACTTTATGAATAATATCTCGTGAATAGTATTTTGTGAATATTATTCTGTGAATAGTATTTTGTGAATAGTATTCTGTAAATAGTACCGTACGCATGAATAGTGTAATATAAATGAATAGTACCCATGAATAGTACTTTGGCATGAAAAGCTTAAAATTTAACAAGAATATTCAGAAAAATATCCTTGTGAAATGATACTAGATGAAGCACAAATTTTAAAGATATTTTACTAATTTCACGGAGTATAGAAGCAATACTTTAACAAAATGAGTGTATAATTAGGAATACGAAACGAAATAATATTACTCATATACTACAGAGTATGGAAGAAAATATTATTTCTTACGAATACTGAACAAAAATAATATCCCTTACGAATATTGAACGAAGATAATATTCCTTACGAATACAAAAAATAATATAGTAAGCGAATATGAAATAAATAATATCCCTTACCTTAGTAGAAGACTGGATACTGCAATAGTGAAGTAACAGATTACTCTTCTTCTTCTTCTCTATAGTTTTTCTCTCTATAACTGTTCTTGTGAGTCTTAGTGAATTGGTGAGAATGAAAGAAGAATGAACTTCTATTTATAGGAAAACATAGTTTCGATAATTTCACGATTAGGGGCTCGAATTATTATAGTATAGTAACTTCATCTTTGCCACTATTTTTAATTTAGTTCTTCAAGTATTATCAATCTTGCACAACCTCCCATAATAGTATATGTATGTGAACCAATAGTTCCATACATGTGAATCAACAGTAATTTGCATTTGAACCAATAGCAATTAATTTCTTATTTATCCGATTAATTGCTTGATTGGTCAATAAAACCAGCCAATCACAAAAATATCTCCTTTAAGGGTAATTGGGTCACGAAAGAATTAAAGAAAACTAAATGAACAAACATCTTTAATTAACACAAACTTATTCATTATTAATATTATAACTCACAATATTTAACAACCAGATCATTCCCAAGAAATAGGGGGCTTTCCGATAAGGATTTCTCCCTATTGGCGCGCAATTAGGTGACCAAACCACTTTCCTCGGTAGAACTTTCTAGACATCTTCAATAATGCAAATAATAATATGAATAACTTTGTCGTCCCAATTATTGATTTAATAATATAAAATATTGTGCAGATGATATTGTGACAATAATTGATTCAATAATATGAGAGATACTATGCAGCAATTATCGTGGTAATAATTGAATAAAATTGAGTGACTTCTCATGTAAGCATCAATAATCAAAGATAATGTATAATATTGTGTGCTACTATACAACCACGCGTATTACTGTGCTTTTACCACCGGGTATTTCAACAGTTTAATGGTAAAACTTTCGTCGTTATTTTTATAAAAGATATTTCTGTCATTTTCTAACTCCGACAATACTTCCGTTGTGGTGTCCACCAATGATTGTGTCGTCATACAAATATTCCCCAACCAATAGAATATTTTATAACAATTTGCTTACTTTACAAAATTTTCACATATCACCCTTAACTCTAACTTTTTTATCAATTTAACCATTTCCTAAATAAAATAATAATTATAAGAAAATTGAATACTTTTATTTCATAAAATTCGGGGTCTTACAATCTCCCCTTCTTATGAAATTTTGCTCTCGAAATTTACGTAGGTACCTGGTATGCCGAAGAGGTGAGGATACCTTGTTTAGATTCTATCTCTTGAGGTATAACCTTTGAGCGTAAAATATATTCCTTCTTATCCAATATTTTAACAGGTATCTCCTCATACGTTAAATATTCTGCTATCTCGTCTAGTTCTAATTAAATAATGTGGTTCGAGTCTTCCACATATCTACGTAACATCGATACGTAAAAAATGTTACGAACACGCAATATTCTTAGCGGTAAGGCGAGTCTATAGGCCACAGTGCCTACTCGGTCAAGTATTTCAAATGGACCAATTAAATCGAGGGTCGAGATTTCCTCTCTTCGCAATTCTTGATTCTAGAATAACGCCTTTTGCACCTTCTTCTTCATATTCATCAACTCTGAGTCTGTAGCTTGTGCGGCTTTACCTTTATTGATTAAAGTCGATTCTAATCATATATTCGCTATCTTCACGTAGGTTCTTGGAGTCGTTAACTCTATCTCCATCTTTTGTAAGTCGTACGAAATGGGTCTTTGTGTTAACAATATCGCACTCGTAAACGCATACGATCTTCCACTCAATGCGTTAGCTACCACGTTTGTTTTTCTAGGATGGTATTGAATGATTGATCGTAATCTTTCAACAGCTCAAGCCAACGTGTTTGGCCCATGTTACGTTCGTTCTAGGTGAATAAATATTTAAGGGTTTTGTACCTGGTTCAAGGTCGATACAAAATTTGATTTCGCGCTCTAGGATAGGCTAGAAAGTTTTTCGGGGAATACGTCAGGAAATTTATTAACAATAGAAATATCATTCAAATTTGACGTATTTTTGTTTAGATCTGTGATATGAGCTAAGAAAGCTTGACATCCATTTTTCAATAAACGAATGGCTTTATGGCTTGATATGATAGTGATTGACTTTAGTGGTCTGGTTGCTTGAATTCGCATAATAGGTTGGTTAGGAATATGAAAGCTAACAACCTTACGAAAATAATCAATTTTAGCATGAGTAGTTAACTAGTTGATTCCTAAAATCACATCAAATGCAAGTATTTTCAAAGAGATAAGATCAACAGGTAACGTGAGGGTGACGATTTGAATCAAATAAGACTTATAAATAGTGGATGTAATGAAGGTTTCTCCCAACGGAGTTTCAACAGATAAGTCAAAGTCTAATTTTTTCGGAGTTAAATTTAAACGTTGAGCGCAAGTAGGAGAAATAAAAGAGTGGGTAGAACTGGTATCGAATAAGGTATAGACTTCGCAAGAGTTTATGATTAACTTACCCGTGATAACGGTTAGGTTTGTAATATTCATGAACACAATCAAATTGCACAAAATAAGCGGAAACGTAGAAAATTAGAGTTTTAAATTTTTACAAACCATATACCCGGATCATCCTTTATGCACAATTATTAATTAAACAAAAATATGAAGAACAAGAATCATACCCTTGAAGATTCGAGCTTCCTCAGGTACAAGTTCACCTCCAATCTTTTTCACGTTCAACTTGAATCTGTGATAACCCGAGAATTTATAAGATTAATAAAATCTTAATTGATTAAATAAAGGTTGAATAATAAGACCTAGACTGGAAATAAGGTATGGATTTAAATTTTTGTATGAAAGACTTATATGGTTTTGTGTATTGTTATATGTGTTTTTTTATTTGTTTATTATAAACAAATAAGAGAAGCTAAGGTAACCTAATTATAAATTAGGAATGAAAAATTGAATAACTTAGGGGTTATGATACGGGAGAATATTAGTATATAAAATATACACTAATTTTAAGAGATTTATTTTATACATCTCAATTAATTAATTTTATAACCTAATTATAGCAAGTCTAATTGGGTTAAGAAAATAAATGTGCATGAGTAAGGAATTAAGTTATAATTGAGGAAATAAAAACCCTAATTAAATAATTAGGGAATGATAATATTAAAAGTATTGGACTATGTTAATTTACATGGGCCAAAGAAATTAATTTAGGAAAGCCCAAAAGATTAAAGAGTGGCCCAATTTAAAAACCAATGAAGGAGGGGCACTTTAGACATTTGGTACATTAGATATTAAATTAAAAAAGAAGGCAAGAATTGGTAGAGAATGGAAAGGCAACTTTGCCAAATTGTGGAGAAAAGGAGTGCATGTCATCAATTATAAGCACCACACACTAGTACAAGATATTTCATCCAATTAAGTTATGTGTCATCATTTTTAAGTAGCCACCTTTGTTAATTGTAACGACCGAGAAATTCGGATCCTTTGTAAAATACTTGAAAGAATTAAATAATGAATAAATAATATTATTTGTTATTACTATATGTTAATAGGATGAATGTCGTTCTATAACCTAAAAACAACGGAACATCGTAGTATTTGAACCACGTGAGTGAATTAAAGTATTTGAATTTCCAAGACGAAAAGAAAAGTTTTTCGAAAAAGTTTACAAAAAACACTATTCACCGTTTATCGCTCGGGAATTATTTTTGAAATTCCGAGAAATACGTAACGTTATAATATTAAGGCGAGATGGATTATGTAATAATAATCTAAGTATGGAAAACGCAATATTTCACATACGGACTTAAATTGAGAATGTAAGTATTAAAAATCTAATGTAAGGAATTAATGTAATCTAGTATGAATTAAAAATCCAACTAGATTACAAGTGTAAGCCCATGTGGGATGTATATTAAGCCCAAGTGGTTAATGCTATGAAGCTCAAAGCAAATTAATGCAAGCCCAAAAGATAAGTTGATTAGATTAAGAATTAAGCCCAAATGGTGATCCACTAGTTGAATAGGATCCATGGGGCAACCCATGGGTGTAGTTATGGGTAAGAACTTTATGTGATTCCCAAGTACTTTAAGTGATGATCAAGTGTTGTGTTGAGCAAGAAATATGAGTAGCTAGCAAGTTTACTTAGTGGTTAAGTAGATGAATAGTAAGGAGGTTAGTTGAGGAGGTGGGGTGATTAATGACTAAGATGCCCTCACCTTGGCTCTCCTATAAATAGAAGAAGTTGCTAGACATTTTTCATTGTTCAAATTTCATTCAATACAAATTAACTTAAGTGTTGGAGAGAATAAACACTTTATAAGCCAACACATAAGTCAAGACAACCTTTGTTAGATTTTCAAAGAAGAGAAGTACAAGTCTTCAAAGGTAATTGATCTTGTGTCTTCTATCTCTATCATTATAGGGTAAGAAGAGAAATGTAACGTAATAAGCATGTATGCTAAGAACATGTAAGAATTAATTAAGCAATTGACGTAAGCCGAATAAAGTTGTGAATAAGTAAATTGAACCTAAATAAGTTATTAACTTATGATGAACTTGTCATATGATGGTCATATGAATTAGTATATTGGATAAGATGTGAGAACATTGAGTAAAGGACTTAAACCAATAATAAGTCATAATGAAATGAAAATCATGTAGTGAAGAAATTGTTAAGTTATGAGCTTATGAAGAATAAGCCATAACCTAATTGTAATATAAGTTGTTGTATCATATAAGTTGAGGTGTCTAGATAATGAAATGAATGTATTTGGAATGATGAACAAATCACTAGTAATGAAGTTTTGCCAAAATTCACACGATTGGACGATAATCATCAAATTCGTGAAATTCTCGGAATGAAAGTCGAATTTTGTTTTTGAACTCAGAAACATTGGTTTTCGATGGAGACAAGTCTTATTTGGCATTGTAGAGTTACAGACTCGAAAATGGCCAAATTCTGACTTAGAACGAAGAAACGAGCGTTGAACGTTCACGAATGTTTATTGTTTTCGTTAAAAATGGACTAATAGGTAAAATTTTAGCAAACAAAGATGAATAGATAAAATTCTTGAACACGTAGAGTATGTAATTTGTGAACCGTAGGCTCTTGAACAAGCCAATTAGGACTTCTAATGAAAAAGTTACGAGTCCGGGAATCTCACAATTTGAAAAATCATCAAACATTTACGTAGCACAGTCCGGCGCGCCGTGCACGACTCTAAGCCAATTAATGCAAATCTTGTATGGCACCAAAGTGAGCCTCGACCCTCAAACTCGCTAATGTAACGACACAAGTAACAAAAGGGACTTCATGGCAAATACCAGTCCGGTTTTTAAACAATAATGGGTGTGCCATGCAGTAGCACCACCAAAATAATAAGCGCCTGGCCAAACTTCATGACCTAGATAATGGAAAATGTTTACATGTTGAGCATGAAGAGTAATTGATGAACACTTAAATAAGGATCTTAATGGAACATTATTAAGACATAATTAAGCCTTAAGTCTTATCACTTAGGGTTAAAGAAAGTCAGTTACTTATGAGTGTAAGAATGATGTAACGAAAAGCTGGAACCAATAATAACAAATCTAATACGTAATTAGATTGAGAAGAAGGGTAAGATTCTTTAGAAACCATGTATAATCATTCATGACCTAATGTGCTATGTGATGTTATCATCTACTGTAGAGACTTAAAGACCTAAAGTGCACGTGTTATAAGCGTGGCGGGGCAACTTAAGGCAAGTACTCTAACCCTTGTTCCGATTCGATCTGGACAAGTCTTTGTGATTCATGTATTCTTCGCATGAGTTAATGTACGAGGAAGTCAAAGCCAATTCTTTCGCCTGAGCGTATGCTTTATGTTATTTTATCAAGTATTGACAAGGATTTACCAAACTAATATTGTTGTGGTTTCAAAAGTAGTAGGTATGCTAAATTGTTTTGTCGTCAAACAGCGAGTGCACGTGAGGTTGCCACAACTAAAACGTATACATGTTTAATGAATGTAGTGTTAATCAACATAGAGTACTATAGGCTGATCACCTAGAAGTGCTCGTAAGCTATGCCGGACTTACGGACTTAGTGTCGGGACGTCCTTTTCAAAGTACTTATGAAATGCTTACGGTCTTGAACCGGAATTGATGTTTTACTGAATATTGTTGTTGTAAAACGTTCTGAATGAAAAGAAGTGCTATTTTGAATCATCGATAGTACTTCGTAACTATTGTTCAATTATTGAAGATATACGATTCCTATGTTTCAAGCATGCTAGCTTTACTAGAATTGTTGTACTTGCTGAGCTAGTTAGGCTCATTCTTGCTTGAACCATATGAATGCAACTAAGACCGAACGAACCGATGGATCCGGCAAGGATAAAGGGAAGGCTAAGGCGAACCCGTAGATTACTTATGTAATAGTATAGGTTTTGTAATGATAATATTGTTATTATGACAAGAACAGATGTAATGGTTATAAAGAACCTGGGGAATGTTAATATTCTTTTTGATATATATATAAGACATATTCGTTCTTTTGAGGTATTTCAATTGAATGTTTGTGTGAACTGTAGCATCGTGTAGCACCATCTGTCGGGTTGGAAGATACCCGGATTTGGGGGCATCACAGGTTGGTATTAAAGCATTAGGTTATAAAACTTAAGGGGGAAAAATAAAATCTTAAGTCATAACCTTAAGAAAAGTCAAAGAATAAAAGATGGAAGATAACCTTATAAATATGCATTATATATGTTATGTGTTTTATTATTCTCTTGGCGTGTACTAATCAAACTTTTGTGTTGTTGTAGATGTCGGAAAAAATAAAAACATCTGAGTAATCGTGAAGAATTATTAATCAGATAGAAATTATACCGAACCCCATAGCAGCAAATCCCGAAGTAGTAGTGGTTGAGTCTGGAGGCTCAAAGAGTCTAGACCTCATGTCCGTGTTCGACGGCATGTTGGAAGAAGAAGTGGAGGTAGTGTCCTTCAACCCCGTAGCAATAGCAGCAGAGATGGCTCCAGGGGAGTCAATGATGTCACTTTTCATGTCAGTGCTAGATAGGAACATCCACTACTGTCAGGAGGTTAAGGAGCTGAAGGCAGAGCTCCAAGCTGTTATAGAGGACAAGACGGACGTAGAGTCCATGTGGGAACAGGATCATAATGAAAGGGTTTTGGCTAAGGACAAGGTCCATGAGCTGAAACAGGAGGTCTTTGAGCTCAGGGGGGAGCTAAAGACCAAGAAGCAGAAGATAGGGAGAATTTACTATATCCATAGGAGTTCTCATGAGGATTTCCAGCTGCAGGTAGTTGGTTATCCCATAGAGGCAGGCGGAACCACGACATCTTATCACCGTGATATTATTCTTAAGCCTTGCCAAGGCGGATTTTGAAAATGCCTTAAGGCAAATGTGATATAGTAGTGGCTGGAGTAGTTAGATATGTACATATTTTTGTATCTAGTAATGACGTAAAACCCTCTTTTGTATAATCAAGGGTAGTCTTTTGTAAATCCCAATTTTTGGAAAGTAACTGCGGGAAGGTAATGTATTCAGCTTAGGCCATGTAATGTAACCGATGTAGTATTATACTATAATGAATTAATATAAGTTTTCTTTTTTGAAATATGTTGAGTAATGAATGTTTAGGTTATTGTTTAAAATTGAATAATAACTAACTGACAAGAAATGAATAATAACGAAATATGTATTTATTGTAACAGCAAAATGCCACCAAGAAGAGTACCACGTAATCAAGGTGCGAACACAAACCAACCAGAGGGAGGTCCGGTTAACCCCATGCAGGAGTTCGTAAATCTATTAAACGCATCATTTAATAGAACTGGGGCTAATATCCCCCCAAATCTTGGTGTAGTACGAGCTACTACGTTTAAGGACTTTAAGAGTGTGGGTTTGCCGGAGTTCAAAGGAACTACGGACCCTATCGAAGCCCAAACGTGGGTGAAGGAAATCGAGAAGGCATTTGTGATAGCAAAATGTCGATGAGGCCCAGAAGGTTGCCTTTGCAACCTACATGATGAAGGGAGATGCTAACTTTTGGTGGGAGGCCAATCAGGCTAGGGCCGGAATAGATGTTATAACGTGGGTAAGGTTCAAGAAAATATTTTACGAAAACTATTTTCCCACGAGCATGCAGGGAAGGATGGAGATGCGGTTTCTGGAGTTGAAATAAGGGGACATGACAGTTCCCCAATATGTTGCCAAGTTTAATGAACTGACAAGGTTTGCTCCACACCAAGTGGATACCGAGGTGAGAAAAGCTCGACGGTTCAAGAAGGGCTTGAAACCCTGGCTCTATAACCGTATTTCTGTGTTCCAAAGTACTTCCTTTGGAATCGTTTTAGAGAAGGCAATAATTGCCGAAGGTGTAAGGCCCCAACTTTTTATAAATGAAGATTTAATTTTCTCTATTTATTATTTTGAAATAGTAAGGGGTTGATTTGATTAATGTGGTTAGTTATGGGTAAAATGCGCAAATATTTTTAAATAAGCAAGTGGTTATAAAATACTCATTGTTATCGGAGAATATTAGTTTGGTCGTGGAATATTCTTCTTTTTGTCGGGAATATTAAATGCAACGGTGCAACCTTGTGTGGGCCCCATAATGGAAAGCTATTGGATGAAGAAAATGACAAATATAAGTTGTTTATAAATAGCAGGCGTAGTTATTACAGATTATCTTTGTTGGAATACCCGTTGGTTAAAACACGATGTCTGGCGTTGTTGTGCGATAGCTTTGCGGTATTGCACCAATTATTGATTCTTACGTGAAGGCACTACTCAATAATTGTTACACGATAATACTTGTTCGATAATTTATTTTATTGATTCAATAATTCTTTGCGTTGATATTTTATATTATTGTTGTTTTAATAATTGTCACTTTGCGAAGATTTTCCATTATCAAATCAATAATTCATATTATTTGAATAATATTATTAGTTAGCATTATTGACAATGTCTAGAAAGTTACATCTAAGGAGAGGTTTGGTCACACTAATTGCGGCGTCGATGAAGGAGAAATTCTTATCGGAAAGCCCCTCTTTCCTGAAGCGACACAGTTGGCGATCTTGTGATTACGTAATATTATTTGTGAATAATTAATTATTGATTTATTGATGAGGAAAATATTGATTTTATGTGGAATAGATGGAGAAAATTTTTAATGTGACAATTGTTAAAAATTGATATTTTATCTTTTCTGATAAAATAATATTTTATTATATTATATAATAATGGTGATATTTTTACAATGAATGTGGGATATATGAGTATATGAGGAAGAGTATTTTTGTTGCATTAAATGATTAACACATGTTTTGTGTGTCGGTGGACCCCATTTCTTGACTGAAATTTGATTATAGCCTATAAAATCGTCCGTATGTGGATTTCGGTCAATTTCTGTTTGGAATTTGGAAAACCTTTCTTCTGCAAAGTTGTAGAGAATTGAATTTTCTATAAAAATTCGCGAGATTCGAATTTTCTGATAAAAGGGCTATTTATTATGAAATATTGAAGTTCCGAAGTTCCAGAATAATTGATTTTTGGAAGTTTTAAATAATTATATTAACAAAAACGTTTTTTACAAGTTAAGTGGGTCTCACATGTGTTACAAATGGGCTGAAATCATATTTCAAAGATGGGCGTGAAAATTTTGTAAATATAATAATATTTTATTAAATTTTCTGCTTTGGTGTTCTACGTATTTTTCTATAAATAGGGTGCTTAGGTTAGAATTAAAAATCACACCAGAAACTAAAGATTTCTCTCTCTTTCTCTCTCTATAATATTAAGCGTATTCTTGTGAGTATTTTAGTACTTTGAGTATTGCTATACGGTGCAAGTTCTTTCAAACTATATCCGATATTCGGTCGAAGTCTTATTCTTTACGAGGTAAGGATATGTTATTTTCTTCGTAAATGATATTATTTCTTCAATATCATTATTCCGAAATATTGGTCGGAATTTTTATCAAATTTGGAACTTTTCATGTCAGGATTACTATTCATGAGTTACTATTCACGAGTTACTATTCATGAATTACTATTCACGAAGCATGATGATTTTTTTTTGTGAAATTTCTATCTTTTAGTGTCGGAGTTATTATTCACGTATACGGCACTATTCACGAATACGACACTATTCACAGAAAAATTAAATTTTCTTTTGTGTCCAAGATCGTTTGTTATGATTCCTATCTTGGATTGGATCTATGTTTTGGTCTTCATTCTTGAATTTTACTCCACTCTGGTTATTTATGACGTATTTTTGAACTTGGATTGTGTAAAGTACGAATCCTTAATATTTATTCTTTTGTTTCACTGGATTCGTTTTCTTTAAAATATATGTCATCCTCCTCAGTCCTAAATGATGATATAACTGAATATCTTTGGCCTGTAGTGCAAAGATGAATGATTTTCTGATGAATATCTTTGGCCCGTAGTGCAAAGATGAATAGATGTTTAGATGAACATGACCGACTGATGAATATCTTTGGCCTGAAGTGCAAAGATGACTATTTAATTCAAGATGTATATTGATTGATGTTACAGGGATAAAATATCGATGATGGACTTTTAAATTCATAGATGATAGTAGATTTCATTCTCTACTTAACTCTTACAATGAATTGTTGTTTCATTGCGATTGTTGATCTAAAACTTGTTGTCTATTGTATTCTATCAGATTTTTCCCTGTTGAAGACTAAAGATAATTTGTTGTACATTATCTTAGTCATAATATTTTTTACTGGGCTAGTTGAGCTCACCCTTTTCCTTTTTGTTCTATTTTTCTTCTCGAGGAGGCGAGAATATAGCGGGAACTAGTCGGGGTGTGGAGTAATGGTTCAAGACAGGTTGTTTTAGTAGTCCTCACTATTTTGTAAAATAGTGTATCAATAATTATAATGAGGACTTATTTTAGTGTGGATATTATCTAGAAGACAATATTTGTATTTAAACTCACGATTTATGTGTTGTAATATTTTGCCCACGACAATTGTATTAATAAAGTTGTAGTTTTTTACGTACCATGTATTTGGCCACTTTCGGAATGGGTGATGTATACCTATTTTGGGGGCGTCATGATTAAGTATCGAGCTTAGGGATATGATCTCTGGCGGAGATCGGGGAATAGAACTAGGAGGGAGAGCGAGTAAATCCTTCGCTAGTGTGTCCTACTAAGCTTATTTGTTGGTGGTCATAAATATAGGGATATTATGTGATTTGTTAATTTGTTTAAGTAACCCTTGTTTTTATGGCGGTATTTAAGAATGTCGGTTGAGAATGTTAACAATGGAGTAAATGAGACCGTGGAGACACCTTTCTTTCTCACCAACGAGGAGAGCGTCAACAGTGGCTAGCAATGTTCCTCCCGTGAACAACACCACCGAAAGGATGATGACGATGGTATGTTTAGGAACTTTCTAGAATTCATGCAAAACCAAACGAGAAAGACTACTTGTTCAAAATGCGGTGGAAACACCGGCAACTCAGGATGGTCACCATAAGGCGATTCAAAGAGTTAGGGCCTTGAGTTTTTTGGGAAAGCCAAAACCACTTACGGCGAGGCGTGGATAAAGCGAGATCACTAAGATATTTGATGTCTTGGGATGCTCGAGGAGCAAAAGGTTCCTTTCGCCACTTTCATATTACGAGGAGAAGCGATTATTTGTGGGAATCAGTAAAAGCGTACTCGACTTATCGCACTGAAGATGTCTTGGGAGAAGTTCCATGAATTGTTCAACGACAAGTACTTTTTCGAAAGTATTAGTCACATGAAGGAAGTAGAGTTCATCAAGTTGGAGCAAAACAATATGAGCGATGTCGCGATCTGACGGGCTAAGTTTGCCGAAGTTTTCCGATTTGCATCCCATTTGGTTGATAATGAGGAGAGAATGGCGCGAATGTTTACTGCGAGTTTTGAAACCCAAAATACGTCAATACCTCATTTCTCACAAACTTTGTTTATATTCGGATGTTGTGAATAGGGCTCGATTATTGGAGCGCGATAATGAGTCGGCTCAATCGAAGAATAATGACCAACAACTCGATGATAATCATATCGGTGGTAGATGATCGTGAACAATGATAACCATCGTGGAGGAAATTATCATGCCAAAATGGTAACCACTTGATAGTAATCATGACCAAGATAATAGAAGAAATAACTCAAGTGGAAATTTCAAGAAGAAGATTTAACAATGGCGGGAAGGCGTCGCAGCAACAACACCAACAATGAATTTTAGAGGAGGAGAAAGACCGCCAGGGTTAGATGCTACGAGATCACGGAGAAGAGGACACATAAGTCCAAACTATTCATAACCTTCCAAGGTATGTTATAATTGTGGAAAAGAAGGTCATATCACTTCGAGATTATGCGGTGGCGAAACCCGATCCAGTGAGGATGGTGACTCAAAAGGTCATCCCAAAAAGTCAAAGTCAACGGTTCTGGAAGAGCGTTTTTTAGTGGTCGTCGAATCACGAGGAACCCGAACGGAAGTTAGCATGTGTTAGTTAATTATAAAATCTTACAAAGTTTATACCTTATTGAATCTGGGTTCTACCCATTCATTTATCTCTCCTGCTTATATTCAACGTTTAAACTTGACTCAAGAAGAAAATTAGACTTTGACTTATCTGTTTGAAACTCCATTATGAGAAACTTTAGTTACATCCACTTTGTTTATAAATCTTGTTTGATCCAAGTTGGCACCATCACATTACACATTGACCTTATTTCTTTAAAGATACTTGCTTTTGATGATATTTTGGGATTGATTGATTAACTACTCATCATTTACAAAATTGATTGCTTTTAAATAAGGTTGTTAGTTTTCATATTCCTAAGCAACCTATTATTCGAATTCAAGCAACCAAACCATTAAAGTCAAACACTTTCATATCAAGCCATAAAGTCATTCGTTTATTGAAAAACGAATGTTAAGTTTTCTTAGCCCATGTTATGGACTTAAACAAAAATACGTCAGATTTGAATGATATTTCTATTGTAGTAAATTTCCTGATGTATTTCCTGAATAATTTCTTGGCTTACTCCCAAAGTGTGATATTGAATTTTGTATCGACTTTGAACCCGGTATAAAACCCATTTCTAAAATCTCATGGCTCCTATTGAACTTCAGGAGTTAAAAATTCAACTATAGAAGTTTGTACCCGAGCCTTTATCTGGTGACTTCCTTTGTGGAATACACCGAAGCCAGACTCTCTGTAGGGGATGCCATATTTGTGTGGTAGTAAACTGATAGGTACCATTGTGACGTGCTATCCAAGATTGGGATATGAGTCATAGTTGAGAACAACCTAAGTTAGTAATCGAAATACGTAGCTTTCTAGGCTTAGTTGGTTATTATCGGAGATTCGTGGAAAGATTCTCTCGAATCGATACTCTATTAACTCAGCTGACTCGAAAAGATACAAATTCGAATGGAGCGAGGAATGTAGAACTCAACATGCGGCAACGACGTTGGCTCGAGCTGTTGAAAGATTACGGCATACCATTCAATACCATCCTGAAAAAAATGAATGTGGTAGCTGACGTGTTGAGTAGAAAATCGTATGTGGATACGAGTGTGATATTGTTAACACAAAGACCCATTTCGTACGACTTACAGAAGATGGAGATAGAGTTAAGGATTCCAAGAATCTGCGTGAAGATAACGAATATACGATTAGAATCAAATTTAATCGATAAAGTTAAAACCGCTCAAGTTACACACCAGAGCTGATGAATATAAAGAAGAAGGTGCAAGAAGGCGTTATTCTAGAAGTAAGAGTTGATGAAGAGAAGAAATCTCAACCTTTGATTTATTAGTCCATTTGAAATCCTCAATTGAATAGGAACTATGGCCTATAGACTCACTTTACAGCCAAGTATGACGCGTGTTCATAACATATTTTGCGTATCGATGTTACGTAAATATGTGGACGACCCGAACCACATTATTGAGTTAGAACCCGAGATTTATAGCGAGAAGATTTAACGTCGAGGAGGTACGGTCAAGATCTTGGATGGGAAGGAACATGTCTACGCATGTCAATTTCGAGGACGAAATTTCATAAGGAGGGGGAGGTTGTAAGGCCCCAACTTTTTATAAATGAAGATTTAATTTTCTATTCATTATTTTGAAATAGTAAGGGGTTGATTTGATTAATGTGGTTAGTTATGGGTAAAATGCTAAATATTTTTAAATAAGCAAGTGGTTATAAAATATTCATTGTTGTCGGAGAATATTCGTTTGGTCGTGGAATATTCTTCTTTGTTGAGGGAATATTAAATGCTGACAGTATGACCTTAAATGGGCCCCATAATGGAAGCTATTGGATGAAGAAAATGACAAATATAAGTTGTTTATAAATAACAGGCGTAGTTATTACAGATTATCTTTGTTGGAATACCCGGTGGTTAAAACACGATGTCTGGCGTTGTTGTCTGATAGCACATGGTATTGCACCAATTATTGATTAAATGCGTGAAAGGCACTACTCGATAATTATTACGATAATTCTTATTCGATATTTTATTTTATTGATTCAATAATTCTTTGCGTTGATATTTTATATTATTGTTGTTTTAATAATTGTCAATTTGCAGATATTTTCCATTATCAAATCAATAATTCATATTATTTGAATAATATTATTAGATAGCATTATTAGCAATGTCTAGAAAGTTACATCTAAGGAGAGGTTTGGTCACCTAATTACTTGGCGTCGATGGAGAAATTTTTATCGAAAGCCCTCTTTCCTGTGAGCGACTGGTTGTGATCTTCGTGATTACGTAATATTATTTGTGAATAATTAATTATTGATTTATATGATGAGAAAAATATTGATTTTATATGGATATAGATGGAGAAAATTTTTAATGTGACAATTGTTAAAAATTGATATTTTATCTTTTCTGATAAAATATTTAATTTATTATATTATATAATAATGGTGATATTTTTACAATGAATGTGGGATATATGAGTATATGAGGAGGAAGAGTATTTTTGTTGCATTAAATGATTAACACATATTTTTTGTGTCGGTGGACCCCATTTCTTGACTGAAATTTGATTATAGCCTGTAAAATCATCCGTATGTGGATTGCGGTCAATTTCTGTTTGGAATTTGGAAAACCTTTCTTCTGCAAAGTTGTAGAGGATTGAATTTCCTATAAAAATTCGTGAGATTCGAATTTTCTGATAAAAGGGCTATTTATTATGAATTATTGAAGTTCCGAAGTTCCAAAATAATTGATTTTTAGAAGTTTTAAACAATTATATTAACAAAAATGTTTTTTACAAGTTAAGTGGGTCTCACATGTGTTACAAATGGGCTGAAATCATATTTCAAAGATGGGCGTAAAAATTTTGTAAATATAATAATATTTTATTAAATTTTCTGCTTTGGTGTTCTAAGCATTTTTCTATAAATAGGGTGGTTAGGTTAGAATTGAAAATCACACCAGAAACTAAAGATTTCTCTCTCTTTCTCTCTCTATAATATCAAGCGTATTCTTGTGAGTATTTTAGTACTTTGAGTATTGCTATACGGTGCAAGTTCTTTCAAAGACTATATCCGATATTCCACCGGAAGTACTATTCTTTACGAGGTAAGGATGTTATTTTCTTCAGTAAATGATATTATTTCTTCAATATCATTATACCGAAATATTGGTCGGAATTTTTATCAAATTTGGAACTTTTCATGTCGGGGTTACTATTCATGAGTTACTATTCACGAAGCATGATGATTTTTTTTGTGAAATTTCTATCTTTTAGTGTCAGAGTTACTATTCACGTATACGGCACTATTCACGTATACGGCACTATTCACGAATACGGCACTATTCACAGAAAAATTAAATTTTCGTTTTTCGTCCAAAATATCTATTATGGATACTATCTTTGATTGTATCCATGTTTTGATCACTCTTGAATTTTACTCCACTCTGATTACTTATGAAGTATTTTTGAACTTGGATTGTGTAAAGTACGAATCCTTAATATTTATTCTTTTGTTTCACTGGATTCGTTTTCTTTAAAATATTTTTCATCATCTTCAGTCCTAAATGATGATATAACTGAATATCTTTGGCCTGTAGTGCAAAGATGAATGATTTTCTAATGAATATCTTTGGCCCGTAGTGCAAAGATGAACAGATGTTTCGATGAATATGACGACTGATGAATATCTTTGGCCTAAAGTGAAAAGATGACTATTTAATTCAAGATGTATATTGATTGATGTTACAGGGATAAAATATCGATGATAGACTTTTAAATTCATAGATGATAGTAGATTTCATTCTCTACTTAACTCTTCTAATGAATTGTTGTTTCATTGCGATTGTTGATCTAAAACTTGTTGTCTATTGTATTCTATCAGATTTTTCCCTGTTGAAGACAAAAGATAATTTGTTGTACATTATCTTAGTCATAATATTCTTTACTAGGCTAGTTGAGCTCACTCTTTTCCTTTTTGTTCTATTTTTCTTCTCAGGAGACGAGAATATAAGCGAGAACTAGTAAAGGTGTGGAGTAATGGTTCAAGACAGGTTGTTTTAGTAGTCCTCACTATTTTGTAAAATAGTGTATCAATAATTGTAATGAAGACTTATTTTAGTGTGGATATTGTTTAGAAGACAATATTTGTATTTAAACTCACAGTTTATGTGTTGTCGTATTTTGCACGATAATTGTATTAATGAAGTTGTAGTTGTTTCTATACCATATATTTGGCGACTCATAATGGGTGATGTATACCTATTTTGGGGGCATCACAGAAGGTGGTAGCGAGGCGTTGAGCCAATACCACAAGGACAAGAAAATCAAGGGGAAGGTGGACGGGGGAGTAAAGATCGAGGGTGCCAGCGGGAGTGGCGAAGGTTATAAGAGGAAGGTAGTTAGCTCTGGGAATACTGGAGTAAAACAAGGAGACCTGAAGAGGAGGATGGAGGCCTGCAAGACATGCGGGAAGACTCACTTAGGAGTCTGTCTCAAGGGTAATGCCATGTGTTACAACTGTGGACAGGAGGGGCACATTGCGCCAAACTGTCCAACTCCGAAGAAGAACCATGGATGCTTTGTGTGTGGGTCAACTAACCACATGGCAAAGAACTGCCCAAATAAGGGGACGGACGGGAATAAGGGCACCAATAGTGGTAAGTTAATTATTGGGGGTCCGGCGCAGCCGGGTAGACTGATGGCTCGTACCTTTAATATGACCGTCCAAGACGCGATGGCCTCGAGGGACGTAGTCGCAGGTATTATTCCGATCAACGACTTAAATGCATACGTGTTGTTTGACTCGGGTGCTACTTATTCGTTTATCGCATGTGATTTTGCTAGACGATTAGGATTACTTTCCAAAAAGTTTCCCATACCTTTGAAAATTAAGGTAGCAAATGAAGAAATAATTCATGTTGAAGATATTCATAGGAGTTGTTGCGTAGACATACGAGGTTGTAAATTATCGGTAGATCTGATACCGATAAAGTTAGGAGAATTCGACGTAATTCTCGAAATGGATTGGTTGGTTAATCATGGGGCAATTATAGATTGTCAAAAAAAAAGCGTAAATATTAAAACATTAAGACAATCTCATGTAATATTTTACGGAAATAAATCGCCAGGACATTCGTGTTGTCTTACTATGACACAAACTAGGAAATTATTAAGGAAGGGGTGTGTAGGCTATTTGTGTCATGTGGTTGATACCCAGAGAGTGGGGGCGACAATGGAACAAATACCTATAGTGAGTGAGTTTATGGATGTATTTCCGAGTGAGTTGTCGGGTCTTCCATCGGATAGGGAGACCGAGTTCGTAATAGACATTGTGCTAGGAGCGGTATCAGTTTCTAGGGCATCGTATCGTATGGCGCCAGTGGAGATGAAGGAGTTGATGGTGCAGTTGCAAGAACTGTTGGACAGGAAGTACATACAACCGAGTGTTTTGCCGTGGGGAGCACCGGTATTGTTTGTCAAGAAGAAGGACGGATCGTTAAGACTTCGTATCGACTACCGAGAGTTGAACAAGTTGACGATAAAGAATAAGTATCCATTGCCCAGGATCGATGATCTTTTTGATCAGTTGAAAGGGGCAAAATATTTTTCCAAAATAGATTTAAGGATGGGGTATCATCAGCTGAAGGTTAGGAATGAAGACGTGCCAAAGACAGCATTCAGGACTCGTTATTGTTATTACGAGTTTCTGATGATGTCATTTGGGTTGACTAATGCACATGCTGCATTTATGGATATGATGAACAGAGTGTTCAAACAATATTTGGACAAGTTCGTCGTGGTGTTTATCGATGATATTCTAGTCTATTCTAAGACGCAAGAAGATCATGCTGAACACCTAAGAATAGTGTTGGAGACACTAAGGAAGGAGAAGTTATTTGGGAAGTTCACTAAGTGTGAATTTTGGTTAGAGAGGGTACAATTTTTAGGTCATGTCATTGACCACGAGGGGATTTCAGTAGATCCAGCGAAGGTGGAAGCCGTGATGAATTGGGAACAACCAAAAACGCCGATTGAGGTGTGGAGTTTCTTAGGATTAGCGGGTTACTATCGGAGATTCATTCAGGATTTTTCAAAGATAGCTACTCCATTGACTAACTTGACGAGGAAGACGGTGAAGTACGTATGGACTGAGAAATGCGAAGACAGTTTTCAAGAACTGAAGAAAAGGTTGAGTGAAGCGCCTGTTTTGTCATTACCCGATGACACAGGAAATTTTGTAGTTTATAGCGATGCTTCGCATAGAGGACTTGGTTGCGTGCTCATGCAGCGTGGTAAGGTCATTGCGTATGCATCTAGGCAGTTGAAGGATAATGAGAAAGTTTACCCTACTCATGATCTGGAACTGGCCGCGGTAGTGTTTGCCTTAAAGATATGGCGACATTTATTTTTACGGGAAAAAGTGTGAGATATACACGGACCACAAGAGTCTAAAATATATCTTCACACAGAAGGAGTTGAATATGAGACAAAGGAGATGGCTGGAGTTGATAAAGGATTACGTCTGGTGAAATCTCATATCACCTGGAAAAAGCTAATGTAGTTCTTAAGCGCCTTAAGTAGAAAGGGTCGGGAGAAGTTGTCTATGTTAACAACTCAAACTGAGTTAATAACAGAGATGGCTAGGATGGAGATAGAGGTGAGTTTCCAAGTGAGGCAGATCAGAGACTGTTTACAATGGAGATTCAATCTACCATCGTATAGAGAGTCAAGGAGGTGCAGCTCAAAACTGATGAGTGTGACCAGATGAAGAAGAGGTTGACCAATGAAAAAGATATTAAGTTTAGTCTTGATAATGAGGGATTATTAAGATTTGAAGGAAGAATTTGGGTTTCGAATGAGACAAAATTAAATGAGCAAGTTTTACAAGAGGCTCACAGTTCGAGGTACTTGATTCATCCTGGTAGCACTAAGATGTATCAAGACCTCCGACAGAGTTTTTGGTGGCCGAACATAAAGATAGAAATAGCCGAGTATGTGAGTAGGTGCTTAACTTGTCAGAAAGTTAAGGTCGAACATCAACGACCAAGTGGCTTATTACAGTCATTGGAGATTCCGGAGTGGAAGTGGGAGCATATCACGATGGACTTTGTGGTGGGACTTCCAACTACTCAAAAGGGGTATGATGTGATTTGGGTAATAGTGGACCGGTTGACGAAGTCGGCTCACTTTTTACCAATTCAAGTTAAGTATAATCTAGAACAATTAGCTAAACTTTATGTTAAGGAAATTATTTCCAGACATGGAGCACCAGTTTCGATTGTGTCAGATCGTGACCCATGATTTACATCGAACTTTTGGAGAAGTCTTCAAGAGAAGTTGGGGATATAGTTGAAGTTGAGTACGGCATATCATCCACAAACCGATGGATAGAGCGAGAGGACAATTCAGATGTTAGAAGATATGTTAAGATCTTGCGTCATGGATTTCAAGGGTAGTTGGGATGATCATCTACCATTAGTAGAGTTTGCGTATAACAACAGTTATCATGCAAGCATAGGTATGCCGTCGTACGAATCTTTGTATGGAAGGAAATACAGAACACCATTGTATTGGGATGAAGTGGGAGAACGTCGAATGTTAGGACCAGAATTGGTGCAGCAAACAGCGGATATAGTGAAGTTGATACGTATGCGTCTCATAGCAGCTCAAGACAGACAAAAGAAGTACACAGAATTACATCGAGAGAATAGGGAATTTGAGGTAGGCTCGTATGTCTTTCTAAAGGTATCTCCCTCGAAAGGAAAGATACGCTTTGGAAAGAAGGAAAAACTAAGCCCAAGGTTTATAGGCACTTTTGAGGTATTAAAACGAGTAGGTGAGGTAGCGTATATAGTAGCATTACCTCCAGACCTAGAGCGAATACATAACGTATTTCACGTTTCAGTGCTACGTCCTTACAAACCGGATTATAAACATGTGATAGAATTTGAGCCTATTCAAATCAAGAAGGATTTAACATACGAAGAGATGCCAATTCAAATCATTGATAGAAAAGAGAAAGTTCTGCGAAACAAGGTTATATCGTTGGTAAATGTATTATGGAAGAAACATGATGCCGAGGAAGCAACGTGGGAATTGGAAGAGAAGATAAAGGAGGATTATCCTTATTTGTTTCAGTAGTGTAAGGCGAATTTCAGGGGACAGAATCTTTATAAGGGGGGAAGAATGTAACGACCGAGAAATTAAGATCCTTTGTAAAATACTTGAAAGAATTAAATAATGAATAAATAATATTATTTGTTATTACTATGTGTTAATAGGACGAATGTCGTTCTATAACCTAGAAACAACGGAACATCATAGTATTTGAACCACGTGAGTGAATTAAAGTATTTGAATTTCCAAGACGAAAAGAAAAGTTTTCCGAGAAAGTTTACGAAAAACACTATTCATCGTTTATCGCTCGGGAATTATTTTTGAACTTCCGAGAAATACGTAACGTTATAATATCAAGGCGAGATGGATTATGCAATAATAATCTAAGTATTGAAAATGCAATATTTCACATATGGACTTAAATTGAGAATGTAAGTATTAAAAATCTAATGAAAGGAATTAATGTAATCTAGTATGAATTAAAAATCCAACTAGATTACAAGTGTAAGCTCATGTGGGATTTATATTAAGCCCAAGTGGTTAATGCTATGAATCTCAAAGCAAATTAATGCAAGCCCAAAAGATAAGTTGATTAGATTAAGAATTAAGCCCAAATGGTGATCCATTAGTTGAATAGGATCCATGGGGCAACCCATGGGTGTAGTAGTGGGCAAGAACTTTATGTGATGCCCAAGTACTTTATGTGATGATCAAGTGTTGTGTTGAGCAAGAAATATGAGTAACTAGCAAGTTTACTTAGTGGTTAAGTAGATGAATAGTAAGGAGGTTAGTTGAGGAGGTGGGGTGATTAATGACTAAGACGCCCTCACATTGGCCCTCCTATAAATAGAAGAAGTTGCTAGACATTTTTCATTGTTCAAATTTCATTCAAAACAAATTAACTTAAGTGTTAGAGAGAATAAGCACTTTATAAGCCAACACATAAGTCAGGACAACCTTTGTTAGATTTTCAAAGAAGAGAAGTACAAGTCTTCAAAGGTAATTGATCTTGTCTCTTCTATCTCTATCATTGTAGGGTGAGAAGAGAAATGTAACCTAATAAGCATGTATGTTAAGAACATGTAAGAATTAATTAAGCAATGGACGTAAGCCGAATAAAGTTGTGAATAAGTAAATTGAACCTAAATAAGTTATTAACTTATGATGAACTTATCATATGATGGTCATATGAATTAGTATATTAGATAAGATGTGAGAACATTGAGTAAAGGACTTAAACCAATAATAAGTCATAATGAAATAAAAATCATGTAGTGAAGAAATTGTTAAGTTCTGAGCTTATGAAGAATAAGCCATAACCTAATTGTAATATAAGTTATTGTATCATATAAGTTGAGGTGTCTAGATAATGAAATGAATGTATTTGGAATGATGAACAAATGACTAGTAATGAAGTTTTGCCGAAATTCACATGATTGGACGATAATCGTCGAATTCGTAAAATTCTCGGAATGGAAGTCATATTTTGTTTTTGAACTCAAAAACGTTGGTTTTTGATGGAGACAAGTCGTATTTGGTATTATAGAGTTGCGAGCTCAAAAATGGCCAGATTCCGACTTAGAACGAAGACACAAGCGTTGAACGTTCGCGAACGTTTATCATTTTCGTTAAAAATGGACTAAAAGGTGAAATTTTAGCAAACAGACGAATAGATAAAATTCTTGAATGAACACGTAGAGTATATAATTTGTGAACCGTAGGCTCTTGAACAAGCCAATTCAGGCTTCTAACGAAGAAGTTACGAGTCCGGGAATCTCACCATTTGAAAAATCCGTCAAACATTTCTGTGGCATAGAGTCCGCGCCACGGCTACGACTCGAAGATTAATTAGTCGGTATACATAGCCAAAGTGAGCCTCAGCCACTACAAACTCGCCTGTGATCGACGACAAGTAACAAAGGACCTCATGTGGCATTGTCAAAGTCCGGTTTTTAAGCAATAATGGGTGATGCTTGCGGAGAGCGGCTTTCAAAATAATAACTGCTTGCATGCCCAACTTCATGACCTAGATAATGGAAAATGTTTACATGTTGAGCATAAAGAGTAATTGGTGAGCACTTAAATAAGGATCTTAATGAAACGTTGTTAAGACATAATTAAGCCTTAAGTCTGATCACTTAGGGTTAAAGAAAGTCAGTTACTTATGAGCGTAAGAATGATGTAACGGAAAGCCGGAACCAATAATAACAAATCTAATACGTAATTAGATTGAGAAGAAGGGTAAGATTCTTTAGAAACCATGTATGATCATTCATGACCTAATGTGTTATGTGATGTTATCAACTACTGTAGAGACTTAAAGACCTAAAGTGCACGTGTTATAACTGTGGCAGACTTAAGGCAAGTATTCTAACCCTTGTTCCAGTTCGATTTGGACAAGTCTTTGTGATTCATGTATTCTTCGCATGAGTTAATGTCTGAGGAAGTTAAAGCCAATTCTTTCGGTTAGACGTATGCTATGTTATTCTATCAAGTATTGACAAGGATTTACCAAACTAATATTGTTGTGGTTTTCAAAAGTAGACTGAGTATGTTAAATTGTTTTGTCGTCAAACGACAGGCACGTGAGGTTTCCACAACTTAAACGTATACACGTTTAATGAATGTAGTGTTGATCAACATAGAGTACTATAGGCTGATCACCTAGACGTGATCTTAAGCTATGCCAAACTTACGGACTTAGTGTCGGGACGTCCTTTTCAAAGTACTTATGAAATGCTTACGGTCTTGAACCGGAATTGATGTTTTACTTAATATTGTTGTTGTAAAATGTTCTAAATAAAAAGAAGTTCTATTTTGAATCATCGATAGTACTTCATAACTATTGTTCAGTTATTGAAGATATACGATTCTTATGTTTCAAGCATGCTAGCTTTATTAGAATTGTTGTACTTGCTGAGCTAGTTAGGCTCATTCTTGCTTGAACCATATGAATGCAATAAAGGCCAAAACAGGGCCGATGGATCCGGCAAGGATAAAGGGAAGACTAAGGCGAACCCGTAGATTACTTATGTAATACTATAGGTTTTGTAATGATAATATTATTAGTATGACAAGAATAGATGTAATGGTTATAAAGAACCTGGGGAATGTTAATATTCTTTTTGATATATATATAAGACATATTCGTTCTTTTGAGGTATTTTAATTGAATGTTTGTGTGAACTGTAGCACCATCTGTCGGCTTGGAAGATACCCGGATTTGGGGGCGTCACATTAATACTCTTCCATATATTATGTAATGATTATTAAGGAAAGAAAGAGAATTTATGGGAGAAAAACAATGCCACTTGGCCGGATTCAAAAGAGAAGAGAAAGGGGAATACTTGTCCTCATTTTAAACCACATATTTTCCAAAAGATATCTACCAAATTATCTAGGTGTCATTTAGTTTAAGGTGCCACCTTATTCACTAATTCTCTATATATCAATATAATGATTAGGGAGAGTAAAAGAAAAAGAGGAATGTTGGGAGATAATATAGATATATGCAATGTATATCTACTAACATAATAAAACAAATCTAATGACCAAACAACGATACCAACTATGACGCCCCCAAAATAGGTATACACAACCCATTCTGAGTAGCCAAATATATGGTACATAACTTAAATACAAACTTAATTAATACAACTGTCGTGCAAAATACGACAACACAATAGCCGAGTTTTAACACGAATATTGTCTTCTAGACAATATCCAAACTCAAATTCAATCCTCATTACAATTATTATCACATTATTTCACAGAATAGTGAGGACTACTAAAGTAACCATCTGGACCGTCACTCCATTCCATGATTAGTCCCAGCTATATTCTCATTTCCTGCAGAGAACTGTGAAAGAAAAGGGTGAGCTCAACTAGCTCAGTAAGAAATATTATGACTAAGATAATACAGAATAATTTATCCTTAGCTTTCAACAGTATAACAACGGATAGAATATAATAGACAACAAGTTTTAGATCAACAACTGCAGTGGAACAAGCAATCGATTAGAAGAGCCAAGCAGAGCATGATATCTACTATATCCTATGATTTAAAAGTTTATCATTAATTTTATCGCTGAGACTCAACTCAATAAATAATCTACATCAATGAATTATTCATGCACTACGGGCCAAGGATATTCATTAGTATCACAACCACGAATTATCCATGCTCTACGGGCCAAGGATATTCGTATTTTCACCAATGGTTATGATTATACCGAATAATCCCTGGTCATAATCATACCAATCAACAGTCCATCTATGCACTGCGAGCCAAAGATGACTTTTACCACATCATTTGTAACATTACCGGTCATGATTATACCGAATAATCCCTGGTCATAATCACACCAATCAACAGTCCATCTATGCACTACGGCAAAAGATGACTTTCATCACAATATAAGCTTGAGGATGATGACAATGATATAAGAATTCAATTAAACGAAATCAAGGATAAATATTAAAGACTTTAAATTTATCCAGAGTTTAAAAAAATGTCCAAATTGACAACATGATACTGCTTTGTGGAGTAAAATTCAAGAATAATATTGTATCAAAAATAGTTTGGACAGAAAAGAAATCAATTTTTTGTCATGAATACCCCGGGTGAATAGTACCCCGTGAATTGTACTTCATAAATAGTATCCCATGAATAGTATTTTGTGAATAGTACCGTATTTATGAATAGTACCGTACGCATAAATAGTGTCGTACATATGAATAGTGTCATATAAATGAATAGTACCTATGAATAGTACTCCGGTATGAAAAGCTTAAAATTTAACAAGAATGTTCAAAAAAATATCCTTATAAAACGATACTAGATGAAGTGCAAATTTCAAGGATATTCTACTAATTTCAGGGAGTATAGAAGCAATACTTTGACAAAATGAGTGTAGAATTAGGAATATGAAATGAAATAATATTACTCACATAATACAGAGTATGGAAGAAAATATTATTTCTTATGAATACTGAACAAAAATAATATCCCTTACAAATATTGAACGAAGATAATATTCCTTACGAATACAAAAAATAATATCGTAAGCGAATATGAAATAAATAATACCCCTTAACTTAGTAGAAGAATAGATACTGCAATAGTGAAGTAGCAAAATACTCTTTTTTTTCCTCTCTATAGTTTCTCTCTATATAATTGCTCTTGTGAGTCTTAATGAATTGGTGAGAATGAAAGAAGAATGAGCTTCTATTTATAGGAAAACATAGTTTCGATAATTGCACGATTAGGGGCTCGAATTATTACAGTATAGTACCTTCATCTTTGCCTCTATTTTTAATTTAGTCCTTCAAGTATTATCAATCTTGCACTGTTCCCCTAATAGTACATTCATGTGAACCAATAGTTCCATACATATGAATCAACAGTGATTTGCATGTGAACCAATAGCAATTAATTGCTCATTTATCCGATTAATTGCCCGATTGGTCAATAAAACCAGCCAATCACAGAAATACCTCCTTTGAGGGTAATTGGGTCACGGAAGAATTAAAGAAAACTAAATGAACAAACATCTTTAATCAACACAAACTTATTCATCATTAATATTATAACTCACAGAACTTTCCTCGACAGAACTTTCTAAACATCGTCAATAATGCAAATAATAATATGAATAACTTTGTCGTCTCAATTATTGATTTAATAATATAAAATATTATGCAGATGATATTATGACAATAATTGAATCAATAATATGAGAGATACTATACATCAATTATTGTGTTAATAATTGAATAAAACTGAGTGACTTCTCACGTAATCATCAATAATCAAAGATACTATACAATACCGTATGCTACTATGCAACCACGCGTATTACTGTACTTTTACCACCAAGTATTTCAACAGTTTAAATGTAAAACTTTTGTCGTTATTTTAATAAAAGATATTTTTGTCGTTTTCTAACTCCGATAATACTTTCATTGTGGGGTTTACCAATGATTGTGCCGTCATACGAATATTCCCTATTAAAATGAATATTCCCTGAACAATCAAATATTTTATAACAACTTGCTTACTTTGTAAAATTTTCACATGTCATTCTTAACTCTAACCGTTTACCAATTTAACCATTTACTAAATAAAACAATAATTATAAGAAAATTAAATACTTTCATTTCATAAAATTCGGGGTCTTATAGAAATTCTCGCCGAATTCGCCCATGAAATTTTTACTGTTCATCCGTGATTCTTTTCTTAAATAGTGTCCTGCCATTCTCCTATAAATAGGATGCTTAGTTAAGAAATGAAAATGACACCAGAATCAGAGAATTCTTCTCCTATAATATTGTGCGTATTTCTTTATGGTATAAGTATACTTTGAGTGTAGCTAATAGTGAAAGATTTCCTCAAGAATATCTCTGTTATACCCGTCAGATTTACTCTCCTACTAAGATAAGAGATATTATTTTCGTTCAATATTCATAAGGGATATTATTTTCGTTCAATATTCGTAAGAAATATTATTTTCTTCCATACTCTATAGTATGTAAGTAATATTATTTCATTTCATATTCCTAAATCTACACTTACTTTGATAAGTATTGCTTCTATAATCCCTGAAATTAGTAGAATATCCTTAAGTTTTGTACTTCATCTAATATCGTTTCATTAGAATATTGGTATGAAGTTTCTTATTAAATTTCAATATTTTCATTCGGGGTATTATTCATGGGATACTATTCACGACAAAATTAGTTTCTTTTATGTCCAAATTATTTTTGATACATGAATATCATTCTTAAATTTTACTCCATAATTAGTTATCATGTTGACAGTTTGGACATTCTTGAACTCTGGATAAATTAAATTATAAATCTCTAATATTTATCTTTAATCTCACTTGATTGATTCTTTATATCATTGTCATCATCCTCATGCTTATATTGTGTTGAAAGTCATCTTTGGCCCGTAGTGCATAGATGGATTGTTGATTGGTATGATTATTGTGACGCCCCCAAAATAGGTATACATCACCCATTCTGAGTCGCCAAATACATGGTATAGAAACAAATATAACATCAATAATACAATTGTCGTGCAAAATACGACAACACATATTCTGTGAGTTTGAATACAACTATTGTCTAATAGAGAGTATACAAACTTAAAAGGAGTCCTCATTACAATTATTGATACACTATTTTACAAAATAGTGAGGACTACTAAAACAACTATCTTGAATCATCACTCCATACCCCGGCTAGTTTCTGCTAAATTCTCTCCTCCTGAGAAGAACAATGGAACAAAAAAGAAAAGGGTGAGCTCAATTAGCCCAGCAAAGAATATTATGACTAAGATAATATACAACAAATTATCATTAGTATTCAATAGGGAATAATCTGATAAAATATAATAGATAACAAGTTTTAGATCAACAACTGCAGCGGAAAAAGTAATCCATTAGAAGAGTCAAGTAGAGAATGAGTTCTGCTATCTTCTAAGATTTAAAAGTCCATCATCAATATTTTATCCATGTAACAACAATCAATATATATCTTGAATCAAATATTCATCTTTGCACTACAGGCCAAAGATATTCATTTGTATCAACAGTTGGTCATGTTCATCTCAACACCTATTCATCTTTGCACTACGGGTCAAAGATATTCATTAGGTAATCATTCATCTTTGTACTACAGGCCAAAGATATTCAGGTATATCATCATTTAGGACTGAGGATGATGAAAAATAACTTAAAGAAAACGAATACAGTGAGATAAAAGAACAAATATTATGGATTCGTATTACAGTTTTATCCAAGTTCAATAATACTCCATAATAACTAATTTTGAAGCAGAATTCAAAAATAAAGATCAAAACATGGATACAGTCAAAGATAGTAACCATAATAGACATCTTGGACAAAAAGAAGAAAATTTCATTTTTCGGTGAATAGTGCCATATACGTGAATAGTAACCCCGACACAAAAAGTTCCAAATTTGATAAAAAGTTCAGACCAATATTTTGGCATAATGATATTGAAAGAAATAATATCATTTACGAAGAAAATAACATCCCTTACCTCAAAATAACAATATTTCTGATCGGAATATCGGATGTAAAGCCGAAGGAAACTTGCACTGAATAGCAACTCTCAAAGTATCTAAATACTCACAAAAATACACTCGACAATATAGAGAGAAAGAAAACTTGTTTCTGGTGTGATTTTCAATTCTAACCTAAGTGCATATTTATAGAAAAATGCTAGAACGCCAAAGGAGACAAAATTAATAAAATAATATATTTCTTTTTCTTCATTCCACGCACACCTTTGAACACAAGCTAGCCAACCATTCTTGAAAAAAATCTCAGCAGCCCACATGTTTTAAAAATCAAAAGTGGGTTCCACCCAATTTTAATAACAATCATTTTATTTTTTAAAACTTCAGTAATTCATAGAAAATAGCCTGTTTATCAGAAAAATACGAATTTTATGTCCATTCCACACGAAATCGAATTCACTACAACTTTGTAGAAGAAAGTTTTTCTAAATTCAAATCATAAAATATCCGAAATCCAAATACGGACAATTTTTAATACCTCTATTCCGACAAAATACTGATAAAACACCTCATCAATAATTCCTTCATTTATAACCACATAAAATAAATATATCCATCATTTATAACCGCATAAAATAAATATTTCCTTATCATATAAATCAATAATTACTTATTCATAAATAATATTACAGAATCACAATTATGACAACCAGGCCGTTCCCAGGAGAGAGGGGGCTTTCCGATAAGGATTTCTTCTTACTGGCGCGCAATTAGGTGACCAAACCTCTCATTGACAGAACTTTCTAGACATTTTCAATAATGCTATCTAATAATATTATTTCAAATAATATGAATTATTGATCTGATAATGGAGATAATGTGCATTGACAATTATTGAACAACAATAATTTAAAATATCAACGCAGCAATTATTGAACCAATAAAATAAAATATTGAACAATAATTACTGTAACAATTATTGAGTAGTGTCTTCTTACGAAAGAATCAATAATTCAACAATACTGTGCAATACAATATAAAGTGTCTTCTTGTGCAACCACGCCAGACATCGTATTTTAACCACCGTATTCCAACAAAGGTTAATGATAACAATTACGCCGTTATTTATAAAACTCAAACTTTGTCGCTTTCTTCATCCAAGAGCTATCCGTTATGGGGCCCACAAATGGTCGCGTAAATAAATTTAATATTCCCTAACGGATAGAATATTCCACGACCAAACGAATATTTCCCGACAAAATGAATATTTTATAACCACTTGCTTATTTTGAAAAATTTACATATTTCACCTATAACCAAAGTATTATATCAAATTATCACCTTATTATTCACAATAATAAATAGAGGAAATTCAATTTTATTTATAATAAGTTGGGGTCTTACAACCTCCCCTCCTTATGAAAGGTGAGGATACCTTGCTTTCATTTCTGGTATTTCGAAAAAGGTGAGGATACCTTGCTTTCATTTCTGATTCCAACTCCCAGGTCATCTCTTCAATAGAATGGTTTCTCCACAACACCTAACTTGTGGTATAACCTTGGTGCATAGGACATGCTCTTTCCTATCCAAGATCTTAACAGGTACCTCCTCGTACATTAAATCTTCGACTATCTCGTTTGGTTCTAACTCAATAATATGGTTCGGGTCTTTAACATATTTACGAAGCATAGATATGTGAAAAACATTATGAACACGAGACATACTTGGAGGTAATGCGAGTCTATAGGCCACATTTTCTATTCGGTCAAGAATCTCAAATGGACCAACAAATCGTGGATTGAGCTTTCCTCTTTTCCCAAATCTTGTAACTCCCTTCCATGGTGCAACACGTAACAATACATGATCCCCAATATTAAATTCCACATCCTTCTGATGAAGATCCGCATAACTCTTTTGTTGATCCTATGTCGTTTGTATACGTTGTCGAATCGTTTGGATCTTCTCTGTAGTCATTCGTACCAATTTTGGTCCCAACAACGTTGCTTCACCCACCTCATCCCAGCATACTAGAGAGCGACACTTTCGTCCATACAATGCTTCAAATGGAGCCACACCTATACTTGCCTGATAACTATTGTTATAGGAGAATTCCACCAATGGTAGGTACTTATCCCAACTCCCTTTGAAATCTAGGACATAGAGTCTTAATAGATCTTCAAGAGTTTGAATAGTCCTTTCTGATTGTCCATCCGTTTGAGGATGGTATGCCGAACTGAATCATAAATTCGTGCCCATAGCTTTCTGCAAGCTAACCCAAAATCATGAATTGAATCTTGGGTCACGATCCGAAACTATGGATACTGGCATGCCTTGCAATCTTACAATCTTATTCACGTACATACGAGCAAAACGTTCAAGGGAATAAGTCTCCCGTATAGGCAAGAAATGAGCAGACTTGGTTAATCTATCAACAATAACCCAAATCGCATCTATGCCTTAAGATACCTTGGGAAAACCCGTAACGAAATCCATAGTAATGTGTTCCCACTTCCATTTCGGAATCTTAAGTGGTTACAATGGACCCTTTGGCACTTGATGCTCCGCCTTTACACGTTGACAAGTTAAACACCTCGAGATAAACTACGCGATCTCTCTTTTCATATTGCTCCACCAAAATGTATGTCGAAGATCATGATACATTTTGGTACTCCCAGGATGGATTGCAAACGGTGTGTTGTGTGCCTCCATCATGATTCTATGCTTCAAGTTAGAATCGTTAGGAACACAAAGTCTGGAGTTGACTCGAAGTATTCCTTCTTCATCAATTCTTGCTTCTGGAATAGCACCTTCTTGCACTTTCTTCTTCATACGCATCAGCTCCATGTCTGTAGCTTGAGCAGCTTTAACTTTATCGATTAAAGTTGGTTCTACTCGTATGTTTGATATCATCATGTGGGTACTTGGAGCCTTTACCTCTATCTCCATCCTTTATAAGTCACACAAAATAGACCTTTGTGTTAACAACATTGCACTCGTACCCGCATATGATCTTCTACTCAATGCGTCAGCTGTGACAACCCCAAAATAGGTCCATTCCATCCAACCCATTCTGAGTCGTCAAAATACATGGTACAGAAACAACTACAACTTTATTAATACAATTGTCGTGCAAGATATGACAACACTTAAACAGTGAGTTTAAATACAAATATATACCAACTGTGACTCATGTCCCAACCGTGGACAGCACCTCATAATGACACCTTACATAAAGGTATAGTCGAAAACTGTTTTAGAAATTAGAATCTTTGGGAAGTGCTCAAGGAAACCTTCATACATGGGAGGCCATGCGTCTATGTTATGATAGATATCATATGGCCACAGAATTATCCTTAGTTGACCCAATAGACCCCAAAGAAAAACGAGAAGATTACTATCATATTCTTCCCAATGGTGATTCTTCTCTTGCATATCATTATCTCCACTGTCTCTAATTGGGTATTATACTCCAAACAAACACCAAGATTATATAGGTAGTGCTTGTAAATATACTCAGCAAGTGGATGAGCACAACCCTGCCTTATGATGACATGAGGTTGTATATCATTAGACATCTTGTATGATAGTGGCAAAACACCCTTCCAAGTTAAGTTCACCTCACCCTCAACAGCTATAGACCACCGTTCTATTCCCCTGTTATCCCACGCTCGACCCAGCTACACTTTTATTACCTGAAAGGAATTGTGAAGCAAAAGGATGAGCACAACTAGCTCAGTAAAGAATATCATGACTAAAGATAAATAAATTATCAATAGCCTTCAACAGTAATAAATCAGAGATTTAGAATAAATGGTAGATGATAAAACTTTTCAACCATAGTTGCAACGGAACGAGCAATCCATTAGAAGAGTCAAATAGACCATAAAATCTATTATCTTCTCCATGTTAAAAGTCCATCAACAATTTTTTATCCCTGTAACATTAATCAACAATTCCTGTCCACAATCACGTATAACTCATAATCGTAATTGTTGTTCTAAATTCCTTTTTTCATCCAGGACAAAGATAATTTTCATCACCTGAAACATCAAAGATCATGGTTATACCAAATCACAGTTCATGTTTATAATCATACTAATAAATTCATCTTTGCACTACGGGCCAAAGATATTCATCAACAGACCATCTTTGCACTACATGCCAAAGATATTCATCAATAATTCATCTTTGCACTACGGGACAAAGATATTCATCAATAAGTCATCTTTGTACTATGGGCCAAAGATATTCATATCTCAAAGAAATGTATAATCATTTCAGAATTTATATAAACAATAATTATAACCATATTGATCAATTCACATTTGCACTTACGCTAAAGATATTCAATTATAAATTCAATGGTCATGATCATACCAGTCACAATTCAACTTTTCACTACTGGCCAAAGAGAACCCTAGTCATGATCATACCAATAATCTACCCATCTTTACACTCCAAAGAAAGAGAATTTCAACATCGTGGTTATAAAAATGTTATATATGATAATAAAATCAATATAATCAATACATAGTTTTAATCTCCAGAGTAATATTCATAAATCAACTATAATTTGGTTAGAAAAAGAAACCAATTTTGTAGTGAATAGTACCCATGAATAGTAACTCGTGAATAGTAACTCATGAATAGTAACCCGTTGTGAATAGTAACTCGTGAATAGTAACTCATGAATAGTAACCCCGACATGAAAAAGTTCTAAATTTGATAAAAAGTTCAAACCAATATTTTGGCATAATGATATTGAAGAAATAATATCATTTATGAAGAAAATAAACTCCCTAACTATCCCTTACAATCCCTTACTATCCCTTACCTCAAAAGAACAGATGGACAGAGTGAGAGAACGATTCAGACATTAGAAGATATGCTAAGAGCCAGTGTGATGGACTTTAAAGGAAATTGGGATGATCACCTACCATTAGTAGAGTTCGGCTACAACAACAGTTACCACGCTAGTATTGGTATGCCACCTTACGAAGCGTTATACGGCAGAAAGTGCAGAACTCCGCTTTACTAAGATGAAGTTGGTGAGAGACAATTGCTAGGGCCAGAATTGGTACAGCAAACAGCAGAAATAGTCAAAGTGATCCGAGCACGACTGGTAGTGGCTCAAGATAGACCGAAAAAATACGCTGATCCACATCGTAAAAATATTGAGTTTGAATCAAGTAGTTACGTTTTCTTGAAGGTCTCTCCCTGGAAGGGAAAGATCAGGTTCGGAAAGAAAGGAAAATTGAGCCCAAGATTCATTGGACCCTTTGAAGTACTGAGAAGAATCGGAGAAGTCGCGTACGAGGTAGCCTTACCTCCAGCACTCGAGAATGTCTACAACGTCTTCTATGTTTCTGTGTTACGACCCTACAAGGCTGACTACAAGCATGTAATTGAATATGAACCCCTACATTTTGAAAAAAACTTATCTTACGAAGAAATTCCTGTCCAAATTGTCGACCGAAAAGAACAAGTTCTCAAAAATAAAGTTATACCTTCTGTTAAGGTAATTTGGAGGAACCACAACGCTGAAGAAGCTACGTGGGAACTCAAAGAAAATATGATGAAGAATTACCCTCATTTATTTACTTAATTATTTGTAAGCGATTCTGGAGACAGAATCTTTGTAAGGGGGGAGAATGTAACGGGTCGAATTTATTGAGTTGTGATTCTGGGAACAGAATCCTTTTAAGGGGGAAAAGATGTGACGAACGAGATTTTTGTAAATTAAATTTTAATATTTAATGAATTAAATAAATATTTTTGATGATTTAATTATTAGATTTAATAATTAATTGATGCAATTGTGATAGATTAATTTAATTATATGTGTTACATTTATTAAATTAATCTGGAGAATATTTATTATTCGAAGTATGTCATTATGTGAGCTTATTGTATTAAATGAAATATTTAATAAGCATAATGTTATTTTAATTAATGTAATAATTAATTAGAGATTTAATAATTTGATATAATTAATTAATGAGAAAATTAATTATATGACTATGTGAATTTATGAGAAGTTATTATATTTTATTTAAATTAAATTAAATAAGATATTTGAATTAATGTGTAAGGGTGTGACATGATTTAAACTATATTATAAAGATTTTATTAAATTAATTGGATATAGCCTTTTTAAGGCTAGCCAAACATGGCTTTAGTGGGAGTTATAGGCAGTTAACCCATGATGGATAACTGACCATAATGCGCATCAGTTTCTTTCCTTTATACGTACTCTTCTTTCTTTTTCTTTTTATTATTATTGGCTAAGTCTAGAAATAAGCAGAGAGATTGAGAATTTACAGAGTTAGATTGTCAGAGAAAATATTCAAAGATTGTGAAGGAGATTGAGAGTGAGGAATCAAAAGTATCTAAGCCTACTAATTTATACTCTACAGGGTAATCTCCTCCTTCCCAATTTTTATTTTACGTCATTGAGTTTCATATATATGGGTTTCAAAGTTTTTGGTTTAAACCTCTATAATTGGAATAGAAGTAATGATTTTGGGTTGTGTATGTGTTATGACATAACACATCATATTTTAATTATATATATTATGTAAACCATATCATCAAATTCATGAAAACATATCGTATATGATTGCTGCAAAATTACAGAGTTTGGGTTTTGGCCATATGGCCTTATATGTGATATTTCATGTGTTGATCATATATTATCCTTAAATTTTACACTCGTATATTATTATACATGTTGATACGAAAAGACCAAACTTTAAACGAACGGATTCGGTGTTTTAACGAATCCGCAGTGTCAATTTTCATGTTTTATTTTTAAAACCTTCAAGAACATCAAGAACAGTGGAAGTAAATGTGTTGATTTTGCAAATTATGTATTGTAACTTGTTAAAAATCATGCTAGATGGGTTAAGTAATGATTATATATGTATTACAATGATTGGGTAAGTCTAAATTGCAAAAAAAATAACTAATTGGAAGTTATGGCCATATTCATGTATAATTTTACTGTGATTGATATTTGGCCTAATTTGGCCTTGTTATGTTCAAGGAATCGCAGAATCTATGACTAACCGCAAAAATGAGTGCAGGTAACCACACTTTGCAAGTAAGCGCTACTAAACTAAATTACCATACCCTAAGCATTCAAAAAATAAATAAATAAATAAATAAATAAAATAAAAATTAAAAAAATAAATATTTGATGAAAATTATTATTAAAATATTTATAAAATAAATTAAATATTTTAATTGAGATATTTATGGAATAAAATAAATATTTGATGAAAATTATTATTAAAATATTTATAAAATAAATTAAATATTTTAATTGAGATATTTATGGAATAAAATAAATATTCGATGAAAATTATTATTAAAATATTTATAAAATAAATTAAATATTTTAATTGAGATATTATGGAATAAAATAAAATTCGATGAAAATTATTATTAAAATATTTATAAAATAAATTAAATATTTTAATTGAGATATTTATGGAATAAAATAAATATTCGATGAAAATTATTATTAAAATATTTATAAAATAAATTAAATATTTTAATTGAGATATTTATGGAATAAAATAAATATTCGATGGAAATTATTATGAAATAATTTATTCGAGTGTAATAATAGTAAGAGAATGAAAATATTCTAATTTAATTAAGTAATTAAATTAGAAGGGTAATGATTTGTTAAATAAAGTGGAGTTTATATTAAATAATTAAGTGAAAATGTAACTAATGAATGTCGTGAATATATATGGTATGTGTGTAGGATTTGTGGTGAACGGAAGTAGTAATCGTTTAGCCTACACACGAGGCAAGTTTCCTAACCCTACTTGTCATTATTATTCAAGTTATTAGTTACCTCGAGTAAATTATCGTTACTATTATTCAAGTTCAATTGTTATATTAAAGATTTATTATCTTTTCAAAGCATGATTCAGTTATACAATAATTGTTCTATTGTATACTTCTTGAGATTATTATTCAAATCGAATATCATTATTGTTGAACCTTATTAGACTAGTGAACTTTATTGATTCAACTAGTCCTTAGTTGATGAACGTTCTAAATTTCAGAACCCTTATTGAATTATCCAAACCAAACTTCCTTTGGTGTGAACTCGAATGTCAAACTGAGATGAACAACCCTGCAAAGGGATTTAATTATCGTTAAGCGTTAAGATATTGTGCATGTGATGGTACTAAGGGTTGATCCCCTAAGCACGCAGTAGTAAAGGTCCATAGTCTTATGATCATTAAAGGTTTCAAGTATAACCCTTGATAACCTAGGACATAGTTCAAGGTCTTATGACCCTCAGAATTCTTTTGTTTCTTGTTATTCATTCTTGATTTAAAAGTTGAGCTTTTATTCAGATGTCTTTGATTTACTCACATGTTACTATACTGTTATTTCATTATTATACTTGTGGGCATTAGTGCTGACTCTTGCTTAATAATAACATTGTAGTTAAGAACGAAAGAACTGGTGAACCTTCCACTAGTAAAGGCAAGGGCAAAGTTAGCAAGTGATGAAGACTTGTTATTTTATTTGATAATGTATTTATGTTAGACTTGAGTTAATGATGTTGTTTAAGACTTATTGTTTATATTTCCGCACAGATGTTTAAGGTTAGTTTAACCTGGGATTATGTTTATGATTCAGACGTTGTAACCCTATAAAGGGAATATTTATTTCTATATATTGCATGGTTTGCATTTATTATGGGTAGATAGATAGATGATATTTGTACAGTGAACACCAAATCCCGTGGAATCGAAGTACCCGAATTTGGGGGTGTCACAAGTTGGTATCAAAGCTTAAGTTATGAACCTTAGGTGGGAGAACAACCTTAGGTAGTAGACTTATAGAAAGAAGATAGTGATGGAAAACTCTTATCGAGTTATAAGAAATGAATTTATGTAATTCATTGAAGATAATAAAAGACCTTATGTGTTTATGTGTTAAAGTATGCGTTAGATGATACGACTTAGTAACTAAAACTTAAAATTTTGTTGTCAGGATGTCAAATGTTGGAGAAGCTAGTCAAGCTGGGGAGGAAGAACCCCGTGTACCTATAGTACCGACAAAGGAGGAGCCCCGAGACATTCATGTCGTTAGGGAGCAGCTGGTACAGAGGAAGTCATCTCCATTGATCACCGTTGTTGGTCAGGAGCATGAGCCCGAGACTGATCCTGAGGAGGAATTTGTTGAGGAAGAGGAAGAAGAAGAATTACCACGGTACACCATTGATGCTGAGATGTATGACACGTTATACGACCGTAACGTGGAGTTACGAGACGAGGTCCGAGGATTTGACCGAAAGCGAGCGGTTATTCAAAGATATTACTCTAAAGCGTGAGGAGAGGGAGATTTCGACTCTTCACTCTCGACTGGCAAATGTAGAATGGGATTTGGTCCATGAGAAGGGTCAAACTGAAGATAAGACCGAGGAGATAGAGAAACTGAAGAAGGAACTGAAGGAAACCTCCAAAAGGCTGAACATAGCAGAGGAAGGTCAAAGAGAATCGCGTCGAAATGATCGATGCGCAGGATGATAGTCATGCAAAAGAAAGCGAAGATTGGGGAAACGTACTCTATACTTAACAAGGCAATGAATGAGACCCAAGATCGAGTTTTGAGGTACCCAATCCAGTTCGAAGGACTACCATTATACATGATGGATCGCAGGACGATGCATCGCATCTTAGAAGAGGAGCGTAGCAAGGCTAATCAGTACCTTGATCGACAGTGATATGATTTATTTAATTATGTGAAGAACTTAATTAGTTTTTAGATGTAAATTCTGACGTGTTTATGAACGAAAGAATATTTGAATGTTTTAAATCCTGTGGATTCTTTATTCCAGGATAGTTGATGTAAATAGCAGTTATGCTATCGTTTAATGTTAAAACTTTGATTTGAATGCAAATATATCAAGTTGTTTGAGATGATGTGTTAAGTGATATGTTAAATCGCTTGAGTAATGCCTTAACTATTTAGAGAAATAAATAAAGTTCTAATAAAGCGTTTATTTAACGTAAAAATGCCGCCATGAGAAGACAACAACGCCAACCGACTCGGGAAGAGTCAACCAATAATAACAATAATGCTAACGCTAATCCCGCAAAAAGAAGCTTGGTGAACTTACTAACTGGAGCCATGAATAACCAACCTCAAGCTCCACCAAAACACAACGTTTAGGACTTCAAGGCGGTGGGACCGCCAGAGTTCAAAGGTTCCATGAACCCAATCGAGGCTCAAATGTGGGTTATGGAAATGGAGAAGTTTTTCAATGTTACTAGGGTTAGAGAAGACCAGAAGACCGCTTTTGCAACATTTATGTTGAAGTCTGAGGCTAGCTACTGATGGCAAGCAAACAAAGTGCGAGGAGGTGAAGGTGTAATTACATGAGAGAGATTTAAAGAAATGTTTTTTCGAAATGTATTTCCCAACTAGTTCGCAGAATCATATAGAAGTTCAATTTCTGGAACTAAAGCAAGGAAACATGAGCATACCTGACTACGCAGCTAAATTCAACGAGTTAGCGAGGTTCGCCCCGTATCAAGTACACACGAACGAAAGAAAAGCGAGAAGATTCGAACAAGGACTAAAGCCTTGGGTGTACAAAGAAGGTATCAATGTTTCAAATTAAACACGCTTTCTTTGAGTCTTTGAAAAGGCCATCCTCATTTGAAGGTGGAAGCGATCGCAAGACTACCAATACAATCAAGATCAAAAGAAGAAGAAGAGTGAAGGTGAAGGAAATAACAAGGTCAGTGGAAGTGGCACAGGAGGTGGAAATTTCAATCAGAAGAAAAGATGGAATGACAACTCATCATCGGGTAATCAGCAAGGTAATCAAAGCATGCCCGACTTGCGGGAAAGCCCATCTGGGAGTTTGTATGAAAGGAAAAAGAGTGTGCTACAATTGTGGTCGAAGGCCACATAGCACCAAACCGTCCCAAACCCAAAGAAGGGTGCTTGTTTTACTTGTGGTTCAAGGACCATTTGGCAAGAGATTGTCCCAAGAAGGGATCGGAGGGGTCGGGATCGAGGAAACCGGGAAATAACAAAGGAAATGCCTTTTAACCATCACCGACCAACCGCAACAAACCGACCGACCACCTTTGACTTTCAATATGACGGTGCAGGATGCAATCCAGTCTCATGATGTAGTGTCAGGTATCATTCTGATCAATGAAATTAATGCTTATGTTTTATTTAATTCGGGTGCTACTTGTTCCTTTATATCCGAAGACTTTGCTAATAGTTTAGATTTGCTTATGGATGAGTTGGAATATCCCATGAATATAGAAATTGCGAATAGAGAGATAATTCTGTATAATGCGTGTTTAAGAACTATAGAGTGGATATTAAGGGTAATATCACGAACGTAGATCTTATCCCTATTCGACTTGGGGAATTTGACGTTATTTTGGGAATGGATCGTTATTCAATTACGAGTCGTAATTAATTTCCAAAGAAGCGATTAACCTTATAACTCCGCCAAAGGTTGTATTATGGTAGCAAGTTGCTGAGACAAGCGAGTTGTCGCATGCGATGATGCAGCCGTAGTTATTGAGACAAGGCGTGTAGGATACTTAGCTTACATAGTCGATAGTCGAAAAAAGAGAATCCGAAGGTAAGAAGAAATACCGATTGTGGGGACTTCATCGACATATTTCCGCACGATTTACCGTGACTTCCACCGATAGAGGTAAATTTCAGAATCGATTTGGCGCTGAATTGCTTCTCCAATATCGAAGGCACCATACCGAATGGCACCAGTAAAGATGAAGGAATTAATGGTACAACTACAAGAATTATTGGACAAGAAGTACATTCAACCGAGCGTATCGCCATGGGGAGCGCCGGTGTTGTTTGTGAAAAAGAAGGATGGATCGATGCGACTCTGCATTGATTACAGAGAACTGAATAAGGTCACGATTAAGAACAGATATCCATTACCGAGGATCGACGACTGCTTTGATCAATTGAGGGAGCGAGATACTTTTCCAAGATAGACTTGAGAAGCGGTTATCATCAATCAAGGTGAGGCCGGAGGATGTCTACCAAGACAAATGCTCGAACGCGCGTACGGTCACTACAAATTTTTAGTAATGTCGTTTGGTCTAACGAATGCTCCTGCAGCATTTATGGGACTAATGAATGGTGTGTTCAAGCCGTTTTTGGACAAATCGTGGTGGTATTTATAGACGAAATTTTGGTATATTCCAAAACCAAAGAAGAACATGAAGAACATTTGAGGTTAACGTTGGAAGTATTGAGAAGGGAGAAGTTGTATGCTAAATTTTTGAAATGCGAATTCTGGATCGAGCGAGTACAATTTCTTGGTCACGTAATCGATAAGAACGGAATTTCGGTAGATCCATCCAAAGTAGAAGTCATGATTAACTGGGATCAGCCGAGAATGCCGTCAGAAGTAAGAAGTTTTCTTGGATTGGCAGGATATTATAGAAGGTTCATACAAGACTTTTCCAAGATCGCAACTTCGTTAACAAATTTAACTTGAAAAGCTGTGAAATTTGTTTGGACGGATAAGTGTGAGGAAAGATTTCAAGAATTGAAGAAGAGGTTGAGTACGGCACATGTGCTATCTCTTCCAGATGATACAAGAAATTTTGTTGTTTATAGTGATGCGTCGCGATAAAGGACTTAGCCGTGTGTTTGATGCAAAATGGCAAAGTCATTCATGTATGCATCACTTACTATTCAAGGATTACGAGAAGGATATCGACCCATGACTTAGAGTTAGTCATAGCTTGTTTTTGCTTTGAAAATTTGGAGGCACTACCTCTACGGGAGAGAAGTGAAATATATACTGGACCATAAGAGTCTCAAATATATTTTCACGCAGAAAAGATTTGAATATCGTCAAAGAAGGTGGTTGGAGTTAATTAAGGACTACGACTGCTCGATTTTATACCATCCGTAAGGCAAATGTGGTTGCTTACGCTTTAAGTAGAAAGAGTCGGGAGAAATTGACGATGTCGATTGCTCAGAGGAGCTAATTACGTAAATGGAGAAACTGGAATTGGAAGTGAAGTATCCTATGGAGATCGATGAGAAGCTATTTCGTATGCAACTGCACAACTCTACTAGATAAAGTAAAGGAGGCTCAGCTTCAGGATGATGAATGCAAAAAGGTGACAAAGAAGATATCTGAAGGAACCGAACCGAGATTTAAGATGGATAAGGAAGGAATACTAAGATTTAAGAGTAGAATTTGGGTACCACCAGTCACAGAGATTAAGGAAGATATTTTGAGCGAGGCTCATAGTTCACGATATTCGATTAACCCTGGTAGTACCAAGATGTACCAAGATCTTAGACAACATTTCGTGGCCGAATTTGAAGCGTGATGTTGCAGAATGTGTTGCCAAGTGTCCGACACATCGCCGTAAAGTGAAAGCGAACATCGAGAGACCAAGTGGATTGCTACAACCGTTAGAGATCCCAGAGTGGAAATGGGAACATATTACAATGGACTTCGTGGTTGGCCTTCCCGACGCACTCGTAAAGGCTACGACGCAAATATAGGTTATCGTTGATCGAATCGACGAAATCGCATATTTCCTTCCGATCAAAATAAGATTCAACTTAGATCAGTTGGCGAGGCTATACGTAAAAGAGATTGTTTCGAGGCACGGAGTTCCGGTATCAATTTTTTCAGATAGGGATCCGCGCTTCACATCAAATTTTTGGAAACGTCTTCAGGAATGCATGGATACGCAATTGCGAATGAGTACAGCTTACCACCCTCAAACAGATGGACAAAGTGAGAGAACGATTCAGACATTAGAAGATATGCTAAGAGCCTATGTGATGGACTTTAAAGGAAATTGGGATGATCACCTACCATTAGTAGAGTTCGGCCACAACAACAAAGCTACCACGCTAGTATTGGTATGCCACCTTACGGGTTGCGTTATACTGACAAAAAGTGCGAACTCCGCTTTCTTCGGGATGAAGTTGGTGAGAGACAATTGCTAGGGCCGAAATTGGTACAAAGAAAACACGAAATAGTCAAAGTGATCCGAGCACGACTGGTAGCGGCTCAAGATCGACAGAAGAAATACGCTGATCCACATCGTAAAAATATCGAGTTTGAATCAGGTAGTTACATTTTCTTGAAGGTCTCTCCCTGGAAGGGAAAGATCGAGTTCGGAAGAAAGGAAAAATTGAGCCCAACATTCATTGGACCCTTTAAAGTCATCGAGAAGAATCGAGAGAAGTTACGTGACGAGGTAGCCTTTACTCCCCAAAGACTCGAGAATGTCCACAACGCCTTCCATGTTTCGTGTTACGACCCTACAAGGCTGATTACAAGCATGTAATTGAATATGAACCCCTACATTTTGAAAAAGACTTATCCTACGAAGAAATTCCTGTCCAAATTGTAGACCGAAAATAACAAGTTCTCAGAAATAAAGTTATACCTTCTGTTAAGGTAATTTGGAGGAACCACAACGCTGAAGAAGCTACGTGAGAACTCGAAGAAAATATGATGAAGAATTACCCTCATTTATTTACTTAAATAATTGTAAGCGATTCTAGGGACAAAATCTTTGTAGGGGGGGGGGAGAATGTAACGGGTCGAATTTATTGACTCATGATTCTGGGGACAGAATCCTTTTAAGGGGGGAAAGATGTGACGAACGAGATTTTTGTAAATTAAATTTTAATATTTATTGAATTAAATAAATATTTTTGAGGATTTAATTATTAGATTTAATAATTAATTGATGCAGTTGTGATAGATTAATTTAATTATATGTGTTACATTTATTAAATTAATCTAGAGAATATTTATTATTCGAAGTATGTCATTATGTGAGCTTATTGTATTAAATGAAATATTTAATAAGCATAATGTTATTTTAATTAATGTAATAAATAATTAGAGATTTAATAATTTGATATTATTAATTAATGAGAAAATTAATTATATAACTATGTGAATTTATGAGAAGTTATTATATTTTATTTAAATTAAATTAAATAAGATATTTGAATTAATGTGTAAGGGTGTGACATGATTTAAACTATATTATAAAGATTTTATTAAATTAATTGGATATATCCTTTTTAAGGCTAGCCAAACATGACTTTAGTGGGAGTTATAGGCAGTTAACCCATGATGGGTAACTGACCATAATGCGCATCAGTTTCTTTCCTTTATACGTACTCTTCTTTCTTTTTCTTTTTATTATTATTGGCTAAGTCTAGAAATAAGCAGAGAGATTGAGAATTTACAGAGTTAGATTGTCAGAGAAAATATTCAGAGATTGTGAAGGAGATTGAGAGTGAGGAATCAAAAGTATCTAAGCCTACTAATTTATACTCTACAGGGTAATCTCCTCCTTCCCAGTTTTTATTTTACGTCATTGAGTTTCATATATATGGGTTTCAAAGTTTTTGGTTTAAACCTCTGTAATTGGAATAGGAGTAATGATTTTGGGTTGTGTATGTGTTATGACATAACACATCGTATTTTAATTATATATATTATGTAAACCATATCATCAAATTCATGAAAACATGTCATATATGATTGCTGCAAAATTACAGAGTTTGGGTTTTATCCATATGGCCTTATACGTGGTATTTCATGTGTTGATCATATATTATCCCTAAATTTTACACTCGTATATTATTATACATGTTGATACGAAGAGACCAAACTTTAAACAAACGAATTCGGTATTTTAACGAATCCGCAGTGTCAATTTTCATGTTTTATTTTCAAAACCTTCACTACAAGAAATCACACAAAAAATGACGCTAAAATTTGTCACATAAAATTTATTTTTCGTCACTAAAACATTTGGTGACGATTGTTAATCGTCACGAGAGGCGAATCACCAAGATGAAAGTGGTATTAGGTATATTTGACAATATTTGATGTCGTCACTAAATGTTTTTAACTTATGGTGACGATTTACATCATTGTCACTATAATTAATTACTTTTAGTGACGTTAATAGCGTCACTATTTAAATGAAATTTTCGTCACTCTATATTATGTTTCGTCATCAAAACTTGGTGCATTAAATGACAAAAATCATTTTTCGTCATTAAATGATATTGTTTTAGTGACGAAAATATGCTACTCAATTTAAATCATCTAATTTTAATTACGACAATATTGTCATATTTATTATTATTCTTTCGTCATGTTATTGTGTTTATCGTCACCAAAAATAAAAAAATAAATAACGACAGAACAATTCGTCACCTAATAATATATTTAAAATGACAATTATGTCGTTGTCATTTCATATTTTAAATAATATTACAAAATAATTTGTCACCAAAGAGAGTTATTTTTTGGGACACATTTTTCAATGTCACTAATTGAATACTTATAGTGATTTATACATCTCGCATAAAAAGAGTTACTAATAGTGACAAAATTAATTGTTGTGACTAAATGAATATATAATGATGGATTTATATAGTTTGTCACCAAAGAGTTAATTTCTATGACACATTTTCCTGTCACTAATTGAATACTTATGGTGACGATAGAACTCGTCACATAAAGAGCTAATTGAATACTTATGCTAATTCCTGAAAGATTAGCATATTGTAGCCTGAAAGATTAAAAGAGTTGTAACTTCAATCATTTATTAAAGATTCCAAACACAATTCTAAACATTCTTATCTTCAAAGATGAAAACATTCTTATCTTCAAAGTATGACAAGACATTAACAAATAAAGGAAAATTTCAAAAATTCCAGAAAAATAGATATACATAAATTGGGAAAAGGTAAAAAATAGGTACAAAATTTACTTCTTTGTGTCACATATAAACAAAAAATGTGAAAACAAAGTTTGCTGGCTTACATTATAAATCAGTGTTTGTTCAAAGGTGGTTCTTGCAATCAGTTGTAATTTTATTATTGATGAACTGTTTAGAGGTAATCAGGTGATAGCACAGCTATCCAACAATATAATGAAACCATAATGTGAGTTCTAAACACACAACCTGACAGGATTTCTTCCTACAACAAATAGATAAGTAGAAGCAAACCTCATAAATATCTTCCTTCAACCGTGTACAAGACAAATTTACAGCCCCAAGAACATGTGGTTGATGGTCTGTCATGAACTTTAAAATCCTTTGCTGATCATTCTTTTTACGTTGCTGGTCATCGACATTTTGGCCACGGTTGCTGAGTGACCCAGCATACAACACATCCAGGACTTCTCCAGATGAATCCAACATCACAAAAGTGGTTGCAGGCTTTCCAGGGCCCCAACAGCAAGCCAGAACTCTTGGCCCGGCTTCATCATCTGCATCATTTTTCTTCCGCTGGTATGGTGCCACAGAAACTTTTTTCCACAACTGCTTTCCATAATCCAAAAGTAATCTACTTTTTGCTCTGCTGGTCAACAAAGATCTTGCTTCCTTGTCCATTGAAGGTAGAAGAAAACCAAAAAATGCATCGTGCAATATCAACTTCCTCTGTTCATTCCATAGTTGAGCAGATTTGCTGACTCCGTCACTGAGATAATAATCATTAGAGTCACTTACTAATTTATCCAGCACATCTTCTGGCAGTTTAATTGTAACTTGAATAAGTTTCTCCTCCTCGGCCTTCTGAATAAGAAGCCACTGTGCATCCTCAAATCTAGGTAGAGGCTTTTCCCGTAACCATTTAACCCCAGCATACTGATGAAAAATATCAATAGCCACATTCCCATCGGATGTAGGACTTGTTGATACTACAACATTATCCATAAAGATGCTACGAACGTGTTTCCGAACACACGGTTCACAGCTAATCTCAACTGCTGCCTGGAACAAGCAAAAACTTGCAAGCTTAATCAACTATGTATTCGACTCTTCAGATAAAATTTAATATGGAAGTATGGTGCAACTCTGCAGACATTCTAATATCCTTAGACCTTACCATATGCCTAGCGCCTCTAAGCACATTTTGTGGTGTTTCAAACATCGCACATGTAAAATTTGAAGCCATCTCTTCTGGGGTTTCCTTAGCATTCTCAAGTTCATCCATTCTCTGCAAAAAAAAAAAAAAAGAAAGATCAAAAACACCTATCATTTTTAAATCAAGCGTAAACACTGCAAAAACAAACTTGCCATTTTCTCCAGAGATATCTGCAGTCCGAATTGCTCAGAGCTATAGCCAAACTTGCTAGCTACCTCCCATAGCCCAACCTTACTGCAACTACTATACTGTGATTTCCTCTTTGGCCTCTTATACTTCCCTTCTTCAACACCAACCTCCCCTGGAGGAAAGTGCAGGTTAAACTTTGAGTCAACATCATCAACCTCTAGTTCCGACTCCGCTGCCTTCAGTGACTTGGTAATTGATTCAAACAGCTGTTTATTCAAGTTGAGCATAGTTTCATCATACATGCTCCGAGACTCCTCATCATATCGCTTGTTGTAGTATAACTGCAGAGCACTCTTTCGTTTTTGTAGAAGTAACCACTTTTTGTCCAAGTCCAGGATGACCCAAAGTAACTGCAACAAAGCAAACATTCAAAATTTTTATCTAAAAGTTCATTTAAAATATAAGCACTTCAATATACTAAAAAGCAGTACAGTGATTCAAGGATCAATCCATGTACCTTATTCCACCTTAAGGTCGACTTTTGGTTGGACTTATTATGCAACTACTATACTGTGAATTCCAAAAATCTCATTGTCTTCCTTAATTATTGACAGTTCATGACCTTCTTCAGTAGTCCCTATATTTATCCCAAATAAATGTACCATGCTGGTTGCAAGCTGATTACAAATCCAGGAACTCTCCTCATCTATACTCGATTCATCTGTTGGTGGAGGCCCAGTGCTTGCTTCAGATATCTAAAAGATAACACAACAGATTTGTTATAAATAAAATTTACCCTCATCATCCCCAAATAAGCTGCGCTAGAGCTTTTCCATGGAGACATCTTTCAAGAATTTGTATCTTAACAGCATACAACACACAAACACAAACTAGCTTTGAAATAACACATCTTTCTGTACCTTGCCCTGAAGTTGTCCGCCCGAGAATCATAGCAAAGTTCGGCATCATAGCATGACATCATAAACCCAACATGCCCATTCTGCACCTTAAAACATTAAGCAACTTTCAGTGTTTTGTTCAGTATAAACGGAAACAAGACAAATACAATCAACCCCACAACTGTAATATGCAAAAACTAGAACAGAGAATTTAATTGTCAAGAATTATAGGATAATTACCTATCGGTTAAAAACTTGACCTGGGAACCAGAACTTGCCGGTCTCAAGAGAGAGATACAATGACATTATTGAGTCAACAAGTAAAGTAGTTCTCAGCTTTCCCCTGCTATCCAACTTCAACCTATTCTATGAAAAATACCCAAAAATACCCTTTTGATTTGACCAATCTAAGAGGGTTTGTCTCTTTTTTGCAGCAATAATACTCATTTGCCATTCACCATAAGCAACATCGCCAATAATAAATAACATCTCATAGGTTAATATCAATATTGATTAGGCAAAATCACAGTATAATCACACTACCTTTGTTCTAACATATAAGATCACTTGCCTTCGTATTTTATCAAGGCAAGTGATCTAATATTTTGAAACAAAGGGAGTAATTAATATATATATATATATATATATATATATTGAACATGTTATACTATTATATACATATATACATGCATTGAGTCTATTGACATCATCGAAGCATAGAAAATAATTCACCAGAATTAATAACTTTATAGCTCTGGTTCTTAATGTTCGCCTTTTGATCATGTCACACTCTCTCCCTGGAGTTCCAGAAACAACTTGAACACCGTATTCTAGCTTCCTAATATCTTCACCCACGCTTTTACCTCCAATACATGCATGGGCCTGTATATTAATGTAATTGCCGATTACCAATACTGTTTTTCTGTTTGAGCTGCCAGCTCCCTCGTAGGTGACAATATCAAAGCTTGGACCCTGCAAAATACATGACAAATGTCAGAATAGGGGAGGAGAACTAGCATTACTCTAAAGATTGGTCTAGGCAGAAACGCCTAATCAAACTGTGTTTTTCAATGAACAAGTAATAACAATCTAATCAAACTGTGTTTTTCAATAAGGCAGTTTAAAACCCGGAACTTTCACTAAAATAAACTTAATTCTAAAGATCTGTATTCAGAATAAAAATCTGTCAGTTTACCAAGGAATTTCTTGACCATCCCAAGCAAAAAACTTCCCATTGTCGTGGATCTTGGCATTGTTGATGACGCTTAAGAGCTTCTGCACTGAGAACTCTTTTGGTGAAAAGATTGCCTTCTGGAACATTTTTTTGAAATGGCTTAGAGAGATCGGTGTCCACCATGCCTGGGTGCAATAAAAGGCAAATGATTGGATCCTTCTTTCGGGCAAATTCAACTGATACATTTTTTGTCACTGCAAACATCAACAGACATGTATTGCCATGAAAATGGATATGGCTACTTTTTTTTAGGCAAGAAAATGATACTTTCGAATAAGCTTTACCAACCAAAAACTTAATATAGAAATAAGGATTCCAAAAATGTACAATTTCATTATTCAAAATTATGCAGTATGATATTCTTGTTCTTGATGTTTATAAAGGTTTTGATTCGCAAAGATTGAACTTGGATTGCTTCAAGCTGGTTAGGATGTCTATATTAGTTTTGTTTTGTGTTGGCACTCAGTAGAGAAAAGACTTGAAGAAATAATGGTGCATTGTTGTTTGATGAAACTTCTTTAAGATGTGATGTCAAGTCACTATTATTGTTAACACGCATTGCATGGAATGAAGTATGAAGTATACAAGTCAGATATAGGGAAGCTGACAGGCACCAAAAGAAAAATTGTAATTAATAAAATAAGAAACAAATCTTTTATAAGTCTATATATTTTATGTGATGCACATAATCTTTTATAAGTCTATATATTTTATGTGATACACAAAAATAAATTACTTGTAGAAAAAGTAAATACTCACAAGTTCCTGCATCTTGGTACGATAGAACTCAATTTTCTCTTTAGAATCCAATATATCTTTTTCCAGTTCAGATACCTGCACATGCAAAAAGAAAGAAGAGGTCAGATAGATATATTTTCCAGTCATGAGCTGATGTAAGGAATTAAAGATCATGTAACAATATTAACTCTATGTAATGGTGATGAACCTAAAACTTTTACCTTAGTCAACAACTTTAATCATTGACTTTGTGATCTTACTTGCGATAGAGACTACAAAGTCAATATCTCTTAACTTAAATCATTTTTAAATATATAGAGAATAAGATTTCATAAGAAAAGCTCAACTTACGTCCTATTAGAAAAAGAAGATCAAACAAGATGGATTAAACCCATATTAAAGACAATAGGAGCTATGTATATTATACGTTACTAATATCGGTTGTTTAAGACAGAAGTTTGTTTATTTGTTATTTTGATAAGTATTAATTGTATATTCGAAAATTGACAAAGGGAGTGAACCAACATAAAATCAGTATACCCAAAGAAAAACATCTGTTCAGTAGTCAATGGAATGCACATTACAAATAATTTGCAAGCTTATCACGAACTTGGTTTGACTTTCAATTTGAAACCATATATGTTGGCTTCCTACTTCCTAGAGTTTATCATTGTTGTCATAATGTTATTCTAGTTTCTTGATATCAACTTACAGATTGGTATTATTCAATTCAATGGTTACTGCTTAGAGTTGCAGAGGATAAAAATTCTTTAATTAGCAGTGTCCTCTCCTACACTAACATGCGCATCACCATCCAACAAGAATCCTAAAACAAACATCCCTGATCCCACAAGAATGTTTAGGTATTCAATCCCAAAATTAAAAAACATCAAATCTGAGCTCTTATTTTAAAAGCCTGGAAATACAATACACAACTTAAAGAAAGAAACAGAATTCCCTGCCATTAATCAAAAATTCATCATACACACCATCATCCATCATATCAAGCAAAAGAAAAAGGAAGATTTCAATCCCAAATAAACACATAAGGCATCATACATTTCCAACTTGATCCTATTATGGAAGTACTACAATAACACAACAAACACAAAATGCATAAAGAATTCAATCCCCTGTAGGGACACATGCCCCTAAAAGAAGACATTACATAAACAACAAATGTAATGTCAGCGTATTATTTATCATCTACAAAATTTTGAAGACTAGTATGATTTTACAACCCCTATTATTTATCATCTACAAAATTTTGCCAGCGTAGAGGCAAAATAATTACCTTTTAGAAGAGCCCAATCTTTTCTGTAACCAATTGTACAATGACTTCCTTGTGACCTTTAGCCGTAGCAAATCTGTGGGTCTCCTGGTTGGCGATTCTAACAGTGCCGGCAACCCAGACCGGATGAGAGATCGAGAGAAAAGAGACGAAGAAGTTGCAGCAAAAGAAGAGAAGACAAGAAGAAATTAAGAAAAGGAGGAGGACTCACCAGATTCAGACTTCCGATTCCGAGTTCGAGATCTGGATTCTGGGTTTGGGATGAGAGATTCAGATTGAGACTTCAGACTTGAGAGTTCGACTTCAGAGTTCAGAGTCTGGGCTAGGGCTAGTAAGCGTTGAGTAGCAAGTAGTGAGTGTTGAGTCATTAGTATTAGGCATATTATTATTTTAAGTGGTGTGCAACCAAAACTCGAAATTAACCGAAACCGTGTATAATTTCAGATATAATCAAAATGTTAAAAATAATTGAATTATCATAAAATTTTGATTAAATTATTTTGATTCGGTTCGACAATTAAGTTATATCTATTTTTTCCTTAGTCCTAACTGATAGTATTATAATTTAATTTTATAATATATTTTAAAAATAGATAAAAAGAGAACTAGAAATAGCTAGGAGTATACCATTACTATTCTTTTTTTATATATTTTATTTTTGGACTTAAAAATATATTCATGATTTAAGTTACTCCCCCGTCTAAGAATAAAAGTCCTTATTATTTTATATAATCTCAAGTTAAATATTTACTTATATTAAATAATCTATTTTTTTATATAATAATTTGTGCGTAATATCCTTAGTATTAAATGTCATATTTTTATTATTTATAAATATTTATATAATATCACTAGTCATGTATAAAAAAATATGCAATTAGATGGGAATTTAAAAATGAATACTTTTATCATTTGACATTATTTTTTAAATTCGCATAAATCAATCATCACTTTCATTCTCGGAGTGAGAGAATACTTTTAAGTATATCCTACTTCTATTTAGAAATAGAAAATATAGGGAAGCATAGATATAATAATCAAGTTTGATAAGGTTGGGTTTATTTGGGTCGGAAGCCCGAAACTAACATGCTTGACAATCGGTTGTCACGGGTATTATTTCAACAACCATAATTTATACCGTTGATCACAATATTTGATGGCACGGATTGAAATGGATTTCCCCACAATATTCTACAAAATGATATGATATGAGAAATTACTTATTTGCTCATGTGTTACACTGTCTACCGCTACAAGTTATGGCGGTAGTTTAGTTAACTAATAAACTAAAATGGCACAGTGGTAGCTTAATGGCCCAATAACCTATAAGTCTTAAGTTCAAAACCTATCTATGAAAATATTTTGCTTCTTAAATCTCTGCTATATATATATACTCATCTTACATCTCCACATTAAACTAAATATATATAAAATAACTATGAATATTTATATAACGTAACTATTGCATACTTTGTCACTAAATAAAAGAATTTATGACGAAACTAGTACCTCGTTGTGACAACCCCAAAATAGGTCCATTCCATCCAACCCATTCTGAGTCGCCAAATACATGGTACAGAAAACAACTACAACTTTATTACAACAATTGTCGTGCAAAATACAACAACACATATCTTTGTGAGTTTGGATACAAGTATATACCAATCCATGACTCTTATCCCAACCTTGGATAAGACGTCACAATGACACCTTACATAAATGTATAGTCAAAAACTGTTTTAGAAATTAGAATCTTTGAGAAGTGCTCAAGGAAACTTTCGTACATGAGAGGCCATGCGTCTAGGTTATGATAGATATCATATGGCCACAGAATTATCCTTGGTTGACCCAATAGACCCCAAAGAAAAACGAGAATATTACTATCAAATTCTTCCCAATAGTGAGTCTTCTCTTTACATATCATTATCTCCACTGTCTCTAAATAAGAATTATACTTCAAACAAACACCAAGATTATATAGGTAGTGCTCGTAAATATACTCAGCAAGTGGATGAGCACAACTCTGTCTTATGATGACACGAGATTGTATGTCATTAGACATCTTGTATGATAGTGACAAAACACCCTTCCAACGTTGGGTTCGCCTCACCCTAGTTGATTCACCAAATATAACTACTAAATGATGACCACCGCTCTATTCCATTCACATTACCCCAGCTCGACCCATTTACACTCTTATTACACGAAAAGGAATTGTGAAATGTAAGGGTGAGCACAACTAGCCGAAGAAAGAATATCATGACTAAAGATAATTAAATTATCAATAGCCTTCATCAATAATAAATCGTAGATTTAGAAACATATGGTAGATGATAAAAATTTTAACCATAGTTGCAAATGAACGAAGCAATCCATTAGAAGAGTCGAATAGACTATAAAGTCTATTATCTTCTCCATGTTAAAAATCCACCAACAATATTTTATCCTCAGTAACATCAATCAACAATTACGATCCACAATCATATGAATAACTCATAATCATAATTGTGATTCTAAATTTCTCTTCGCATTCGGAACGAAGATAATTTTCATCACATGGCTTTACCTGAAACATCAAAGATCATGGTTATACCAAATCACAGTTCTCGCTCATAATCATACTAATAAATTCATCTTTGCACTACGGGCCAAAGATATTCATCAACAGTTCATCTTTGCACTCATCGGCGAAGATATTCAACAACAACAGTCATCTTCAGACTACTGGGCCAAATATATTCATCAACAATTCATCTTTGCACTACATGCCAAAGATATTCCTCAACAGATTCATATTTGCATTACATGCCAAATATATTCATCAACAGTTCATATTTGCACTACTGAATGAAATATATTAATATCTCGAAAAATATATAATAATTTCAGAATTTATATAAACAATAATTATAACCATGTTGATCAATTCACCTTTGCACTTAAGCTAAAGATATTCAATTATAAATTCAATGGTCATGATCATACCAAATCAACAATTCAACTTTGCCTTCATCGGGCCAAAGAGAACCCATAGTCGTGATCATACCAAAAATCTACCCATCTTTACACTCAAGTCAAAGAGAAATATCATTGTTAGGGTTATAAAAATGTTATATATGATAATAAAAATGATATAATCAACATATAGATTTAATCTCAAGGGTAAGATTCATAAATCAACGATAATTTGGTTAGAAAAAGAAACCAATTTTGTCATGAATAGTAACTCATGAATAGTAACTCGTGAATAGTAACTCATGAATAATAAATCAAATCCACAAAAAGGTAGAAATTCCACAATAAAATCCATACCAATATTTCTAATTATAATGATATTGAAATAACATTTCTTAAACTTATAAACAATTTATTTTAATTGTTTACACTTAACTAAATAATGCATTTAATCATCTTAAAATGCCAAACTCAAAAGATTTCATCACCAATAACCAAAACCCTCATCAAAAATCTGCATATACCTCATATAGGATTCCCAAGCCATAAAATCCTATTTTCCAATTTCCTTACTTCACATAACATATTTAATTCATTTACTCATAACTAGACTATTTTCATGAAAAATACCAAATCAGTTCCAAAAATATTTCTTTTCTGGGATTTAGCAGAATATAGTCCCATATTGAACATATATTTTTCTCAGAATGTTTAAAATTCATTTACTATTTTTCATATGGCCAAAACCGCCGAATATTTAGATATTTATCATAAATTATACTTTTATCCAAATATTCCGAAATTCACAGAGTACACTGATATTATATAGATGTACTCCCAATAAAAATTTCATCAATTTTAGAGTTAACCACAAGGAGTTACAAGTGGTTACTTTTAAAATAGTATTTTCCCGTAAAATTCATAACTCTTAATTTATACATCCAAAATCGCCATTTTGGACACAATCAATAAAACTCATCAAAATATCATTTCAAATTTTTCCGTAATTTTCTGAAAGACGGAAGAAGTACTGAATCCGAAAAACATAATAACCCTTAAAATCCCTTACCTCGAGAAGCGAGACTTACAGTTGGAATATCGGATGAAAAACCAAGAAGAAACTTCTACTAAATAGCAACTCTCAAAGTATATAAATACTCTCAAAAATATGTTTGATAATATAGAGAGAAAGAAAACTTGTTTCGGTGTGATTTTCAATTCTAACTTGAACTTTCTATTTATAGAAAATCTTTAGAGCGTCAAAGGAGACTAATTTAATAAAATAATATATTCTTTTTATTTTTCTCCCGCACGCGTTCCTTGACTAGAAATCAGCCACCAACCAGCCCTCATGTTTGAACAAGAATTCAGCACATGGTTTCAACAATTGATAAAAGTGGGTCCCACCCAATAATTTAATAAAACTTATTTTATTTTCTGAAACTTCAACAATTCATAGAAAATAGAGCGTTTATCAGAAAAATACGAATTTTATATTCATTCTCTTTTGAAATCAATTCTCTACAACTTTGTAGCTTTGAGTTTTCCCAAATTCCAAACTAAAATATCCAAATCCACAAACGGATGATTTTAATACCTCCACAATCCAAACAAAATCTTGATAAAACACCTCAAAGATTAATTCCTTCATTTTTATCCACATAAAATAAATATATCCATCATTTATATCCACATAAAATAAATATTTTCTTATCATATAAATCAATAATTAATTATTCACAAATAATATTACGTAATCACAATAATGACAACTAAGCGGCTTCCAAGAAAGAGGGCTTTCAATAAGAATTTTTCATCTTGGCGCACAATTAGGTGACCAAACCTCTCCTTGATGAAATTTTCTAGACATTGCCAATAATGCTATCTAATAATATTATTCAAATAATATGAATTATTGATCCGATAATGGAGATCTTTAATGCAAAGACAATTATTGAACAACAATAATATAAAATATCAACGTAGCAATTATTGAATCAATAAAATAAAATATTGAGCGATAATTATCAGTAACCATTATTGAATAATGTCTTCACGTAAGAATCAATAATTCAAAAATCTTTGTGCAATACCGTGTCTCTTTACTCAACAACGCCAGACATTTTTATTTTAACCAACGGGTATTCCAATAAGCAAGTTAATTGTAACAACTACGTCGTTATTTATAAAAACTCAATTTTTTGTCGTTTTCTTTATCCGACAGTTATTCGTTATGGGGCCCACAAATGGTTGCGCCGTCGTACGCATATTCTCCGACAGAAAAAATATCCTACGACTAAACGAATATTCCCCAACAATTGAATATTTTATAACCACTTGTGTATTTTGAAAAATTCATTCTCACCCTTAACTTTAAACTTTTATCAATTTAACCATTTACTGAATAGTTATTATAAGAAAAATTGAATACTTTTATTTCATAAAATTCGGTCTTCTGATCTCCTCTCCTTATGAAATTTCGTCCCCGAAATTTACGTACCTGGTATTTCGAAGAGTTTGAGAATACCTTGCTTTCATTTCAGATTCTATCATTATTTCTCCATTGCTCATCTCCCGTGATAACTTCATTTGGGTTCTTCACTTGTTGGGAAGTCATGACAACCTCCATCCCTCGAACTACCCGGCTTTGACTTGTCTGGGGCAGCATTTGGCATCATCACTACCGTTGGAATATACTTTTCTATAGGACATATTCCTCCCTCAACTGCCTCGTCGTACTCCTGATTCAAGATCTGAATCATCAATCTTCGATCCATATCAGATTCAGGTTGACCGCTATGTACAGGGTAATTCAAAACTCGATGTTGGGTTCTCCCAATTGCATTCCAAAAAGAAAAATCCATATCATCTATTTTAGCCTTCTTAGATCAGACATCTCTTTCCACAATATCCACGTGTAAATGCGGCTTTTGCCCATGCATCACTTATTCTCACTCGTTCGCTTTTTTTCTTCTTTCAAATTCCCATCTTTATCATCTTATACTCTGTCAAAGAATGCTTCTGTTCAAGCATCACATATCGGGTAACACAAGCTTGAATTGTTGCATCCTTTTGTTCCACGACTGCCTGTCGTTCTTCAGCCTGTTCTTCTAACTCATGAATACGATTTTGAAATTCTACATTTTGATCATATAATACCTCTAATAAATTCTCCTTAGGTACCACTTCTTCCTCACTCTCAGCTGTTACTTCTGCGACCATCTCGGGTGCAACTATCAATTCTTCACTCACCACATGGATTTCTAATTCCTTCTTCTTTGACATCACATTATCCTGGTTGGTGATTAGAGGTATCCCCACGGTCTCATTCACTCCATTGTTAACATTCTCAGCAGCCATTCTCAAATACTACCATAAAACAAGGGTTAATTTAAATAAATTAACATATCACATAATATCCCGATATTATGACTACCCAACAAATAAGCTTAGGTAGGACACACTAGCGAATGATTTACTCATCTCTCCCCTCCTAGTTATATTCCCCGATCTCCTCTAGAGACCATATCCCTAAGCTCTGATACCAAATGTAACAACCCCAAAATAGGTCCATTCCATCCAACCCATTCTGAGTCGCCAAATACATGGTACAGAAAATAACTACAACTTTATTACAACAATTGTCGTGCAAAATACAACAACACATATGTTGTGAGTTTGGATACAAATATATAACAACTGTGACTCTTATCCCAACCATGGATAGCACGTCACAATGACACCTTACATAAATGTATAGTCAAAAACTGTTTTAGAAATTAGAATATTTGAGAAGTGCTCAAGAAAACTTTCGTACATGAGAGGCCATGCGTCTAGGTTATGATAGATATCATATGGCCACAGAATTATCCTTAGTTGACCCAATAGACCCCAAAGAAAAATGAGAATATTACTATCATATTCTTCCCAATGGTGAGTCTTCTCTTGACATATCATTATCTCCACTGTCTCTAAATGAGAATTATACTTCAAATAAACACCAAGATTATATAGGTAGTGCTCAGAAATATACTCAAAGAAGTGGATGAGCGGAACCACGCTTTATGATGACACGAGATTGTATGTCATTAGACATCTTGTATGATAGTGGCAAAATACCCTTCCAACGTTGGGTTACCTCACCCTAGTTGATTCACCAAATATAACTACTAAATGATTACCACCGCTTCTATTCCTCATACCCTCCCCTCAATTCAAATTTACACTCTTATTACACCGAAAGGAATTGTGAAATGTAAGGGTGAGCACAACTAGCCCAAATAAAGAATATCATGACTAAAGATAATTAAATTATCAATAGCCTTCATCAATAATAAATCGTAGATTTAGAACATATGGTAGATGATAAAAATTTTAACCATAGTTGCGGTAGAACGAAGCGATCCATTAGAAGAGTCAAATAGACTATAAAGTCTATTATCTTCTCCATGTTAAAAATCCACCAACAATGTTTTATCCCTGTAACATCAATCAACAATTCTGATCCACAATCATATGAATAACTCATAATCATAATTGTGATTCTAAATTTCTCTTCGCATTCAGGACGAAGATAATTTTCATCACATGTCTTTACCTGAAACATCAAAGATCGTGGTTATACCAAATCACAGTTCATGTTCATAATCATACTAATAAATTCATCTTTGCAGTACGGGCCAAAGATATTCATCAACAGTTCATCTTTGCACTACTGGCCAAAGATATTCAACAACAGGTCATCTTTGCACCACGGGCCAAAGATATTCATCAACAATTCATCTTTGCACTACATGCCAAAGATATTCCTCAACAGTTCATATTTGCACTACATGCCAAAAATATTCATCAACAATTCATATTTACACTACAGGCCAAATATATTAATATCTCAAAGAAATATATAATAATTTCAGAATTTATATAAACAATAATTATAACCATGTTGATCAATTCACCATTGTACTTAAGCTAAAGATATTCAATTATAAATTCAATGGTCATGATCATACCAGTCAACAATTCAACTTTGCATTCCTGGCCAAAGAGAACCCATAGTCATGATCATACCAAAAATCTACCCATCTTTACACTCAAGTCAAAGAGAAATATCATCGTTAGGGTTATAAAAATGTTATATATGATAATAAAAATGATATAGTCAACATATAGATTTAATCTCAAGAGTAAGATTCATAAATCAACGATAATTTGGTTAGAAAAAGAAACCAATTTTGTCATGAATAGTAACTCATGAATAGTAACTTTGTGAATAGTAAATCATGAATAGTAACTCATGAATAGTAACTCATGAATAGTAAACCCGACACAAAAAGGTAGAAATTCCACAATAAAATCTATACCAATATTTCGGTATAATGATATTGAAATAACATTTCTTAAACTTATAAACAATTTATTTTAATTGTTTACACTTTACTAAATAATGCATTTAATCATCCTAAAATGCCAAACTCAAAAGATTTCATCACCAATATCCAAAACCCTCATCAAAAATCTGCATATACCTCATATAGGATTCCCAAGCCATAAAATCCTATTTTCCAATTTTCTTACTTCACATAACATATTTAATTCATTTACTCATAACTAGACCATTTTCATGAAAAATACCAAATCAGTTCCAAAAATATTTCTTTTCTGGGATTTAGCAGAATATAGTCCTATATTGAACATATATTTTTCTCAGCATGTTTAAAATTTATTTACTATTTTTTATATGGCCAAACCGCCGAATATTTATATATTTATCATAAATTGTACTTTTATCCAAAAATTCCGAAATTCACAGAGTACACTGATATTATATAGATGTACTCTCAATAAAAATTTCATCAATTTTAGAGTTAATCACAAGGAGTTACAAGCGGTTACTTTTAAAATAGTCTTTTCCCGTAAATTTCATAACACTTAAATTATACATCCAAAAATCGCCATTTTTGGACACAATCAATAAAAATCATCAAAATATCATTTCAAATATTTTCAGAATTTTCTGAAAGACGAAAGAAGTACGAACTGAAAAACATAATAACCCTTAAAATCCCTTACCTCAAGAGAGCAGTACTTCTGACTGGAATATCGGATGAAAAACCGAAGGAAACTTCTACTAAATAGCAACTCTCAAAGTATCTAAATACTCTCAAAAATATGTTTGATAATATAGAGAGAAAGAAAACTTGTTTTTCGTGTGATTTTCAATTCTAACTTAGACTTCTATTTATAGGAAAATGCTAGAACGCCAAAAGAGACTAATTTAATAAAATAATATATTCTTTTTATTTTCTCCATTGTTCCCTTGACTAGAAATCACCACCAACTAGCCCTCATGTTTGAACAAGAATTCAAAGACATGGTTTCAACAATTGATAAAAGTGGGTCCCACCCAATAATTTAATAAAACTTATTTTATTTTCTGAAACTTCAACAATTCATAGAAAATAGACCGTTTATTAGAAAAATACGAATATATCCATTCTGCCTGAAATCGAATTCTCTACAACTTTGTAGCTTTGTATTTTTCCAAATTCCAAATAAAAATATCCGAAATCCACAAACGGATGATTTTTAATACCTCCACACCGACAAAATACTTATAAAACACCTCAGCATTAATTCCTTCATTTTTATCCACATAAAAATAAATATATCCATCATTTATATCCACATAAAATAAATATTTTCTTATCATATAAATCAATAATTAATTATTCACAAATAATATTACAGAATCACAATAATGACAACTAGGCAGTTCCCAGGAAAGAGGGGGCTTTCCAATAAGAATTTTTCCTTACTGGCGCACAATTAGGTGACCAAACCTCTCCTTGACAGAACTTTCTAGACATTGCCAATAATGCTATCTAATAATATTATTCAAATAATATGAATTATTGATCTGATAATGGAGATAATATGCAGTGACAATTATTGAACAACAATAATATAAAATATCAACGTAGCAATTATTGAATCAATAAAATAAAATATTGAACAATAATTACTGTAACCATTATTGAGTAGTGTCTTCTTACGTAAGAATCAATAATTCAAAAATACTGTGCAATACCGTGTGCTACTGTTCAACAATGCGTATTATTTTATTTTAACCACCGGGTATTCCAACAGTGTTAACGGTAACAACTACATCGTTATTTATAAAAACTCAATTTTTTGTCGTTTTTTTCATCCGACAGTTATTCGTTATGGGGCCCACAAATAGTTGCAAGGCTGGCAATTCGCATTTAATATTCCCCGGCTGAAAAGAATATTCAACGGCTAAACGAATATTCCCCGACAATTGAATATTTTATAACCACTTGCGTATTTTGAAAAATTCATATCTCACCCTTAACTTTAAACTTTTATCAATTTAACCATTTACTGAATAGTTATTATAAGAAAAATTGAATACTTTTATTTCATAAAATTCGGGGTCTTACAATCTCCTTTCCTTATGAAATTTCGTCCCCGAAATTTACGTACCTGGTATTTCGAAGAGTTTGAGAATACCTTGCTTTCATTTCAGATTCTATCATTATTTCTCCATTGCTCATCTCCCGTGATAACTTCATTTGGGTTCTTCACTTGTTGGGAAGTCATGACAACCGTCATCCCTCGAACTACCCGGCTTTGACTTGTCTGGGGCAGCATTTGGTGTCATCACTACCGTTGGAATATACTTTTCTATAGGACATATTCCTCCTCAATCGCTTTCGTCAGACTCTCGATTCATGATTTGAATCATCAATCTTCGATCCATATCGATTCAGTTGACCGCTATGTACGGTGGTAATTCAAAACTTCGATGTTGGGTTCTCCCAATTGCTTTCCAAAAGAGAAATCCATATCATCTATTTTAGCCTTCTTAGATCGGACATCTCTTTCCACAATATCCACGTGTCGCATGCGGCTTTCCCCGCATCACTTATTCTCACTCGCTCGCTTTTTTTCTTCTTTCAGCTCAGATTCCATCTTTATCATCTTATACTCTGCCAAAGAATGCTTCTGTTCAAGCATCACATATCGGGTAACACAAGCTTGAATTGTTGCATCCTTTTGTTCCACGACCGCATGTCGTTCTTCAGCCTGTTCTTCTAACTCATGAATACGATTTTGAAATTCTACATTTTGATCATATAATACCTCTAATAAATTCTCCTCAGGTACCTCTTTTTCCTCTTCTTCCTCACTCTCAAATTGTTACCTCTGCACCATCTCTAAAAAGCAACTATCAATTCTTCACTCACCACATGGATTTCTCTAATTCTTCTTCTTACTTTGACATCACATTATCCTCGTTGGTGATTAGAGGTATCCCCACGGTCTCATTCACTCCATTGTTAACATTCTCAAAGCCCATTCTCAACATCGCCATAAAACAAGGGTTAATTTAAATAAATTAATATATCACATAATATCCCGATATTATGACTACCCAACAAATAAGCTTAGGTAGGACACACTAATAATGATTTACTCATCTCTCCCTCCTAGTTATATTCCCCATCTCCTCCGGAGACCATATCCCTAAGCTCGATACTTAAATGTGACAACCCCAAAATAGGTCCATTCCATCCAACCCATTCTCGAGTCACCAAATACATGGTACAAAAAAACAACTACAACTTTATTACAACAATTGTCGTGCAAAATACAACAACAACATATGTTTGTGAGTTTGGATACAAATATATACCAACTCGTGACTCTTATCCCAACCTTGATAAGCACGTCACGTTGACACCTTACATAAATGTATAGTCAAAAACCTGTTTTAGAAATTAGAATCTTTGAGAAGTGCTCAAGAAAACCTTCGTATACGAGAGGCCACGTGCCCAGGTTATGATAGATATCATATGGCCACGTAATTATTATCATTGGTTGACCTAATAGACCCCAAAGAAAAACGAGAATATTACTATCATATTCTTCCCAATGGTGAGTCTTCTCTTGACATATCATTATCGCCAATTGTCTCTAAATGAGAATTATACTTCAAACAAACACCAAGATTATATAGGTAGTGCTCGTAAATATACTCAAAGAAGTGGATGAGCACAACCTCATCTCTTATGATGACACGAGATTGTATGTCATTAGACATCTTGTATGATAGTGGCAAAACACCCTTCCAACGTTGGGTTCGCTTTCACCTTAGTTGATTCACCAAATATAACTACTAAATGATGACCACCGCTTCTATTCCCTGTTACCCCCACTCTAACCCAAATACACTCTTATTACCCGAAAAGAAATTGTGAAATGAAGGGTGAGCACAACTAGCCCAATAAAGAATATCATGACTAAAGATAATTAAATTATCAATAGCCTTCATCAATAATAAATCAGAGATTTAGAACATATGGTAGATGATAATAATTTTAACCATAGTTGCAAAATGAACGAAGCAATCCATTAGAAGAGTCAAATAGACTATAAAGTCTATTATCTTCTCCATGTTAAAAATCCACCAACAATGTTTTATCCCTGTAACATCAATCAACAATTCTGATCCACAATCATATGAATAACTCATAATCATAATTGTGATTCTAAATTTCTCTTCTATTCGTGATCTAAGATAATTTTCATCACATGGCTTTACCCAAACATCAAAGATCATGGTTATACCAAATCACAGCTTCATGTTCATAATCATACTAATAAATTCATCTTTGCAAGACGGGCCAAAGATATTCATCAATAGTTCATCTTTGCACCATCGGCCAAAGATATTCAATAACAGTCATCTTTTACTACGGCCAAAGATATTCATCAACAATTCATCTTTGCACTACATGCCAAAGATATTCCTCAACAGCTCATATTTGCACTACATGCCAAATATATTCATCAACAGTTCATATTTGCACAACAGGCCAAACATATTAATATCTCAAAGAAATATATAATAATTTCAGAATTTATATAAACAATAATTATAACCATGTTGATCAATTCACCTTTGCACTTAAGCTAAAGATATTCAATTATAAATTCAATGGTCAGCGATCATACCAATCCAACAATTCAACTTTGCACTCATCGCCAAAGAGAACCCATAGTCATGATCATACCAAAAATCTACCCATCTTTACACTCAAGTCAAATAGAAATATCATCGTTAGGGTTATAAAAATGTTATATATGATAATAAAAATGATATAATCAACATATAGATTTAATCTCAAGAGTAAGATTCATAAATCAACGATAATTTGGTTAGAAAAAGAAACCAATTTTGTCATGAATAGTAACTCATGAATAGTAAACCCGACACAAAAAGGTAGAAATTCCACAATAAAATCTATACCAATATTTCGGTATAATGATATAGAAATAACATTTCTTAAACTTATAAACAATTTATTTTAATTGTTTACACTTTACTAAATAATGCATTTAATCATCCTAAAATGCCAAACTCAAAAGATTTCATCACCAATATCCAAAACCCTCATCAAAAATCTGCATATACCTCATATAGGATTCCCAAGCCATAAAATCCTATTTTCCAATTTTCTTACTTCACATAACATATTTAATTCATTTACTCATAACTAGACCATTTTCATGAAAAATACCCTAATCAGTTCCAAAAATATTTCTTTTCTGGGATTTAGCAGAATATAGTCTTATATTGAACATATATTTTTCTCAGCATGTTTAAAGTTTATTTACTATTTTTTATATGGCCAAAACCGCCGAATATTTAGATATTTATCATAAATTGTACTTTTATCCAAAAATTCCAAAATTCACAGAGTACACTGATATTATATAGATGTACTCTCAATAAAAATTTCATCAATTTTAGAGTTAATTACAAGGAGTTACAAGCGGTTACTTTTAAAATAGTCTTTTCCCGTAAAATTCATAACTCTTAATCTATACATCCAAAAATCGCCATTTTTGGACACAATCAATAAAACTCATCAAAATATCATTTCAAATTTTTCCAGAATTTTCTGAAAGACGAAAGAAGTACGAACTGAAAAACATAATAACCCTTAAAATCCCTTTACCTCAAGAGAGCTAAGATTCGATTTGAATATCGGATGAAAACCGAAGGAAACTTCTACTAAATAGCAACTCTCAAAGTATCTAAATACTCTCAAAAATATGTTTGATAATATAGAGAGAAAGAAAACTTGTTTCTGGTGTGATTTTCAATTCTAACTTAGGCTTCTATTTATAGGAAAATGCTAGAACGCCAAAGGAGACTAATTTAATAAAATAATATATTCTTTTTATTTTTCTCCCACACGTTCCCTTGACTAGAAATCAGCCACCAACCAGCCCTCATGTTTGAACAAGAATTCAGCACATGGTTTCAACAATTGATAAAAGTGGGTCCCACCCAATAATTTAATAAAACTTATTTTATTTTCTGAAACTTCAACAATTCATAGAAAATAGACCGTTTATCAGAAAAATACGAATTTTATGTCCATTCTGCCTGAAATTGAATTCTCTACAACTCTGTAGCTTTGAGTTTTTTCAAATTCCAAACCAAAAATATCTGAAATCCACCAACGGATGATTTTTAATACCTTCACACCGACAAAATACTGATAAAACACCTCAGCATTAATTCCTTCATTTTATCCACATAAAAATAAATATATCCATCATTTATATCCACATAAAATAAATATTTCCTTATCATATAAATCAATAATTAATTATTCACGAATAATATTACAGAATCACAATAATGACAACCAAAGCAGCCTCTAGGAAGAGGGGATTTCCAATAAGAATTTTTCCTCATCAAGCACAATTAGGTGACCAAACCTCTCCTTGACAGAACTTTCTAGACATTGCCAATAATGCTATCTAATAATATTATTCAAATAATATGAATTATTGATCTGATAATGGAGATAATATGCAGTGACAATTATTGAACAACAATAATATAAAATATCAACGTAGCAATTATTGAATCAATAAAATAAAATATTGAACAATAATTATCAGAACCATTATTGAGTAGTGTCTTCACGTAAGAATCAATAATTCAAAAATACTGCAAATACCGTAGTGTCTTCTTTGTCAACAATGCGTATTACTTTATTTTAACCAATCGGTATTCTAACAAAGGTTAATTCGTGAATAACTACATCGTTATTTATAAAAACTCAATTTTTGTCATTTTTTCATCCGATGCTTATTCGTTATGGGCCCCACAAATGGTTGTGCCGTCGCATTTAATATTCCCTAACGTAAAGAATATTCAACGGCTAAACGAATATTCCCAATAATTGAATATTTTATAACCACTTGCGTATTTTGAAAATTCATATCTCACCCTTAACTTTAAACTTTTATCAATTTAACCATTTACTGAATAGTTATTATAAGAAAAATTGAATACTTTTATTTCATAAAATTCGGGGTCTTACACTCGTCATATAAAATTGGTATTTATGACAATACAAATTGTCATACATTATTATTTTTTCGTCTTTAAAAAATTTCCCTCCAAAATTTTTTAGAAAAATTTTGCCTCCAAATAAAATTGTGACGATATTATGTACTTTCTTACTAAATATAAGAATTTATTTTTGAACCATTTTTGTCACTTATCCACTCATCTAATTAGTGACGCACTATTATCTTGTCATATAAAATTGATATTTATGACAATACAATTTGTCATAAATTAATATTTTTTCGTCTTTAAAAAATTTCCCTCCAAAAATTTTCAAAAAAAATTTACCTCCAAATAAAATTGTGACGATATTACGTACTTTGTCACTAAATATAAGAATTTATGAAGAACGATTTTTGTCACTTATCCACGCATCTAATTAGTGACGCACTATTATCTCATCATATAAAATTAGTATTTATGACAATACAATTTGTCATAAATTATTATTTTTTCGTCATTAAAAAGTTTCCCTCCAAAATTTTGCCTCCAAATAAAATTATGACGAATTTGTATTTGGCATCACTAAATGTGAACATTAGTGACGAAAGCACATTGTAACTAAATTTTATAAATAATTAATGACAAACTATTATGTTGTCATCGAAAGAAATATTTTGTGACAATAAATCATCGTCCATCAATTATTACAAAATGTCACAAAAGGTTTCCTCCAAATTTTTGGTACGAAATTCTACCTCCAAAATAACTTGTGATTTAAATTTTGTTAATCGTCATCAAATGTATAAATTAGTGACAATATAAATGATTAATAGTAACAAAAGTAAAAGTCGTCACAAAAGCAAAAGTTTTAGTGACGATTATGAATTTCGTAATTATTAATTAACAAATTGTGACAAAATTTTATGCGTGGAAAAAATTTCGTCATAAAATGTGTGATTTCTTGTAGTGCTTCAAGAACATCAAGAACAGTGGAAGTAAATGTGTTGATTTTGCAAATTATGTGTTGTAACTTGTTAAAATCATCCTAGATGGGTTAAGTAATGATTATATATGTATTACAATGATTGAGTAAGTCTAAATTGCAAAAAAATAACTAATTGGAAGTTATGGCCATATTCATGTATAATTTTACCTCATGATTGATTTTTGGCCTAATTTGGCCTTGTTATGTTCAAGGAATCGCAGAATCGCAAAATCGCAGAAATGAGCTCAGGTAATCCATACGACGGGTTACTAAACTAAATTACCTCACCACTAAAAAAAAAATAAATAAATAAAAAATAATAAATAAATAAATAAAATATTTGATGAAAATTATTATTAAAATATTTATAAAATAAATTAAATATTTTAATTGAGATATTTATGGAATAAAATTAATATTTGATGAAAATTATTATTAAAATATTTATAAAATAAATTAAATATTTTAATTGAGATATTATGGAATAAAATAAATATTCGATGAAAATTATTATTAAAATATTTATAAAATAAATTAAATATTTTAATTGAGATATTTATGGAATAAAATAAATATTTGATGAAAATTATTATTAAAATATTTATAAAATAAAGTAAATATTTTAATTGAGATATTTATGGAATAAAATAAATATTCGATGGAAATTATTATGAAATAATTTATTCAATGTAATAATAAGTAAGAGAATGAAAATATTCTAATTTAATTAAGTAATTAAATTAGAAGGGTAATGATTTGTTAAATAGAGTGGAGTTTATATTAAATAATTAAGTAAAATGTAACTAATGAATGTCGTGAATACATATGGTATGTGTGTAGGATTTGTGGTGAACGAAAGTAGTAATCGCTTAGCCTACGCATCGCAGGCAAGTTTCCTAACCCTACTTGTCATTATTGTTCAAGTTATTAGTTACCTCGAGTAAATTATCGCTACTATTATTCAAGTTCAATTGTTATATTAAAGATTTATTATCTTTTCAAAGCATGATTCAGCTTATATAATAATTGTTCTATTGTATACTTCTTGAGATTATTATTCAAATCGAATATCATTATTGTTGAACCTTATTAGACTAGTGAACTTTATTGATTCAACTAGTCCTTAGTTGATGAACGCTCTAAATTTCGTAACCCTTATTGAATTATCCAAACCAAACTTCCTTTTAGTGCGGACTCGAATGTCAAATCGAGATGAACAACCCTACAAAGGGATTTACTTATGCGTTAGCGTTAAGATATTGTGCACGAAGATGGTACTAAGGGTTGATCCCCTAAGTACGAGTAGAAAGGTCATAGTTTTATTTGATCGCTAAAGGTTTCAAGTATAACCCTTGATAACCTAGGATATAGTTCAAGGTCTTATGACCCTCGTAATTCTTTTTGTTTCTTGTTATTCATTCTTGATTCAAAAGTTGAGCTTTTATTCAGATGTCTTTGATTTACTCGCATGTTATTATACTGTTATTTCATTATTATACTTGTGGGAATTAGTGCTCACTCTTGCTTAATAATAACATTGCAGTTAAGAACGAAGAACTGGTGAACCTTCCACTAGTAAAGGCAAGGGCAGAGTTAGCAAGTGATGAAGACTTGTTATTTTATTTGATAATGTATTTATGTTAGACTTGAGTTAATGATGTTGTTTAAGACTTATTGTTTATATTTTCGCACAAATGTTTAAGGTTAGTTTAACCTAGGATTATGTTTATGATTCAGACGTTGTAACCCTATAAAGGGAAGATTTATTTTTATATATTGCATGGTTTGCATTTATTATGGGTAGATAGATAGATGATATTTGTACAGTGAACACCAAATCCCGTGGAATCGAAGTACCCGAATTTGGGGGTGTCACAAGTTGGTATCAAAGCTGTAAGTTATGAACCTTAGGTGGGAGAACAACCTTAGGTAGTAGCCTTATAGAAAGAAGATAGTGATGGAAAACTCTTATCGAGTTATAAGAAATGAATTTATGTAATTCATTGAAGATAATAAAAGACCTTATGTGTTTATGTGTTAAAGTATGCGTTAGATGATACGACTAGCAACTAAAACTTAAAATTTTGTTGTCAGGATGTCAAATGTTGGAGAAGCTAGTCAAGCTGGGGAGGAAGAACCCCGTGTACCTATAGTACCGACAGAGGAGGAGCCCCGAGACATTCATGTCGTTAGGGAGCAGCTGGTATAGAGGGAGTCATCTCCACTGATCACCGTTGTTGGTCAGGAGCATGATTCCGAGACTGATCCTGAGGAGGAATTTGTTGAGGAAGAGGAAGAGGAAGAAGAGGAGTTACCACGGTACACCGTTGATGCTGAGATGTATGACACGTTATACGACCGTAACGTGGAGTTACAAGACGAGGTCCGTTTGGACCGAATGCGAAAGCAAGTTATTCAAAGATATTACTTCAGAAAGCGTAAGGAGAGGAGATTTCGACTCTTCACTCTCGATCGGCAAATGTAGAATGGGATTTGGTTCATGAGAAGGGTCAAACCAAGATAAGACCGAGGAGATAGAGAAATCAAGAAGGAATCAAGGAAACCTCCGAAAGGTCAACATAGCAGAGGAAGGTCAAAAGAGAATCGCGCACGAAATGATCGTGCAGAGGATGATAGTCGTGCAAAGAAAGCGAAGATTGGGGAAACGTACTCTACACTTAACAAGGCAATGAATGAGACCCAAGATCGAGTTTTGAGGTACTCAATCCAGTTCGAAGGACTACCATTATACATGATGGATCGCAGGACGATACATCGCATCTTAGAAGAGGAGCGTAGCAAGGCTAATTAGTACCTTGATCGACAGTGATATGATTTATTTAATTATGTGAAGAACTTAATTAGTTTTTAGATGTAAATTCTGACGTGTTTATGAACGAAAGAATATTTGAATGTTTTAAATCCTGTGGATTCTTTATTCTAGGATAGTTGATGTAAATAGCAGTTATGCTATCGTTTAATGTTAAAACTTTGATTTGAATGCAAATATATCAAGTTATTTGAGATAATGTGTTAAAGTGATATGTTAAATTGTTGAGTAATGCCTTAACTATTTAGAGAAATAAATAAAGTTCTAATAAAGCGTTTATTTAATGTAAAAAATGCCGCCATGAGAAGACAACAACGCCAACCTACTTAGGAAGAATCAATAATTGGTGAAATATCGTATGTGCTTCTTGTGCGTGCAACAACGCATATTATCGTATTTTAACCGCCAGTATTCCAACAATTGTTAATTTGGTAATAACTACGCCGTTATTTATAAAAACTCCTTTTATCGCTTTCTTCATCCGGCGCTTATTCTCATTATGGGGCCCACACAAGATCGCAACTGTCAGATAAATATTTCCTGATTGTGAAGAATATTCCACGACCAAACGAATATTCCCCGACAACAATGAGTATTTTATAACCACTTGCTTATTTAAAATATTTACATATATCACCTTTAAACTTTTATCAATATAACCATTTACTGAATAGTAATTATAAGAAAAATTGAATACTTTTATTTCATAAAATTCGGGGTCTTACATCAGCTACCACGTTTGCTTTTCCAGGATGATATTGGATGGTGTGATCATAATCTTTCAACAGTTCGAGCTAACTTCGTTGCCGCATGTTGAGTTCTTTTTGGGTGAAGAAATATTTGAGGCTTTTATGATCTGTATAGATCTCCACTTTCTCCCCATACAGGTAGCGTCTCCAGATCTTTAATGCGAAAACGACTGCTGCTAACTACAAATCATGAGTAGGATAATTTCTCTCATATTCTTTGAGTTGTCGCGAGGCATAGGCTATGATTTTTCCATGTTGCATAAGAACACATCCTAAACCTTTGCCTGAAGCATCGCTGTAGATAACAAATCCATCCGAACCAGATGGTATTGTCAGAACAGGTGCCGAAATGAGTCTTTTCTTGAGTTCTTGAAAACTCTTCTCACAATCCTCTCTCCAATCGAATTTTGTATCTTTACGAGTCAGCTGAGTTAACGGAGTAGCGATTCGAGAAAATCCTTCCACGAATCTTCGATAAGAACTACTAAGCCCGTAAAGCTATGTACTTTTGGCCACCGACTTCGGTTGCTCCTAACTTTGTATGGCTTCAATCTTCACTGGTCGACAGATACTCCATGTTTTGACACCACATGCCCAAGGAATGCTACTTCTCGCTCGAACGAACTCGCATTTCTTCACTTTTGGCATATAGCTTGTTATCACGGCCTTTGTAGTACCAAATTTCAAATGGTGCTCATGATCTTCACAACTTTTGGAATAGATGCGATGCCATCAATAAAGACAACAACGAACTGATCTAAATATTCTTTGAATACACTCGGCTCATCATATCCATGAAAGCAAAGAGGAGCATTAGTCAATCCAAAAGATATGACAAGAATTCATAATGCCCGCATCGAAGTTCTCAAGGCGCCTCTTTGGAATATCCTCGCTTTAATCTTCAAATTGATGATATCCGTAATCGAAGATCGATCTTTAAAAAGAATTGTGCTCCTTGCAACCGGGTCGAACAAGTCATCAATGCGAGGTAGCGGATATCTATTCTTGATAGTGACATGGTTCAATTCTCTCAGAAGTCAATACAAAGTCGCATACTCCCGCCTTTCTTCTTTACAAATAACACAGAGAGCACCCTAATGAGATGTACTAGGACGAATGAAACCGATGTCCAACAACTCCTCGTAGCTTGGACCTTTAACTCCTCAAGTTCAATAGAGCCATTCGATATGGGGTTTTAGAAATGGGCTTTGTACCAAAGTTCAAGGTCAATAAAGAATTCAACTTCACGCTTACGGGGTAGACCGGGAAGGTCTTGAAATAATACGTCGTGAAATTCACTAACAACGGAAATATTATTCAAATCTGACGTGTTTTTGTTCAAGTCCGTGACATGGACTAAGAAAGCTTGACATCTGTTTTTCAGTAAACGAATAGCTTTATGGCTTGATATGACAGTGATTGGTTTTGTTGTTTGAATTCGAATAATAGGTTGGTTAGGAATATGAAAACTAATAACCTTACGAAAACAATCAATTTTAGCATGATGAGTGGTTAACCAATCAATCCCTAAAATCATATCAAATGCAAGAATTTTCAATGAAATAAGATCGGTAGGTAATGTTATGGTTCCAACTTGAATCAAACAAGATTTATAAACAGTAGATGTAACGAAAGTTTCTCCTAACGGAGTCTCCACTGATAAATCAAAGTCTAATTTCTCCGGAGTCAAGTTTAAACGTTGAGCACAAGCAGGGGAGATAAAAGAATGTGTAGAACCGGTATCTAGTAAGGTATAAACTTCGTAAGAGTTTATGATAAGCTTACCCGTGATCACCTCGTTCGGGTTCACTGCGTTTTGGCCAGTCACGACAAACGCTCTTCCAAGAATCGCTGATTTTGACTTATCCGGAAAAGCCTTTGGAGTCACCATCCCCGTTGAACTTGGTTTCGCAACTAGACAATCTCTAGCTATATGACCTTCATTTCCATAGTTATAACACACCTTGGATTATTGTGGGCAGTTTGGGATGATGTGTCCCTCTTTCCCGCATTTGTAACAAACGATGGGTAGTGCTCGCTCGCCCCTAGAAACAAATTTGATGTTTGTTCCGACGCCTTCACGTTATCATTGTTGTACCTTCTCTTTTTGAAATCTTCTCCCACTCACTCCTTTTATTATCACAAATTACCGATTACCACCAGAGTGGTTACCGCTTTTGTCTGAATGTTTTCCTCCCTCACCGGTTTTTATTTGCTCGACGATCGTCGCCTTGAACATACTCATTATCTCGCTCTTATAATTGAGTCATGTTTACAACATCTGAATATAAAGAAAATTTATGAGAGATAAGATATTATCGAATCTCGGGTTTTAGACCTCTCAGAAACATCCTCGTCATTTGTTCTTCATTCTCGACCAAATGAGGTGCAAACCTGGATAACTCTGCGAACTTTGCCTCGTACTGGGACACCGTCATGTTGTTTTATTCCAGTCTGATACATTATACCTCCTTCATATGACGAATACTTTCAGGAAAGTACTTGTCCTTAAACAGTCAAACGCTTCCCAAGACATGTTGAGTCTGCAGGCAGTCGGGTACGCTTCACAAACTCCCACCAAAGAGTCCGCCTCACCGCTGAACATAAAGGTGGCGAATGGAACCTTCGTTCTCCTCGCGCATCCCAAGACATCGAATATCTTGGTAATTTGCTTGACCCACGCTTCCGCCTTGATCGAATCCGCTTTCCAATAAATTCGTGGTCCCAACTCCTCGAATCGCTTGTCGTGACAAGTCAGCGCATTGCTATCATTTCCACCCGTATTTTGTGCACGAGTCTCCCTCGTCTGGTTTTCCATAAACTGAAAAAAGCTCCTAAGCATCCCATCATTCATCATTTGTTCGGTAGTGTTGTTTACAGGAGGAATATTGCCTTCCTGTTGCACGTTCCCCTGGGTGGTGATTAAAGGTGTCTCCACCGTTCCCCGATTCACTTCATTGTTAATATTTGCAAATTGCCATTTTCAAATATCGCCACAAAATAAGGGTTAATTGACATGTCACATATTATCCCTATAATCCGTACCGATCAAATAATTACCAAATAAACTTAGTCAGGTCATACTAGCGAAGGAATTCCTCGTCCTTCCCCTCCTAGTTCTTGTCTTTACATCTCACCAGGATCATATCCTAAGCTTTGATATTCAACTATGACGCCCCAAAAATAGGTATACATCACCCATTCTCGAGTCGCCAAATACATGGTATAGAAACAAATACAACTTCAGTAATACAATTGTCATGCAAAAAACGACAACACATATACTATGAGTTTGAATACAACTATTGTCTAATAGAGAGTATACAAACTCAAAAGGAGTCCTCATTACAATTATTGATACACTATTTTATAAAATAATGAGGACTACTAAAACAACTATTTTGAATCATCACTCCATACCTCGGCTAGTTCCTGCTAAATTCTCTCCTCCTGAGAAGAACAATGGAACAAAAAGGAAAATGGTGAGCTCAATTAGCCCAGCAAAGAATATTATGACTAAGATAATATACAACAAATTATCATTAGTCTTCAACAGGGAATAATCTGATAAAATATAATAGACAACAAGTTTTAGATCAACAACTCGCAGTAAAAAAACAAAGAATCAATTAGAAGAGTCAAGTAGAGAATGAGTTTTACTATCTTCTAAGATTTAAAAGTCCATCATCAATATTTTATCCTCAGAATAACAATCAATATATATCTTGAATCAAATATTCATCTTTGCACCATGTGTCAAAGATATTCATTTGTAACACCACCAATGGTCATGTTCATCTCAACACCTATTCATCTTTACACTACGGGCCAAAGATATTCACTAGGTAATCATTCATCTTTGCACTATAGGCCAAAGATATTCAGGTATATCATCATTTAGGACTGAGGATGATGAAAAATATCTTAAAGAAAATGAATCCAGTGAGATAAAAGAACAAATATTATGGATTCAGATTACTTTTTTATCCAAGTTCAATAATACTCCATAATAACCAATTTTGAAGCGTAATTCAAAATAAAAATTAAAACATGGATACAATCAAAGATAAGTAACCATAATAGACATCTTGGACAAAAAAGAAGAAAATTTCATTTTTTCATGAATAGTGTCGATTTGTGAATAGTCTTTATACGTGAATAAAGGTCAGATACATGAATAAGAACTCCGACACAAAAAAGTTTCAAATTTGATAAAAGTTCGTACTAATATTTCGGCATAATGTTATTGAAAGAAATAATATCATTTACGAATAAAATAACATCCCTTACCTCAAAATAACAATATTTTTGATCGGAATATCGGATGCAAAGCCGAAGAAAACTTGCATTGAATAGCAACTCTCAAAGTATCTAAATACTCACAAAAATACGCTAGACAATATAGAGAGAAAGAAAACTTGTTTCTGGTGTGATTTTTAATTCTAACCTAAGCGCCTATTTATAGGAAAATGCTAGAACGCCAAAGGAGACTAAATTAATAAAATAATATATTTCTTTTTCTTCATTCCACGCACACCTTTGAACACAAGATAGCCAACCATTCTTGAAAAAAATCTCAGCAGCCCACATGTTTTAAAAATCAAAAGTGGGTCCCACCCAATTTTAATAAAAATTATTTTATTTTCCGAAACTTCAATAATTCATAGAAAATTGGCCATTTATCAGAAAAATACGAATTTTATGTTCATTCCACACGAAATCGAATTCTCTACAACTTTGTAGAAGAAAGTTTTTCCAAATTCAAATCATAAAATATCTGAAATTCACATACGGATAATTTTTAATACCTCCATTCCGACAAAATAATGATAAAACACCTCATCAATAATTCCTTCATTTATAACCACATAAAATAAATATATCCATCATTTATAACCGCATAAAATAAATATTTCTTTATCATATAAATCAATAATTAATTATTCACAAATAATATTACAGAATCACAATTATGACAACCAAGCCGTTCCCAGGAAAGAGGGGGTTTCCGATAAGGATTTCTCCTCATCAAGGCATAAATTAGGTGACCAAACCTCTCCTCGATGTAACTTTCTAGACATTGCCAATAATGCTATCTCGATAATATTATTTCAAATAATATGAATTATTAATCTAATAATGGAGATATCAGTAAAGTTGACAATTATTGAACAACAATAATTTAAAATATCAACGCAAAGAATTATTGAACCAATAAAATAAAATATTGAATAAGAATTATTGTAATAATTATTGAGTAAAGGCTTTCACGTAAGAATCAATAATTCAATAATACTATGCAATACCGTGTGCTACTTGTGCAACCACGCCAGACATCGTATTTTAACCACTGTGTATTCCAACAAAGGTTAATCGTAATAATTACGCCGTTATTTATAAAACTCAAACTTTGTCGCTTTCTTCATCCGACGCTTATCCGTTATGGGGTCCACAAATGGTCGCTACCGTCATATGAATATTCCCCACGTAAAGAATATTCCCCGACCAAACGAATATTCCCCGACAAAATGAATATTTTATAACCACTTGCTTATTTTGCAAAATTTGCACATTTCACCCATAACCAAAGTATTATATCAAATTATCACCTTATTATTCACAATAATAAATAGAGAAAATTCGATTTTATTTATAATAAGTTGGGGTCTTACAATTATAACTAGGAATTGTGTATTGGTATAATCATGACATGTAATGTTACTGACAAATGATGTGGTGAAAGTCATATTTAACCCGTAGTGCATAGATGGATAGTTGTTTGACATGATCATGACCATTGGTGATACAAACGAATATATTTGGCTCGTAGTGCATGGATAATTTGTTAATTTGAATCATTTATTAATTGTTGTTACATGAATAAAATATTGATGATGGATTTTTAAATCATAGAAGATAGTAGACTTTACGTTCTACTTGACTCTTCTAATGGATTGCTTATTCCGCTGCAGTTGTTGATCTAAAACTTGTTGTCTATTGTATTCTATCAGATTTTTCTTGTTGAGGGCTAATGATAATTTGTTCTACATTATCTTAGTCATAATATTCTTTACTTGGCTAGTTGAGCTCATCCTTTTCTTTCATTGTTCTCTTCAGGAAATAAGAATATAGCTGGGACTAGTCGGGAAATTGAGTGATGGTCCAAGATGGTTGCTATAGTAGTCTTCATTATGCTATAAAATAGTGTGATAATAATTATAATAGGGACTTTATTTGAGTTTGGATATTGTCTACGAGACAATATTTGTATTAAAACTCACAGCCTTATGTTTTGTCGTATTTTACACGATAGTTAATAGTTGTATAAATGAAGTTTGTATTTAAATTATGTACTATGTATTTGGCGACTCAAAATGAGTTATATGAACCTATTTTGGGGGCATCACAAAATGTATATACACAGATGTGTAGTACACTCGCCTATGGAGACGAATTTTTTAGGCTATGGAGTCGTTTCAATAGGCCAAAAAAACTGTCGTCATAGCCAAGGGCGAAATCATTAAGGGAGCAGCATAGACAACTACCCCTGCTAGATTTTTTTTATAGGTATATGAGTAGGGGAAAATATGTAAGAAGATAAATTTAAAGGGACAGATTAATAGAAGAATTAAACTTGGAGCGGACAAAAAAATATTCATTCATATTCTAAATACAAGGACAACAAACGTATATTCATTCTACTTCTATCTTCTAAATTGAATCTAAATATTTTTTATTTAAAATTTATTTTTTAGTTTATATTATGAATATTTATTGTAATTTGTAAATATTATTATGATTTGTTAATATTATGATTAGTTCAGGGTTTTCTTTATTTAACTTCAACAAAAAAATTAGTTAAAATATGTCCCTGCTAGAAAAGATTTTTGAATCATACGATTATATAGACATTTGTCTTCAGATTACATACCGTGTATATACATATAAATACCTATATATATAGGGTATATATATATATATAATGTAGTATTACATAATGAAAGCTATGACGACGGGTTTTTTGGGCTATGACGACGATTCACCCGTCGATGTCGCCCAGAATAGTTATGACAACCGTCGCCATAGCCTACTGTATACTACACAGTTGTGTACATACATTTTTTTCATATATATATATATATATAACTTTTAAGCCTAAATTATTTAAAGAAATGGTACCAAGGTTACAACAGTGCTGTCAAATTTAAGCTCCACAGTCCGCATTCATGTTACACGGGCAAGTCTTCATGCCAATGAAAATAGAGTAGCTACAAAAAGTAGCTTTTCTGTGGAAAACCAGAGTTGAAAAATGGACATTTTGTGGAAAAACAGACTTTTACAATGAATGCCTTGTTGTTTCCACTTGAAGAAAAATGAAAACAGGAAGGAAAAAAACTGAATATATAGAGTTGGACAACAAATTAATGTTGATATTTAATACTCCTGTATGTGGATATACGTTTAAAAAAGGGACTCACTTAATCTTACCCATAATTCACAATTCACATTCAACACAAAATTTGTCACATATAAATCATTTCTATAAAAATATAATTCCACATAAAGGTTTAATGCATTTTTGGTTATTATACTCTCAAACTACAAACTAACAACAATACTTAATTCCTATTTTGACTGTAGGGACATTGCAGTAAAATGGACATTGCTAGCGGATGTCGTGTCGTAACAGCCAATTTCACTAATAAACAGGAAGGGGATTAGATTGTTCTAACCGCCTGTGTTATGCGAATATCTTATTTTTTTTTCTAAGGCTACCCGAAAAGTGGCATCTGATTCACGACGAGTTTCTGAAATAAAGAAAGAAAGCAATAGCCGAGAGAGTCGATGTATCTTCACTCGTTGTAAGATTACCGAAGGAACGGCTTCCTTCAATCCATTCAATAGCCTCTTGTCTTCTCCTTTCGAGGAGGGTAATCTCAGCCACTCGCCCCCTACCACTATTGAAAGGATTGTAGAAGGTTTAATCTGGGCATGGAAGTTATTCGTTTTTGGTCATTTTATACCACTTCAGTCGCATCCCCGTTGCAATTCTAGTAGATAAGAATCATAATTTCAATGACAAAAGTTGATGACAAACGAATAAAAAAGATCATTACATTTCAAAAGTTGTTATCGTTGCAATCGTTATTGTTACCGCTATATATAGTAGTAACAATCCAGCTTAATTTAGATGTGTTTTAACAATTCTATTTTAAAAAAAGTATATTTAACTTTAATATTTAAAATTAAAACTTAACGAGAAAAAAAAAATCAGACAAAGAAACTATAGTATAGAATGTATTTAACATGCCAATAGTTGTATTATCTACTGATAAATCATAAGATTTTCTCACGTGAAGGAAAAATTATGAAAATATCTTTTATTTTCGACAATTCCGCGTATTTAATTAAATTTATACACATTTGTGGCTCTGTCCTCCTTTCCTTCAAGCAACCAAGAAACATAAGTCCTCATCATCAGATCAATCCAGCGGCTGTGGAGGGTTGGAACTAACATTGAATGGTTTGGATTGGATTGGATTGGATATAAAAGCAAGGAACTAGATTGATTGGGCTGTGCACTAAAGTTCGAGATCGATAGTCTTTTCTATTTGAACAACCTCCTTTATGCCATTGCTTTCATCGAGTATAGGCTCAACTAAATAGCGGGAGCTTTTGTGGAAAAACAGGATTGAATAATGGATTTGTGGATAAACATGATTGAATAATGGATATTTCGTGGAAAATCAGGCTTTTGCATTGATGCAACAAGATTGAATACCTCCACTTGAACTTTGAAGAAAGAAACTGTATATAATTCAAATTCCACATCCATCTTAATACATTCTGGTTGTTGATAGTATTTGCTTATCTACTGCTCAATCATAAAGCACACTGAAAAACACAAGCAAAACCATTTTAATTAAACACACACAAACGCACAAATCTATAACAACGGTATAAAATCGAATCACGTGCACAGCCCGTGGCCATGATAAACAAAACAACATGCAACTCCCAAAGCCCTAATTCCCACAATTGCATACTTACCACCCAATGGATAAACCCTACCAAGTACCAACCCTCTTTTCCCCTTAAATACACTTCAAACAACAAAACCCATAAACCCTAAAAACCCACTAATCAACATCAGCTAAACACTAATTATTCCCATTAGTATGAGCATAAGCTTCAAGAGCCTCGCCAGTCAGCCTACAAATCCTCCATTCTGGCAAAATCATAGCCCCCATTTCCTCATAAAACTTAATAGCATTCACATTCCAATCCAGCACCACCCATTCAACTCTCCCATAACCCATCTTAGCAGCCTGGGCCGCCACCGCAGACAATAGCATCCTCCCAAGCCCTTTCCTCCTATAACACTCCCTCACGAACAGATCCTCCACATAAAAACCCGGTTTCGCCAAAAACGTTGAGTAATTGGGGAAAAACAACACGAACCCAGATACCACGACGTCGTCTCCATACGACCAGAACGATTCTCTCTCATTATCGGAGATCGGGAGGTCGAGATTTAGGCTTTTGTGGATGGGGGTGAAGATGAGGTTTTCGATTGGGGGAGGGAATGGGTTTGGGGAGGTTTCGAGGAGGAAGACGGTGAAGGAGTGGAAGGGAGTCGGTGGGTTTGTGGCGGAATTGGGGAAAAGTGTGGCGGAGAGAGAGGATTCGGTGGTGGCGAAAAGGTGGGTGAGACGTTCGAAGACGGCCATTTGGTGGATGAGTTTGTGGATGTATGGGACGTCAGTTACGGTGGCGAGGCGAATCCGGGAGAAGAGTGGGTAGCCCACTGGGTGGTTTTCTGGGAGGGTGATGTTGGGTGTCGGAGCTGGAGATGGCGGCGGCGGCGGCGGCGGAGCTGCGGCGGCCATTTTCTCTTCCAAGAGCGTTTACCCGTGCGGCGGTTCGATTTTTTTTTTGTGGAGAAATGAGGATGTTTCTACTGGGGTGCAGTGGGAAAGAGATGGTTTGGTATATATATACTAGTAGGGGCACGTGCGTTGCGCGTGTCTTTCAAAGAAGAAAATAGTTTCTTAATTTTTAAAAAAAATGTATAATTAATTATAGTTATTAGGTAAAAATGGAGGTACACAACTTTTAAAGTTAGACGATTTACGATCGTAACGTGATTTTACTTTACACGATAGTAGAGTGAATTTCGTAGAGTAGTCTACGATAGTAGAGTGAATTCACTCTACTATCGTAGAGTAGTCACTCCACGATTTATGAATTCACTCTACTATCGTAGACTACTCTACAATCGTAAACCGTGTAACTTTAAAGTTACTATATCCGTTCATAAAATATTGTCGTTTAAAGTTTTGGCACATGAATTAAGAAAGTATCATTTATCAAGTGAAATTTGTTTAAAATTCTATCACTATCCTTTTATGAAAAGTTGAAAACTATTAATATAAGGGAGAGAATACAAGGGTTTTGATATTGAATTCAAAAGATGGAGTTCACTAAAATATACTCCCTCCATTCATAAATCCCTCCATTCATAAATAAATATTGTTTAAGATTTTTGCACATGAATTAAGGAAGCTATTAATATGAGTAAAAAATTATTGTACAAGACTAAAATACCCTTATTTAATAAATATTCTCTCTCCTCTCTCACACAATTCCATATCTTTCTTTTATGTTCAGTCGTCCAAGTTAAAAAAATTCTTCTGCCAAAAATTGATTATCACTGTTATGAATATGTATTGAGAAGGAAAGGTGTAACAACCCCAAAATAGGTCCATTCCATCCAACCCATTCTCGAGTCACAAATACATGGTGCATGTAAAATAATCGCAACTTTATTACAACAATTGTCGTGGCAAAATACAACAACACTTAAACTGTGAGTTTAAATACAAATATATACCAATCAGTAATCATGTCTCAACCAAATGGGATAAAGACTCTCATAATGACACCTTACATAAAGGTATAGTCGAAAACCTGCTTTTAGAAATTAAAATCTTTAGAAAGTGCTCAAGAAACCTTCGTATACATGGGAGGCCATGCGCTCAGGTTATGGTAGATATCATATGGTCACAGTAATTATCTCGGTCAATCCAATAGACCCCAAAGAAAACGAGAAGATTACTATCATATTCTTCCCAATGATGAGTCTTCTCTTGATATATCATTATCTCCACTCGTCTCTAATTGGGAATTAAACTCCAAACAAACACCAAGATTATATAGGTAGTGCTTGTAAATATACTCAAAGAAGTGGATGAGCACAACCCATCCTTATGATGACACGAGGTTGTATGTCATTAGACATCTCGTATGATAGTGGCAAAACACCCTTCCAAGTTAAATTCACCTCACCCTCAACATCTATAGACCACCATTCTATTCCCTCGCTATGTCCCGCTCGACCCAGCTACACTTTTATTACCTGAAAGGAATTGTGAAGCAAAATGGTGAGCACAACTAGCTCAGTAAATAATATCATGACTAAAGATAAATAAATTATCAATAGCCTTCAACAGTAATAAATCAGAGATTTAGAACATATGGTAGATGATAAAATTTCAACCATAGTTGCAGCGGAATGAGCAATCCATTAGAAGAGTCAAATAGACCATAAAATCTATTATCTTCTCCATGTTAAAAGTCCATCAACAATGTTTTATCCCTGTAACATTAATCAATAATTCCTGTCCACAATCACGTGTATAACTCATAATCGTAATTGTAGTTCTAAATTCCTTTCCTCATCCAGGACAAAGATAATTTTTATCACCTGAAATATCAAAGATTATGGTTATACCAAATCACAGTTTATGTTCATAATCCTACTAATAAATTCATCTTTGCACTACGACCAAAGATATTCATCAACAAGTCATCTTTGCACTACAGTGCCAAAGATATTCATCACCGTCATGTTCATCTAAACACATGTTCATCTTTGCACTACTACCAAAGATATTCATCAAGAAATCATTCATCTTTTGCACTACAAAGCCAAAGATATTCAAATATATCATCATTTAGGACTCGAGGATGATGAAAAATATTTTAAAGAAAAACGAATCCAAAGAAACAAAAGAACAAATATTAAGGATTCGTACTTTTAAACAATTCCCGCTCAAAAATACTTCATAAATAACCAGAGTGGAGTAAAATTCAAGAATGAAGACCAAAACATAGATCCAATCAAAGATAGAACTATCACGCATAATCTTGAACATAGAAAGAAAATTTAATTTTCCGTGAATAGTGACGATTCGTGAATAGTCTTAGACATACGTGAATAGTAACTCTACACACCAAAAGATAGAAATTTCACAAAAATATCATCATACTTCGTGAATAGTACTCGTGAATAAGAACTCATGAATAGTAACCCCACATGAAAAAGTTCCAAATTTGACAAAAAGTTCAAACCAATATTTCGACATAATGATATTGAAGAAATAATATCATTTATGAAGAAAATAATCTCCCTTACCTCGTAAAGAATAAGATTTCATTTGGAATATCGGATATAGTACAAAAGAACTTGCACCGTATAGCAATACTCGAAGTACTAAAATACTCACAAAATACGCTCGATATAATAGAGAGAGAAAGATAGAGAAATCTTTAGTTTCTGGTGTGATTTTCAATTTTAACATAAGCACCCTATTTATAGGAAAATGCTTAGAACACCAAAGCAGAAAATTTAATAAAATAATAATATTATTTTTTCAAATTTCCTACGCCCACTAATTTGGTCCAAGACATCAACCACCATGTGACAAAACATTAAAAACGTTTTTCTTAATTTAAATAATTAAAACTTTCAAAAATCAATTATTTTGAAACTACGGAACTTCAATAATTCATAATAAATAGCTCTTTTATCAGAAAAATTCGAATCTCGCGACTTTTTATAGGAAATTCAATTCTCTACAACTTTGCAGAAGAAAGTTTTTCCAAATTCCAAACAGAAATTGACCAAATCTACATACTTAACGATTTTACACAGCTATAATCAAATTTCAGTCAAGAAATGGGGTCCACCGACACACAAAACATGTGTTAATCATTTAATGCAACAAAAATACTCTTCCTCCTCATATACTCATATATCCCACATTCATTGTAAAAATATCATCATTATTATATTATAATAATATAATAAAATATTATTTTATCAGAAAAGATAAAATATCGATTTTCAACAATTGTCACTTTAAAAAATTTCTCCATCTATATCCACATAAAATGAATATTTTCCTCATCATATAAATCAATAATTAATTATTCACAAATAATATTACAGAATCACAATAATGACAACCAGGCAGTTCCCAGGAAAGAGGGGACTTTCCAATAAGAATTTCTCCTTACTGGCACGCAATTAGGTGACCAAACCTCTCCTTAGACAGAACTTTCTAGACATTGCTAATAATATTATCTAATATTATTCAGATAATATGAATTATTGCTTCGATAATAGAAAATACTGTGTAGTGACAATTATTGAAACAACAGTAATATAAAACATCAACGCAGCAATTATTGAATCAATAAAATAAAATACCGAATAAAGAATTATCAGTAATAATTATTGAGTAGTGTCTTCTTACGTAAGAATCAATAATTCAAAATATCGTGCAATACAAGTGTGCTATCGTGCAACAACGCTAGCATTACTTTACTTTACCCAATCGGGTATTCCAACAAAGTGTTAATTCAGAACTACTTACGCCAAGTATTCATAAAAACTTTAATTTGTCTTTTTCTTCATCCGATAGCTTATTCTCATTATGGGGCCCATAAATAATTGCGCGCCATCAGCACAAATATTCCCCGAAGCGTAAAGAATATTCTACGACCAAACGAATATTCCCTTAATAAACAATGAGTATTTTATAACCACTTGCTTATTTTGAAAAAAATTTCATATATCACCCTTAACTTTAACTTTTTATCAATTTAACCATTTACTGAATAGTAATTATAAGAAAAGTTGAATACTTTTATTTCATAAAATTCAGGGTCTTATAAAAAGAATATGAAAGGGTAGACTAAAACTAATCTTATGCAATTAAAAATTGAAAAAACTAATTATTGTGTGCATTATTTACACATTTGTTGGAAAAGAGGGATAAGGATAAATTTGAAAGAAAAAAATATTAATTATGCTTTAATTTCATTAAACGTCAAATATTTTAGAATAATTTAAAGGGTGTAAAACGTCAGTTAATATGAAATGAAGGAAGTAATTAAAATAGTATTTCAGGAGGATCATATGTATTTAAAAATTATATTTTAAATCAAGTACTTGATTTTCGTATTTAACATATAACTTAGAACACATGTTAAAATGAGTACATAAAATGACCCAATTATTATATCCTATCCTATCACTAAGAGGTTGGAACTCTAATACAGTTCAATTTTTTTTTTCAACAACAAGAAGCTATATACCCGTATATAATATTTATGTCACATCCTACAAATCCCATCAAAACTTAATTTCCATATCCTTTTCTCTCACTACTGGTGTGGTGGCTATCCAATATTTTGTTAAACGAGAACATTCTAAAATAATGTTACTATCACATAAAAAAATATTATATAATACTCACATACGTACACATATATATCGTAGATTCGATATATCAGGTGAAGATCCACAGTATGTATATATGCATGTGAACATTATATGACCCTTATGTAATAGTATTATTGTTGAACATTCTGCATACCCATAACATGTGACACCCTACAAAATCCAATCCAAAATTTATTTCCCATGGGTCATATATTTTTCTAAAATCACCTTGCACAATTCATATCCAGTTTGCAGTGCTGCCAATTATGCAGCCACAAACAGTTGATTATGCAAATCTGACCAAAACGTTTCAATTAAACTGCAATCCAACACAACCCAAATGGCCCATGGGTGGTTAACCGTTAACCACCATTGCATTCAGATGATTCAAAAAATGCCTACCTACAAACAAGATCCATTCTACCCCTAAAACTCAATTGGCACATAATCACATCCCCTAGTTTACACAAGATTCTTGAGGCCAAACCCTCTTCTGCCCATTAGTCCTAACAACTGATACCATGAAAGTACATGACCGGTCGGATTAAAGATTTACATTTTCAGGCCTGTACGTTGACATAATGTCCAGTTTTCCGTCTATGCCTGCTGTAGTCTGATACGAATCTGAACGTAAGGCCGCAACCTTCAACCTTGCACTTGTATGGCTTCTCCCCAGTGTGCACTCGTATATGCTCTGTCCTTGCCCATGCCCACTTGAATGACTTGGTGCAACCCTTCCACGGACATTTAAGAGGCCTGTCATCTTCATGAACACGTAGATGACGCACGGCGTTTTTGTGGGAGCTGAATTTCTTCCCACACCCTTCATGGTGGCACCGGTTACGTTTATGGAGGAGGAATTCAGCTTTCGTTTGGAAACTCAGTCGACAACCCTCTAGGTCGCATTTGTGAGAAGCCTCCTTTTCTTTCTTGTTCTTGCGGTTGTTTGGACCATCAAGAGAATTCCTCAATTTCTTCGTTACTGGCTTCTCCACTGTTCTCTTTGTGTCGATATCCCTTTTATCTTTACTAGCCCTTGGCCTCAACCCTTCGCATGGACTTTTAATAAAGCCATCAAAAACAGATCCATCCTCTGCTAACAGGTCTGCTTCTCGATTTCTTTTCCTTGCATTTCTTGCAACTGACCTGGGTTGTGATTCGGAGTTACTTCTGTCAAATTCTCTCTGATCCTGTAAAGAACATTTTTCACCAGCACTATGCCTTTTCTCAGCCGCACAGATCTCCGTTGGAACTTCAAGACTTTCTTCTGCTGAAACAGGACTAGACTCTCTCGCTAGTGTGTCATTTCTTGAAGCATGGGTATGCATGTTATTTGCATCATTTGTAGTATTTATATCGAGCTGCACACAATCCAAATTTGCAGAATCACATGCCTCGTTCGTGCAAAAGTTCTCCATGACTGATTTCTCCGTCTGCTCATCTGAACTTCCCACAGAAATGTTATCAGCGCACGACACCTCAGAGGTAGTATGATCAGAGACCACTTTTGTTAAAGCATCTCCATTATCCTGGATATTGTGTTGCACACCACTATCACCAGCAGTTTCCATATCATAAATATCATTTTCTGAGCTGTTATTTTCTGGAATTTGAATCTCTGTTTCAACTTGAATCAGTTCAGAAGTTTGAACAGCAACTTTAAGTGAACCAACAGAAGTTTCAGAATAACATTTCTCATTCTTCTCAGTATTTTCCCCAGTAACATTGATCCCATGCTGCATCTGGGAATCAGAAACCTCTTTCATCAAAGCATCTCCATTATCCTGAATATAGTTTTGCCCACTGTTACGATCTGCAGTTTCCGGATCAAGAATCTCATTTTCTGAGCTAATTTCTTCTGTTTGATTCTCTCTCTCAACTAGAACATTTTCAGCACTTTGAACAGCAATTAAGGGCAAACCTGCAGCAGTTTCAGAATAAAATCTCTCATTCCTCTCGCTGCTTTTCTCAACAACCTTGATCCTGTGCTGCATCTGAGAACCAGAAACCTCTTCCGTTAAAGCATCTCCACAGTCCTGGATATTGTGTCGCCCAACATTATCATCAGTAGTTTCAATCTCGCAAATCTCATTTTCTGAGCTGATTTCTTCTGCAATTTGATGTTCTCTTGCAACTTGAATGTTTTCAGCAATTTGAACAGCAACTCTGGGTGAATCTGCAACTTCAGAAATAACAGAAATCTCATCACACTTCCTGGGTGTCACACTGCACATATTTTCTTTTTGTTGCTCAGATGCCTCACTAGAAATTAACACGCCTCGGACAGGAGAAACTATTCCTGCATTTTCATTTTTACTAGGGTCAGCTGCAATCATGTTTCTGCTATTTTTATCAGGATCTGCGCAACCAACAGGCTCAAGGAGCTTTCTAGGATCTCCAGAGGTCTTACTTGCTCCTGTGGAATACGAATGCTTAGACTTGAACCTTCTTCTAGAATATTGAATCATTTCAACATTTTTTTCAGCCACTTGTACATCTGACTTTGCTACCAGGGCTTCGTCCTTTTTGATTGGAGTGCTCTCAGATGAGTTGATTTGATCTGATTGATTTAATTTCCTCCTTTTTGAGCGACATTTTCTGGATCGCCACTTAAAGCTTAAGGCACTTGTGCTGGGAGCTGTGCCAAAGAATAATCCATCCAGTGTCAACGCATGCTGCAGTTTCTCAGATGGAAATTTTTTTTGAAGCTTGATACAGTGCTGCAAGTTAATTTTCACTTTTGACGTCCAGTCTTCTCCACAATAATTTTGCTCTTCATCATCGATTGCAAGATTGATCAAGTTAAGGTCTCCCGGGGATGCATTATCTAATGGAATCTCCTGATAGTTAAAAGGGCTACCAATTTCATCAGCAACGGTTGCAGCATGTGCCTTTATTTTCTGGAAATCTGCCCAGGAAAACAAAACATTAATGTTTGTTTTTTTTGGACAAGTAAAACAAATATTGATGAATGTAATCAAATAGCCCTCAAAGTTCTAAATAAAATATAGTGACATACTTTTTACAAAAGTTCATTCTAATACAATAAAATATACTTTTCAATATTAACTACCTACTGGCTACTGCATTATGCTTATGCTCATAAATATTTGGTTGTCAAGAGTCCAAGAACTAACTTAACAAGTGGAAGTTGTTTCATGAATGTGTGTTATGTTTATATACATCTTCCCAAACTAGAGCTTTGGCCAGTTTTGTAACTGGTCTGCACTGGCTAGAAGCATGTCCTCACCTGAATGGCAAATTACAAGCACATTTGCTCCACCTTTGGAATGCAACAGCTCTTCAACTTGAATTGCATGCTCCAAACAGAATATCCGTGGTCTTAGATAAGTGTTAGATCCCTCGTCCAACTTGGTTATTAAAGAAATGGGTAGATCATTTGGAGGAGAAACATCAGGGACCTGATACCGATTCTCAGCCATACATAACAAAGACTGGCTTGTTTCTTGAGTTGAATATGCTTCATTTGGATGTTGAACAAACTTGCTTGATGGTCTCATCTCATCGGCAGTATCTGAGGAGAAACTTTTAGCATTCGCTGAGGATTGAGCACAATCTTTTGTAAAATTGATCTCTCCCCCAGACTTCAGTGTTGTGGACACTGTGTTAGTCCTCTCACATGCTGAAAATATTATTTCCTTGAGAGCTAAAACTTTGTTGTCCATTCCATCTGCGTAACAGGAACAAAACGTAATTCTTGTCACTTTTGTAGGAAATATTCATATGTGATAGTTTTATATGATATGGTGGCTCCTGGGACTCCTAGACGCTTCATAGTTGTAATGAAAAGCAGTAGCTTCTCTTTTTTTCTTGGCCATGGAAAAACAGGTAACTATATCATGGATTTAGATAGATAAGAATTCTACTTATTAAGATAAAGTTATGACGAGAGAACAGCAATCTAGAATTTTTCCAGCCACAGATGAGACCAGAAAAAGCATAAATATATAAAAACTGATCGGCAGTGAATATAGTAAAAACTTCTTAGCAGCAGTCATGCACCAAATAATCTTTCCCATAGTGCTAATTTGACCAGCCAAAATTAGTGAAGACCTACAAAGTATAAACTTTGCAATGAACCCCAATGAAGAGGTGTCAAAAGTCAGAACTAACAATGAACTCTTAAGGATATTTCATATCAAGTAAATTATGTGCATACCCCTAACATCCAATGGGAGGCACTGCAGAAAGAGTTTACAAACATCAAGTATTGCAAGAAGCCAAGAATGTTAATGCAATTTTCCCCCTTATGATCTGCCACCCATATGGCGTTTGCTTGCCAAATTATTAGCAGAAATAGCCATGTGACAAGTGAACCATAAAAAGAAATGTAAAAAGAAACAAAAAGTAAAGACTACTTGTAACAGAAACATCAGACAGATCAAACCAAGTGAACACTTTAAAAAATACCTGAATTAGAGACATCAACCATGCCGTTGAGGACCAAAGGGAAATTAGACTCTGCAAGATGTGAAACTCCTCGATCTTGAACCATATGATGATTTGAAGATAGAATATCCATCGATGCCTCCTTAGATGGTTGTATAACTGACATGAAAGGAAAACCAAGAACCCCACAAGCTACACAAGGTAATGCCCCAGAATCAACTTGAAAATTGCATGACAAATCATCATCATCCACATCGTAATCATTCACAGATTCCATATACAAGCTCTGGCTAAATATCTGTTGATTATCATCAGTCTTGGTATTAACATCTACACTTGGTGTGGCAGTAACAGCGACGCTGATGCAGTCAGATCCCTTAATTGAAGATGGCAGTGATTCTAGGTCCCATAGAACTGCTTGGTACGAGGATTTTTTCTTAAGAAGATAGTTTAACATATTGTTTTCATTTAAGATATCCTCAATAAATGCTTTCTTCACTAATAACTCTCTTTCTTCTTTTTGACGATCTCTTAGACGAGAGCTCCGAACCCCTGGTAGTAGGAATCTAGGGACCCTGTCAGTCAAACAATATACTATATTAAACTTGAGGTATAATTGGCAAATATGAGCTCATTTAATTTTTATTTTTTTAGTTTATTTTCGATAGAATTATTTGATAAAATTATTAACACAGTTAAGGAAGAAACACAATTCATAAGAACTTAAACCTAAACGCATAAAGCAACTAATCAAGTAAGTAGATTAATAGACAAAGGATCAGCTTCAGCTATGATATCATAAGCCTTACATGCATCAAAAAAAGTCTTCAAGTTTTAAAGTAAATTCTCCTGAATCAGAAACACTAGATGCACTACTACTAAACCCCAAATCATGACAGTATTTTTTATTAACAGTAAACTTCAAATCAGATATTTTATATAGTACTCCTCCATCCGAAAATATAAAAGCAACTTGCTGAAAATGGTAAAATAAGGAGATAACTTACCCACTTCTGAAATGAGTCTCTTTTATATTTATACTTCCAAAAGTCGGTTAGCTTATATTTTTTTGGAACAAAACTAAAAATCATTTTGCTGTTATATTTTGGACGGAGGAAGTATATCTGACTGCTATAATTTCATAATATCCATTAACACTCAGGGAAACAGATATTAACTTAACACTGAAATCTCTAATTAAAACCTGGAGGACCTCAAAGAGATACACATCGAACTTCCTCAAACTTTGTACAAGGAAATTCCATACCACTTTCACATTTCTTCGTTTTATTTTTAGAAAGAAAATTCTTGATTTATTTATTCCTCTATGACTCCTCTGCTCCACAAAAAGAATACCATAAGCCAAAAGCTTATGTTCCACAGAAAGTGTCCTGTTCTTATTAATGGTAGTCTAAAATAGTAGAATAAAATGGCACACTGTCCTCAAGTTTGTCATCATAATTTCGTTTACATGCCACCACTACTAAATAACACCTTATTATTTTTAGGTGTAAACATGGAACAAAAATACATAAATAATATTTGCAAGTTTCACAAATTAACCCCTTTGTGGATATTATTAATTTTTTTTAATATTTAATCCTAAAAGAACCCAATACTTTTCATTAATTAAATTTCCATGTATTGATCCAAAAAAGGCTAACAAGAAAAAGGAAAGGAAAAGTTGGGCATTATAGGCACATTAGGAAGAGAAACATCACTGTACAAACCTTGTAGAAGGGGTTTCCTCTGTTGGGGGTAGAATTACTTTAGTTCAAACCTTTCTGTCTAGCATCGATTTATTTTCTCTCTTTTTTAAAGCTTCCGGTGGGAGCCACAAATTTTCTTATAGAAAATTATGTGTCGATTCCTTTGGTCTAGGACAAGGGAGGATCGGAAAGACCATTTGGTCAGTGTTAGCCGAGGAAGGGAATTTAGGTTTTAGGAATCTGGTCTCTAACAACATATCTTTAGTTGGGAAGATGTTTGGTTGGGGGATTTCTCTTTTACTTTCCTCGATTATATTACCTCTCTCTCTCCATAATGCGCCCTTGGTCAAATTTCTTTCAATCGAATTCAGTGTTACAGAACTTTCATTATTTCATAACTGAAAGATCTTGAAGCTATTGATTTGAAATCCTTTATATTTGAGACACCTCCCTCATTAATGCTTTTGTATGGTCTTTGGTCCTTGATAGCTCAACACTAATGATGCCTCAAAGACGCTAAAAAGCTTTGCTGCCAGGAGTTTGTCTAATGTGTATGCAGTCTAGTAAAAATAACTCCTGAGGTGTGGAAATAATGGTGTTTACTGCATGTTGTTGGGTTTGTCCAAAAAGAGTGGAAGAGTTCATTCTTACCAAGTTTCGTGGCTAAGGCAAGAAGATAGATGGTAAGGTACTGTGTTGGTGTAGTGGCTTTGCTATTCTGGGGTGTATTTGGACAGAGAGGAATCTTGAATTTTAGCACCCAGTTCTTGTCCTCTCTCCTCCTTTGAACATGGTCATTTGCTGGCCTCTTTGTGGTCTTCAGCCATGGGTGCTTTTGAAATAACTCAATTATTATAAAAACTTCAATCAATCCTTAAAATTAATAACCAAGAGCTTAAATAGTCTCTGGAACCCCAACTCAAGTAAAAAACCAAATTAGACTTTTACTAAACAAATAACAACTAAAACAAAAAAAAAAAGCAAATAAAACAATAAAATTTCAACCACCCGACAGCCTTCCTAGAACCACGAATTTGAGAATGAAAACGACCTCAACTGGGGAGCTCTGGTTGGGACGGCATGGAGCACGAAAATCCCTTTCCGAAAACATATTATAATAGGCAAACAGACAACCGAGTTAAAAGTTATGTCCGTTTCTTTGAACCAGCTCTTTTACCCAATTTTTTATCCAGCTCTTCTTCCAACTCCAAAACCAATTGTCCTACATCAGTCCTTCCCACATGCGAAGAACCCGACCTCGAGTTATAATCGGGATAAGGCGGAACATCGGCACAAAACTAGTAAAGATCAGCTATATTTGAAAGTACGAAAGATATTCATATCCGCAGGCAAGTCGATCACGTAGGTCATCTTCTTGATCACCTTGTACGGCTATACTTCCTTGGCTTCAACTTGTTATAGGAACCGACTGGGAACCTTTTCTTACCCAAAAACACCATAATCTGATCACCCTCAACAAACAATTTCTTACACCTCTTGATATCTGTTGCGGCTTTATATTTTGCATTCTTCTCCTCTAACCGGGCTTTCACTTCATCCTGAACATCGCGAACCTGCTAAGCCATGTTTTTGGCAACAACACTCACTCCAACAACCTTGGGAAGACGGGCCAGGTCCAACACATGCTTAGGAGGCTGCAGATACACTAAAGAAAAAGGAGTTTTACCAGTAACAACGTGAATTGCGTTATTATATGCAAATTCAGCTTGTGTCCGTGCCACGTCACACTGTTTAATCTTATCACCACAAATGCTCCGAATTAAATTCTCCAGTGTTCGGTTCAGCGAGGGCATGAACTTGAGGTTCAGATTCTCAGTCTGCCCGTCGGTTTGCGGGTGTGTAGCGGTACTGAACTTTAGAGTAGTATCCATCTGCCACCACAATGTAACCCAAAAAATGGCTAACAAACTTCGAATCCCTATTAGAGGTGATAGACTGAGGTACTCACGAAAGAAAAGCTGAGTAACATGGGAAGCATCAGATGTCTTCCGATAAGGGATAAAATGTCCCATCTTGGAGAACCTGTCAACCAACACAAACACAGAGTCTACTCTACGTCGAGTCCATGGAAGACCCAAAACAAAATCCATCGACAAATCCTCCCATATGGCACTCTGTACAGATAGAGAGGCATGTAGAGATCTGTATTCTAAGCTTGTCCCTTAGCAGTCTAACAAACATAACATTTGCGAACAAAGTTACCAACATCGCGTTTCAAGTGAGGCCAGTAATACCGCTAAGCTACCCCACTGATAATCTTGTCACGTCCTAAGTGCTCGCTCAAACCTCCGTAACTCTCGAATCAACTTCTCCCTCAAAGAACCCCGAGGAATACATAACTGATTTCCGCGGAACAGCCGAACAGGTAGCCATCGACCACATGAAATTCTCCCTCTGTTTGTTTAAGAACACACCCCCATACCTCGTCAAAATCTTCACCATCCGAATACAGCTCTTTCAGAAACTCAAACCCAATAATTTCCTGCTGCATAGTGACCGACAAACTCGCATGTCGACTCAATACGCCTGCAACCTTATTCAGAACACCAGATTTGTGCTTCAAAACAAAAGGAAACTTTTACAAATAGGTTGCCCACCGAGCATGCATATTACTTGAGCTTCTCTTATTGTTCAGGAACTTCAAAGCCTGGTGATATGTGTATAGAATAAATTCACGTTGAATCAGATAGTCCTCCCAATGCTTTAGAGCACGAACAATAGCATAAAATTCTTGGTCATAAGTACCACTTTCGGCGTGCATCACTAAGCTTTTAACTGAAAAACGCCACTGGTTTCTTCTCTTGTGACAAAACTGCTCCAATCCCAATTCCACTAGCATCACACTCCACCTCGAATAATTTATGGAAACTGGGTAAAGCAGGAACAAGAGTAGTGCATAGTTTTTCTTTGATGACTGCAAAAGCTGTTTCAGCTGTTTTCCATTGAAATTTACCCTTCTTTAAACACTCTGTAATGGATGCCACAATGCTACTGAAATCTCTAATAAATGGACGATAAAACGTCGCGCCAACCCATGGAAACTACTCACCTCTCCTACTATCTTGGGTGTCAGCCAATCATGAATGGCTTTCACATTTTCTTCATCAACCAATATGCCCTCCGAACTGACCACATAGCCAAGGAATAACAATCGTTTTGTCAGCCAGTTGCACTTTTTAAAATTAATAGAGCTTATTTTCAGACAACACCTCTAACACAGTTCGAAGATGCTCCATATGGTCTTCCTCACTTCGACTATAAATCAGTATGTCATTAAAATAAATGACAACATATTTTCCGATGAAAGGTCGTAATACCTAGTTCATAAGTCGCATAAAAGTACTAAGCGCATTGGACAATCCGAAAGGCATAACCAACCACTCGTAGAGTCCATCCTTTGTTTTAAAAGTTGTCTTCCATTCATCACCAGGTTTGACCGAATCTGATAGTATGTATCCACTTTGTAGATCTATTTTGGAGAACAACTTTGAACCCTCCACCATATCTAGCATGTCATCCAATCTCGGAATCAGAAAATTGTATCTGACAGTTATCTTGTTAATCGCATGACTATCAACGCATATCCTCCAACTGCCATCTTTTTTTGGGACTAGTAATGCGGGAATAACGCATGAACTCATGCTCTCTCGAATAAATCCCTTTTTCAGTAATTCCTCCACTTTCTCATGTAAAATCTGATTTTCATTGGGATTCATCCGATAGTGTGACAAATTGGGTAAGCTTGCTCCCGGAATTAAATCAATTTGGTGCTGAAAATCTCTTAACGATGGAAGGTCATTTGGTAAATCATCAGACACCAACTCACTGAACTCGGCCAAAAGGGACTGCACTTTCTCGGGTAACACAACCTTCTGTTCTTCCTTCTCTTCTATCACTAGAGCTCTCACAACCACAACATGTACCTCCTATGCCTCCTTAATTTTAGATTCCAAATCAGTTACTGAAGTGATTAAAAAGAGTAAAGGTTGTTCTTCTGCCGTGGTCGTAGTTGGGCCCCTCCTAAACTCCGTTTTGATTGCAATTTTCTTGCCAATTGAAAACAAAATCTCATCGCGCCCCCTATAGGTGACATCCACATCAAACTATCATGGTCGTCCCAATAACACGTGACTAACATCCATGTCGACTACATCGCAGACCACCTCATCTCAATAGTGATGTCCGATTGAAATAGGAACTTTGCACACTTCAGTCACATTCACCTTAGGTCCTTTTTGAACCCACCCAATCACATAGGGCTTTGGATGTTTTTCTACTCGCAACTTCAGATGTTCTACCAGTTGTTTGCACAAAATTTTCACAACTTCCACTGTCAACAATTAAATCACAGATCTTCCCCTGAGCACTGCAACAAGTCATAAAAATATTGTATCTTTGTGAGGAATCTTCTAGCTTCGTTGAACACATGACTCGCTGAATCACACAGTTTACATGCTCCCCTGTTCCTCCGCTATTTCTGCACCATCCAAGAGTTTGTCCATGTCTATTCCTTCTTCAGCATACTGAATGTCCTCGTCATTTTCTCCAACATCCATGAAATTCACCAGTTTCCTGGTCGGTCGTATGGCCTCGTTGGCCGCACCTATAACACTTCAAACCACCTGATTTAGCATATGGGTTTGGCGTCCATGGGGCTTCCCTCGTAGTTGCTGCTATCTATCGTGTCAGGGGTATTACTCGGAATCGAACCTCTCTGGGTCTGATTTGCAACAATTTTAAAGTGACTCTGTCCATTGCGTGAAAATTTGCTTTCGTTCGCAGCTGCATTGGACGTCTTAGCCATGCCCTTCTTGTAGTAGGAAAATCGATTGGATGTTTTCTCCATTAATTCTGCCTTCAAGGCCATGTTATGCGCCTCATCCATTGTCCAAACGACTTGTAGTCCAATTTTATCTCGAATGGTATGGTTTAATCCCTCCAAATATCTGGAAACATGTTATCCCTATGTCTCATTTAGGTTGTTACGAACTGACAACCTAGACCATTCCTTAGTATAATCTGCAATAGTCCTCTTACCCTGCGCACAATTCTGATAAACTCCAGAAAATAAATTGCTCATAATTTGTGGATAGAAATCTGCTCATCATAAGTTGTTTTATTCAACTCCAAGATCGTACAGGACTCATGCCTTGTCGTCGCCTATCCATCTGCAACTCTCCCACCAAATAGCTGCACCGCTTCTCAACTTATATGCTACCAGATTGACTTATCGATCCCTCGTAACTTCAGTCCACTCGAAGAACCTCTTAACCTTAGAAATCCAGTCCAGGAACTCTTCAATCTGCAGTTTATCATAGAACAGTGGTATGTTTGCGTGTATTCTATAGTCAGGTTGATTTTGGTTTTGGTTTTGTTGAGGATTCCTTCGATAACCCACAAAGTCCTCATCAGAGTCTTCATCACTCAAATCTTCGAACTACTCGTGTCTCGCCGCTCTAGGCGTTTGTCCACCTCCAGGGCGGCCAAGGGCAACTCCCTCGACTCCATCTCTGTTGGCAAGGGCAAGGGCGTTGGCAACATGGCCTCCACCCTCGCCATCAATTGTCACTATTCATCAATCGCTGCCCATAATTCGACATCCCTATGACCAGCGTCGCCAGGGTTATCTCTTCGGGCTCCGTTGTTGGCCATCGAACAAGACAAATCCCTCGGCTTTGATACCAATTGACGCAGAACGGAAGTAAAAGAGTTTACTAACGTAAGCTCTAAGAACACAAATTGGAATCCACCAGGAAAATAACTCAAGTATTATAAACACTTCAATCAATCCCTAAAACAAATAACCAAGAGCTTAAATAGTCTATGGAAATCCTAACTTAAGTAAAAAGACCAAATTAGACCTTTACTAAACAAATAACAACTAAAACAAAACAAAAAAACCCAAATAAAACAATAAAACTTCAACCACCCAACAGTCTGCCTAGAACCACAAATTTGATTATGAAAACGACCTCAACTAGGGAGCTCTGGTTGGGACGGTATGGAGCACGAAAATCCCTTTCCGAAAACATATTATAATAGGCAAACGGACAACCGAGCAAAAAGTTATGTTTGTTTCTTCGAACTAGCTCTTTTACCCAATTTTATATCTACCTCTTCATCAAACTCCAAAACCAATTGTCCTACATCAGCTTTTCATAGGATTGTGTGAGCAAATTTGCAACACAATTAGACTGCTACTCATTTTTTTCCCACATACAATTTCTCATCCTTGTATATTTTTTTGTAATCTCTTCATTTTCTAATAAAACCTTCTTTTCCATTAAAAAATCAACAAGAAAAGTAGGACATGGTTTTCCAGACATAGGGATTATATTTTGGTTGTCCAATATATGCTCCTTCATCAACATGCAGAACTTTGCATACATTCTTTCTATATCCAAGAGATTATTAGTAGAAGAGATGCATAAATTGTGAACTGCCACAAAAACATCCACAACTATAAAGCCCAAAAGCACGTATCTAATACAAAAAATAAACCCCAAATATTGGCCTTTTAAAGTTCAATATGAGATATTTACAAATTTAAGATTTATATGATTCATTTAAGTTTTGAAAACAATAAATCTCATAATTAGTAGTAGTTTTTAGATAGTTTATAACATAGTTCATAATCGTTTTGGAAATGGTCTAAGTAAGATTACTGAGAACCGAGAAGAAGTGAAAATATAACATTCTCTTGGCAGCTCTCTGAGAACCGGAAACATAGCTTCCAGATACTATAAGCGACGATATATATAGATTTGAAGGGATGATTATAAGCTAACCTTGAAACAAAAGACATGGTCAACAGGTATAGCAGCTGCTGATGAGAAAGCATGGGAAGATGGTTCATGGCTGCTCTGCGGACTGCAGCTTCCTTAGCTACTGTAAGCCACTTTGGAGTTCCAAAGTTAGCAGCTTCCCCACAATTAAATCCTAGATTGAGAAAGAAGAAATACATAAGACTTCAGTAACCAATCAAGAAGAAAATTAAAATTTAAAATTTAAGTCGACTTCGCTGGATATGGAGTTGGTTCAAATGTACAAAGCAGAGTATACAAGATACAGGGAAAACAAAAGTTTATAGCCAAACAATGTCATATCTACTAATAATGGCTATATAGACCATATAGCCTTGTATTATCAAATAGCATAAATAGAAAAGAAAAAAAAACTTTTCAAAAGTTAAAACCCGATTACAATTTTCACATAATAGCTACATGTTTAGATGAATATATATAATCTTCTATTCAAAAGGAACCTTTTCTACAGGAACCTTATTTCCACAAGGAAAAATTGGTATTTCCACAAGGTCTCACTCACACGATTGTGGGTTCCATTTACTATTCATATGGGGGAGTCTTGCAGAAATATCAATTTATCTTGTGAAAATATAAATTCCCTATATATTAGGAGGTGAAGGTAGTAGCTATGCATCACAATACTGCTATCATTACAAATGAAATAATTTTAGTCTGAACTTTAAAGTAGATACATACAACAAGAGCAGTTCTGCCACTTAATAGAGTTTATTAATAAAATATAGACAAAATTATTATGCACAAAGTAGAAAGTAAATTGACAAATGTAATGGAACAAAGAGTATATCCTGCTAGCGATCAATAGCCAACCTCCATATTCTTCCTACTGACATAATTTGTTGAAATTTTTTTAAACCATAAATAAGCAACAACCTTCCAATAATTCTTTTCATATGCTTTTAACTTCTGCGTTTTTGTAAAATCCAACTTTAGAAATTAAGCAACTAAAAGGGGAGCAAATCATTAATTATGTGATTACAAAAATGAAAAATTAGAAGGTATGATTGACTATAATCATAATGTGCTTAGTGAATCTTATAGGCAATAGATCATCACCTTGTAAGCACTCAAGTAGGACAACTGAATAATATAGTAATATCTTTAATCCATTTTCCTCATGTTGTTAAAATATTGCTAGTTTTTAATCAGATAGGATACTCTATTGTTCCCTATAAATAAAAAGATATATTGAAAAACTGGTGCAATATACAAAATTCTCGTGTATTCCGAGGCTTTACTTAACTGAATTCCACAATCGGACCAAAAACACTGGTGGTTCATTAATGTAGTTTATAACAATATAACGGCGGCTTAAGCACCAAGTAAGGAAAAGCCACACTATGGTGACTTATCATATAAAACAGTATTAATAACAGTATGGTACAACAAACTGTAAAAAGATTACCATGGCTGAATCCTACGTGGTACGCCCTAGGAAAAGTCACCACAAATTCACCAGGATTTTGTACTAACCTGAAAAACAGAAATCAAAATGGATTAACTAAATCATTAGCACAAAAAATAGGCAATATCAAACTAAGTCCCACAATTCAACACAAAGCAGTGCAAATAAATGCCAATTAATATTATCTCAACTGAGTTTAGAGCGATAGAAAAGATAGGAACTAAAGATAATGTTAGACGAACAGGAAAAAACCTGCAACATGGAATGCCTGATGCAACAACAGCTTCAGGTGATAGAAGAGTAGTCTTCTCGCCCAAGAGTGTCAGAGCAGCTAGAAATATATTTAGAAAAAAGAAGAAGGATCCGGGTCAAAAAATTGCTATAAATATTATAAATTTGTATGAATCTAGCATTACTGTGAGCTGTTCCCTTCTTTCTGATAAGAATTGATGTGAGCTGTTCTTAATGCAAAATACAGCAATTTAAGTAGATTATGAGAATAACGAACTTGCAAGATTTACAGTTAAATAAATAAATAAATAAATATCAATTCTGAGGGAATGAACTGTAAATTATGCAAGTAAATTTGGTATTGGAGAGTTATAAACAAATGAAGTTGACAATATAATATATATATATATATATATATATATATATATATATATATATATATAAAATACAAATGATTTTGAATTTCCCGCTACTCAATAAATCATCCGGGTCGAAAGTTTGATAAACCCAAATCCATACAAAGAGTTGAGGTACGGGACCCGATATATATATATATAATAGAAATATTTGGGCCTGTCAGGCATTCTATACTCTCAAACATCAGGTAACTGACAGAAAAGGTCTCTCATATTTTAATTAGAACTTTCCTACTGTACATTCTATATGAAAGAATGATGATTACAAAACAAAAATTACTTACGTAATTTTACTTGGGCTGTGCATGAGAACAAAGAATTCCACAACTCAGAAATAAAGATTTAGTCTGCATTAGTTTGAATCTAAAATTGATCCCTTCCCAATTCCCATACATGGATCCCATTCTCCTAATTGCACTAGTATGTCATTTCTATAACCAACCAGTCCCAAAATATAGATCATCCAAATCAAAAATACAAATACTACAAGCATTTTCATGAGCATGCAAGTAACAATATTATTTATATGGCTTTGACAAGTAATGAGAATGCAAGTCATAATTTAAGCTTTCCCTGAAGTTCTAGGCAGGGTCAATGGGCAGAAATTTGTTTAGGGGGTCAAAATTCAATGAAAAATGCAAAAAGTACCTGAATTATTGGGGTCAGAGTTATATATAATTGCATGTCACCCAAGAAAATTTTGCTTTAATACCTAATATAAAATCTCAGCTACAATATTTACACTAGAACTGGCTAATATTAAAAGGAAAATAAACATAATCAGAATTGGTATATCCAACAGGAAAAGTCATAGCAAGTTTTTTGTGGAAGACTTGGTTCTTCATCTTCTACCCTCTTTTTTTTTTGATAGGTCGTTTATCTTCTACCTGAAGGACCCTTTCTAAAAGTAGATCTATGACTCAAAGCGCTTTGACTGTAACCATCCTTATCTGTTAAGGATTTGCAGTTTCCTAGCAATAAGAAACATTGATCTATGATACAGATAAGAAATGGGGAAGGGGGCACGCTAAGCTCATTTTCAACAGCCGTTCTAAATTCCCCTCATAGTTAATTTCAAGCCTATTCAATTTTCTTTATTGATTATGTGATGAAGCAATTGCTAAATATAATGTAGTTATATCATTATAGAAGTCTTCTGTCATGCCTAGTGGTAGCTTGTAGAGTAAGGAGTTAAGGTCTGACCAAAACCTGTGTTTGATAAGTTCGGCAAATAGACATGAGAATGAAAAAGGGAACCAACCAGTGACCACAAATATAACAAGATGCAGAAAAGTAAATTTTAAAATTTGGTTTCAGAATCAGGTCAAATCGCAACAGATAAATGAAAAAAGAATAAGGAAGAAACAAAAGCAATTATGAATACAAAAATTAAAGTGCAACAAACTGATTTTTGTCTTCTGTCTCTCCCCCCTACCTCAAACAAATTATCATTTTCCTCTCTTGATAATATTTTTTGGCTTTTCAATAAATGTCGTAAAAGAAAATTCTACATTTTCTTCTACAAAACTAGCCCCTAAAATATTACTTGCATTTTATGTAACTGAAACTTACAATATTCAATTATTATCCCTTTCTTGATAAGCAAACTATTAAATTATACATCTTCTATAGTTTAACTAAAAAAAATAACTTCATTGAAAAGAAGCCAATGTAGAGCTAATACCCATTATTGATTCAAGATGAAAAGGGATCTACTTATTAAATAAAACAATTGAAAAACGAAGTAAAACTAAACAAGATTCATGTCTCATTCAAAGCCAAAAAAAACTCCTATTGACAACAGAAGCAAAGATATTCTCCATCATAAAGTATGTGTACTGAAATAGTTAATGAGATCATAAACCGAATATCTGTAATGAAGCAAAAGTGAACTGAAAAGGTTTCCCACTCCCAAACCCAAAAAAGAAAAAAAAAACACTACATGCTACCACCGCAGATTCTCATCCTTGAGCTAACATATCCTGCCTATTTTTGGCAGCATATCATGCAAGTAAGTATTAAAACGTTCTAGATGAATGTCATGTAATAAGACAAACCTATTACAGAAAATAAAGTAAACTTTCAGCATTGTGAAATGTATTATAAATGGGTCTTTATCTGAAACTGAACATGCCCAACTGACAAGTAGACATACAAGATTTGGCAGTTCCATTTAAAGTATCTTTGGTGCTTAAAATATTGATTAACTGAAAATTAACAATACACCTCTTACATACCTAATCGATCAATATTTCCTCCATAGGCCTGCGTACGGACGACTTCCTCAAAAGTGAATGCATAGTCTCCTGGAACTGAATACCAAGTCTTCGAGGAGCCCGTGTGAAGGAAATTCAAGCTATGAAGCTCATGATCTTCAACATGCCAAGCAAACCAGCTAAATAACATTCCAATATAGACCATTGGAGAAGTAACACCAGGTATATCATCCGGCATGAATCGCGTAAGTGATCCAGGTGAGCGTGCAATTACTTGTAAATTCCAAGGACTGTTTGAAAGTTTCCTGCCAGAAGTACCTTCCATCTCATTACCAGGACCTGAACTCTTTATCCTAGATAATAGAGATGAATTATCCTGTGACACCCTTGGTGAACAAGTAGTAGCTGTGGATATAGGATTAAATTCATTGGATTCACCTTTGTTCTCATCATTACTGCTCTCAGTATCTTTCTGGTCTTTCTTGTTCTCAGAACCTCCTTGACTGTATCTATTGAAAGTCATCCTCCTCCTCAGACATCTAAAAGATCGAGACGACCGCTCTGGCTCTCCAAACCCAGACCCCGGCACATCATTTGCATACTCCACATATATAGGTTTCTCAGAAGCTGCCTTCCAAAACAATGCCTCTATGACAGATGGAGAAACTTCTCTCACTGTACCCAATTGGCTCCGAGCAAAAATCTTCGACTTAGATTCAAACTGCTCTAGTGTATAAATTTCCCCACTTTGCCACACTTGCTTATGAAGTGGAGGTTGGTTCTGATTCTTCTGAACACCCTTTGTTCTTTTTCCACTCTGGCCCAATTCTTGTTGCCTTGTAGTAAAAACTGCCCTAACCTCCCCATCATTATTTCCCTTATCCCCAGTACCCAATTTTTGCATACAACAAACATTTGAAAGATTTGCATCTGAACCCAATTCAGGGCACTTTGACAGAGACTTGTTCAAGTTTGAAAGAACATACTTTTTTGAAGGTCTAGGCAATGGTGGAATCACTTTACATATCCCAAAAGCACTAGCTTCTTTCTCAATTTTAGATATATACGCAATTGGGTCTGCAAATTCTGTGTCAGTTGGGCGAAATTCGGGAGCTAATGGCAACCTATTAAGCCAATTGGGTATCTTCACATCCCTCATTACAACAGCCAAGATTCAGAAGCATAATACAGCTACACACAAGACATAATTTTTTCAATTGAAATTCAGAAACAGGGAATTAGGGCAATGTATTATTATAACAGCCAAACCCTAGAGTGAAATTTGACTGTTGTGATTGAATTTTTTGAATTGAAGCTATAGAAATATAATTCAAGACGAAATTGAGAATTTGATTGAAGAAAGATTATGAACAGTGAAACCTGTAAGCGTCGAGTTGACCTCCGAAAGAACCAAATTATAGGAGGGAGATAGAGAGAAGAGGTTTGTATGCCTAGATTTTGAGGGACATTCTGCCGTGCGCAAGATAGGGTTTTGCGATGTGATTTCTCTGATCTACGCTTGGTAGGACATAACGGCAGCGTTATGTGGACCGTACGATTTCAGTTGGGCCCGTGATCATGAACCTTTAGACTGTAATAGCAATGCATGTTACAGTTTCTTTGGAAAATGAATATATATTTGAGAATGACATGGAATTGATAAGGAATTTTGGTTCTTTTACAAATTCTTTTTAATATAATTGTTTTATGCCAACGGGACACATATTAGGTCAAGACAAAAAATGAATTTAGTTTTATTTTACAAAAATTCTACGTGGACATAAAAATTAAAAATACGTTTATTTGAATTTTATGTAATTATATTCTGACCCCTAATAATGAATAAAAATATAAATAGGTGAATTTTAAATACACTTATGTCCAATTTTTATGTCCTCCTAGAAGAGCTCTTGATTTTAAGTTATGTAAAATAGTTATTAGTCAATTAAAAACTAAAATCATATAAATTATATTTAATATAAATTATGTGTGTTGGGTAGTCTAATTCAGGTCGACCTATATTTGACAAATCTTCCTATAAGTGTGTTATCAAAATCCTTATTACTTTATTTTTGAAACAAACTTATTGAAATAGACTTCCTATTACGGTTGCAAAAAAAGAAATACTCTCTGTTTCAATATTAAAATTAATAATATTTTTAAATATTAATTTAGAATATTTTTAAAATTTTATTAATATAATAATGAATATTAAAGTCTATCTTAAGAATATAGTTATGATGAATATTGTATTTATAATAGACTTTTTTTTATAGAAGTTCATATAAGATAATATTGTGGAAAAAAAAAAAAAAAAACTTGTTAAAATATTACTTCTGTTATACAAAAAGAATCTCATTTTAAATTTTAAAGTTATGTTTGAAACTAAAAAAATAACATTGTGACTAAATTAAGTATTAGGAATATTATTTTTTCTTATTAGAAGCACTTTCAAAATAATTTACATTAATAATTTCAATATTAATTAAAATAAAAAAATTATTGATACTTTTATCATAGTTTTTTAATTAATTATTTAAATTTAAACTAAATTTATTTATTTATTTTTGTAACAAGACTTGGCTCGGTTAAAAAAAATCTTACCACTCCAACAAGACAAAACCTTTTTCTTTTCTTTTATTTTTTTTACTTTTCTTTTTTCTTTTAAGGAAAAAAAGATACCAAAAAATATGAATTCAATTTTAAATAATAACATCTCAAAATATTTTGTATCTAATTTTTCAATAGTATTACTATTACTATTTCTATTTCTAATCTTTTCTTATATATCGATTAACCAGTAAAAGGTTTTGCCTTGTTTAAGATTTATTTTTTAACCGAGCTAAGCTTTGTTCCAATTCTATAAACAATAGGACACGCGGGCAAAATTTTAAGGAGGGGGCACAAAACTGATTTGGAGTCCATATGAATCAAAACTAAATAACTAAATTTAAAATTAAATAAATTGAGATGTGTTAATTAATATAGGTCAAAATTAAATCAATCAGTTTTAATCCATGCTTTTAATTTATAATATGGGTCAAAATTAAATCAATTTATAATATAAAAACGAGTTAACTAACTTAATATTATCCAACTAATTTTGATTAACTAGATAATTTTTAATTTAAATTGTCAGGTCTAGCAGATATAGTTCTGAGTATCATTCCTCATATCCTTTCCACCAATGTGTAACTTTTTCTCATACCCAACTCGTCCCAAAAACATATACCTTATACTTGCCCCGATTCCATCGAATTATTCTCTTTTTCTTTTCAAATTAAATTATTTTTAAAAAAAAATTAGAGTACTTTTATACAATTATTTTTAATTCAATATCAAACATTACATAATATTTCTATTATTAACAACACCTAGTATTTCAAACATTATGAATTTTTAATGAATTTAATATAAATAAATACATAATTAAAGGTTAATTTTAAAAATAATTATATATATGTGGAGCACTATTTTCAAATGTGTTTTTGATATTTCTACATGATTCATTCTCACATGAAGGTAGGACTCATTGTATGCTTATGTGAAAGAAGATTATGTGAAAATATCAAAATACATCAAAAATCAATCATATATATATATATATATATATATATATATATATATATATACACACACTCATAGCATAGCAAGAGGAGGAAGGAGATGGAGATGAGGGAGATGGAGGGAGGGAGATGGAGATAGGGGGTAGGGGGGGTAGGGGTGGGGGGGAGGGGGGGCAAAAGATATATCCCATATCCAAATTTAACTTTATAAAATTTTTATATTGGGCAAATGTGCAAAAATGTTCTTAACGTTTACCTCGAAATCCTATTTACACCTTGATTTTTTTTTCAAAAGTACACTAGACGTTACAAAATTTAGATCACATGTGCCCATGCCCCTAACAGACATGCCACCTAGACTAACTTCACTTATATGGACTAAAAGACAATTTGCACCCCAAACTTTACATCCATGTTGACTGTTGCACCCCAAATTAAAAAAGGTGTTTAAGTACACCCCAAACTTCAATTAAACGTAACAAAAAGTACACTTTCGCCGCTAAACCCCAGTCCAAAAGTGATCTATTAAGGCACACGTGTGGATCTGGAGGGGTGTTTAAGTCTTTTCCTTCTTATCTTCTCCAACATTGAGCTGGAACAAGCTACTAAAGCTCAAAGTGATTCAATAACATACGTGCAGCTCGATTAGATTGTAAATCCAAGAAATTTGATCAAGAAAATTAGGGAAAATTAGGGCTCATGGATCGAAATTGTTGGTGCATGAAGAACTCAAAGATGAAGACGGCTTGGAGAAGCTTAAATAATGTCGGTAGAAGATTCTTTGGTTGTCCAGATTGGTGTGAAGATGAGCACGGTGATTGTAATTTCTTCACTTGGGTTGATCCTCCAATGTGTGAGCGTTCAAGGGAAGTAATACCCGAATTAATTAGAAGATTAGAGAATTTGGATGTCAAAAATCAAGCTCAAAAGATGAACCTGAAAGAGTGCGTAATTAGTAATAAAGTTTGCAAAGGGTCATTGGCTGACATGAACTCGAGTTGTGATTTTCTATTTCATGTTCATCTCAACAAAGGATGAAACACCCCTCCAGATTTGAAAACAAGCAACTTGGATTGTAAACAAGCAACTTGGATTGTAAACTTTAACTTGACTATGTATGTATTGGTAGTAGACTGACTAAATATGGCAGCTTTTGTGGGCAATTATTGGGAATGGAATTTATGGGATTGTAATTTCTAGCAATATAGTGGTAGAAATTAGGAGCAATATGGAATATAATTGTTGGGCATCTATTTTGTGGGAAGTTTATTGGTTGTAATTTATGGGCACTTTCTTTGAATGAAGATGTTGTAAACCTGTTGAATTTTTATTATTGTGCATGTGTGAATTGATGCAAGTTTATAGTAAAATGGTTGGTGTACAAGTTATGATATTTGTTGCACATCACTTGCACACCAACCATACTGCAATAAATAGCAAGCCCTGCATTAATGCACAAAACAAAGACATTCAATTACTAGAGGCAATTCAATTAAGCCATGCATTAATGCTGTAAGCTGCTATTGTCATTCAATTAACAAAAAGAAGAGGTAATTCAAAACAGAGGTTCAAAACTGCTATTGTCATTCAATTAACTATTTAATTCCCAGTACATATCACAAAGTAGAGGCAATTCAAAACAATTGACTTAACATACCTATTAACAAAAAATATCATACACTATAATTTACAATCCCAACCACACCTTCTTAGCCCTAGGCAACATACATACATCAAATGTGTAAGACCCCAACTTTTTATAAATAAAATCAAATTTTCTCTAATTATTATTGTGAATAATAAGGTGTTAATTTGATATAATGCTTTGGTTATGGGTGAAATGTGCAAATTTTTCAAATAAGCAAGTGGTTATAAAATATTCATTGTTGTCGGGAAATATTCGTTTGGTCATGGAATATTCTTACTTTCGGGAAATATTCGCATTTAATGCAGCCAGCAACCATTTATGGGCCCCATAACTTGAAAAACTATTTAATGGATGATGAAAGCGACAAGTTGAGTTTTTATAAATAACTACAGTAATGGTTATCGTTTAATCGTTGGAATACACGGTGGTTAAAATACGATGTCGTGTGGTTCGCACAAGCAAAGACACCAGATACATGCGATATTTTGAATTATTGATTCTTACGTTAAGAAGGCACTTACTCAATAATTGTTACAGTAATTACTGTTAAATATTTTATTTTATTGATTCAATAATTGCTACGTTGATATTTTATATTATTATTGTTTCAACAATTGTCACTGCACAGCATCTCAATTATCAGATCAATAATTCATATTATTTGAATAATATTGTTAGATAGCATTATTGACAATGTCTAAGGAAGTTCTGTCTAGGAAAGGGGTTTGGTCACCTAATTGCGCGCCAATAAGGAGAAATCTTTATCGAAAAGCCCCCTTTTTCCTGGTAACGACCTGGTTGTCATAATTGTGATTCTGTAATATTATTTGTGAATAATTAATTATTGATTTTAGATGATGAGGAAATATTTATTTTATGTGAATATAAATGATGGATAAATTTTATGTGGACATATATGAAGGAATTAATGCTGAGGTATTTTATCAGTATTTTATCGGAATGAATGTTTTGAAAATCGTCCGTATGTGGATTTTGGTCATTTTTCGTTTGGAATTTGGAAAAACTTATATTTACAAAGTTTTAGAGAATTTAATTTTCTATGGAATAGACATGAGATTCAAAATTTTCTAATAAAATGGCTATTTATTATGAATTATTGAAGTTTCAGAAATAAATATTTTTATTAAAAATATGGTTGGCCCCACTTTTGGTTGGTGAGAAATGAAATGTGCTGAAATTTATTTTCAAACGTGATGGTAGGTAAAGCCATCAGGTAGCAGGTTAGTCTGCTATGTCATTCTAAGCATTTTCCTATAAATAGGGTGCTTAGTTAGAATTGAAAATGACACCAGAAATAAGTTTTTTCTCTTTCTCTCTCTATATTATCGAGCGTATTTTGTGAGTATTTAGATACTTTGTGAGTTGCTATTCATCAGTACAAGTTTCCTTCAGCCTTATACCTGATATTTCAGTCGAAAATATTATTCTTTTGAGGTAAGAGATGTTATTTTCTTCGTAAATGATATTATTTCTTTCAATATCATTATGCCGAAATATTGGTATTAATTTTATTGTGGAATTTCTACCTTGTTGTGTCGGGATTACTATTCACGTATACGATACTATTCACGTATACGACACTATCCACGAATACGACACTTCATAGAAAAAATGAAATTTTTTTTCTTTGTCCAAGTTGTCTATTATGGTTACTATCTTTGATTGTATCCATGTTTTGATCTTTATTCTTGAATTTTGCTCCACAATTGATTATTACAAGGTATTTTTGAACTTGGATAAACTAAAGTACGAATCCCTAATCTTTGATCTTTTATCTCACTGGATTCGTTTTCTTTAAGATATTTTTCATCATCCTCAGTTCTAAATGATGATATTACTGAATATCTTTGGCCTGTAGTGCAAAGATGAATGATTAACTGATGAATATCTTTGACCCGTAGTGCAAAGATGAATAGGTGTTGAGATGAACATGACCAACTAGTGATACAAATGAATATCTTTGGCCTGTAGTGCAAAGATGAATATTTGATTCAAGATGTATATTGATTGATGTTACATGGATAAAATATTGACGATGGACTTTTAAATCTTAGAAGATACTAGAATTCTTTCTCTACTTGACTCTTTTAATGGATTGTTGTTTCCGCTGCAGTTGTTGATCTAAAACTTGTTGTCTGTTGTATTTTATCAGATTTTTCCATGTTGAAGACTAATAATAAATTGTTGTATATTATCTTAGTCATAATATTCTTTACTAGGCTAGTTGAGCTCACTCTTTTCCTTTTTGTTCCATTTTTCTTCTCAGGAGGTGAGAACATAGCAGGAACTAGCCAGAGTTTGGAGTGATGGTTCAGGATAATTGTTTTAGTAGTCCTCACTGCGACGCCCCCAAAATAGGTATACATCACCTATTCTGAGTCGCCAAATACATTGTACAGAATACAAATACAATCTTTAATATACAACAAGAGAGCTATGAGTTTTATACAAATATTGTCATCTAGACAATATCCACTCTCGAAATAAGTCCTCATTACATTTATTGTGACACTATTTAATGTAATAGTGAGGACTACTAATATTATCATCTCGTCCATCACTCCGCTCCCGACTCGTCTCCCGCCTATATTCTCATTTCAAGAGAATAAAGGTGAAAGAAAGGGTGAGCTCAATAGCCCAGTAAGAAATATTATGACTAAGATAATGCAGAATAAAGTATCGTTAGCCTTCAACAGTGTTAAACTGATACAATATAATAAACATCAAGTTTAATCTGCAGTGAGAACAAGCAATCCATTAGAAGAGTCAAGTAGAGAATAAAATCTACTATCTTCTATGATTTAAAAGGTTTTTCATCACTTTTATCGCTGAGACTTAGCTCAATAAATAATTCACATCATCAAATCATCCCTGCACTACAGGTCAAGGATATTCTTTAGTATCACGACCACGAATTATCCATGCACTACGGGCCAAAGATAATCGTGTTTTTCATCAACTGCTCGATCATGACATAAAACAATTCATCTTTGCACCCTTGGTCAAGAGAATCCATAGCCATAATCATACCAAAAAACTGTCCCATCAATGCACTACGGGGCAATGAAGACTTTTTCCACATCATTTATAACATTACTACCATGATTATACCGAATAATCCTCATTCATAATCATACCAAGTCCATCTATGCACTACATGCCACAGATGACTTTCAACATAATATAAACATGAGGATGATGACAATGACATAATAATTCAATAAAACAAGTTCAATAATTAATTTATCCAGGAACCAATAACGTCCAAATTGTCAACATGATACTACTTTGTGGAGTAAAATTCAAGAATGCTCAAAAGAATATTTCCATGAAAAGATAGTGGATGAAGTGCAAATATCAAGGATATTCCACTAATTTCATGGAGTATAGAAGCCAAAACTTTAACCAAGAGAGTATAATAGAATATATGAAACTGCAATGGATTTTCACCCGTCATGCGGTAATCCACGTAGACAACTTATTTTCACAATTTAATAAGAAATGAATACGAAGGGTCATTCACCATGCATGTGGCAATCCACATAGAAACGTTATTCCAATAGAATAATAAAGAATTGAATAACAGAAGGATTCACCATGCGTGCGATAGACTGCACAGACATGTTATTCCCAACAGAATAATAAATAATGGAACTAGGTCCCACATAAACGCATGCATAAGATATTCCAATGTAATAATAAATAATGGAACTGGTCCCAGTAACGCATTGCATGAGGATATTCCGACGAATAATAAATAATGGAATCAGTCCCAAGAACGCATGCATGTGATATTCCGGCGAATAATAAAAAGAACGGAATATTAGAAGAATTTCACCATGTATGCGGTGCTTACGCGATAAACAAAGTTATTCCAATAATAATAAGAATGGAATAACGGAAGAATTTTACCAAGTATAGGAAATCCATGATACAAAAGTTATTCCAATGAAATAATAATGAATGGAATAATGAAGTTCTCTTCACGAAATAAGAAAGAAAGAATACCCCTTACGAGTACAACAAATAATATCCCTTACCGTAGTAAAGAAGAGTATTCCACCTTGTAGAGGCGAGGATATACTCAAGAAAACTTGTACTACACGCTCAAAGCTTTCTTAAACTCTAAAGAAATACGCTCAAGATTATAGAAGAAGAACTCTCTCTATAGTTTCTCTCTCTGTAGTTTCAATTGAATTTGTAAGAAATAATGAATGAATAAGCTTCTATTTATAGAAGAATGGATTGCATAAGTAACTAATTCATGAAATCTAGTCTAGATTGATTTACTTTTAATCTGACGGTCCATATTTAAAGCAAAATCTTTTAAATAAAATATAATATATTCTATTTATAATCTAATAAAACGAATAACTTTATAAAAGTATTCTTTTTATATAAAAAAGATTGACTATGCAAACACTATCGCAGCACTTATCAAACACTATGCATAATAAAATATAATATATTCTATTTATAGAATAACTTTATAAAAGTATTACGCTTTATATAAAAGATTTTACTATGCAAAATACTATGCATAATAGAATATAATATATTCTATTTATAGAATAACTTTATAAAAGTATTCTTTTTATATAAAAAGCTTTTCCGCTTTATTACATTAATAATACTAATAAAATAAAACTGAACTTTATCACGTAAACATCAATAATCAATACCGTATGCTACTACGCAACCACGCCAGACATCGTACTTTTACTCTTCGAGTAGTTCAATAGCTTTAACGGTAAAAACTTTTGCTTATTCTCATAAAAATATTTTTGTCATTTTTTCAATCCCACAATAATTCCGTTGCGTGGTCCACCAATGATTGTACCGTCATACGGATATTCCATGATAAAAAAGAATATTCCCTGACCAATCGAATATTATATAACAACTTGCATACTTTGCAAAATTTATAAATATTACCCACAACTATAACATTATATCAAATCCACACCATAATATTTAAAAAATTATTTCAAGAAAATTAAATATTTATTCATAAAATCTGGGGTCTCACAATCTCCCCTCCTTATGGAATTTCGCCCTTGAAATTTATGTACGTACTTGGTATGCTGAACAGGTGAGGATACCTCGACTTCATTTCACATTCTAACTCTTTAGGTATAACCTTTGAGTGTTGAATACGATTCTTTTTATCCAAGATTTTAACACGTATCTCCTCAAACGTTAAATCATCCGCTATCTCGTCCGGCTCTAAATTAATAATGTAGTTCGGGTCGTCCACATATTTACGTAACATTGATACGTTAAAACGTTATGAACACACGACATACTTGGCGGTAAAACGAGTCTATAAGCCACAGTTCCTACTCGATTGAGGATTTCTAATGGGTCAATTAAATCGAGGGTTGAGATTTCCTCTCTTCATCGATTCTTGCTTCTAGAATAACGCCCTCTTGAACCTTCTTAATTCTTCACATTCATCAGCTCCGGGTATGTAGCTTGAGCGGCTTTAACTTTATCGATTAAAGTTGATTCTACTCTTATATTTGTTATCTTCACGTGGGTTCATATATTCGCACTTGTAACCGTATACGGTCTTCTACTCAACACGTCAGCTACCACGTTCGTACTTTCACGATGATATTGAATGGTACGATCGTAATCTTCAACAGCTCGAGTTAACGTCTTTGGCGCATGTTACGTTCATTTTAGTTGAAGAATATTTGAGGGTTTAAGAAATGGATTTTGTACTGGGGTCAATACAAAATTCGATTTCACGCTCTAGGGGTAGGCTAAGAAGTCTTCAAGAATACGTCAGGAAATTTATTAACAATAGAAATATCATTCAAAACTGTGACCCTTGTGACGCCCCCAAAATAGGTCAAATCCATCTAACCTATTCTGAGTCGCCAAATACATGGTACAGAAAACAACTACAACTTTATTACTACAATTGTCGTGCAAAATACAACAACACATATACCGTGAGTTTTAATACAAATATTGTAATGTATATAATACGACAATATTCATACTCAAATTATTACATGCCATATAAAGTACAGCAACAAATATTTCACGTCTCCAAAGGGACACGAGAAGAATTCTGTTCTCTTCTTTTTTTAATGCAGTGCACTTTTGACGCTTCTAGGTTGGGTTCGCCTCACCCTATTGTTGTTCACCAAAATCAATTATTAAGTGACATATAAAATACGACACATACATCTTAGGTCCTCAATACAATTATATATTGCATGTCATGCCATTTTATAATGTATTGAGAAACTTGGACAGTCTCGGACCATTACAATATTCCCCTGTTATCCCCGCTCGACCCAGCTACACTTTTATTACCTGAAAGAAATTGTGAAACAAAAGGGTGAGCACAACTAGCCCAGTAAGAAATATCATGACTAAAGATAATTAAATTATCAATAGCATTCATCAGTAATAAATCAGAGATTTAGAACATATGGTAGATGATAAAACATTTCAACCATAGTTGCAGCGGAACGAGCAATCCATTAGAAGAGTCAAATAGACCATAAAGTCCATTATCTTCTTCATGTTAAAAGTCCACCAATAATATTTTATCCCTGTAACATCATTCAACAATTCATTTCCACAATCATATGAATAACTCATAATCATAATTGTGATTCTAAATTTCTCTTCTCATCCAGGACGAAGATAATTTACATTACATGTCTTTACCTGAAACATCAAAGATCATGGTTATACCAAATCACAGTTCCTGTTCATAATCATACTAATAAATTCATTTTTGCACTACGGGCCAAATATATTCATCAACAAGTCATTTTTGCACTATAGGCCAACGATATTCAACAACAGGTCATCTTTGCACTACGGGCCAAAGATTTTCAACAACAGATCATCTTTGCACTACGGGCCAAAGATATTCATATCTCAAAGAAATACATAATCATTTTAGAATTTATATAAACCATAATTATAACCATATATGTTGATCAATTCACCTTTGCACTTAAGCTAAAGATATTCAATTATAAATTCAATGGTCATGATCGTACTAGTCAACAATTCAACTTTACACTACTGGCCAAAGAGAACCCATAGTCACGACCATACCAATAATTTACCCATCATTACATTTAAGTCAAAGAGAAATATCATCATTAGGGTTATAAGAATGTTATATATGATAATAAAAATAATATAATCAACATATAGATTTAATCTCAAGAGTAAGATTCATAAATCAATGATATCATAACACCTTAATCCAAATGTTATAAATCACTTAATAATCTCATAATCTAATATCATTAGTATTATCACAATATCTTAATCATTTGTTAAATTTATAAACAATTTATTTTAATTGTTTACACTTTAATAATTAACGCATTTAGTCATCCTAAAATGCCAAACTCATAAGATTTCATCACCAATAACCAACAACCTCATCAAAAATATGCATATACCTCATATAGGATTATCAAGCCATAAAATCCTATTTTTCAATTTTGTTACATCACATAACATATTTAATTCATTTACTCATAACTAGAACATTTTCATGAAAAATACCAAATCAGTTCCAAAAATATATATTTTCTGGGATTTAGCATAATATAGTCCCATATTGAACATATATTTTTCTCAGAATTTTTAAAATTCATTTACTATTTTTCATATGGCCAAAACCGTCGAATATTTAGACATTTATCATAAATTGTACTTTTATCCAAAAATTCCGAAATTCACATAGTACACTGATATTGTATAGATATACTTCCAATATAAATTTCATCAATTTTGGAGTTAACCACAAAGAGTTATAAGCGGTTACTTTAAAATAGTCTTTTCTCATAAACTTCATAACTCTTAATCTATACATCCAAAAATTATCATTTTTGGACACAATCAATAAAACTCATCAAAGTATCATTTCAAATTTTTCCAGAATTTTCTGAAGGTCAGAAAAATTACGAAACTGAAAAATATAACAACCCTTAAAATCACGTACTATCCCTTACCTCAAAAGAGCAGTACTTCTGACTGGAATAACGCTGAACGAACTTGCACCGTACAGCAACACTCAAGATATAAAAATACTCACAAGAATATACTTGATAATATAGAGAGAAATAGAGAGAAAACTTCAGTTTCTGGTGTGATTTGCAATTCTAACCTAAGCACCTATTTATAGGAAATTGCTTAGAACACCAAAGTAGAAAATTGAATATAATAATAATATATATATATAAATTTTCAAGCCCACCTTTGAAATCAGATCTTAGCATTTCCCATATGCCAATCTTCTAGAAAAAAGGTAAGAAAAACGTTTTTCATAAATAAAATATTTAAAACTTCCAAAAATCAATTATTTTGGAACTACGGAACTTCAATAATTCATAATAAATAGCCCTTTTATCAAAAAAATTCAAACTACATGTCCTTCCCATAGGAAATTCCATTCTCTACAACTTTGCAGAAGAAAGTTTTTCCAAATTCCAAACAGAAATTGACCGAATTCCACAAACGGACGATTTTACAGGCTATAATCAGATTTTAGTCAAAATTTGTGTACACCATCATGTTTAACATGTGTTAAATATTTTTTGTAACACACAAAACATGTGTTTAACATTTAATGCAACAAAACTACTCTTCCTCCTCATTTATTTATATATCACACATTCATTAAATATCACCATTATTATATTACTGTAATATAATAATATATTTTATCAGAAAAGATAAAATATCAATTTTCAACAATTGTCACATTAAAAATTTTCTCCATCTATAATCACATAAAATGAATATTTTCCTTATCATATAAATCAATAATTAATTATTCACAAATAATATTATAGAATCACAATAATCTTGTGACCAAAGCGCTTCCTGTGAGCAGGGGGCTTTCCAATAAGAATTTCTCCTTACAGGCGCACAATTAGGTGACCAAACCTCTCCGTAGACAGAACTTTCTAGACATTGCCAATAATATTTTCTAATAATATTATTCAGATAATATGAATTATTGCTTCGATAATGGAAAATCATCGTAATGACAATTATCAAACAACAATAATATAAAATATCAACGCAATAATTCTCAATCAATAAAATAAAATAATCTTTGATAAAGAATTCATCGTAACAATTATTGAGTAGTGCCTTTTTAAAAAAATATCATGCTTCGTGAATAGTAACTCGTGAATAGTAACTCGTGAATAGTAACTCATGAATAGTAACTCGTGAATAATAACTCGTGAATAGTAACTCATGAATAGTAACTTGTGAATAGTAACTCATGAATAGTAACTCATGAATAGTAATTATAAGAAAAATTGATTATTTTTATTTCATAAAATTCGGGGTCTTACAATCTCCCCTCCTTATGAAATTTCATCCCCAAAATTTACGTACCTGGTATTTCAAAGAGTTGAGAATACCTTGCTTTCATTTCAGATTCCATCTTCTATGTCCTTGTGATTTCTCTATTGCTCATCTCCTGTATTTCAGATATCATTCTAGAATACAGCTTCAAAACAAAGGTTAATTGACATATCACAATTTGTCAACTTAAGTAAGAAAATTCGGCTTAGGTAGGACACACACTAGCGAAGGATATTACTCGTCTCTCCCTTCCTAGTTCTATTTTCCGATCTCCGCCAGAGATCATATCCCTAAGTTCTGATACCAACTGTGACGCCCCCAAAACAGGTCCAATCCATCCAACCTATTCTGAGTCTCCAAAACATGGTACAGAAAACATCTACAACTTTATTACTACAATTATCGTGCAAAATACAACAACACATATACTGTGAGTTTTAATACAAATATTGTAACGTATATAATACGACAATATTCATACTCAAATTATTACATGCCATATAAAGTACAGCAGTAAATATTTCACATCTCCAAAGGGACACGAGAAGAATTCTGTTCTCTTCTTCTTTTAATGCGGTGCACTTTTGACGCTTCTAGGTTGGGTTTGCCTCACCCTATTTTTGTTCACCAAAATAAATTATTAAGTGACGTATAAAATACGACACATACATCTTAGGTCCTCAATACAATTATATATTGCATGTCATGCCATTTTATAACGTATTGAGAAACTTGGACAGTCTCGGACCATTACAATATTCCCTGTTATCCCCGCTCGACCCAGCTACACTTTTATTACCTGAAAGAAATTGTGAAACAAAAGGGTGAGCACAACTAGCCCAGTAAGAAGTATCATGACTAAAGATAATTAAATTATCAATAGCATTCATCAGTAATAAATCAGAGATTTAGAACATATGGTAGATGATAAAACATTTCAACCATAGTTGCAGCGGAACGAGCAATCCATTAGAAGAGTCAAATAAACCATAAAGTCCATTATCTTCTTCATGTTAAAAGTCCACCAATAATATTTTATCCTCAGAACATCATTCAACAATTCATTTCCACAATCATATGAATAACTCATAATCATAATTGTGATTCTAAATTTCTCTCTCATCCGTGATTTAAGATAATTTACATTACATGTCTTTATTTGAAACATCAAAGATCATGGTTATACCAAATCACAGTTCCTGTTTATAATCATACTAATAAATTCATTTTTGCACTACGGGCCAAATATATTCATCAACAAGTCATTTTTGCACTATAGGCCAACGATATTCAACAACAATTCATCTTTGCACTACGGCCAAAGATTTTCAACAATGATCATCTTCTTTGCTACGGGCCAAAGATATTCATATCTCAAAGAAATACATAATCATTTCGAATTTATATAAACCATAATTATAACCATATATGTTGATCGATTCACCTTTGCACTTAAGCTAAAGATATTCAATTATAAATTCAATGGTCATGATCGTACCAGTCAACAATTCAACTTTACACTACTGGCCAAAGAGAACCCATAGTCACGATCATACCAATAATTTACCCATCATTATACTTAAGTTAAAGAGAAATATCATAATTAGGGTTATAAGAATGTTATATATGATAATAAAAATAATATAATCAACAAATAGATTTAATCTCAAGAGTAAGATTCATAAATCAATGATTTCATAACACCTTAATCCAAATGTTATAAATCACTTAATAATCTCATAATCTAATATCATTAGTATTATCACAATATCTTAATCATTTGTTAAATTTATAAACAATTTATTTTAATTGTTTACACTTTAATAATTAACGCATTTAGTCATCCTAAAATGCCAAACTCATAAGATTTCATCACCAATAACCAACAACCTCATCAAAAATATGCATATACCTCATATAGGATTATCAAGCCATAAAATCCTATTTTCCAATTTTATTACATCACATAACATATTTAATTCATTTACTCATAACTAGAACATTTTCATAAAAATACCAAATCGGCCCAAAAATATTTCTTTTCCGGGATTTAGCATAATATAGTCCCATATCAAAACATATATTTTTCTCGTAATTTTAAAATTCATTTACTATTTTTCATATGGCCAAAACCGCTTTAATATTTAGACATTTATCATAAATTGTACTTTTATCCAAAATTTCAAACTTCACAGAAAGTACAATTTTAGATATCAGATAGATATACTTCCAATAAAATTCATAACTCTCAATCTATACATCCAAAAATCACCATTTTTGGACACAATTAATAAAAATCATCAAAATATCATTTCAAATTTTTCCAGAATTATCTGAAGGTCAGAAAAATTACGAAACTGGAAAATATAATAACCCTTAAAATCCCTTACTATCCCTTACCTCAAACGAAAGCAAAGATTTTGACCGAATAACGAACTAATGACAGAATCAGATAAAGAACACTCAAGATATCAAAATACTCACAAGAATACACTCGATAATATAGAGAGAAAATAGAGAAAACTTCAGCTTTACGTGTAATTTGCAATTCTAACCTAAGCACCTATTTATAGGAAATTGCTTAGAACACCAAAGTAGAAAATTGAATATAATATATATATATATATATATATATATATATATATATATATATATATATATATATTTTTTCAAGTCCACCTTTGAAATCAGATCTTAGCATTTCCCACATGCCAATCTTCTAGAAAAAAAGGTAAGAAAAACGTTTTTCATAAATAAAATATTTAAAATTTCCAAAAATCAATTATTTTGGAACTATGGAACTTCAATAATTCATAATAAATATCCCTTTTATTAGAAAAATTCAAAGCACATGTCCTTCTCAAAGGAAATTCCATTATCTACAACTTTACAAAAGAAAGTTTTTCCAAATTCCAAACAGAAATTGACCGAAATCCACAAACGGACGATTTTACAGGCTATAATCAGATTTCAGCCAAAATTTGTGTACACCATCATGTTTAACATGTGTTAAACATTTTTTGTAACATACAAAACATGTGTTTAGCATTTAATGCAGCAAAACTACTCTTCCTCCTCATTTATTCATATATCACACATTCATTATAAAAATATCACCATTATTATATTACTGTAATATAATAATATATTTTATCAGAAAAGATAAAATATCAATTTTCAACAATTGTCACATTAAAAAATTTCTCCATCTATAACCACATAAAATGAATATTTTCCTTATCATATAAATCAATAATTAATTATTCACAAATAATATTACGTAATCACAATATCGACAATCAGTGGTTCCTGTGAAAGAGGGGCTTTCCAATAAGAATTTCTCCTTCTTCAAGCCGCTTAATTAGGTGACCAAACCTCTTCTTAGACAGAACTTTCTAGACATTAACAATAATATTTCTAATAATATTATTCAGATAATATGAATTATTGCTTCGATAATGGAAAATACTGTGTAGTGACAATTATTGAAACAACAGTAATATAAAATATCAACGCAGCAATTATTGAATCAATAAAATAAAATACTGAACAGTAACTATTGTAACAATTATTGAGTAGTGCCTTCTTAAAAAAATATCATGCTTCGTGAATAGTACTCGTGAATAGTAACTCATAAATAGTAACTCGTGAATAGTAACTCATGAATAGTAACTCGTGAATAGTAACTCGTGAATAGTAACTTATGAATAATGATTATAAAAAAAATTGAATATTTTTATTTCATAAAATTCTAGGTCTTACAATCTCCCCTCCTTATGAAATTTCGTCCCCGAAATTTACGTACCTGGTATTTCAAAGAGTTGAGAATACCTTGCTTTCATTTCAGATTCCATCTTCTATGTCCTCGTGATTTCTCCATTGCTCATCTCCTGTATTTCAGATATCATTCCAGAATACAGCTTCAAAACAAAGGTTAATTGACATATCATAATTTGTCAACTTAAGTAAGAAAATTCGGCTTAGGTAGGACACACACTAGCGAAGGATATTACTCGTCTCTCCCTTCCTAGTTCTATTTCCCGATCTCCGCCAGATATCATATCCCTAAGCTCTGATACCAACTGTGACACCCCCAAAACAGGTCCAATCCATCCAACCTATTCTGAGTCTCCAAATACATGGTACAGAAAATAACTACAACTTTATTACTACAATTATCGTGCAAAATACAACAACACATATAATGTGAGTTTTAATATAAATATTGTAACGTATATAATACGACAATATTCATACTCAAATTATTACATGCCATATAAAGTATAGCAGTAAATATTTCACGTCTCCAAAGGGACACGAGAAGAATTCTGTTCTCTTCTTTTTTTAATGCGGTGCACTTTTAACGCTTCTAGTTGTCAGTTGCCTCACCCTATTGTTGTTCACCAAAATCAATTATTAAGTGACGTATAAAATACGACACATACATATTAGGTCCTCAATACAATTATATATTGCATGTCATTCCATTTTATAACGTATTGAGAAACTTGGACAGTCTCGGACCATTACACTATTCCCTATTATCCCGGCCAACCCAAATACACTTTTATTACCTGAAAAAAATTGTGAAACAAAAGGGTGAGCACAACTAGCCCAGTAAGAAATATCATGACTAAAGATAATTAAATTATCAATAGCATTCATCAGTAATAAATCAGAGATTTAGAACATATGGTAGATGATAAAACATTTCAACCATAGTTGCAGCGAAACGAGAAATCCATTAGAAGAGTCAAATAGACCATAAAGTCCATTATCTTCTTCATGTTAAAAGTCCACCAATAATATTTTATCCCTGTAACATCATTCAACAATTCATTTCCACAATCATATGAATAACTCATAATCATAATTGTGATTCTAAATTTCTCTTCTCATCCAGGACGAAGATAATTTACATTACATGTCTTTACCTGAAACATCAAAGATCATGGTTATACCAAATCACAGTTCCTGTTCATAATCATACTAATAAATTCATTTTTGCACTATGGGCCAAATATATTCATCAACAAGTCATCTTTGCACTATAGGCCAACGATATTCAACAACAGGTCATCTTTGCACTACGGGCCAATGATTTTCAACAACAGATCATCTTTGCACTACGGGCCAAAGATATTCATATCTCAAAGAAATACATAATCATTTCAGAATTTATATAAACCATAATTATAACCATATATGTTGATCAATTCACCTTTGCACTTAAGCTAAAGATATTCAATTATAAATTCAATGGTCATGATCGTACTAGTCAACAATTTAACTTTACACTACTGGCCAAAGATAACCCATAGTCACGATCATACCAATAATTTACCCATCATTACACTTAAGTCAAAGAGAAATATCATCATTAGGGTTATAAGAATGTTATATATGATAATTAAAACAATATAATCAACATATAGATTTAATCTTAAGAGTAAGATTCATAAATCAATGATTTCATAACACCTTAATCCAAATGTTATAAATCACTTAATAATCTCACAATCTAATATCATTAGTATTATCAAAATATCTTAATCATTTCTTAAATTTATAAACAATTTATTTTAATTGTTTATACTTTAATAATTAATGCATTTAGTCATCCCAAAATGCCAAACTCATAAGATTTCATCACCAATAACCAACAACCTCATCAAAAATATGCATATACCTCATATAGGATTATCAAGCCATAAAATCCTATTTTCCAATTTTGTTACATCACATAACATATTTAATTCATTTACTCATAACTAGAACATTTTCATAAAAAATACCAAATCAGTTCCAAAAATATTTCTTTTCTGGGATTTAGCATAATATAGTCCCATATTGAACATATATTTTTCTCAGAATTTTTAAAATTCATTTACTATTTTTCATATGGCCAAAACCACCGAAAATTTAGACATTTATCATAAATTGTACTTTTATCCAAAAATTTCGAAATTCACAGAGTACACTGATATTGTATAGATATATTTCCAATAATTTTTTTTTATCAATTTTAGAGTTAACCACAAAGAGTTATAAGCGGTTACTTTTAAAATAGTCTTTTCTCATAAACTTCATAACTCTCAATCTATACATCCAAAAATCACCATTTTTGGACACAATCAATAAAACTCATCAAAGTATCATTTCAAAATTTTCCAGAATTTTCTGAAGGTCAGAAAAATTAAGAAACTGAAAAATATAACAACCCTTAAAATCACGTACTATCCCTTACCTCAAAAGAGCAGTACTTCTGACTGGAATAACGCTGAACGAACTTGCACCATATAGCAACACTCAAGATATCAAAATACTCACAAGAATACACTCGATAATATAGAGAGAGAAATAGAGAGAAAACTTCAGTTTCTGGTGTGATTTGCAATTCTAACCTAAACACCTATTTATTGGAAATTGCTTAGAACACCAAAAGTAGAAAATTGAATATAATAATATATATATATATATATATATATATATATATATATATATATATATAAATTTTCAAGCCCACCTTTGAAATCGGATCTTAGCATTTCCCACATGCCAATCTTCTAGAAAAAAAGTAAACGCTTTTCAAAAATAAATATTTAAAACTTTCAAAAATCAATTATTTTGGAACTACGGAACTTCAATAATTCATAATAAATAGTCCTTTTATCAGAAAAATTCGAACCACATGTTCTTTCCATAGGAAATTCCATTCTCTACAACTTTACAAAAGAAAGTTTTTCCAAATTCCAAATAGAAATTGACCGAAATCCACAAACTGACGATTTTACGGTTAGTAATCGATTTCAATAAAATTTGTGTACACCATCATGTTTAACATGTGTTAAGCATTTTTTGTAACACACAAAATAGGTGTTTAGCATTTAATGCTACAAAACTACTCTTCCTCCTCATTTATTCATATATCACACATTCATTGTAAAATATCACCATTATTATATTATCAGAATATAATAATATATTTTATCGAAAAAGATAAAATATCAATTTTCAACAATTGTCACATTAAAATTTTTCTCCATCTATAACCACATAAAATGAATATTTTCCTTATCATATAAATCAATAATTAATTATTCACAAATAATATTACGTAATCACAATCTCGACAACCAGCGCTTCCCAAGAAAGAGGGGGCTTTCCAATAAGAATTTCTCCTTTACATCAAGCGCCGCAATTAGGTGACCAAACCTCTCCTTAGTCGAACTTTCTAGACATTGCCAATAATATTTTCTAATAATATTATTCGGATAATATGAATTATTGCTTTGATAATGGAAAATACTTGTAAGTGGCAATTATCAAACAACAATAATATAAAATATCAACGCAAAGAATTATTGAATCAATAAAATAAAATACTTTGACAAAGAACTACTTTAACAATTATTGAAAAGTGCCTTCTTAAAAAATATCATGCTTCATGAATAGTACTTTCGTGAATAGTAACTCGTGAATAGTAACTCATGAATAGTAACTCGTGAATAGTAACTCATGAATAGTAATTCGTGAGTAGTAACTCATGAATAGTAACTCGTAAATAGTAACTCATGAATAGTAACTCATGAATAGTAATTATAAGAAAAATTGAATATTTTTATTTCATAAAATTCGGGGTCTTACAACCCTCATCCAAGACTTGGATAGTACGTCACATTGATACCTATCAACTTGCCATCGTCATTCAAGACATCGCCACGTAAAGTCCGCTTGCGGCATTCCACATAAGAAAGTCAACAACGAAAGGACCGGGGTTCTTTACTTATGGCTTGATATGATAATAATTGACTTTAGTGGTTTGGTTGCTTGAATTACATATACAAAGTTGGTTAGAATATGAAAGCTAACAACCTTACGAAAAGCATGATGAGTAGTTAACCAATCGATTCCTAAAATCGCATCAAAGGCAAGTATTTTCAAAGAGACAAGATCGACACGTAACGTGAAAGTGTTGATTTGAACAAGATTTATAAATAAATGGAGGTAACGAGGGTTTCTCCCAACCGAGTTTAAACAGATATATCAAAGTCTAACTTCTCCTGAGTTAAATTCAAACATTGAACACAACTAGGTGAAATAAAAGAGTAAGTAGAACCCAGATTCAACACGGTATAGACTTCACAAGAGTTTATGACTAACATACCCGTGATAATTTTATTCAGTTCCTTGTCACGCGAAAAAAAACGCTCTCTTAAACTACCTTTTAACTTATGTCAGGGACATCCTTTGGCATCACTATCCCACCGGACTCGACTTCACCATACGACAAAATCGAGCTAGGTGACCTTCTTTCCGCAATTAAAACACGCTTTGGATTGTTTGCAGATGCTTTAGACGGATGTGTCCCTCCCCGTCCATTTGAAACATACTGACCGGTGGTCGTTCTTCTTTCTTTGAAACGGTGTTGGTGCCGACGCCTTCACGCCTTTGTTGAACCTTCTCTTCTTGAAATGTCCATTCTTATTGTTTTGACCATGATTACCATTGAAGTGGTTACTATTTCTGGCATGTTGATTCCTCCATGCTTATTGTCACCGCTTTGATGGTCAATTAACACCAGATATCATTTTGTTTTGCGCTTCTTTTTTGGTTGCGTTGACTCGTTATCGCGCCTCCACTAATCGAGCCTTATTTACAACATCCGAATACAAACACGCTTTATGAGAAATAAGATATTGACGATATCTCGACTCAAACCTCTTAAAAACATCTCGTCATTCTCTTCTTCATTATCAACCAAGTGGGGACGCAAATCGGGATAACTCGGCAAACTTGGCTTCATCATCATGACACGGTCATGTTGTTTTGCTCCAACTTGATAAATTCCACCTCCTTCATGTGATGACGCTTTGGAAAGTACTTGTCATTGAACAGACTCTTGGAACTTCTCCCAAGACATCTTGAGTCGGCCAGATGGGTACGCGTTTCTGATTCCCACCGGTGATCCGGCTCTTCACGCAACATAAAGGTGGCAAAGGGAACCTTTTGCTCCTCGGAGCATCCCAAGACATCAAATATCTTGGTGATCTGCTTTAACCACGTCTCTGCCTTAAGTGGTTCTAGCTTTCCCAAAAACTCCGGTGGTCCCAGCTCCTTGAATTTCTTATCGGTGACCAACCGTGGGTTGCCATTGTTTCCTCCTGCATTATGAACAGGAGCCGTCTTCGCCTGATGTTGCATGAATTCTAAAAAGCTCCTAAACGTACCGTCTTTCGTCAATTGATCAGTGTTGTTGTTTACAGGAGGATTATCGCCATCCTGTTGCACATTGTCCTAATTATTGATATGTGGAGAATCAACAGTCTCCTGTACTCCATTGCTATTCTCAACATTCTCGGATGTCATTTTCAGATACTGCCACAAAACAAAGGTTAATTGACATGTAATATATTATCCCTATATTCTGACCGACCAATTAAATACCAAATAAACTTAGGTATGTCATACTAGCGAAGGAATTCCCCGTCTCTCCCCTCTTAGTTCTAATCTCACATCCTAGCCAAGGATCATATCCCTAAGCTTTGATACCAACTGTGACGCCCCCAAAATAGGTATACAAAACCTATTCTGAGTCGCTAAATACATGGTACAGAATACAAATACAATCTTTAATATACGACAAGAGAGCTGTGAGTTTTAATACAAATATTGTCATCTAGACAATATCCACTCTCAGAATAAGTCCTCATTACATTTATTATCACACTATTTAACAGAATAGTGAGGACTACTAATACTATCATATGGTCCATCACTCCGCTTCCCGACTCGTCCCAAATATATTCTCATTTCACAAGAGAACAAAGAAAGAAAAGGGTGAGCTCAACTAGCCCAAAGAAGAAATATTATGACTAAGATAAGGCGTAATAAATTATCGTTAGCCTTCAATAGTGTTAAACCGATACAATATAACAAACATCAAGTTTAACTGCAATGAACAAACAATCCATTAGAAGAGTCAAGTAGAGAATAAAATCTACTATCTTCTATGATTTAAAAGGTTTTTCATCACTTTTATCACGACACTCACTTTCAATAAATAATCCACATCATCAAATCATCCCCGCACTACAGTGCCAAGGATATTCTTTAAGATCACGACCACGAATTATCCATGCACTACGGGCCAAAGATAATCGTGTTTTCATCAACTGGCCTCGATCATGCCATAAAATAATTCATCTTTGCACCCTTGGCAAGAGAATCCATAGCCATAATCATACCAAAAACTCGCCATCAATGCACTACGGGCCAATGAGGACTTTTTTCCACATCATTTGTAACATTACGGTCATGATTATACCGAATAATCCCTGGTCATAATCATACCAAGTCCATCTATGCACTACATGCCACAAATGATTTTTAACATAATATAAACATGAGGATGATGACAATGACATAATAATTCAATAAAACAAGTTCAATAATTAATTTATCCAGAACCAATAACGTCCCAAATTGTCAACACGATACTACTTTGTGGAGTAAAATTCAAGAATGCTCGTAAGAATATTTTCATGAAAGATATCGGATGAAGTGCAAATATCAAGGATATTCCACTAATTTCATGGAGTATAGAAGCCAAAACTTTAACCAAAAGAGTATCATAGAATATATGAAATCTACAATGGATTTTCACCGTCAAATGCAGAATCCACGTAGACAACTCATTTTCACAATTTAATAAGAAATGAATACGGAAGGGTCATTCACCATGCATGTGGCAATCCACATGTACACGCTACTCCAATAGAATAATAAAGAATGGAATAATGTAAGATTCACCATGCGCATGCGATAGATCGCATAAACATGTTATTCCCAATGTAATAATAAATAATGGAACCAGTCCAAAGATAAACGCATGTATGTGATATTCCAATGTAATAATAAATAATGGAACCAGTCCCACAGAACGCATACGCATGTGATATATTCACGTAATAATAAAGAACGAAATATTAGAAGAATTTCACTATGTATGCAGTATTACATAAACAAAAGTTATTCCAATGTAATAATAAGAATGGAATAATGTAAGAATTTTACCAAGTATAGGGAATCCCATGATACAAAGTTATTCCAATGTAATAATAAAGAATGGAATAATGTAAGTTCTCTTCACGAATAAGAAAGAAAGAATACCCCTTACGAGTACAACAAATAATATCCCTTACCGTAAAAAAAGAGTATTCCAACTTATAGGGCGAGGATATACTCAAGAAAACTTGTACTACGCTCAAAGCTTTCTTAAACTCTAAAGAAATACGCCAAGATTATAGAAGAAGAACTCTCTCTAGTTTCTCTCTCTAGAGTTTCAATGAATTAAGAAGAAATAATGAATGAATGAGTTTCATTTATAGAAGAATGAACTGCATATAAGAATTAATTCATGAACGGTCCGTATTGATTTACTTTTAATCTGGACGGTCCATATTTAAAACAAAATTTTTAAATAAAATATAATATATTCTATTTATAATCTAATAAAACGAATAACTTTATAAAAGTATTCTGCTTTATATAAAAAGATTTGACTATGCAAAATACTATGCAGCACTATGCAACACTATGCATAATAAAATATAATATATTCTATTTATAGAATAACTTTATAAAAGTATTCTGCTTTATATAAAAAGATTTTACTATGCAAAATACTATGCATAATAGAATATAATATATTCTATTTATAGAATAACTTTATAAAAGTATTCTGCTTTTATATAAAAGCTTTTCTGCTTTTATTACATTAATAATACTAATAAAATAAAACGGGTGACTTATCACGTAAACATCAATAATCAATACCGCAAGCTACTATGCAACCACAGCCAGACATCGTACTTTTACTACTGAGTAGTTCAACAGTTTTAACGGTAAAACTTCCGCCATTATTCTCATAAAAATATTTTTGTTGTTTTCTCAATCCGACAATAATTCCATTGTGGGGTCCACCAATGATTGTACCGTCGTATGGATATTCCCCGATAAAAAAGAATATTCCCCGACCAATCGAATATTATATAACAACTTACGTACTTTGCAAAATTTATAAATATTACCCACAACTATAACATTATATCAAATCCACACCATAATATTTAAAAAATTATTTCGAGAAAATTAAATATTTATTCATAAAATCTGGGGTCTCACACTCACTATTTTGTAAAATAGTATATCAATAATTGTAATGAGGACTCCTTTTGAGTTTGTATACTGTCTATTAGACAATATTTTTATTCAAACTCATAGTATATGTGTTGTCGTATTTTGCACGACAATTGTATTACTGAAGTTATATTTATTTCTGTACCATGTATTTGGCGACTCAGAATGGGTGATGTATACCTATTTTGGGGGCGTCACAGTTGATATCAGAGCTTAGGGATATGGTCTCTAGCGGAGATCGGAGAATAGAACTAGGAGGGGAGAGACGAGTAATCCTTCGCTAGTGTGTCATACCTAAGCTTATTTGGTTGGTCAGTCAGAGCATATAGTTAATATGTGATATGTTTATTTGTTAATTAACCCTTGTTTTGTGGTAATATCTGAGAATGGCAGCCGAAAATATTAACAATGGAGTGAATGAGACCGTGGAGACACCTTTAATCACCACCCAGCGGAACGTGCACCATGAAGGCAATATTCCTCCTGTAAACAACACTACCGAACAAATAATGAATGATGGGATGTTTAGAAGCTTTTTGCAGTTCATTCAAAATCGGACGAGGGAGAATCGTGTACAAAATACGGGTGGAAATGATAACAATGCGCGGCTTGTCACAACCAAGCAGTTCAAAGAGTTGGGACCACCAGAATTTGCAAAAAAACGGGATCCGATCAAGGCGGAGACGTGGGTTAAACAAATTACCAAGATATTTGATGTCTTGGAATGCACGGAGGAACATAAGGTTCCATTCGCCACCTTTATGTTCCGTGGTGAGGCAGACTATTGGTGGGAGTCTGTGAAGCGTACCCAGCCTGCCGCACTCAACATGTCTTGGGAAACATTTCAGAAACTGTTCAATGACAAGTACTTTCCTGAAAGTATTCGTCATATGAAGGAGGTAGAGTTTATCAGACTGGAACAAAACAACATGACTGTGTCTCAGTACGAGGCTAAGTTAGCTGACTTATCCAGGTTTGCACCTCATTTGGTAGAGGATGAGGAACGAATGACGCAGATGTTTCTGAGAGGTCTAAAACCCGAGATTCGACAATATCTTATCTCTCATAAATTTTCTTTATATTCAGATGTTGTAAACAAGGCTCAATTATTAGATCGAGATAATGAGTATGTTCAACCAAGAGACCACAACTAGGGTCATACCGGTGGCAGCGGTCATCGAAGCAATGAGAACCAGTGGGGAGGAAAACATTCGGACAAAAGTGGTAACCACTCTGGTGGTAATCGTGGCCATGAAAATAGAAGAAGCGAGCCGGGAGGAGATTTCAAGAAGAGAAGGTACAATAATGAAAACATGAAGACGTCAGCACAAACATCAGCTGTTTCTAGGGGAGGAGAACGAGCACCAGTCATTTGTTATAAATGCGGGAAAGAGGGACACATTAGCCCAAACTGTCCACAACAATCCAAGGTGTGTTATAACTGTGGAAAGGAAGGTTATATATGTAGAGATTGTCTGTGAGGGCCCCGAATCTGAGGTCCCGAATCACCGCGGATCCGGTTCAATCATTCTATACAACTATTACTATTTGCGGAAGATATAAACATAAATTATTTATACAATACATTTTACACACTATTCCCCAAGGTCGAGTAATCTTAACTTAATACACAATATATAACTTATTTAATACATAACATTATTATCATACAGCACTATTACAAAACTAATCGCGCACATTAACTTTAAGTTGGAACTGTCTTTAACCTTTCCTTGTATCCGACACGTTCGTCTTAATCTGCAATGTTTTATCATGATATAGCAAGGGTGAGCATGAAAGTTGCCCAACAAGTTTAAATTCAACAATATAACGATATATCATGATTGAAATGATTTGAATAATTGGCTGGCTATAATTCAACAATATAATTGTGAACTAGCAGGAACAAATTTATGACTGAACAAGTATTATACATGAACAAATATATCTGAACCAACTGGTAATGAAGGTGATCAGCCTTTCATACATGACTTATACATGCAATATGTACAAAGTACAATTCATGGCAACCAACAATGATTAACCATAAGCTTATCCGAATGAAACACTCTTAGTAGAGTTAAGTAAAAATAAACTTGCCTGAACCGTTGATTACTGCAACATAATTTACAACGCTTTATTCGAAGGCCTAATATTAGTAATATAGATCTCCAATATTAGAATAATATCATCACAGTAATAATACTATTATATATATAAGCATAGAATAACTTAAACACATAACACATAACCCTATCAGTCTATAACACACATAAGACTCGGTATCAAGTCAAACTATTGAAGTCTGAGTTGAACCTGACACAAATCTGACGTCCCGACGGTCTAACCGGACAATTATTCGAGTCTAAGTTCAATTAAACTCTGGAAAAACACTTAACAGTATCTCAGATAATTTTAATAACAGTCGAAATATTTTTCCAAGTCTCATAATAATTTTTAAATAGTTATTACTATTTATCTCAAATTTTCAATCATTAAACACGTATTTAAATGAATTAAATACCACATAATTCTTTTATCATTAATATTTATTTATTATCAAATATTAATGAAATACATGCTATAATAATATAATATATCAAAGTATTTTTAATACCTTAAAATCATTAATTCTATTTTTTCATAATTTATTTAATATATTTATTTTAAACCGTTAAATTCATTATCCTAGAATTACTATTAATATTAAAATATTAATATTTTCATGACAAAATATCAAAAGTTATAGGTTATAACTTAAAATATTTTTATAACACTTAAATCATTTTTATATGATTTATAAAACATTAATTCTATTTTTCCATAATTTATTTAATATATTTATTAAATAAACTAATTACCATTAATATTAATTAATTAATGAATTCATCACAAAATATTAAAAGTTATCGAAAATAACTTAAAATATTTTGTTATACCATAATATTATTTTTCATGATATTTCATGTATTTAAATTATTTATTTAATATTATAATTAAATAAATTAAATACCATTTATATTCCAAAAGTATTAAATATTTATGAAATATACTCTAAATAATTAAAAACTATTTTTAGAATTTAAAATAATTTTTCAGAATTTATTTTGTATTTTTAATAATTAAAATCTATTTTTTTCTATTTTTAATTAATTTTTGGAAAATAATTAATTAAAAGTATTCCTATAAATGACAGTAACAAATGCTATATAGGTGTTCTTGGTGTTCTTGAGACCTTCATGTCAGTTTACTGGTTGGGTGGTTTGATCGGGTTTATTTCAGTGTTCCGTTTGATTTCTAGGTTGGCTAAGACATTAAACTTGTAGTATTTATGTACTACTACAATTATATACCATCATCTAAGTCATTAAGCATCACAGTTTCAAGATCCAAGCTTGCAAAGTGGTTGTCAGAGGCTTGATGGAATTTCTGGGTTTCCCAGAAATCCAGTCAGTTTCGTGTGACCACTTTGTGGCTCACAAATCTTATGGTTCGGGTCATTAACTGGTCGACCTCTTAGTTTATAAATGTAGTTCTTGTGTCAAGGAACAAGAATCAATCAACAGATCAACTTATAAACATCATAACAGTACGATTTAGGTCGGTCAAATTAGAGGTCAGAAACGTGTTCATGAATAAATCTGGGTTTTCCAAATTGTTCTTTAAGCAGTTGGTTAACCTATGTTTGACCAGGATTATCTTCGACTCTATTAAGGATCTGGGTGATCTAAAGCCTTTAACATGTAGTATTCATGTTAGACAACATCCTTAAAGTAACAACATGGCCAAAACATCAAACGACTGCAAGATCTAGAGCCTGCAAAAACCTGTCAGACAAGATCTTGGTTTCTGGGTTACCCAGAAACCAGACTTCGTGAACGGTCAATGGGTTTTGACCAATAATAACTCTCGATCCAAGCATACACTGACCCTTATTCGAGTTTCAAAACAAAGACCAACTAACATACTACAAGTATAAACATTTAAAACACTAAACACTAAACACATTAACATACAACGATCTATGACGTTTGACATTTGCTTGTCAGACGGCATTTAGAAATTTTTCCAGATTTTTTTAAAACATGATTTCGAGTACTTTGATGTTATGGATTTGGGTTTTAACAACCCAGATCACTAAATGACATATTCTAACACTATTCTAAACAACAAATAACAACATCAACACAAATTTTTAAGGATTTCTAGAATTAGGGTTTATACCTCTTTAGCCTTTGATTCTTGGATCTGATCTTGATGATCTGATATTGGAAGGCTAAGAGATGATATGTGCTTAACTTATCTCACTTTCTCACTCTATATTCCCGAAATTCTAGAGAGAGAAGGCTTGGAGAAAAATGAAATGTCAAGTGACTTTCTCTCTCTTTAAAACAATATATTTGGATATATGCAATGTATGATCTGATGATTTTCGGCTGGGATGGCTGGATATAATGCACATGGAGTGGTTAGATTTGGTGAACCACTCACCTAATGTTAAAACCTACATGTTAGCCTCAATAATGTACAAAAGGGTATACATGTCATTTCCATCCTATTTAATTTCTAGAATGGTCATTTGTTGCAAACCCTTAGGGTTTAGGGTTTGGGTTAGGATTTAGGGTTTAGACCATTTTAGGGTTTAGGGTTTAACCCTTAACTTGCAATTAAGTTTCTAAGATTTCTGAATTTCGATTTTCAAAATAGAAAATTAATATTTCTAATTATATAAAAATTTCTTAATCATAACTTTAAATCTTACTAATTAGGATTAGTATTTTCTAATTAAAATGGCTAATTTAGCATTTAGGGTTAAAATGGTCATTAGGGTTTATAACCCACAAACTAGGGTTTCTAATAGAAAAATAATTTTCTAATTTAGAAATTAGATTTCGTAATTAGATTAGGGTTTTCTAATTACTTAACTTGAAATTAGAATTAATATATCCTAATTAACATTAAAAGTATTAAATTAACACTTTCGTTTTCCCTAATTATAAATTAGGGTTTTAAATTTGGAATTTGGGTTTTGTAACCAATTTGTTAAGATTAACACTAATTAATCCTATAATTATTTACACTTACGCCATTAAGTTTCCAATTTAGGGTTTTATGCACTGAATTAGGGTTTCGGATTCCCGGAACTGAAATTAGGGTTTCCAGAACCGATTTTAGGGTTTTTTGTTAAACGCTAGGGTTTTCTAACCGAACGTTGACGTTTTAATATATATATACTTAGGGTTTTTACGATATCGCTTATCCGATCAACCTCAACCCTTAACCACATACTATACACATATACACAGAACATATTCACGTATTCCTTAATCCTGAATAATTCACCTAAATCATTCACATAATTTTGAAATCCTCAAAATTCTATCTTAAAAATATCAAACGCATACACTTATTTTCTGTATAGGTTCTAATATTGAACCTTAAATAAATTAATAAAAATTTTAAAAAAATTCAAAATTCTCGGGTTGTCACATTGTCTATGTAACGACCGAGAAATTCGGATCTTATTATAAAATGATTTTATTAAATTAAATAATAATAAAATCCTATTCTATGTGTTATCAAGATGGTTGTCATTGTATAACCTATTGATGTTAGAATATCGTAGTATTTGAGTTACGTGGATGAATTAAAGTGTTTGAATTTCCAAGACGAAAATAAAAGTTTTCCGAGAAATTTTCTGAAAAACACTATTCATCGGTGTTTGCTCGGGATATAATTTTTGAATTTCCGAGAAATACGTAATGATGGAATAGCAAGGTAAGATGGATTATGTAATAAAAATCTAGTTATGGAAAATGTAATAATTCGCTTGTGGACTTAAATTATAAACGTTAAGGAAGGCGAAATAGTATTGAATAAGTAATAATGTATGATACTTTGGTATTGTACGGAGTAATGAAAACGAGTATAATACTACGTATTATACGAGTTTGTAAGAATGATGAAATACCGTATATAAATTCTATATGAATTAGAATACAAAAATAATACATCAACAATATGTATTAAGAAATGTTAATGGACTTGGAAGATTGGTTAACAATTATATACAAGTCCAAGTGAATTAAAGGGAGAAGCCCAACTATTAGTTAATGAACCAATTAGTGATTATTAATGCAAAGCCCAAAGGTTTAATTAATGCAAGCCCAAGCTAGAACCAATGAGTTGTATGACCCATGGGGCAAACCATATTAATATGGTTATTGTGGTGACCAAGTTAATGTGGTGACCAAGTTAAAGTAATGATCAAGTATTAAGAGTAATGATCAAGTTAAATGAGTAATGACCAAGTGTAGGATAAGAATTGTGCTAGCCAAATAATGAATAGTAAGGAGGTGGCTTAAGGAGGTGGGTAATTTAATGACCAAACTACCCTAGCTTTGCAACTTCTATAAATAGAGAAGGCTTACAAGCCATTTGTTAGTTGTTCAAATAATCCAACATATCAAAAGTACTTAAGTGTTAGAGAGAATAAGCTACCAATAAGTCATTCCATAAGTAAGAAGAAGAAGCAAACTACTTTACCAAGACTACCAAAAAGTAAGACTTCTTCTCTAAATTATCTTCTATCTCTACCATGATAGGTTGATAAGAAAAGATGGATTAAGAAACATGAATGATAAGAAGTAAGAAGAATGAATAAGTCATGAACTTAAGCCACATAAGTTGGCAATAAGTCATTTGAACTTATAAAAGTTATAAACTTATTATAAGTTAACCTTGAATGTTAAGTATGAAAATATGATCTTGTAATGAGAGAAGAGAATTAAGAACTTATATGATTATATGTATCATGTATACATAAGTAAAGTTATATGTGAAGAACATGTAAAGTATGATGATTAAGAAACTCAAATTGTCATAAGTCATGAAAAATCAAATCTTAAGTAGTTTATAATTTGACAAGTTATAAGCTAAATGAAGAATAAGTCAAAATCCAACAATGAATATAAGTTGTTGTATTAAGTATGTTAAGATGTTCACATGATGAATGAAGTTCATTTGTAGTGTTGAACAAATCATAAGAATGAAGAATCGCTTAATTTGCGATTGATCGATAAGCGTCCGAATTCGTAAAATTCTCGGAATGGAAGTCAAATTTTGTGTTTGATCACGGAACCATTGTTTTCCAATAGAGACAAGTCATATTTGGTATTTAAGAGTTGCGGACTCAAAAATGACCGGATTCCGACTTAGAACGAAAAAATCGAGCATCAACGTTCATTTAACGCTTATCGCTTTCGTTAAAAATGAACCAATAGGTGAATTTTTAGCAAACGAAGTCAAATAGATAAAATTCTTGAATGAACATGTAGATTACGTAATTTTTTAACCGTAGGCTTTTAAACGAGCCAATTCGGACTTATAACGAAGAAGTTATGCGTCCATCCGGAAGTTCACAAAATTTACAAACCGAATTTTTTTCCGGTGCAGAGTTGGCCATGCCCACAACAACCCTAGGCAAATGAGTCGCTACAAGCAAGATCTTGAACAGTTGTTCGAGCCTCTCGCAAGAGTTCACCGCAATAAACTATAATATATAATATGTGGCCATACAAATACCATGTACATATACCAAAATCCTTCGGAGAGTAAAGCAGTATATGCCCATTATTATAAGGACTACATGGCCATGGCTACGATGTGTAGGTATAAAGTCGCCACCAAACGCCATAGCCTCGTAACAAGGATAGTAATGAATGTTTTTAAGTACAAAGAAAGGAAAGCTAAATGATTTAAAAGTAAACACAACTTAAGGAATGTAATGTAACATTGTTTAAACTTTGTTAAACCTTAAGGATGTTGTATAAAGGTTGAGATAACCTAGTCGAATATAAATGCAAGGATAATGATAAACCAGAACGAATAGTAACTGAATCTAATACATAATTAGATCGAAATGAAAGGGTATGATATAGTCATATACATATTTGATTATATGTGACCTAATGTAAGGCATTATGTGATCATGTATTGTAGAGACTTGAACGACTTGAACATAAAGTTAATATATCGTAGCAGACGCTAAAGGCAAGTATTCTAACTCTTGTCTCAGTTCAATCTGAACAAGTTTTTGAAGTTCATGTATTCTTTCGCATGAATTGAAGTATGTTAAAGTTTAAGCCAATCCCTTTGGCTAGACTTGATGTAGTGATAATCTATTCATGTATTATCAAATGTTACTATCTTTTGTCAACTACTTGGTATGGTTTTCAAAAGAAGACTGAAATGTTAAATAAATGTTTTGTCGGTAAAACGACAGGCACGTAAGGTTGCCAAATGCTTAAACGTGCATACGTTTAATGGATGTAGTGTTGATCAACATAGAGTACAATAGGCTGATCACCTAGAAGTGCTCGTAAGTAATATCGGGCTTACGGACTTGCTTCCGGGTTTTCCTTTTCCAATAAAGAATGAATACTTGAGGTCTTTGACCGGAGTGAATGTTTTACTGAATATTGTTATTATGGTAAAGCATTTTGAAAGAAAAGATGAAGTGCTATTTTGAATTATCAATAGTACTTCATAACTATTGTTTAGTTATTGAAGATATACAATTTGTATATGTCAAACATGTTGTTATTAAATTGTTATACTTGCTGAGCTAGTTATGCTCACTCTTGCTTGAACCATATGAATGCAGCTAAGACTGAACGTCCCGAAGGATCGAAAAGGATAAAGGAAAAGCTAAAGGCGATTACTAAAAGTCATCTTGTAATAGTATAGGTCTATTGTTGTAATGTAAATGATATTATGACAAAGAACCTTCGTAATGGGTATAGAACCTGGGAAATGTAAATATTACTTTGAATATATAGAAGTTATGTTCGTTCTTTGAGACTTTTCAATTGAATGAATGTATGAATGTTGTACAGTATAGCACCATCTGTCGGGTTGGAAGATACCCGGATTTGGGGGCGCTACAGTCTAGTTGCGAAACCAAGTTCAACGGGGATAATGACTCCAATGGCTGTCCCGGACAAGTCAAAGTCGGTGGTTCCTGGAAGGGCTTTTGTTGTGACTGCCCAAAACACGAGGAACCCGAACGAGGTGATCACGGGTAAGCTAATCATAAACTCTTGCGAAGTCTATACCTTATTAGATACTGGGCTCTACCCATTCTTTTATCTCTCCCGCTTGTGCTCAACATTTGAACTTGACTCGGAGAAATTAGACCTTGACTTATCTCATTGAGACTCAGATTAGAGAAACTTTCATTACATCTACATGCTTATAAATCTTGCTTGATCCAAGTTGGTACCATCACATTACACCGCCGATCTTATTTCGTTGAAAATACTTGCATTTGATGTGATTTTAGGATTGATTGGTTAACCACTCATCATGCTAAAATTGATTGTTTTACGTAAGGTTGTTAGTTTTCATATTCCTAACCAACTTTGTTATGCTAATTCAAACAACCAAACCACTAAAAAGTCAATCACCGTCATATTAAGCCATAAAGCTATTCGTTTATTGAAAAATAGATGTCAAGCTTTCTTAGCCCATGTCACGGACTTGAACAAAAACACGTCAGATTTTAATAATATTTATGTTGTTAGTGAATTTCTTGACGTATTTCCTGAAGAACTTCCCGGTCTACCCCCAGAAAGTGAAGTTGAATTCTTTATTGACCTTGAACTTGGTACAAAGCCCATTTCTAAAACCCCATATCGAATGGCTCCTACTGAACTTCAGGAGTTAATGGTCCAACTACAGGAGTTGTTGGACATCGGTTTTATTCGTCCTAGTACATCTCCTTGGGGGTGCTCTTGTGTTATTCGTAAAGAAGAAAGACGGGAGTCTGCGACTTTGTATTGACTAACGAGAATTAAACCATGTCACCATCAAGAAAAGGTATCCCCTACCTCGCATAGATGACTTGTTTGACTAGTTACAAGGAGCACAATTCTTTTAATAGATCGATCTTCGTTCTTGATATCATCAGCTGAAGATTAAAACTGAGGATATTCCAAAGACTGCCTTTTGAACTCGGTACGGGCATTATGAATTCTTAGTCATGTCTTTTGGATTGAGTAATGCTCATCCTGCTTTTATGGATATGATGAACCGTGTGTTCAAAGAATATTTGGATCAGTTCATTGTTGTCTTTATTGATGACATCCTCATCTATTCCAAAAGACGTGAAGATCATGAGCACCATTTAAAGCTGGTACTGCAAAGGCTTCGCGATAACAAGCTATATGTCAAGATGAAAAAATGCGAGTTCTGGCTTGAGGAAGTAGCATTCCTTGGGCACGTGGTGTCAAAACATAGAGTATCTGTCGACCCGACGAAGATTGAGGCAATACAAAGTTGGGAGCAACCGAAAGTTTGACCAAAGTGACGTAGCTTTCTGAAAACTTAATCGGTTACTATCGGAGATTCGTGGAAGGATTTTCTCGAATCGCTACTCCGTTAACTCAGCTGACTCGTAAATATACAAAATTTTTATGGAGCGAGGAATGCGAGAAGAGTTTCCAAGAGCTTATGGGAGACTCATTTTGGCACTTGTTCTGGCAATACCATCTGGTTCGGATGGATTTGTTATCTACAACGATGCTTCAGGCAAAGGGTTAGGATGTGTTCTCATGCAACATGGAAAAGTCATAGCTTATGCCTCGCGATTACTCAAAGAATATGAGAGGAATTATCCTACTCATGATTTGGAGTTGGCAGCAGTCGTTTTCGCGTTGAAAATCTGGAGACACTATCTGTTGATGAGTGAGTTTTATACACATGAATTGGATACATTCGGGCTTAATTTATTGTTGTTCTCAAGTCTTTTAGAATAGTTTTTAAGTGTTTGTGTCCATTCATGCATGTTTTACATTGTTTTGTAGGATTTGGGACAAAAGTTACTTGGATCGACGTTCGGGGTAACTAGATTCGCGTTTTCGGCTTGCCATTTACACAGCAGTCACTTCAGAGCCAATTTGAGTATTTCTGCAGAACTTATTTCGAAACAATTAAAGAATGAAAGTTGTAGATCTACTTCTTCTCTTTTCGGATCATCTTGAATCATCGAAATCGGAGTTCGAACGAAGAAGTTATGGCCATTTTCCCAAAGGACGTCGGAGCAGAAAATGTCAGAACATGTGGCAGCGCTGGGGCGCCCATTTTTGGCCTATGCCCAGCGCCGGGGAGCTGGGGAGCAGTGTTTGAGCGTCGTGCCCAGCGCTGGGGGAAGAGGTTGATGTGGCCTGGACGCGTTTTGGGGCGAATTTTGACACCTTTTTGACTCCAAATTGGATTGGGTTTGTTCCTAAGCTAAAAATTAGACTTGTAACCTATAAATACATGATGTAAGGCATATAATAAAGGGGGATTACATAGCTTAGCTTAGATAAAACACTCCATTAGATTAGAATATAAACCCTAGTTCTTAATTAGCCATTGGAGATTGAAGCAAATTGAAGAACACTAAAGATCAAGAGCAAGAGCAAGAGGGGAGCATCAGATTTGCTACCAACAGATTCTATTCTCTTCTCTTATCATACTTTTATCTTTTATTGACTATTCAATTGTGGATTCTTGGTTTTAATTCATTAATTATGAACTAACTCTTTTATTGAGATTTCAATTGAACTTTCTATGGCTATGAATTAGTTATTCATTATATTCCAATTATTTATGTTAAAGTGAGTTGTTTATCTTGCCTTATGCTTATTGATTAATTATCTGATCAGTAATTACCTTGTTACTCTAGAAGGAATTGAAAGAGGAATTCTAGGGTTAGAACTGGGCATGATATCATGTGACTTAGTTATTTGCATAGTGAATAATTAGGTTTGTGAATTGAATGGAAATATCTGTTCATCGCATGTAACACATAAGGAATTGGGATTGAAAGGAGTTTAATTCAATTGTTTTGTATAGGAATATAGCAAGATTAATCTGGGTTAAATAGAAGGCAATTGATCACTTGGAAAAGGACTTGGCATTTGAGAATTCCTGTTAACAATTCAGTAGGCATAATAATTGGGATAATTAGATAATTGATTTATAGTTCATAATTGGGGATATTGTAGTCTTAGCCTTTATATTTGAATTCATTTATAAAGTAATTTAGTTTAATTAGTTAATTTAGTTTTCTTAATTAGAAAAATCACAATTTGCAGTTGTTTAAATAAAATTGATTTGGTTAAGAATTAGTACTTGGTGATTTTTATTAAATAATTCCTCGTGGGAACAATACTCTACTTTCATTTTATTACTTGTTAACCGTGTATACTTGCACGTATTCATTGATTACGAAATCGATCAACAAGTTTTTGGCGCCGCTGCCGGGGAATTAGTTTAATAATTATTTACCAATATTAATTTCAATCAAATTAGTCTTAATTTAAATATTTTTATTTTTATTTTTATTTTTCATTCTCTTCCTATATTTCTCTCTTTTTTAGGTACCATGGATGACTTTGCATATCAATGGCCATACACCTAACATGACTCAACCAAGGGGAGCGGAGATTGACGGACTCGAGAAACTTTCTCGCATTGTCAAGATGAGATGGAGACACTTTCGAGGATGTTTGAAGATTTTGAAGCTCAACGTCGTCAAAGTGTGGCGGTTACTTGTGATTATTGTGCTGGAAATCATATGAGTCATCAATGTTCCATCAGTTTCGAGCCGGTACAGTATAGTGGTGATTACCCTAACAGTTATGTCTATCCCAACAACTATCATCAGGATTGGGGGTATCACCCGAATTTTTCATGGAGTAACAATCAAGATCAATTTTATGCTCCAAGTCCAACATACCCATCGGATTTCTCGTGTCCACCTCCACTACAACAGGAAGGACATTCAAATTGGGAGGATGCCTTGGAAAAATTTATTAAAGCTTCTGAAAAAAGGAACGAGGAACAAGACAAGAAAATGAATCAAGTAGAGCTGAATTTGCAAAGCCAAGGGGCGTCGATCAAGAATCTGGAAAATCAATTGGGGCAGATAACACATGCGTTGAACAACCGTCCTCAATACACTTGGCTCTATGACATGGATGACGAGACTGATGATGAGCCCGAACCAAATCTTCAATCGAATGTGCCAAATGATATAGATGTTGAAAGAGAGGAAAGACTTGGAGACCAACAAAAGGAGATCGGCAAAGATCTAACTTTGAGTACCAACGAAGATGAGCCAATTTTGATAGTGTCCCATGTACCTTCTCCACCAAAGTTCAAGAATCCGGGCAGTTTTGCAAAACCATGCCCAATCGGCAGTCATGTCGTCGGCAAAGCTCTTGGTGACGTAAGAGCTAGTACAGTTGTGGAGTCATGGTGGGATGAAAAGGAGAAGATAGAGGAAGATTCCATTATGTTTATTAAGCTTCAATGCCCCAATCTGATCATCGACATAATGGAGGAAACACCTAGTGGTTTGCCATACTTAATGGGGATCCTATCTAAAAAGATCATGCTAGGTGACTTAAACGCAATGGCCATTACAATTGGGAACCTCCCAAAAGAGACATTGTTACTGATGAATGGAGGGTTCCTCAATTTTCGAAGGGGAATTGGATAGAGAATTGAAGAAGTCAGGCTGAGACTATAAAACAAGTGCTTATTGGGAGGCAACCCTAGTTTAATTTTTATTTTTAGTTTTTATTAAGTTTTATATTAGTAGTTTTGAATTTGCATTTATTTAGGATTTAATAAAAGTGCTTCTATCAGGGTTTTACAGGTTATTCAAGTCAAATTCAAGTGTGGTGCCCAATTTGTTCCATGTGCTTAGCCTATTCTCCAAACTTAATGGACAAGGAGGAAGATTGCTATATTTTCAGGGAAGTCCTCTGCTTTACTTTTTTATATTTCATCCATTGAGGACAATGTCTAGTTTAAGTTTGGGGGCATTTTAGTGTCGTATTGCATATAGTTAGTTATCTGCATAGTAGTCATTTTTTTATGTGTTAGCATTGTGTTTTTTTTAGGTTGCATATAATACATGGTAGTTATTTGCATATTCATATATGTGTTGCATTACTATGTGTTCATGTAGTATAATTGCATTTTTTATTTTTTTTTTTTTTTGCATGAATCATGTGATAGGTTGGTGTGGTCTTAGCTCTACTTATGATAAGATTGGTATTAAATGTTAACTTGAATGTTGTTGATAATTGATGATGAGTTCTAATTTTAATCATGATGATAATCTGAGCCCTGGTCTAAAACTTATGTAACCTAAGTTAGCACTTAAAGTTAACTGCTTTTAATCCACTTGGTTCAAGGGTTTCATAATTTGTTTCTAAGGGAAAATCTTGGTTAAAATTTAAGGAAATTAGTGAACTGGCGGTAAAGGTTGGAATGACGTAAAAGCTTGAGTTTGGGGGAATCTATGAGATATATATATAGAAAAAAGAAAATGAAAAAAAGAAAAGAAAAAAAGGAATGATGAAAAAAAAGAAGAAAAAAATCCAGAAAGAAAGAAAAAAGAATAAACACCGTGGCATGTTGTAGATCTCATCGATATCTTCGTTTTGATAGGTAGCAGGCCCTGTAACTCCTCCATGATCAAAAGTTATGATTGTTTTACCAAAGGACGTCGCATCAGGAAATGGAAATTCGCCCCAGCGAATTTGAGCACGAAAATTGGAAAATCATGGATTTTTGGAAAGTTTCTAAATGCAGATTTTGGCAGATTTCAACATGAAATGGGATTATTATTTCTATTAGAATAAGGATATCTTTAGACTAAGATTTATTTCCAAATTGGATTCTATTTCTTTATGGAAACTAGTTATGATTTGTAATTCCTTTTAGGATTTGGATTTCTACTTCCTATAGGATTTAGGACTTTGTCTAGCACTATAAATAGAGGATGCTAGTCAGGGTTTTATTCATTCAATCATCTAATACATTCTCTCATCTACAACATTGGAGGATTGAAGATATGAGCTAAGTTCTTTTTATTCAGTTCTAAGGGATGTTGAACCTTATTTATAATTAATGGTTAATTGAGTATTCATTATTTATTCCTTCTCACATGAAATTCATTCTTGATAATCTGATTTAATTTCTGAATGCTATTTGGCTTAACTGATTTGATTTTTTGCGAGATTGAGTTGGTTAACAAATATCATATGCTAGATCAAGGAATAATATTATGTGTAATTGATATTGTTTCTAATCACAAGTAGTAATTAGTAATATCCTCGATTGTGGACAAGCTTTTGAGTATTGCTATGATTATCGGAAGACAAGTTAAACAATCCGAGCTTATGTGTTTGTTGCTTGAAATAGTCTAATTCCCTAGTTCTTAATGTCGCTATTATATTAAATCTAGAGAGCTTATTCTAGGTTATATAATTGTTAGAATCTTGTGAAGAGCTTGTTTCATTGAAAGGACAATCTAAGGGGAGTTTCGGAAGCGTAGAGCTTGTTGTTACCTAGGGCTATTAGTTTCATTGAAGGGTAAATAATGTTACACTTGATTAATCTATTATTGTAAAAAGGTGATACTTTGAATCAAGAACTCAAGCTTTTTATTCATTGTTTATTCTTTTTAGTTTATTCTTGTTAATTTAATTAATTAATTCAAAATCCCCTTTTCATTAGAAATCATAGGATAAATATAAAAAAAATCACTCTCTGTGGGATCGATCCTTGCTTACTACTGTGCTAATTGTTTAAATTTGTAAAGTGAAAGTGAGGTTAATTTAGGAGTGTAAACGACAGCTCCCACCTATTTTGTTAATGCATGATACAACATGAGCACAAGGTATTCCAGACAAGTCCCACCTCCTACAAGTACATGTTTTATTCCTCAAATTTACCACAAATGAAACCCCCAGAAGTCATAGTCACTGTAAACCTCCCACCATCACCTGACCACAATGGAAATCCATCCATGTTTGACCTTTCCATTTTTCCTACTTTTTTAGCTAGTCTAGGGCACACTACTGTAAGACCCCAACTTTTTAATGAATAAAATTGAATTTCCTCTATTTATTATTGTGAATAATAAGGTGTTAATTTGATATAATGCTTTGGTTATGGGTGAAATGTGCAAATTTTTCAAAATACGCAAGTGGTTATAAAATATTCATTTTTGTCGGGGAATATTCGTTTGGTCGTGGAATATTCTTTTTGTTTGAGAATATTCGTATGACTACCAAAACCATTTAGGGCCCCATAATGTAATAACCGCTTGATGAAGAAAATGACAAAATAGAGTTTTTATAAATAACTACAGTAATCGTTATCAATTAACATTTGTTGGAATACCCTTGGGTAAAGTAATACGTCTGGCGTTGTTGCATACAAAGAAGATTACCAGTATTGTACATAATTTTTTTAATTATTGATTCTTACGTTGAGAAGGCACTACTCAATAATTGTTACAGTAATTAATGTTTAATATTTTATTTTATTGATTCAATAATTGCTGCGTTGATATTTTAAATTATTGTTGTTTCAATAATTATCACTACACAGTATCTCCATTATCAGATCAATAATTCATATTATTTGAATAATATTATTAGATAGCATTATTGGCAATGTCTAGAAAGTTACACAAGGAGAGGTTTGGTCACCTAATTGCGCTACCAAGAAGGAGAAATCCTTATCTGAAAGCCCCTCTTTCTGAACCCGCCTGGTTGTCATTATTGTGATTCTGTAATATTATTTATGAATAATTAATTATTGATTTATATGATAATGAAATATTTATTTGATGTGGATATAAATGATAGATTTATTTATGTGGTTATAAATGAAAGAGTTAATGTTGAGGTGTTTTATAAGTATTTTGTCGGATTGGAGGTATTAAAAGATCAAATCGGTGTTCGTACACCTTTATTGTGTGAGTTATAATATTTAATCCGACCGTTGGATCATTGTAATTTTTGGATATGTTATACATATATAAGTTGAGTATATGTCCACAAATTTTGAATCGTTAAAAATGAACGTATAATTTGCTATGAATTTTAAGAGGTGACTGATTCAGAAATTAGGTTTATAAATGATTTTGGTGGAAAATTCTAGAAATGGGTGGGCCCCACTTTTGGTTGTTGGGGAAGATGGCTGATTTTTGGTGGGTAGAATAGTAGCAGGTAAAGCCATCAGGTTACAGGTCAAGTCTGCTTCAGCGTGCTAACATTTTCTTATAAATAGAGGGTTAAGTTAGAATTAAAAATCACACCAGAATTCATAAGTTTTCTCTTTTTCTCTCTAGATTATCGAGTGTATTTTGTGAGTATTTAGATACTTAGTGAGTTGCTATTCATCAGTGCAAGTTTCTTTCAGCGTCATATCCGATATCCAGTTAGAAGTACTACTCTTTTGAGGTAAGGGATAGTAAGGGATTTTAAGGGTTGTTATGTTTTTTATGTTTCGTAACTTTTCAGACCTTCAAAAATTCTAGAAAAATTTGGAATGATAATTTGATGAGTTTTCTAGATTGTGTCCAAAAATGGCAATTTTTGGAGGTATAGATTATGAGTTATGAATTTTATGAGAAAAGACTATTTTAAAAATAAACCCTTATAACTCCTTGTGGTTAACTCCAAAATTGGTGAAATTTTTATTGGGAGTACATGTATATGATAGAAGTATACTTTGTAAATTTCGGAATTTTTGGATAAAAGTACAATTTTTGATAAATATCTAAATATTCTATTTTGTTTTGGCCATATGAAAATAGTAAATGATTTTAAAATTAGAAAAATATATGTTCAATATGGGGCTATATTCTACTAAATCTCAGAAAAGAAAATTTGTTTGTACTGATTTGGTATTTTTCATGAAAATGGACTAGTTATGAGTAAATGAATTAAATATGTTATGTGAAGTAAGAAAATTGGAAAATAGGATTTTATTGCTTGAGAATCCTATATGAGGTATATGCAGATTTTTGATGAGGGTTTTGGTTATTGGTGATGAAATCTTATGAGTTTGGAATTTTAGGATGATTAAATACATTATTTAGTAAAGTGTAAACAATTAAAATAAATTTTTTATAAGTTTAAGAAATGTTATTTCAATATCATTATACCGAAATATTGGTATGGATTTTATTGTAAAATTTCTACCTTTTTGTGTCGGGTTTACTATTCATGAATTACTATTCACTAGTTACTATGCTTGAGTTACTATTTATGGGTTACTATTCACGAGTTACTATTCATGACAAAATTGGTTTCTTTTTCTAACCAAATTATAGTTGACTTATGAATATTACTCTTGAGATTAAATCTATATGTTGATTATATTATTTTTATTATCATATATAACATTTTTATAACCCTAATGATGATATTAATTTCTCTTTGACTTGAGTGTAAAGATGGGTAGATTATTGGTATGATCATGACTATGGGTTCTTTTTGGCTAGTAGTTCAAAGTTGAATTGTTGACTGGTATGATCATGACCATTGAATTTATAATTGAATATCTTTAGCTTAAGTGCAAAGGTGAAATGATCAACATGGTTATAATTATTGTTTATATAAATTCTGAAATGATTATATATTTCTTTGAGATATTAATATATTTAGCCTGTAGTGCAAATATGAACTGTTGAGGAATATCTTTGGCCTGTAGTACACAGATGAATTATTGATGAATATCTTTGGCCCGTAGTGCAAAGATGACCTGTTGTTGAATATCTTTGGGTCAGTAGTGCAAAGATGGTGCATTGATGAATATCTTTGGCCCGTAGTGCAAAGATGAAATTGTTAGTATGATTATAAACAGGAACTGTGATTTGGTATAACCATGATCTTTGATGTTTCAGGTAAAGACATGTGATAAAAATTATCTTCGTCCTGGGTGTGAAGAGGAATTTAGAATCACAATTATGATTATGAGTTATTCATATAATTGTGGAAAGGAATTGTTGAGTGATGTTACAGGGATAAAACACTATTGGTGGAGTTTTAATATGGAGAAGATAGAAGACTTTATGGTCTATTTGACTCTTCTAATGGATTGCTCGTTCCGCTGTAACTATGGTTGAAAAGTTTTATCATCTACCATATGTTCTAAATCTCTGATTTATTACTGATGAAGGCTATTGATAATTTAATCATCTTTAGTCATGATATTCTTTACTGGGCTAGTTCTCACCCTTTTGCTTCACAATTCCTTTTCAGGTAATAAGAGTGTAGCTGGGTCGAGCGAGGGTAACGGGGAAATAGATCGGTGGTCTCTAGTCATGGAGGTTCTCCTAGCGGTATAGAAAGGTGTTGTATACATCATTTAGTAGTTATATTTGGTGAATCAAATAGGGTGAGGCGAACCCAACGTTGTAAGGGTATTTTGCCACTATCATACAAGATGTCTAATGACATACAACCTCGTATCATCATAAGATAGGGTTGTGCTCATCAACTTGCTGAGTATATCTACGAGCATTACCTATATAATCTTGGTGTTTGGTTGAAGTATAATTCTCAATTAGAGACAGTGGAGATAATGATATGTCAAGAGAAGACTCACCATTGGAAAGAATATGATAGTAATCTTCTTGTTTTTCTTTGGGGTCTATTAGGTCAACCAAGGATAATTACGCGGACATATGAATCTATAATAACCTAGGCATTATGGCCTCCCATGTATTTGAAGGTTTCCTTGAGCACTTCCCAAAGATTTTAATTTCTAAAATAGTTTTTGACTATACCTTTATGTAAGATGTCATGGTGACGTGCTACCCAAGTTGGTGTCAAGAGTCACAGTTGATATATATATTTGTATCAAAACTCACAACACATGAGTTGTTGTATTTTGCACGACAATTGTTGTAATAAAGTTGTAGTTGTTTTCTGTACCATGTATTTGGCGACTCAGAATGAGTTGGATGGAATGGACCTATTTTGTGGTCGTCACAGTTGGTATCAGAGCTTAGGGATATGATCTCTGAAGGAGATCGGGGAATAGAACTAGGAGGAGAGAGACGAGTAATATCCTTCGCTAGTGTGTCCTACCTAAGCTTATTTGTTGGTCAGTCATAATATCGGGATATTATGTGAAATATTAATTTGTTCAATTAACCCTTGTTTTGAAGCTGTATTCTAGAATGATATCTGAAATATACAGGAGATAACCAATGGAGAAATCATGATGACATGGAAGATGGAATCTGAAATGGAAGCAAGGTATTCTCAACTTTTCAAAATACCAGGTACGTAAATTTCGGGAACGAAATTTCATAAGGAGGGGAGGTTGTAAGACCTAAACTTTTTAATGAATAAAATCGAATTTCCTATATTTATTATTGTGAATAATAAGGTGTTAATTTGATATAATGCTTTGGTTATGGGTGAAATATGCAAATTTTTCAAAATACGCAAGTGGTTATAAAATATTCATTTTTGTCAGGGAATATTCGTTTGGTCGTGGAATATTCTTTCTGTTGATGAATATATTTGGCCTGTAGTGCAAATATGACCTGTTAAGGAATATCTTTGGCCTGTAGTGCAAAGATGAATTGTTGATGAATATCTTTGGCCGTAGTCTGCAAGATGACTGTTGTTGAATATCTTTGGCACATGAGTGCAAAGATGGTGCATTGATGAATATCTTTGGCCCGTAGTGCAAAGATGAAATTGTTAGTATGATTATAAACAGGAACTGTGATTTGGTATAACCATGATCTTTGATGTTTCAGGTAAAGACATGTGATGAAAATTATCTTCGTCCTGGGTGCGAAGAGGAATTTAGAATCACAATTATGATTATGAGTTATTCATATAATTGTGGAAAGGAACTGTTGAGTGATGTTACAGGGATAAAATACTGTTGGTGGACTTTTAATATGGAGAAGATAGTAAAATTTATGGTATATTTGACTCTTCTAATGGATTGCTCGTTCCGCTGCAACTATGGTTGAAAAGTTTTATCATCTACCATATGTTCTAAATCTCTGATTTATTATTGATGAAGGCTATTGATAATTTAATTATTTTTAGTCATGATATTCTTTACTGGGCTAGTTGTGCTCACCCTTTTGCTTCACAATTCCTTTTCAGGTAATAAGAGTGTAGCTGGGTCGAGCGAGGGTAATGAGGGAAATAGAATCAGTGGTCTCTAGTTGTGGAGGTTCTCCCTAAGCAGTATAGAAAGGTGTTGTATACATCATTTAGTAGTTATATTTGGTGAATCAAATAGGGTGAGGCGAACCCAACGTTGTAAGGGTGTTTTGCCACTATCATACAAGATGTCTAATGACATACAACCTCGTGTCATCATAAGACAGGGTTATGCTCATCCACTTGCTGAGTATATCTACGAGCACTACCTATATAATCTTGGTATTTGGTTGAAGTATAATTCTTAATTAGAGACAGTGGAGATAATGATATGTCAAGAGAAGACTCACCATTGGAAAGAATATGATAGTAATCTTCTCATTTTTCTTTGGGGTCTATTAGGTCAACCAAGGATAATTCTGTGGACATATGATATCTATAATAACCTAGACGCATGGCCTCCCATGTACGAAGGTTTCCTTGAGCACTTCCCAAAGATTTTAATTTCTAAAATAGTTTTTGACTATACCTTTATGTAAGATGTCATGGTGACGTGCTACCCAAGTTGGTGTCAAGAGTCACAGTTGATATATATATTTGTATCAAAACTCATAACACATGAGTTGTTGTATTTTGCACGACAATTGTTGTAATAAAGTTGTAGTTGTTTTCTGTACCATGTATTTGGCGACTCATAATGGGTTGGATGGAATGGACCTATTTTGGGGTTGTCACAACTACACCATTATGTTTCAACATCATTTCCCTCATTTTAACAATCCTATTCATGCAATATAATCTAAGGCCTTCTAGACACCCTATTACTGGTTTCATTCTAGCCTTAAGAATTTTGTTATTAAATACCTCACAATGGTTATTGACATACATGTCACTTTTACATATGGTATGAAAATGAGACCTACTCCATTGAGCAGGTTGCTTAGGAGCTAACCATTCATATGCACTCTTATCTTCCTTTTTTAACACCTCCATTGCCTTTTGAAAGACATAAGGATTTGTAGCTTTAGAAGCATTCTAAACCAATTTTCTTAATTTAGAGCCTTAATGTTTTTGCCAAAAGTTCCTATATAAATGCATAACACAATGTCTGTGTTCAGCACCTGAGACCACAACTTCTAAAGCATTAATCAAACCCTGGGGACAAAAAAGGTAATTTATCAAAAACATGTAATCAATGTAATAATTGATGTAATAAAATATATATAAATGGAGAGATGTTTATACCTTTTATTTATCTGAAATGAATGTCCAGCCTCCATCATTTGCAATCCCAAGATCTTCCACAAACAAGTTCATAAACCACACCCAATACTGATTGAGTGTTCTCAGATTCAACAATGGCCCAAGAAATTGGCCACATCCCATTGTTAGTGTCAACACCAACGGCAGTCAATAACTAACCCCCATATGGTCCTTTGAGAAAACAACCATCAAGCCCCACCAGTGGTCTACACTCCAATTTAAATCCTTCTTTTAGTGACTGCAGACATACATAAAATCTCAAAAATTTGCCTAAGTCTTGTCCCTAATCTAGTTCTACTTTCTTCAAGACACAAGTACTCCCAGACATGACTCTTCTAAGCTCTGCAGCATAGTCCAAAACCAATCCATATTCCTCCTCAACACTCCCTTCAATGTTTTCCATTGCTCTTTTCTTAGCTCTGTATGCTAGGCTCCTTGATACCCCAATATCCAAATCTTTAACTAATTTAGTATAAAACTGATCTAATCCCCATGTTGGATTCATCCGAAGATCATCTTCATATTTTTTGGCAATCGATCCTGCACTTATACAATAATTATCCCACTCTCCGCAACTATATGCACTTTTTGTAACCTAGTGATTTTAAATGTGAGCTCTCTTTGCACCTTTGTAGCATAGAAGTACAATGTACATGGCTCCACACACCTTGCTTGGATCTTATTGATAGGTTCTTCTTGAAATACACCTTCCTTCCTTGTTTGATGCCAAGATTTTTGATTGCTGCCCTCACTTCAGTGACATTAATAAATGTCATTCCCAACTCAAACTCAGGATCCTCTATGACATATTCCCTAAATTCTGGATACCCTTTATGTTCTTGTTCAAGTGGTTTAGGGTCAAACTCATAAACCCTAGGCATCCTTTGCACATCAGAGTCATCATAGTCAGAGGATGAAAATCCTGGTTCATGTGGTTCTTCTTGTGAAGTTTGGGTTTCTGCAGTTTGGTTTCCCTTCCCTTTGTTAGTGGCAAATCTTATTCCTTTTTCAGCTCCTTTTCCTTTGCCTTTCTGTGTTACAGTTGCACCCTTCCCTTCCCCTTGTTAGTTGCCCCATCCTCAGTCCCCCTAGTCTGATCACCCTCTGCCCCCATCCTCAGTCCCCCCAGTCTGATCACCCTCTACCCCCTCCCAAAATTCATCACTCTCAGTCCCCCAGTCTGATCACCCTCCCCAAATTCATCACTCTCAGTCCCCCCCAGTCTGATCATCCTAATCCCCCTTCCCAATTTCATCATCCTCTTCATCCTCAGTTGATTCTCCCACAGAATTATCCACATAACTTTCATCAGTTGACTCTATTTTATCATATCCAATTGATATCAAATCTCTGCATTCATTATTATTATCACCTTCAACTTCAAAGTCGGCTTCTACTCCCACAAGTCTAATCACCTCCAAATATATTTCAATTAGTCTACTAGAAGGGATAAGTATACTCATTGTTAAAACAACATCATCATTTTCTAACCCCCATAATCCCCTCTCTATATCAGTTGCAGGTGACTAATAATGGAACTTTAGGTGTCCAACTTGACATCCCAACTCATTCCCCATGTTACATATGTCAAGTAAAGAGATGTAATCAGGATGATAGAAATAAAAAACATTATAAGTACCTCCCAAATATTGTTTATGCGGGCTCTCTTCAAAGTGTCCACCATGAAAAAATTTGACTGTAAAATATTCCTTATTGCCTGCATAGCCACAAACACAGAGTAAACACTTTCGATTAAATGTGTGGACCACATCATATTTAATTGACTAAAACCCAAAAATTGTAAGAAAATAGTAAAGAATCTTATATATTGATCATCAAAAGTGTAAGACCCCAACTTATTATAAATAAAATCGAATTTCCTCCAATTATTATTGTGAATAATAAGGTATTAATTTGATATAATTCTCTGGTTATGGGTGAAATGTGCAAATTTTGCAAAATATGCAAGTGGTTATAAAATAATCATTGTTGTCGGGGAATATTCGTTTGGTCGTGGAATATTCTTGTTGTCGGGGAATATTCGTACGACGACGCAGTCATTTATGGGCCCCATAACAGAATAACTGTCGGATGAAGAAAACGACAAGTTTGAGTTTTTATAAATAACGGCGTAGTTGTTACCATTAACACTGTTGGAATACCCGGTGGTTAAAATACGATGTCTACGCGTGGATGCACGGTATATCCGAATTATTGATCCTTACGTAAGAAGGCACTACTCAATAATTGTTACATTAGTTCTTTATTCAATATTTTATTTTATTGATTCAATAATTCTTTGCGTTGATATTTTATATTATTGTTGTTTCAATAATTGTCAACGCACGATATTTCCCATTATCGGATCAATAATTCATATTATTTGAATAATATTATTAGATAGCATTATTGGCAATGTCTAGAAAGTTCTGTCAAGGAGAGGTTTGGTCACCTAATTGCGCGCCAGTAAGGAGAAATTCTTATTGAAAGCCCCTCTTTTCGAAACTACTTTGGTTGTCATAAATGTGATTCTATAATATTATTTGTGAATAATTAATTATTGATTCATATGATAAGGAAATATTTATTTTATGTGGATATAAATGTTGGATATATTTATTATGGTTAAAAATGAAGGAGTTAATGTTGAGGTGTTTTATTAGTATTTTTGTCGAAATGGAGGTATTAAAAATTAAACCAGTGTTTTTGAGATATATTGCGTGAGTTATAATTTTTAATCTGACCGTTGGATCGTTGTAATTTTTGGATATGTTATACATATATAAGTTGAGTATATGTTCACAAATTTTGAACCGTTAAAAATGAACGTATGATTTGTTATGAATTTTAAGAGGTGACTGATTCGGAAATTAGGTTATAAATGATTTTGGTGGAAAATTCTAGAACTGGTGGGCCCCACTTTTGGTTGGTGAAAATGTGCTGAAATTTTTATTCAAATGTGGTGGGTGGGAATAGTAGCAGGTAAATCCATCAGGTTGCAGGTTAAGTCTGCTTCGGCATGCTAACATTTTCCTATAAATAGAGGGCTAAGTTAGAATTGAAAATTACACCAGAAATAAGTTTTCTCTTTTTCTCTCTGTAGATTATTGAGTGTATTTTGTGAGTATTTAGATACTTTGTTAGTTTTTATTCATCAGTGCAAGTTTCCTTCAGCCTTATACCGATATTCCGATCAGAAGTACTGATATTTTGAGGTAAGGGGTGTTATATTTTTCTTAAAAATGATATTTTCTTCAATATCATTATACCGAAATGTTGGTATGAACTTTTTATCAAATTTGGAACTTTTTGTGTCGGGGTTACTATTCATGTATACGACACTATTCATGTATACGGCACTATTCACGAATACGACACTATTCACCGAAAAATGAAATTTTCTTCTTTTTGTCCAAGATGTCTATTATGGTTACTATCTTTGATTGTATCCATGTTTTGATCTTTATTCTTGAATTTTGCTTCAAAATTGGTTATTATGGAGTATTATTGATCTTGGATAAACTGTTATACGAATCCTTACTATTTGTCCTTCTGTCTCACTGGATTCGTTTTTTTTTAAAAAAATAAAAATATTTTTCATCATTCTTAATTCTAAATGATGATATTACTGAATATCTTTGGCCTGTAGTGCAAAGATGAATGATTAACTGATGAATATCTTTGGCCCGTAACGCGAAGATGAACAGGTGTTGAGATGAACATGACCAACTGATGATACAAATGAATATCTTTGGCCTGTAGTGCAAAGATGAATATTGATTAAAGATGTATATTGATTGTTGTTACATGGATAAAATTGATGATGGACTTTTAAATCTTAGAAGATAGTAGAACTCATTCTCTACTTGACTCTTCTAATGGATTCTTTGCTTTTCACCGCAATTGTTGATCTAAAACTTGTTGTCTCATTATATTTTATCAAATTTTTCCCTGTTGAAAACTAATGATAATTTGTTGTATATTATCTTAGTCATAATATTCTTTACTGGGCTAGTTGAGCTCACCCTTTTCCTTTTTGTTCCATTTTTCTCAGGAGGTGAGAACATAGCAGGAACTAGTCGGGGTACAGAATGATGGTTTTAGAAAGATGTTTTAGCAGTCCTCACTATTTCTGTAAAATATTGTTTGAATAATTGTAATGAGGACTTAATTGAGTGTGGATATTGTCTACAAGACAATATTTGTATTTAAACTCACAGTATGTGTTGTCGTATTTGGCATGACAATTGTATTATTGAAGTTGTAGTTTTATTTATGTACCATGTATTTGGCGACTCAGAATGAGTGTTGTATACCTATTTTGGGGGCGTCACAGTTGGTATCAGAGCTTAGGGATATGGTCTCTGGCGGAGATCGAGGAATAGAACTAGGAGGGGAGAGATGAGTAAATCCTTCGCTAGTGTGTCTTATCTAAGCTTATTTGTTGGCCAGTCATAATATAGGGATATTATGTGATATGTTAATTTGTTTAATTAACCCTTATTTTATGGAAGTATTTAAGAATGGCTGCTGAGAACATTAACAATGGAGTGTGTGAGACTGTGGAACAACCTTTAGTCACAAACCAGGAGAACGTACAACAGGAAGACAATATTCCTCCTGTAAAAAACACTACCAAGCAAACGATGAATGATGGAATGTTTAGGAGCTTTTTGCAGTTCATGAAAAATCGGGGCGAGGAGACTCGTGTACAAAATACGGTGGGAAGTGATACCAACGCCATTGATGCATCACAAACCAAGCGATTCAAGGAGTTGGGACCAACAAAATTTATTGGAAAGCCGGATCCGATCAAGGCAAAAACATGGGTCAAGCAAATTACCAAGATATTCGATGTCTTGGGATGCACGGAGGAACAGAAGGTTCCATTCGCTACCTTTATATTCCGCATGAGGCGATTCATCGGTGGAGTCTCGTGAAGCGCACTCTACCTCTTGCCGACTCAATATGTCTTGGGAAACATTTCAGAAACTATTCAATAACAAGTACTTTCCTAAAGTATTCGTCATATGAAGGAGGTAGAGTTTATCAGACTGGAACAAAACAACATGACGATGTCCCAGTACGAGGCGAAGTTTGCAGAGTTATCCAGGTTTGCACCTCATTTGGTCGAAAATGAGGAACAAATGACAAGGATGTTTCTGAGAGGTCTAAAGCCCGAGATTCGGCAATATCTTATATCTCATAAATTTTCTTTATATTAAGATGTTGTAAATAGGGCTCAATTATTAGAGCGAGATAATGAGTATGTAAGCAACCGAGGGACCACAACTGTGGTCATACCGGGGTGACAACATTCATCGAGGCGATGATAACCAACGAGGAGGAAAAACACGAACAAAGGCGGTAACCACTCAGGTGGTCATCGTGGCCATGATAATAGGAGAGGTGAGTCAAGTGGAAATTTCAGAAAGAGGAGATTCAATAATGATGGGAAGACATCAGCAGCAAAGACCAAAGACCAACAACAAATTCTAGGGGAGGAGAACGACCGCCAGTTAGATGTTACAAATACGGGAAAGAGGGACATATCAGCCCAAACTGTCCACAACAATCTAAGGTATGTTACAACTGTGGAAAGGAAGGCCACATAGCTTGGGATTGTTCTGTAGCAAAATCAAGTTCAACGGGGATGATGACTCCAAGGGCTGTCCCGGATAAGTCAAAATCAGCGGTTCTTGGAAGAGCGTTTGTCGTGACTGGCCAAAACGCGAGGAACCCGAATGAGGTGATTACGGGTAAGCTAATCTTGAACTCCTGCGAAGTTTATACCTTACTAGATATCGGTTCTACCCATTCTTTTATCTCTCCTGCTTGTGCTCAACGTTTAAACTTGACTCCGGAGAAATTAGACTTTGATTTATCAGTGGAGACTCCGTTGGGTGAAACTTTCATTACATCCACTATTTATAAATCTTGCTTAATCCAAGTTGGCATTATCACATTACCTATTGATCTTATCTCTTTAAAGATACTTGCTTTTGATGTGATTTTAGGAATTGATTGGTTAACCACTCATCATGCCAAAATTGATTGTTTTCGTAAGGTTGTTAGTTTTCATATTCCTAACCAACCCCGTCCATACTGAATTCAAACAACTAAACCACTAAAATCACCACTATCATATCAAGCCATAAAGCTATTCGTTTATTAAAAAATAGATGTCAAGCTTTCTTAGCCCATGTTATGGATTTGAACAAAGACAAGTCAGATTTGAATAATATTTCTGTTGTTAGAGAATTTCTGATGTATATCCCAAGAACTTCCTTGGCCTACCCCGAACGTGATGTTGAATTCTTTATCACCTTGAACCGTACAAAACCCATTTCTAAAACCCCATATCAAATGGCTCCTATTGAACTTCAGGAGTTAAAAGTCCAACTACAGGAATTGTTAGACATAGGTTTCATTCATCCTAGTACATCTCCTTGGGGTGCTCTTGTTTTATTCGTAAAGAAGAAAGACGGGAGTATGCGACTTTGTATTGACTACCGAGAATTAAATCATGTCACCATCAAGAATAGGTATCAGTTACCTCGCATTGATGACCGTTAGACCGAGTTGCAAGGGAGCACAATTCTTTTCAAGATCAATCTTCATTACGGATATCATCACCTAAAGATTAAAATTGAGGATATTCCAAAGACGCGCTTCGTAACTCCTAAGACGGGCATTATGAATTCTTAGTCATGTCTTTTGGATTGACTAATGCTCCTGCTGCTTTCATGGATATGATGAACCGAGTATTCAAGGAATATTTGGATTAGTTCATTGTTGTCTTTATTGATGACATCCTCATTTATTCCAAAAGCCGTGAAGATCATGAGCACCATTTGAAGCTGATACTTGAAAGGCTTCGTGAAAACAAACTTTATGCCAAGCTGAAGAAATACGAGTTCTGGCTTGAGGAAGTAGCATTCCTTGGGCACGTGGTGTCAAAACATGGAGTATCTGTTGACCCGGCGAAGATTGAAGCAATACAAAGTTGGGAGCAACCAAAGTCGGTGACCGAAGTGCGTAGCTTTCTGGGCTTAGCTGGTTATTATCGGAGATTCGTGGAAGGATTTTCTCGAATCGCTATCTGCTAACTCAGTTGACTCGGAAAGATACAAAATTAGATATAGCGAGGAATGCGAGAAGAGTTTCCAAGAGCTCAAGAGGAGACTCATTTCGCACTGCTTCCGCAATATCATCCGGTACGCGGATGGATTTGTTATATACAATGATGCTTCGTGCAAAGGGTTAGGATGCGTTCTCATGCAACATGGGAAAGTCATAGCCTATGCCTCACGACAACTCAAAGAATATGAGAGAATTATCCTACTCATGATCTAGAGTTAGCAGCGATCGCTTTCACGTTGAAAATCTGGAGACACTACCGTATGGGGAGAAAGTGGAGATCTATCTGAGATCATAAAAGCCTCAAATATTTCTTCACCCAAAAGGAACTCAACATGCGGCAACGACATTGGCTCGAGCTGTTGAAAGATTACGATCATACCATTCAATATCATCCTGGAAAAGCGAACGTAGTAGCTGACGCATTGAGTAGAAGATCATATGCGAGTACGAGTGCGATATTGTCAATGTAAAGGCCCATTCTGTATGACTTGCAAAGGATGGAGGTAGAATTAAAGACTCTAGGGACCCACATGATGATGGCGAATATACGAGTAGAACCGACTTTAATCGATAAAGTTAAAGCTGCTCAAGCTATGGACCTGGAGCTGATACGTATGAAGAAGAAAGTGCAAGAAGGAGCTATTCCAGAAGCAAGAATCGATGAAGAAGGAATACTTAGATTCAACTCCAGACTTTGTGTTCCTAACTATTCTGACTTGAAGCATAGAATTGTGATGGAGGCACACAACACACCATTTTCAATCCATCCTGGGAGTACCAAAATGTATCATGATATTCGACATACATTTTGGTGGAACAATATGAAGAGAGTGATCGCGGAGTTTATCTTGAGTTGTTTAACTTGTCAACATGTAAAGGCGGAGCATCAAGTGCCAAAGGGTCCATTACAACCACTTGAGATTCTGAAATGGAAGTGGGAACACATTACTACGGATTTCGTTACAGGTCTTCCCAAAGTTTCTCAAGGCATAAATGCGATTTGGGTTATTGTTGATAGATTAACCAAGTCTGCCCATTTCTTGCCTATACGAGAGAGTTATTCCCTTTAACGTCTTGCTCGCATGTACGTGAATGAGATTGTGTTGCATGGCATGCCAGTATCCATAGTTTCGGATCGTGACCCAAGATTCACTTCACGATTTTGGGTTAGCTTGCAGAAAGCTATGGGCACGGATCTACGATTCAGTTCGGCATACCATCCTCAAACGGATGGAAAATCAGAGAGGACTATTCAAACTCTTGAAGATCTATTAAGACTTTGTGTCCTAGATTTCAAAGGGAGTTGGGATAAGTACTTGCCATTGGTAGAATTCTCCTACAACAACAGTTATCAAGCAAGTATAGGCATGGCTCCATTTGAGGCGTTGTATGAATGAAAATGTCGTTCTCCAGTATGCTGGGACGAGATGGGAGAGCAACGTTGTTGGGACCAGAATTAGTACGCATGACTACAGAAAAGATCCAAATGATTTGACAACGTATACAAACGACACAAGATCGACAAAAGAATTATGCGGATCTTCATCGAAAAGACGTGGAATTTAATATTGGGGATCATGTATTGTTACGTGTTGCACCATGGAAGGGAGTTACAAGATTTGGGAAGAGAGGAAAGCTCAATCCTAGATTTGTTGGTCCATTTGAGATTCTTGACCAAATAGAAAATGTGGCCTATAGACTCGCATTACCTCCAAGTATGTCTCGTGTTCATAATGTTTTTCACATATCCATGCTTCGTAAATATATGAAAGACCCGAACCATATTATTGCGTTAGAACCAGATGAGATAGCCGAAGATTTAACGTACGAAGAAGTACCTGTTAAGATCTTGGATAGGAAAGAACATGTCCTATACACCAAGGTTATAACACAAGTTAAGGTTTTGTGGAGAAACCATGCTATTGAAGAAATGACCTGGGAGTTGGAATCAGAAATGAAAACTATATGCACTTTTTGTAACCTAGTGATTTTAAATGTGAGCTCTCTTTGCACCTTTGTAGCATAGAAGTACAATGTACATGGCTCCACACACCTTGCTTGGATCTTATTTGATAGGTTCTTCTTGAAATACACCTTCCTTCCTTGTTTGATGCCATGATTTTTGATTGCTGCCCTCACTTCAGTGACATTAATAAATGTCATTCCCAACTCAAACTCAGGATCCTCTATGACATATTCCCTAAATTCTGGAAACCCTTTATGTTCTTGTTCAAGTGGTTTAGGGTCAAACTCATAAAACCTAGGTATCCTTTGCACATCAGAGTCATCATAGTCAGAGGATGAAAATCCTGGTTCATGTGGTTCTTCTTGTGAAGTTTGGGTTTCTGCAGTTTGGTTTCCCTTCCCTTTGTTAGTGGCAAATCTTATTCCTTTTTCAGCTCCTTTTCCTTTGCTTTTCTGTGTTACAGTTACACCCTTCCCTTCCCCTTGTTAGTTTCCCCATCCTCGGTCCCCTAGTCATTGATCACCCTCCGCCCCCATCCTCGGTCCCCCAGTCCGATCACCTCTACCCTCCCAAATTCATCACTCTCGGTCCCCAGGTCGATCACCTCCCCAAATTCATCACTCTTAGTCCCCCCCAGTCTGATCATCCTAATTCCCCTTCCCAATTTCATCATCCTCTTCATCCTCAGTTGATTCTCCTACAGAATTATCCACATAACTTTCATCAGTTGACTTTATTTTATCATATCCAATTGATATCAAATCTCTGCATTCATTATTATTATCACCTTCAACTTCAAAGCCTAAACTTCTACTCCCACAAGTCTAATCACCTCCAAATATATTTCAATTAGTCTACTAGAAGGGATAAGTATACACATTGTTAAAACAACATCATCATTTTCTAACCCCCATAATCCCCTCTCTATATCAGTTGCAGGTGACTAATAATGGAACTTTAGGTGTCCAACTTGACATCCCAACTCATTCCCCATGTTACATATGTCAAGTAAAGAGATGTAATCAGGATGATAGAAATAAAAAACATTATAAGTACCTCCCAAATATTGTTTATGCGGGCTCTCTTCAAAGTGTCCACCATGAAAAAATTTGACTGTAAAATATTCCTTATTGCCTGCATAACCACAAACACAGAGTAAACACTTTCGATTAAATGTGTGGACCACATCATATTTAATTGACTAAAACCCAAAAATTGTAAGAAAATAGTAAAGAATCTTATATATTGATCATCAAAAGTGTAAGACCCCAACTTATTATAAATAAAATCGAATTTCCTCTAATTATTATTGTGAATAATAAGGTATTAATTTGATATAATTATCTGGTTATGGGTAAAATGTGCAAATTTTGCAAAATATGCAAGTGGTTATAAAATAATCATTGTTGTCGGGGAATATTCGTATGACGGTGCAGTCATTTGTGGGCCCCATAATGTAATAAACTGCTTACGATGAAGAAAGCGACAAGTTTGAGTTTTATAAATAACGGCGTAGTTATTACCAAGTTAACATTTGTTGGAATACCCGGTGGTTAAAATACGATACGCTGTGGATGCACAATATTGATGAATTATTGATCCTTACGTGAAGAAGACTACTACTCAATAATTGTTACGAGAGTTCTTGTTCAATATTTTATTTTATTGATTCAATAATTGCCGTTGATATTTTATATTATTGTTGTTTCAATAATTGTTATTGCACAATATTTCCCATTATCAGATCAATAATCCATATTATTTGAATAATATTATTAGATAGCATTATTGACAATGTCTAAAAGTTCATCGAGGAGAGGTTTGGTCACCTAATTGCGCACTCAAGAAGGAGAGAAATTCTTATTGAAAGCCCTCTTTTCTGGGAGCTACTGGTTGTCATAAATGTGATTTTGTAATATTATTTGTGAATAATTAATTATTGATTCATATGATAAGGAAATATTTATTTTATGTGGATATAAATGTTGGATGTATTTATTGTGGTTAAAAATGAAGGAGTTAATGTTGAGGTGTTTTATCAGTATTTTTATCGAAATGGAGGTATTAAAAATTAAACCAAAGATTTTTTGAGATATATTATGTGAGTTATAATTTTTAATCGAATCAGTTGGATCGTTGTAATTTTTGGATATGTTATACATATATAAGTTGAGTATATGTCCACAAATTTTGAACCGTTAAAAATAAACGTATGATTTGCTATGAATTTTAAGAGGTGACTGATTCGGAAATTAGGTTATAAATGATTTTGGTGGAAAATTCTAGAACTGGTGGGCCCCACTTTTGGTTGGTGAAAATGTGCTGAGATTTTTATTCAAATGTGGTGGGTGGGAATAGTAGCAGGTAAAGCCATCAGGTTGCAGGTTAAGTCTGCTTCGACGTGCTAACATTTTCCTATAAATAGAGGGCTAGTTAGAATTGAAAATCACACCAGAAATAAGTTTTCTCTCTTTCTCTCTCTAGATTATTGAGTGTATTTTGTGAGTATTTAGATACTTTGTGAGTTTCTATTCATCAGTGCAAGTTTCCTTCAGCCTTATACCAATATTTCGATCAGAAGTACTGATATTTTGAGGTAAGGGGTGTTATATTTTTCTTAAAAATGATATTTTCTTCAATATCATTATACCGAAATGTTAGTATGAACTTTTTATCAAATTTGGAACTTTTTGTGTCAGGGTTACTATTCACGTATACGGCACTATTCACGAATCTGAGACTATTCAATTTAAAAATGAAATTTTCTTCTTTTTGTCCAAGATGTCTATTATGGTTACTATCTTTGATTGTATCCATGTTTTGATATTTATTCTTGAATTTTGCTTCAAAATTGGTTATTATGGAGTATTATTGATCTTGGATAAACTGTTATACGAATCCTTACTATTTGTCCTTCTGTCTCACTAGATTCGTTTTTTTAAAAAAAAAAAATATTTTTCATCATCCTCAGTCCTAAATGATGATATTACTGAATATCTTTGGCCTGTAGTGCAAAGATGAATGATTAACTGATGAATATCTTTGGCTCATAGCGCGAAGATGAACAGGTGTTGAGATGAACATGACCAACTGGTGATACAAATGAATATCTTTTTACCTGTAGTGCAAAGATGAATATTGATTAAAGATGTATATTAATTGTTGTTACATGGATAAAATTGATGATGGACTTTTAAATCTTAGAAGATAGTAGAACTCATTCTCTACTTGACTTTTCTAATGGATTGTCATTGCTCACTGCAATTGTTGATCTAAAACTTGTTGTCTATTATATTTTATCAGATTTTTCCCTGTTGAAAACTAATGATAATTTGTTGTATATTATCTTAGTCATAATATTCTTTACTGGGCTAGTTGAGCTCACCCTTTTTCTTTTTGTTCCATTTTTCTCAGGAGGTGAGAACATAGCAGGAACTAGTCGGGGTACGGAGTGATGGTTCTAGAAAGATGTTTTAGCAGTCCTCACTATTTCTGTAAAATAGTGTTTGAATAATTGTAATGAGGACTTAATTGAGTGTGGATATTGTCTAGAAGACAATATTTGTATTTAAACTCACAGTATGTGTTGTCGTATTTTGCACGACAATTGTATTATTGAAGTTGTAGTTTGCTTTATGTACCATGTATTTGGCGACTCAGAATGGGTGTTGTATACCTATTTTGGGGGCGTCACAAAAAGGGTCCACTGCCCAAATTTATACTATTCAATGATGGATACCATTACAGTTTACAACAAAAAAAAGTCAATAAACTACAAAAAGAAACAAAATAAACTACAAAAATAACACACTAAACTACACCAGCCCATTATTCAAGATATTCTTTGAAGCACTTATGTCTTCTGAATCCCTTAAGAATCACGAATCACTCATTATTCCACTTGTCCTTCAGATCACGAACCCTAGCCCAAGTGATTTGGGGATATCTGTCTGATAACCAACATGAGCAAATATCCAGTGTAAATGTAACTTCAATTTGGCATAAATATAAACTACCTAGCTTACCCATCTGTAATAAACATTACAACCTTAGTCGGTCACTTTTGACTAGTTAATTGACGAAAATGTGCTTTCTGTTACGTTCAATTGAAGTTTGAGGTGTACTTAGACACTTTTTTCAATTTGGGGTGCAAAAGTTAACATGAGTATAAAGTTTGGGATGCAAATTATCTTTTATTCGCTTATATATGGACATTTTTTGCTGATGCATGGACCAATTTTACTGACGACGCGTGAAGAGAGTTGAACTAAATTTAGACTTCGAACAAGGTATTCAGATCAAACACAAAATTTAAAAATAGAAGGCACATCTGCAACAGCTGGGAAACCATGGTTTTCGATCACCCAAACCATAAAGGACATTCGACAGAAAAAAAAACCTTGCATAAATCCTTACCCAAACCCAATACAACCACATCAGCCACAAATCGAAGCATCATAGACCCAAATAACCAAAGCTCCAAAGCAGATCCAAATTGGGTGGGCTGGTAGAGGAGGAGGATAAGGAGATCGATGTCCGGCGGTGGGTTGAACATGGAAGAAGAATTGAAATCAAAACCAATAAATCATTTACTAAACATTAAAAATCATATTGATAAATTGGAATTAAACATTACACCACAGATTTGCCATATATCCATCGAAGTCACAAACATATAATCCAATTTGAACAACCCAGATTAAATAAACAGTCATACGTGATTTAATGGAAGATATAGATAATAACAACACATGAAATCAGAAGGGAGAACATGACACCAAAACACAAACCCAAATCAGATATCTAAAACAGAATAAAGAAATAAAATAGAATCATGCCGTCAAAAACAGGCTAGGGATCATAATAAAGGAAACCCAAATCGGCAGCAACACATAGATAAACATCAAACCCCGAGCAAGCTAAAATGGAACACCAAACGCCCAAAATCCAAATCCCAAATTCTGACAAAATCACCGCCATACTAGAATCCAGATTCCAAAAATAGCAGCCAAATCCAACACTCTAAGGCCAAATCCCACGAAAAGCCTCATCCTACACAACTTACCAGATCATATTCAAGCTCTGAAGCATGGGTGGATTGCAAGAAGGAGGGGTCAAAAGAGGGCAATGGTGGAGAGATGACAGAAGAATGAAGAAGGCGGAGGAGGATCCAAGCCCAAAATCACTTCAACCAAACACACTACAACCAGATCCCCAATATCCATAACTCAAATCCAAAATCTCTTCTACTCACAAAAGAAAATGGAAAATCAAATCTAGATCTGATTTTGTGTTTAACTCTTTTCAGTCCTTGTCAGCAAAATTGGTCCATGTGTCAGCCCGTTTGTCTAGGTGGCAAATCTGTTAATGGGAGGGGCATAGTTGACCCTAGTTTTGTAACGTCAAATGTACTTTTGGAAAAAAAAAGTTCAGGGTGTAAGTGGGGCGATAATTTTATCCTTTTATTTATTGTCGACGTCGGAATTTTTATTTGTCTCTTTCTGTTATTGTCTTTTGGTGTTCTCATGTTAGGTGAGATTTATTTGAAAAAACAAGTTTGAAAAGGTCCGACATGTATATGTCGACGATTTAATTATAAGAGTCGCCAGTTGGTATTTTTAAATGGTTGCACCAACTCAACCGAGAAATGGTTTGCACATAGACCTAATGAAGTGACACTATTTAACTGGTCTGCAAAACCAAAATTCATTAGGGTCCGGGGGCTTGATTAAGCGGAGGTAAGGTGTTAGGCACCCCTCGACTTTCGTGGTGACACAGTTACCACCACTCTTCAGTTTAAACTTTTATCTGAATGTGTGTATGTAGGTCTATGTGTTGTTGTCTGGAAGTAGTGCTATGCCTCGTTTGCACCTATATACAAAGGATTTGAATTTTGTATAAAAGTTCAATTTTAACGAAATATGACAATGATGTTTTGTAAAATAGGTTTTTCAAACCCTTATGCTCAATAATAATTGAGGCCTTTAATACTTCCATTTTAGTATGTGTTTGGCTTGATTGCTTTTATTATTTTCGAGATGCGAGACATCTTTGAGAAAATAAGATACATAGCAACGCCGAACTCCTTGTGGGCATGAAAGTCATCTAAGGAAATTCAGACATCGTGAATAATTTACAAGCTGGCTGCAGCTGAAAATGTCCATCACGAGAACTGAATCTAGATTCAGGAAGTGAATCTGTGATCACATGATTCCTAGGCTCACATGATGGTGCAATATGTACAAAAGCTGTAAACAGTTACATATATATATATATATATATATATATATATATATATATGAATAATCAATCGCCACGAAGTCCGGGAAGGACGTGAAATTTAAATATATATATATATATATATATATATATATATATATATATATATATATAAAAATTATAAAAAGGCCACGAAATGTTCTTCCAGCTCGACTGAATGTAAATATATATATGTGCACATATATATATAAAAGCGGTAAATGACCACAAAGTGAACTCCAGGCCTAACAGAAATCCTAGGCTCAATCGAACAGAGTTCGATAATAGTATATATATATATATATATTTATATATACAAAAAAGCGGTAAATGCACCTGATATGTGTATCCAAGCTCAATCGAGTCGAATCCGAGAATATATATATATAAGCAATAAAAGCCACGTATCGACGATCCGGGCATACGCACACAACACGACTCTAAACGTGAATAAGTATGTGTGAATTAAAGTGGAGAAAGGCTTTAAGAAATCTGAGATGTCTTATAGTGGGCTGCCAAGAAGACTTCAGATAACTTTAAATGAATGACTACTCGGTTTCCATCGATAAAATATAGCAAAACACATGCTCACAGGTGTTTGGAAAAAGAAACCACTCAATTTAAAGTGTGTACAAAGCAAAATGGACATGGCTTCCTCGCCTTTTCTCTTCTAAAATCACTATAGAAGTGTGTATAGAGTGAATTGGGCAGGGCTTCCTCGCCTTTTCTCTTCTTAAAATGGCCACCCCAAGCCTTCTATTTACAGAGGGGGGAGTCGCGGGTCTACCTACGGAAGCCACAGGTGCACATGCGGCTGTTCGAGGTGCCCCGGGCTCCGTGAACCCCACCATCTCGAAGTACGTGCACTCAAATAACGCGTTATTCGCTTAAACCTTCATAACTTTCAATCCGAGAGTCCGATGGAAGCGTGACATACCATTCCAGAAAGCCCTTTCCAAGAGCTACGCAATAAAATAGGATTTATCCTTTTTTGATTTCGGGAAGATGGGTCCATGACTAAAATAGCATTTTTAGGTCTCCGTCAGGTAGTCTGTTGAGCTGTTTTGCGTAGTTTGTGCTCGAAAGTTAAGATATGGTTCTTGTGGGACTTCTTTTGAAGACGTTTGAGTTGAAATGAGTTGATTTGAGTTTGAGTTGGCAAAATGATCATTTTGCCCTCTAGGGGTTGTTTCTGACTTTGGCGTAGTTGTAGCTGTCTTTTCCCAGGGTTATCTCTGAGATTATCATGCTGTTGACTCTGAATATCCTCAGGGTTATCTCTGAGGTTGGTTTGACCTGTCGGGGTTAACTTCAGGCATTAAACTTGATCTCTCGGGGTTATCTCCGGGCTTGGAACTAATGTTGTGGTCCTCTAGGGTTCTCTCTGGAGTGTGAAACAGACGCTTTTGTCCTCCTGCATAGTCAGTAACATGAAAAAGAAATTCTGAGTGTCTACAGATGCCCCTCTTTATAATGTTCATGCAATGCAATGGAATAGACATGATAAAGATTACTAGACACTTAAAATATTACAAGGTATTTCTAATGATGCAAATCGCAATGTAATAAATGTTAAAATGCTCTCACAAATCGCAGTTCCCAAATTGCACATCGTATTTTGCACTTCATATTTTGCACTTCGCATTTGGTCAATCTCACTTCTCAATTCACACATCGTATTTCGCAAATCGTAATTCGCACATCGCACTTCGCACATCACACTTCGCAAATCGCTTTACCTTTACCGGTTATTCCTGATGCCTATGCTGGTGTTGACTCCAACGGTTTGGCTTTTTGTCAGTGTTATCGATGCCTATTTGATGAAGATTAATTGATATATTTTCTACATCTATGTTGAGGATGACGTTCTGAAATCATCGGAACTTCCCGATGTATACGTTGGCAGTTTGACAACGGTGCCTACCCTTTTGGTAATTTGACAACGGATCCTACCCTGCTGGTAGTTGACTACGCTGACATCACCCAACTATTTTGATTCCCATTCGAATGGTGGTATACAAAGCTTTCATCGCTGAATTATATGGATGTTATGCTAAATTGATGCCAATGGCTTATAATACCAAATGGTGTCTGTGAAATTTTTTCTCTAATCTAGGCATTTAATGTGCACGCATATTTAAATCTACTTGAGATGCATGCTAAGCCTTGATGGAGATGTACGCTGATGTAGCACTTTTGCACATGTGCAAATCGTGCATGATGTGATGACCTAGATTTATCCTTATGAGTCTATTGTCCTTGGTTTATGCACATTTTAAATTGTTTGGAGTAGAAACGTACCTTACCCTTTTCTGAGGCGATTTGGAGTTTCTTTTTGCTGTTGGGTGCTTGTGCCCCATTCCCTTGTGTTTTTGATTCGCAACCCGACTAGACTAATGACCTAAGTGTCGCTGACATCCCTGAAGGGTGCGGCTCATTCTTTCACTGCCCAACTTTGAACTTCGGTGTAGAGGCCTCAACTTGTGAGGAATCGACGCAGGTTAACATATTTGATGGTGTAGATTTTATTCGCTAGACCTTTCGTCGTTGGCCTTCTACTCTTAAGTTAAGGGATTTTAAAAAAAAATTCCCCTTCTTCTGTAGGGGCAAGCTTATGTCGCCATGATTTCTTTCAGGAGTTCTCCCCTTTCTTTTGATGAGAGGCTTGATCCCGCCTTACTCTTTCCATTTCTTGGAATTGGACAATGCCCCAGTCCTTTCGCATGTTGTTGCCGGGGATTCATATGAGAAACTCTCTTTATTGACTAAGTCGCGAGTGAGTAATATCATGCACATTAAAAGAGAAAAATGCACCAAAAGCTTGACGGGTTGGCCGTCAGGATTAGTATACTCTCGTGAATAAGGCATTTGAAGTACAAGTTATGAAATGGAATGAGTTATGAAATCTCAAAGAAATTTTAAAACATCCATGGTCATTATACATGGGTAGGATTAAATTCAAAAGACTTATCTCCCTATATCAGGGATACTTCATTTTGCTCTAGACGTTATTCTTCGCAGAATTGACTTCATATGACACACGCACTATGAGTGACGCAACTCTTAGCAGGGGCTTCACTTCTATGCTTTCACAAATTTTCTTGATTCTCGCTCTTTTTTTCTCTCGCCTAACTTCTCTCATTTTCTTAGGCTATTCAGAATTACCCATTGAACGAGTTTTGGACCAATGACTCCCAAACCAGAGGGCTTTAGGGCACTAGGTGTTAAGACACCCCTTCGGGTTTACTGGCTCGAGTAATAAAGGCCACGTTTCGAGATAAGTCAGGCGATCACTCTATTCGCTTCTTTGCCTGAGTTTAATAGGTACGTTTTCTTAGGCTCTAAGTCACCCATATAGGTAGCGTTAGGCCGGTGACTCCCAAACCAGATGGCTTTAGGGCACCCGGTATAAAGGCACCCTTCTAACTTAATTACTCGAATAACCTATGCCACGATTCAGATCTGCTCAGGTTTAGCCTTTTCTTTTTTCAATGCTCGTTTTCTTAGGCACCGAGTTACCTAATGTAAAGAGCGTTGGGCCGATGACTCCCAAACCAGATGGCTTTAGGGAACTAGATGTAAAGACACCCCTTAGGCTTAATAACTCGAGCAGCCTAGGCCACGATTTTAAACATTAGGCTGGTGACTTATCTTTTATCTATTCATTAATTGCCATTATTTTTGCCATAGCTTCATACCCCATAACTAAGAGTCCGGGCAATCGCTAAGTGCAGACATGCATATAAGGTCAATCATGTTCTAAAAAATGCTTTGAACTAGGATGTCATGCCCAATCAAAAGGGTGTAATATTCTGTCAGGAATAAGCATGTGGTATTCCATATATGATTTGATTATGATATATATATATATATATATATATATATATATATATGAATGAATATGCAAGTATGCTTGCATTAAGAAAAGCTATAAAGTCCCTTGATAGATAATAGAAATATGTGTACAAGGACTTAGAATGAATTGATCAAATATGTTTGGTTGATCCTATATAAGCAAAACAGCTTTGTAAAGTCCTTAAAAAGAAATGATGTACAAGGACTATAAATATAGAAAGATCAAGCATCTTAGGTTGATCTTATGATGTAATAGATAGTCCTATCTGATCGTCGAGCACTGCACCAGAAATCGTAGTCTGCCAGGAGAACTCGAGAGCTGTCGAGGCAGAGTCGTAGTCTGCAAGATAGTAGATCTCAGAGTTCATAGACTGCCAGGAGAGACAAGGAAGGATCATAGTGTGTCGAGTAGAACTTCCTCGTAGCCGAAGTCTGCTGAGGAAGTCATGTTCAGAATCATAGAGACAACTGCGCCTAAGTTTAAGCGTAACATCCGCCAAGCCAAGTCGTAAACGATACTACACTCGGAATCGTAGAGTCTACTGATGCCGAAGCCAAGTCAAGCATCGTAGACTACACTTTGAGTCGTAGAGTCTATTGATTACATGTATAGATCGTAGTCGAGCAAGATCAGATGAATACATCGAGCACAAAGACAGAAATCGTAGAGTGTCAAGATCTGATCCCGAAGTCGTAGAGTCTGCACAGCCAAAACTGAATCATAGAGTGCAGAACTACGACCTCAACAGTTGTACTCACAACGCCAAGGCAAAATCGTAGAGCAAATATGATTCTCAAATGAGCACTCCCAGAATATCCAAAGGAACCAAGCCTCTGGTTCAAGCTGCTGTGTTACATCCAAATTGAAGGAAACCAGAGAGCACTCCACGAATGGCTTGCAAGCTAACAGAAGATCTAAGCACCAACCTAATCAGCATCAAGATTAAGTTGTGAAGCCATTCGAGATGAAGTCTTCCATAAGGAGATCAGAAGAAGACTTCATGAATCGCGTTTAGGAAAGTCGGCAAGTGCAGAGCTATCAAGCGCATGTAAGACAACGATCTTGGAAGCAACCTGGATCGTAGCGTTTGCCAAACAAAAAAAGAAATGATGAAGTACATACAGAGATATTTGGATGACTTCAAGAACAAGGCTAAAGTGATTAAGCATTGGGTCAGTCCATTGATGATAAGTGAACGGGAGATCACAAGGAGAAAGCGAGCTGGACACGCCACAAATCTGAAGTGTCTTGCTATTCAGAAGGGGCCAGAGTAAAGAAGTCAAGTCATCAGTATCTGAGAACTGTTGAGGCAAACAGAAGTGTTGAAGCATTGTACAAAAGAAGAAAGAGGTGTTCTATATTTAAGATCCAATCAACACTCTTCAAGATCGTAGTGTTGTCTCTACCAGTCAACATGACACTATGATCAGGTCCTTGAAGACATGCATCAGAATCATAGAGTTCGAATAGCTGAAGACTGAAGCATTGGCAACGGTTCAATCTGAAGGGTAATATTCAGACTAATGCTTATTGAGAGCATCGATGCAAAAGGACAACCTCTGATCGAGAAATCAGAAGGAGGAAATAAAGTCTTCAACCTGCCCAAGACATTAAAGTGATATATCTCACAGGGTAGGTGAAACAGTAGACTGCAGTATCAGAAAGTCAGAAAAAGTTATCATGTCACATCTGCAATCTGCACCAAGCAACTCGAGATCTGTGAAGCATTTCAAAGAGCTTTCAACAGCTACTCTCCAATGGGAAGATTGGGAAGGAGTATAAATCTGCTAGAGCTTCAAAGATCAAAGGTTGCTGGAGTTGTCGAGTTTAGAGTAACGGTGGACTGTTCTAAACCATGTAAGATAGTGAGTCCGAAGGCTCACTCTACGATCCACCAAGAACACTCAGAGACATACAAAGAAAGATGTAGAAGTGAGAGTTCAACTACATGAAGAGTGTTCTGAACTGTCGAGAGAAAGAAGAGCATTAATAACATCTTGATGTCCATCATGGGAAGACTCTAAGTACCATAGAGAAGACCTCATAGTCATCTTAGCAAGTCCATCATGAGAAGGCATCATGTATCAAGAAAGGAGATCACAAACGTCATCATGGTGGCAAGCATGAGAAAGTTTCCAAGTACCTAGCAGAAGAGCTTACAGTCATCTTAGAAACCCATCATGTACAGCCATCACGTATCAAGAGGAATAATCTTCAAGGCAGTTCATCAAGGGATCATCAGAAGAGGTTGAGTAACTGAAGAAGCTGATTATCATGCAACACTCAACTGCACTTCAAGGATAATCACGTCAAACTGCTAAGTACAGAAGATGTTCAAAGCATAAAGACATCTTAGCAGCTCAGCACCAACTCCAACAAACAAACATACAACTTAACGAGAAGTCAGGGCATGATGGGTCCTTGTCCGGAGGGACTAGATGAAGTTCCAAGCCTACTGGGCTTGAAGAGTTCCTAGGGAACTAGAGGAGTTCCAAGGCTACTGGCCTTGAAGAGTTCTTAGTGAACTGAAGTCCCAAGGCTGCTGGCGTTGAAGGAATCTTAGTGATTCAGGGTGTTGCCATTCCTTTGTGGAAATCCTGCTAGTTGAAAGCAGAAGAGTGGATTAGGAGCTTGAGTCTCTGAACCACTTAAAATCCCTTATGTCTTTTACTTTATGTCATTTACATTGTCTGTTAACTGCTATAACTGCTATGTATGTTTTAACTACTTACCATTGAACTAACTCTATGAACAATCACTACTAGAAAATCAGCCTATAGCGACGGTCACCGACCCTAGCTATAGGTCATGGCAAAATCGTGTATTTTCTCTTTACCACCAACATTTGAGAGTTATTGCTACGGTCATGACCATAGCTATAGATGTCTATAGCGACGCTAGGCGACCGTCGCTATAGGTCTGTGTTTTATAAAACACTATAGCTACGGTCGATGACCGTCGCTATAGCCTTTTTATATTTAAAAAAAATTAATTAATAATGCTCATTTATTCAACAAACACAAATACAATATAAAATAAAATATAAAAAATATTATATACATCATTTAAAATCATTTGCATTACAACATTACAATATAAGAAGAGATATTTTACAACATTACAATCATTCACAATACAATCATTACAACATTACAATCATTACAATACAATAGTTTAGTTACATATTCTTGGAGCAGCCTCAATAGTCCATATTCTTGGAGAAGCTTATAGATGGAGCCACCAGAAATATATTCCAAATATATATAAAGTTTATCATCCACCTGTTCAAAAATCACAAGTTTGGAGTAAGACTATAAAATTGTAAGTGTCAAACGAAAATAATACTATTAGATGTGCACATTACTGCTTAACAACTACAATAATACAATAAACCATACAAAAATTTACTGTTATTGTGAGTGCATTAGACATACTAATAAGTTTGTTCAAATTTATCAAATAAACATAGAAATCTCAAGTCTCTTAATTATTCTGTTTTGAATAATAACTAATAAGAGAGTAGAATCTAGACATTTATAAATGATTTAGAAGCTGAAAAATGCATTTGGCCGTGTAGAATAATGAACCCTTGGTGTACACTGCCTCAAACTCAAGTACCCCAAAAGTACCACTAATTAACCTACACATATGTAATTAATACTTACCCTGCCTTAATAAATAAATCACCAATATTTTCTTCAATTCCATCCATATTAATTTGTACCAATATTACTTCCTCGTCTCCATTTTCCTTTCTCCATCCTCTCCTCTCCTCTCTAGATCTGTCCAAAACATTAAATTTCTAAGACTCCTTAGTCTCGGTTTCATCACCACCTAAATTAACCCGTTGCATGTACAACAATAATAACACAATGTGTGCAAGGTGTCACAGAGAGTGAGAAAACATGTATATGCATTCATGTGCGTATGCACTTATGGTACCTCTTCGAACTGCATAATTGACTGTGACCCCCCAGCAGAATCCAGTGGAAAAATGTTATAGGGAGCATAAATTTCCTTCTTTGCTTAGACATCTTTTGCCGTGACAATAATCTGCTTATCAAGTTATATATTGCTTAGCTCCCAAAAACAACTAACTGTCTGTTATAGATTCTTGATATACATAAATATACACCATTTAGCAATTGCATACAATGAATAAATATAAATAGAATTTTCCATTATCTGTTTATGGCTTGCTTCCCTCACATTGAGCAATTTACCTCTCAACGGAAAAACACCATAATAATATCAGTATTCATTATCAAGATCTTACCTCTTCACTAACAGGAGTCAACCTTAGTTCTGAATAGCCCTCTGCTGCTTTAGGAGAAGTATCCTCGGACTCAAATCCTGACTCAGTTGCGGGTGTCTCTGTCCCCCTTACCTAAATCAATGTCAATAAACTTAACCTATATTTTAATGAAAAAATCAAAAAGAAAAAAGAATTTCTATGAAACACAAGTTAAAATGGTCAAGTAGAGCATACAAGTGGAAAACAAGGGTTACTGACGCCTATTGATGTACCCTCACTGTTTGATATGTTTTGTATCTGCCTGGAACATTGTACTTCACTGCCAAAATCCATCTGCATGAATAGTAATATAAGTTTTGGAATATAAAAAATCAGGAAATTGCATATGTAAAGTAGTAATTCATTACTTTAGATATATTAGGATCCTTCCATGGTCCTTTATCATATCTTAAACAACCTCCTTGATCTGCACATGTACAGCTACCACCTAAAAACTCTAGCAACTCACTAAGAATCACAAACATAGCTTTAAAGTTATGAAATGGTAAGATTACTGAATGAGAAACAATTTCATGAACACCAATTCCATGACCAAAAACTTTCTTAGTAACCTTGGATCAGCTATTTTAAGCAATATAGAAACAGCTCTGAAACCACATAATGGAAAGGTGTGTAATTATTATAAGCCAGTTACTGCTGTGCAAATTTTACAGACTACTTTACAGGCAAAACCAATTGTTGATACCTCAGGATAATTGTCAGTGTCAATCAACCTCAGCTTGTCCATGACTTCCCGAGCAGCACCGCCGAACTTTCTCAAATCCTGAATAACAGAGGATATAGAAAGCATAAACAACGTAGCATATAGAAATAGCTCTGAAAAATTCCCTACTTGACCATAAATATTTATTTGTATAGAACGAACAGAAAAATACCAAGCCCTGAACATCTAAAATAGTTGTACTTGAATCTATGTGTCTATTTGCAGCAACTGAGCAGGCTGGAAACCTAATGGAAAGAGTCTTTTCAAACTCCTGCACATGGTGCTTCACTAACCGATCCCAAGATGTCACCTGCACAAGCTTACTTGGATCAACTTTACCAACTCTTTCAATGTTAATAGGCCTTCCATCCTTATCAACACCATGATACTAAATTTAGTAACAATGGACCCTCAATCCATCTTAACAATACCAAGCATATTCATTAATAGTTCAATCATAATAGCCCAAGCATGCCAATAGTACTAACTAATTTTATTTTCCTGAAGTTCCGAGTTATGTTTATTCAAAATTTCTTTATTTCACTTCACTTATTCAAACCATAATGACTTCATTGAGTCTAAGTTCTTTCACTTCGAAAGACTTACTGTTACAGGAGATAATCATAAGTTCTAGTATACATATATACAGAGGATAACATTGAAGTAGTGCTTTGAAGTTTGAACCATAGCATAATGAATTGTCATTGCCTAAAGGGTCTATCAGCAATTCAACATCCACATGTTAATCGACAGGTGAGGCACCCAATTATCTGAACAAGCTAACCAAATGATTTGTACAAATTCAATGAGTTAATGAGAACAAAAAATTGATACGACATACCAAGCCACAATGGAGGATAGCACATCAAACGAATAGCAAAAAGAATATCACCAAACAAGATTACCTCTAAAATAGTGTCAGTTCCAAAGTCTCTTTTCCATTGAAGCATGTTAGCCTACATGCACTTTGCTTGCTCTATATCAAACTTCCTGGCTTTCAAGAACCTATAAGCAATGTAATTTTTGAGAATGAAGTTTTATACCTGACTAATGCCGCTAATAGACCGACAAGGAATAATACAAAGGCCAAATAGATATTTAATGCAGACATAGTAGCTCCTGCTTGCTCTTGTGCAGTGCTGAAGAGGCGAGAAGTGAAGAATAAACAAACAATTTCTAAAAATCTTACAGAAGATTATCGCATAATTAATGCATACTCGCTAACCCCCTTATACCGGAAAAGCTTTAAGGAGCAGATATAAAAGTTATAATCAACAAGTATACCCTAAATTTTACACCAAAAGAAAATGACTCGCATATAGCAGCACGTTGTGACTCGCATATAGCACCACAGTGGCTCACAAAACACCCCATAGAAGGGTGTCCCAAAATTAGTAAATTTAGGACTTGTTAGAAGGAGGAGAGAAATAGAGGAAATCATAACAACTAAGGGACAAATAAAATTGAAAACCTAAATAATGAAATTATACCTGCTCAAACAGCCGGTAAAAATGATGCTTCAAGATGGACGGAGAGATGGAGTGAAATGAAGTCCGACGAACACGAGATGCAGAGTTAATGAGATGGACAGTCCGAATGCTGAAGATGTTGATCGAGTGACTGAGATGAACCCTCGTTATTACCTACGCCTCCCCTTATGAGATCGAGTGACTGAGAGGAAGCTGGACGGAGAGATCGACTGAATGAGATGAACCCCTTTAACCCTCGTTCTACACCTCCCTTATGAGTTATGAGTTATGAACCTCGTTAAAATCCCAAAAAAAAAATTCTATACCGACGGCCAAACTGTGACCCTCGTAATAGAATACCATCAGAAGCCTATACCGACGGTCAGAATTAGACCATCACTATATACATATATAGCGACGGTTCCGCCCCGACCGTCGCTATAGATAGATTTTCTAGTAGTGAATGTATGTATGATTATGAATATATCAATGAATGGGATCTTTTACTTATTCCGCTGTGCTTAAAAAGATTCTTATGTTTTTCATATACTAAATTATGAGCAATACAAAATAAACCAGAAAAGTATTTGAAATTAAAAGGATCTATTCAACCCCCACTAGATCTATCAGTGTACTCTTCGGGAACTAACAATTGGTATCCGAGCAGGTTCTCATGCTACATTCAAAAGCCAATCGTTTTAAGTCTGATCTCAGGCACAAACATTGTTCTAAACTTAGTTTAGTATAAGTTACTTGTTATATGCAGATGATCTCACACATTAGAAATATTGTGTACATGTAAATGTGTATATACCATGAAGCTGCTCAGATTGGTCCATGTTCTCGAGTATTATATCAACAAGACCAATCCTTTGTACGGCAATCGATCTTGTAGTCCAAAGACCGACGAGATATAGCCCAAGAGACATCAACAACAAAGAGTCAAGCATCCACCAGCCTGAACGATGAAAAGGCCATACATGCTAAGAAATGTTTATCCAGAGAAGATAGAAGATCTTCTCAAACATGTGTCTGGCCAACCAGCAGCTGGGTACAAACTTTGTGAATCGAAGGATATCAAAGAACCAAAGATGCTGAGATTCTCCTAGCCTGCATCTTTAAGACCACGACTAATTGATTAAAGGCCAACAAGAGCAACAAGCTGTCAGGAGTAAATGTGAAGCTATGTACATCAATGCCTAAACTCAGTATATTAAAGATAAATGACTGTTAAGAAATCGACAGTAAAAAGGTACGGTTCCTCACTATTATAAATATATACATCATGAATGCACCTCCTTATGAACTATAACAGTATTCTGTCAAGGAGTCATAATCTACCTAAAAAGGTGAAGAGAGAAAGTACCCTAAGGTTGGAAACTCAAATGCTTATAAACTTTTTCTCCATCCAAATTTTAGGTTGAAGATGACATCTTGAAGGAAATCTGAAATGGGTCATAAGAGCATCACAAGTTAAATTAATTCTATGTGAAGTAATCTTTGCTAGTGGGTTGGTATGTATGTACAAACCTATGTTCTAAGTGTTTGACAACACACAAAGAATGATCAGTTCTATAAGAGTATCTTGATGATTGATAGAAACTAATCAGCTCCATGAATCAACCAGATACATCTAAATCATAGAGTTGATTCTCACTCTGTGAACACTTAAACCTTGTGAACATAACCCTGCAAATGATGAAACCATCAAAGAAAAAGAGTGTGTTTTAAAATGATGAAAATTACACACACTCACAATCATGCATCTTAAAATGTATTATCTAAAACTAGTGGCATGCATGAATATGACTGGTGGTGATAAATGTGATGATTATCTAAATATGAGGAACAGGGGTTTAGAAAACTAACCTAGCAGGTCCCATTTAATTATGGGTACCAAAAATAGAAATGTATTTAACCTGCATGTACTTAGTCTGTCTGACCACACTAAGGAATGCTGAAGCAGAAGACTTCAATCAAGAAGACTCAACCAGCATAAGGCTAAGGACTGTTCAGAAATGATTCTGAGAAAATTCCTATATGTCCAAGCCTATTCTTGAAGACCAAATGAAAGCTAACTCGAATGAAGCTCATATGGTCGCTTAATCAGAGTATGGAAGCAAAGCCATGCAACCAAAGATGAAAAGGGTCTTATATGCTCAAATCAGGCAAATCATGCTATATGAGAAGAATCCTCAAAGAAGCTCACATCAGAGGATCATCAAGCAACAGTCAAGAGGAACTCATTACGGGAGCAAAACTTCACACGCACAATACTGTCAAAGAAGACTACGTTCGTAGTGCTGTCAAAAGATCATAGAGTGATCAGTCCTGAAAATATCCATGTCTACGATACAAGGAAATCTAAGTCATAATTGTGATTCCAGTCAGAAGGAGACATGCGAGGCTACCTTCAAATGAACCTAAAGTAAAGGGAATCACATCTATCTGGGAAGACAACATCAACCATGGGGAGCAGTGATCTATTGAGAAACCACAGCACTGAGTCTCAAAACTTTGTGGCTGATGAACCAAATGAAGATCCATAGTCAGTAGGAACGTCTCAAAATGTACTACTGATAACTTATCAGCCACCCAATTCAAAATCGTGGAGTGCCTACGATCAAACATCAGATCGCAGTGTAGAAGCAGGAGAACACCACGATTACAACAAATGCAATTGTCCTAAGTTGGTAGAGGACTTCCCCAACAGAAAAGGTCAAAAGAGATGTCAGGGCAAATAAGTCCTAAAGTACTTCATCTGGAAAGCGCCTCAGGGACAAACCTGACCCTTAGCTCACTCTTAGAGGTTAGCCCTTCCTGAGCTACCTTAACCCAGAAGAATTGCTTGATCAAATTTATCTCAAGGACCAAGAAAGTCAACGGTCGTAGAGTAGAGTTTGAGAGAACTCAATGATCGTAATGTAACTTCAACGATCGTAGTGCAACCTCAGCGATCGTAGAAGCAGACTCGACGATCGCAGTCCTACCAGAGTATACTCCAGTTCACGAGGAGCTTGAGAAACGGGACAATTGCTCAACCATTCAGATTATGAGGAGATAAGTTTGGATATATCAGTGATCAAGCTATTCAGTTTCAGGATGAGGATTAATATCAAAACCACCCATTGCAATATCTCACAATAGTTGATCGTTGAGTCAACAGAGGAAAACATAGAGTCCATAGCTGTCTTACCATGCTACTCTACGAATCAAAAGGTCAACGGTCAATCCACGTCAATTAAACGTCCACTCTCCTAAAGGAAATATCTAACTGAAAAGTTATGGGGAGTTACAACTCATTACTGGACTTCGTGCAACCAATGGTTGGTTGACACATCACTGATTGTGCAGAGTTAGAAGGAACTGTCATTAAGAAAAATTTGAAATCTACAAATAGTCATCTGAAACCATCGAACCTTTCCCATTTTCAAACCCTAAAATCCTCTCAAAAGCCAAAATCAATTAACCTTCCAGAGTCTTGCCCAAATCACAATCAGTCATCTCTCAAAAACCCCTCTAAATCAAACACCCATATTCCTTGAACTACTCAAATGGAAAACTGGCGAGTAATCACTAGCATTCAACTCGGAACCAAGTCATTTGAAAAATCCAAAAAGAAGTTCAGAGACATTCTCGAACTTGTGAAGAAAGCTGGATTCTCAGAATGTCTTGAGGCTAGCACTCGAGTATATACTGAACTGATCAAGGAATTCTACTCAAATGGATCCATAAACTCCGGAACCCTCTCTACCAAGATCAAAGGTCAGTCTCTAAAGCTGAGATCTTCTGACTTCAATTAATGCTTAGGCGTTCCTGACCAAGGACTGAAGAGCCTTGATGATATCGATACAGAACAAGCAAAGGAGATCATGGGGTACCAAAGGAACCCTAATTTAAAAGACATGAAGAAGAAGGAGTTTCCAGAGGAATACGAGTTCTTTGCTGAAATAGTTGGAAAATGCATACTATGCAAGGACACTGCACACGACACGGTGCTTGATCAACAGTTAAAGATCATGTCTGCTATAGTTTTGAAGAAACAAATTAACTTTGGAGTTATCCTATTTGATCAAATATCCAAATGGGTAGAAAAGACTGAATTGAAGAAGTCTACAGAAAAACCACTTAGAAAAGTGTTTCATAGGAGATTACTGAGCATTGTACTGAAGAAGAAATTGGGAAACAAAATCAAGGATGATGAGGGAGAACATTTGAATGTTCACAAAGTAATGTCTCCACAATTGTTTGTGAATTGGAAGAAAAACCCAAAGGAGAACAGAAGGCTGACAACTGGGAGCAGTAGCAAGGACTCTGCAAAGAAGAGGAAAGCAGAAGAGGTAGAAAGTTCTGAGTCTGATGACTCTATACCAGCAGCAACCACATCAGCCAGAAAGAAATCCAGAGGTGTGAAGAAAACCAAGGCCCCATCAAGAAGTCTCTCCACCAAAGACAATGATAAAGAAGAAAAAGTCCTGACTGCTGAAACCACAAAGTGAAGAAGCAACAAGTTGCTTCAAGAGCCATTACGAAAGAAAGCTAAGGTGGTAAACAAACTAGCCTCAGTTTCCCAAGATAGTACATCTGATGGAGAGGAGATCATAGAGTCAGAAGAAGCAAAGGGAAACGATGATCTCAAGACTGAGTCCCCTTAGACCAAATCCAACAATGAAGGTGAAGCTGGATTCATGAATGAAAATGCAACATCTGCTGATAAAGAAGAATGCTCAAGCCCTGTGGCTAATCCTCAGAGCAGTCACTCTGATGATGAAGAAGATATTCAAGATGACCAAACTCAATCTCCAAATGCATCTACCCCAACAAGCTCAGATGATAGGTCAAATGATGCTATTTCTAAAGAAGAAGAACATGCCCTTTCCAATCCTGAAAGCCCCCATGACGGCTCAAGAGGTGATGAGTTCAAAGAAGAAGGGTCTGTGCCTATCAGTGCTGCACCTCAAGGCAGGTCATCTGATGATCCAAAGGCTTCAGAGTCTGAAGAGGAAGAAGAGTCTGGCTCTCCCATAGCTGAACCTCCAAGGAGAAGGAAGAGCTACATACTACAAGCAAAATTTTCCTCCAAAAGGAGAAGTGATCACTCCAATGCTGTCATTGACTTAAGTGATGATGAGTCTGTATCATATAAAGTAAGTGCTAAAGATGAATCTAGAAATGAGGAAGATGAATCAGAGGAAGATCTTGCTAAAGAAGGATCTAGAAATGAAATGCAGCAAGAAAGATTCACTGTTGGAAATGATCAAGATGGTTCAGGCTCCGAAAGAGAAGAAATGGAGAATGATTCATGTTGGTCAATTTCGCAATCAATGAATACGTGCAAAGTGTACACGGTCAACAAGTAATAGAGTGATAAGATAAAGTGTCGATCCCACAGAGAATTCTAATCAATAAATTCCAACTACTAGTACTATATCAATCCAATTTTATTTAAACAACTATAAATTTTGATTTTCTGAAATAATGAAACTAAATTAAACAATTTAAGAAAGATTACTCTAAAATAAAACAAATAAATAAAACTAAGATTTTATGACTGAATTCAGATTAATAAGGATTAAGACTTCAATATCCCCAATTATGAACTATAAATCAATTATCCCAATTATTATGCCTACTGAATTGTTAACATGAATTCTAAAATGTCAAAAGTCCTTTTCCAAATGATCAATTGACTTCTATTTAATCCAGATTAATCTTGCTATATTCCTATGCCAAACAATTGAATTAAACTCCTTCAATCCCAATTCCTTATGTGTTACATGCGGTGAACATATATTTCCATTCAATTCACAAACCTAATTATTCACTATGCAAATAACTAAGTCACATGTCATCATGCCCAGTTCTAACCTTAGAATTCCTCTTTCAATTCCTTCTAGAGTAACAAGGTAATTACTGGCCAAATAATTAATCCATATGCACAAGACAAGATAAACAATTCACCTTGACATAAATAATTGGAATAAATTGAATAACTAATTAATAGCCATAAAATGTTCAATTGAAATCTTAATTAAAGAAATTAGTTCATGACAGAAATTAAAACCAACAATCTTTGAAAAATCATCCTTAAAGAATTACACAAATTGAAAATAAGGAGAAGGAGAAAAACTCTAGAGCCAATCCTTAATCTTCAAGTAATCCTTTGCTTAGCCTCCAATTGTGGTTCATCCCCCCCTCTTTCAATTAAAACAACCTTTATATCCTCCACTTATCCAAACCCTAGCAATCTAAATCCAATTTGGCTTCAAACAACCTCCATTCAGCAAGTCAAACGTGTGCCCTAGTCAACTGACATCACGGCTCGGCTTCCCATTGAGGATTAACTTACTAAATGTAAGCGCCCGGCAAATAGCCTTCTTAAAATTTACCATTTTGGCATTTTCAGTTCAAATTCCCCAAATTTGTTCCTACAGCTTCCAAATCTGCAAAACAACACATAAACACAGTAAAGATATTTCTAAATAACTCAAGAATACAACCATTTAAGCCCAAGTATATCCAATTTATGGGTATATTACCCAATCATCAATTCCAATTCTGAAAATCAGGAATCAGAGGAACCAAAATTCTATCATGTCCTCTCTCCAGCAAAATTCACCAGGAGAATAGTGGTAGAAGTCTCGAATGAATCACCAGAAACACCACCAGAAAGATGGGTGAACTATGGAGATGAACAGCTCAAGGTGGTAAGAATGAATACCTTTGATATGGTTAAAAACTGGAACAACATGGAGCTAGACTGCACGACCATCCTCTATAATCCTGATGATATGCTTATGAGATGGTTTTTCCAGTGGATGCCTTGGCTAAAAGCACATACTGAAAAGGATGCAAGATACTTCAGCTGGTGCTACTCTTACTTTCCAAGCATGGAGCTGATAGCACAAAACTTCCCAAGGGTAAAGAAGTTTGACACCAAAATGATCAAAGATCAGCCCCACTTCAAAGTCTATCGCCATGCTGGAATCACTATATTCCCTACGATCGTAGAGTGGACTCTCAAGGGAAAAGGATCATGACCAAGGAGACGATCGTAGAGTCTATTCACTCTACTACTGATGGTGTTCAAGTTCAATACCAGAAGCCTCCATCCGCTCAAGCACTATTGATAGACATTCCTTCATCCTCAACCAACAATTGGAACTCAACGATTCTTCAGATTCTCAACACCTTTGAAAATCTGTCCAAGGATGCAGATCGTAGAGTTCAATCTAATGCTCGACAAGAGACTGCTCAACCAGATGATTTAGTATCTGTGGAGAAGGAGCTGATGAAAAATTTTGATGAACTGATTGAGAAAATATCTCTATTCACGGAAGAGTTACAGAAGCTGACATCAGCAAGAGATAATTCATTCCAGAACAGACTTCAAGCTAATATAGCTGATGTATCTCTTAAACTCAAAGAGAGAGATAACATCTATCTGAAGGTCATGAGTGATCAGAAGGCAGATGCACTACAAACGAAGAAGGCCAGTGAAGAGCAGATCCAAGTCCTCTCTGACAAGATTGACAATATGAAGCAGTCTTTCTCAATGCAACTTGAGCTAGGCCAACAGGAACTCAAGTTTGAAGTTGCCAATTCCTCCTACCTGATGGAGCAGCTTATGTCCAATATGGAGCAGCTCTCCCAAATGATTAATGACAAAAAGGGGGAGAAAAAGAGGCATAGAAAGAGGGAGAGCAAGAGGCACTCAAAGAAGAGCAGAAGGAAAGGAGAAAAGAAGTCAAAGAAGAAGATAGCAGAAGAAGAGGCAGAGTCATCTTCTGAGGGGGAGCCAAAGAATGATGAACCTATGTATGCCGAAGCTGAGGGGGAGCCAGAAGGAAAATAGAAGCATACATCTAAGGGGGAGCAAAGCAATGCAGGAAAGTCATCATCTCAAGGGGAGCAGGAGCAAGAAGGCCAATCAGATGATTAGCTTATCAACAGAATCTTGGAAACATACATGGAGCCAAAAGAGGTACATCTCTAACTAGTTAGGTATGTTCTGGATCCAGGATGTAAAATGTCAGGGTATTAAATTCCACATCATTATAAAGAATATTCATGATTATCTGTTTTAGAAATACAGCTGCTCACTGTATATAAGATTCATTCATAACATGCATATGCACTTATTATTTTTGTCATAATCAAATAGGGGGAGATTGTCAGGAATAAGCATGTGAATGGTATTCCTATTTACATATGATTTGATTATGATATATATATGAATTAATATGCAAGTATGCTTGCATTAAGAAAAGCTGTAAAGTCCCTTGATAGATAATAGAAATATGTGTACAAGGACTTAGAATGAATTGATAAAATATGTTAGGTTCATCCTACATAAGCAAAACAGCTTTGTAAAGTCCTTAAAAAGAAATGATGTACAAGGACTATAAATATAGAAAGATCAAGCATGTTAGGTTGATCTTATGATGTAGTAGATAGGCATGTCTGATCATCGAGCACTGCACCAGAAATCGTAGTTTGCCAGGAGAGTTAAGGAGAACTCGAGAGCTGTCGAGGCAGAGTCTTAGTCTGCAAGATAGTAGATCTCAGAGTTCGTAGACTGCTAGTTGAGACGAGGAAGGATCGTATTGTGTCGAGTAGAACTTCCTCGTGGTAGTGAAATCTCTTGAGAAGTCGTGCTTTCGAGAATCGTGAGAGCAGGTCACACTTTCTGGCCGAGGTCAACATCTGCCGAAGCCAAGTCAGAAACATAGACTACACTCGGAGTCGTAGAGTCTACTGATACCGAAGCCAAGTCAAGGATCGTAGACTACACTCTGAGTCGTAGAGTCTATTGATTACATGTATAGATCGTAGTCGAGCAAGATCAGATGAAGACATCGAGCACAAAGACAGAAATCGTAGAGTGTCAAGATCTAATCCTGAAGTTGTAGGGTCTGCACAGCCAAAGCTAAATCGTAGAGTGCAGAACTACGACCTCAACAGTTGTACTCACAACGCCAAGGCAGAATCGTAGAGCAAATATGATTCTCAAATGAGCACTCCCAGAATATCCAAAGGAACCAAGCCTCTTATTCAAGCTGTAATGTTACATCCAAATTGAAGGAAACCAGAGAACACTCCACGAATGTCTTGCAAGCTAACAGAAGATCTAAGCACCAACCTAATCAGCATCAAGATTAAGTTGTGAAGCCATTCGAGATGAAGTCTTCCACAAGGAGATCTGAAGAAGACTTCAATAACTGACGAAGGAAAGTCAGTAAGTGAAGTAGCTGTCAAACAGACAGAAGACAACGATCTTGGAAGTATCCAAGATCATAGTGTTTGCCAAACAAAGAAAGAACTGATGAAGTATATACAGAGATACTGGATAGCTTCTAAAGAACAAGGCTAAAGTGATTAAGCATTGGGTCAGTCCATTGATGATAAGTGAACGGGAGATCACAAGGAGAAAGTGAGCTGGACGCACCACAAATTTGAAGTGTCTTGCTATTCAGAAGGGGCCAGAGCAAAGAAGTCAAGTCATCAGTATCTAAGAACTGTTGAGGCAAACAGAAGCGTTGAAACACTGTACAAAAGAAGGAAGAGGTGTTCTACATTGAAGATCCAATCAACACTATTTAAGATCATAGTGTTGTCTCTACTAGTCAACATGACACTATGATCAGGTCCTTGAAGACATGCATCAGAGTCGTAGAGTTCAAACAGTTGAAGACTGAAGCATTGTCAACTGTTCAATCTGAAGGGTAATATTCAGACTAATGCTTATTGAGAGCATCAATGCATAAGGACAACCTCTGATCGAGAAATCAGAAGGAGGAAATAAAGTCTTCAACCTTCCCAAGACATTAAAGTGATATATCTCACAGGGTAGGTAAAACAGTAGACTGTAGTATCAGAAAGTCAGAAAAAGTTGTCATGTCACATCTGCAATCTGGACCAAGCAACTCAAGATCTGTGAAGCATTTCAAAGAGCTTTCAACGGCTATTCTCCGACGGGAAGATTGGGAAGGAGTATAAATCTGCTAGAGCTTCAAAGATCAAAGGTTGTTAGAGTTGCTGAGTTTCGAGTAACGGTGGACTGTTCTAAACCATGTAAGATAGTGAGTCTGAAGGCTCACTCTACGATCCACCAAGAACACTCAGAGACATACAAATAAAGAAGTAGTAGTGAGAGTTCTACAATGTAGAAGTGAGAGTTCTACTACATGAAGAGTGTTCTGAATTGCCGAGAGAAAGAGAAGCATTAATGACATCTTGATGTCCATCATGGGAAGACTCTAAGTACTATAGAGAAGAGCTCACAGTCATCTTAGAAAGTCCATCATGAGAAGGCATCAAGTATCAATAAAAGAGATCATAAACGTCATCATGGTGGCAAGCATGAGAAAGTTTCCAAGTACCTAGCAGAAGAGCTTACAGTCATCTTAGAAACCCATCATGTGCAGCCATCACATATCAAGAGGAATGATCTTTAAGGCAGTTCATCAAGGGATCATCAGAAAAGGTTGAGTAACTGAAGAAGCTGAGCATCATGCAACACTCAACTGCACTTCAAGGATTATCACGCTAAGCTGCTAAGCACAGAAGATGTTCAAAGCATAAAGACATCTTAGCAGCTCAGCACCAACTCTAACAAACAAACAAACAACTCAATGAGAAGCCAGTGCATGAGGGGTCCTTGTCCGGAGGGACTAAATGAAGTTCCAAGCCTGCTGGGCTTAAAGAGTTCTGAGAGAACTAGAGGAGTTCAAAATTGTTGGCCTTGAAGAGTTCTTAGTGAATCAAGTCCCAAGGTCACTTGACCTTGAAAAGAATCTTAGTGATTGAGGTGCTACCCTTCCTTGGTGGAAATCACGCTGGTTGAAAGCGGAAGAGTGGATTAGGAGCTTGAGTCTCTGAACCACTTAAAACCCCTTGTGTCTTTTACTTTATGTCATTTACATTATGTCTGTTAACCGCTATAACTGCTATGTATTTTTTAACTGCTTACCATTGAACTAACTCTACGAACAATGTCTGTATGATTATGAATATATCAATGAAGGGGATCTTTTACTTATTCCGTTGTGCTTGAAAAGATTCTTATGTTTGTCATATGCTAAATTATGACCAATACAAAATAAACCAGAAAAGTATTTGAAATTAAAAAGGATCTATTCAACCCCCCCTTCTAGATCTATTGTGCATACTGGGAACTAACATAGTCTTAATTCTCTAATCATTCCCGTGATTTTTGCCCCACGGATGCTTATCAAAATTAATCCCATTCATAACAAATTAAGTAAAACTCTCTTTCTAAGAATACTTAACATGTATATTATCGCTAATGCATGTAAATGGAGACTGAAAGCTCATAAAGAGATGAAAAAGTCATACCTTACATGTGGATTATTAATTATGAGAACAGTATGACTGGAAAAGATCAAATGATCATACCGAATTGTCAGTGAGATGATATGAGGGAAGCTTTAATGATGATAAACCATGCTGATGGTGTTGAATGATGCATTTTCCTCTTTAAGGTGGTTGATAAATGCCCTAGTGTTGAGTTATCACTGTTTCTGAGATTTCCCCAGTCTGGTTGTAAGGGTCGCCATATCGGGTTGTCGTCGATTTTGAAATTACCCCAGCCTTGCTTGTTGTCTGGGATACTTGCTTTGACAGATGGGCTGATAAGATGTCGAGATTGCAAGAGGCTTTTACCTCTGTACCAGATGGTGAACAGATAGTGGATTAGGGCTTTGATGCCCTCAATCATTGTTCCTGACTTGTTCGCACGATCGGTCTTAATAATTTTCTTCTGATTTGATGAAGACTTGTGATTGAGGGTGTCAGCTCTTTGAAGGTCCTCGCTGCTGGTTATCTTGGTATTGATGTTTGGGTTTGGATGTATCTTTTGAGGGTGAGACCATACCACTGATGGCTGCCTATGTATTCCTATGTATGCAGGAGATCAGGTCTACGTAGTTTCTGCTTGATGAGCTAAACAATTTGAGAAGTGTTTGTTGGATTTTTTGGGTTTTTGTTTGGTTTGACCGCACCATAAATGGTTGCCTACGTACTCCCATTGATGAGGGGAGATCAGGTCTTTCGTAGTTCATGCTTTTGGCTGAGACCTAACTTGATTGATTTTTTTTTTTATTTTGATTTTTTGATTTTTTAATTTCTTTATTTTTTTGATTTTTTGATTTTTTGATCAATATTTACATGTGTGGAAAATAAAAGGCATACTGCAAAGAAAGTGATACCGTCCCAACATCTTATGGAACTCACAACTTTATCCCCTGGATCTATATCTTCTTGGCTAGATGAGGCCTGATAGTCCAGTTATCAGTGGTTATTTTACCTTCAAGGCTCACGATAGAGGTTTACTCTTGGTTCTCAATATCTTCACTTATGGCCATAACTTGATCGCCTCCTGATTTAGTACATTCCTCAGGGATGCTTGAACTGGACCCATTGTAAAAAAGGATGAACTCTTGATTCTTCAATGGGTTGGCTTCCCCGACAACCTCACCATCTTTTCCTTCATTTGTTCCTTCACATTTTTCATGGGCTTGAGAGGATTCAACCATGAAATCTCCCTCGAACTGTTGTTACATTTCTCGTAAGAAACTTTCCTTTTTGGCTTTTCCTTCCTTGGAAAGGATTAGTATTTCCTCCTCATCATCCAAGGTGATAAAATCAAGAACGTGGTTGCTATCTTTGGACCACAAGATGTATAATGTTGGTGGAGGAATCTCCTTTGGGGATTCCCTTGTCTCATCTATCATTCCTTGCATTAGGATCAGTCCACCTTACGGTATGCCAGAATTGGTGCTCATAGACTTCACCTCCTCTAAACTGCCTGTCTCAATTGGACATATTAAGCTTTTTATTTCCTTTTCGCCTTTCCTGGTCATAAGGAATTCTATCTTCAGCTTTCCATTTTCAATAAGATCCTGGATTTTATGTCGCAAAGACCAACATTCCTCAGTCTCATGTCCAGGTGAGTTAGAATGGTAGAGACACATCTTGGTGGAATCATAACTCTTTATCTTGAGATTTATAGGAGGCAGCAACTCAGTAATCCTTCCTTCACTTATCAGAAAGTGTAGCATTTCTTAATTTGATTTGTTTAGAGGGGTAAATTTTCAGGCTCTTGTGGAGGTTGTTTGATCTTTCTTCTTTGAGAATTTGCATTCCCCCAAGTGATTTTTCTGTTGGCGAGATCTTTTAGCAATTTTATCATCCCCTTTTTCTTGTTCTTTCAGCCTGCTTTGATCTTCTTCACTTAGCTGGCTCATCCTGTAGAGATATGGGCTTGCAGTATAGTTAACCTCCTTTTTCTCTTGGCGTTCTGATAGTTGAGTGAAAAACTGCCTCGTATCATGATGTTCACACACTATCAGCTTAGCTAGCAGATTTACTTGATTCTGGATCGTCTCTAACTTTTGCATTACTGTCATACCCTCCTCCGAGTTTTCCCACTATAAGACATTTGTTCTATGCCTTTGGGGGTATTCCTCCATCCTTTGTATGTACTTACGATTTGGATACATTTTAGCGCATCCTGACCCGATCATGTTTACTCCCTCCGTATCATGCTGCAACGGAAGGTTGGTGTTGACATTTTGTTGATCAGGTTATTGGACCACAATACTGCCACTTTCGATCAGATTTTGAATCTTATGCTTTAAGGACCAACAATCTTGTGTATCGTGTCCTAGAGACCCTGAGTGGTAAGCACATCTCTAGCTTGGATTGTATATTTTGCTCCCTGGTTCTAAAGGTGGAGCCAATTCGGTAATTTTCTTATGATCCATTAATATCGCCAAGGTGAACACCCGATTTTCTGTTCTTTCAAATTTTCTTTTTCTATCTTGGCATTGGTTGAATGCAACCTGTTGTTGAGATGGCAGATTGTCTTGCTTTTTACAAATAGGGGGACTGTAGGTTGGTCTTCTAGCTTTCCCCTGTACAACAAGGGATACATCTTCATTGCCTTCATCGGTTAACCCCTTGTGATCGCTTGCATACTTTCTAGTCTGTATATGCTTGGCGACTGCTTCTAAGTTAGTGAAGTCTTTAATATTGCATGCCTTTAGGCCCATCTCTGCCATTTTGACGTGTTTGATCATTTCTGAGAATGGCTTTTTTATGCCTACTAGGATCCTCTCATAGTAAGGAGCTTTTTGGATATCAATAAACGTCATTACTGTGACGCCCCCAAAAATAGGTATACATCACCCATCTTGAGTCGCCATGACATATGGTATGTAATTCAAATACAACTTAATAATACAATTGTAGTAGCAATACGACAAAACATAAATTGTGAGTTTGAATACAAATATTGTCTACTAGAGAGTATACAAACTCAAAAGGAGTCCTCATTACAATTATTATCACACTATTTCATAGAATAGTGAGGACTACTAATGCACCATCTAGGACCATCACTCCTAGTTGCAGACTCGCTCGTCGACTATATTCTCATTTCACGAAGAAAACGGTGAAAGAAAGGGTGAGCTCAACTAGCCCGATGAAAAATATTATGACTAAGATAATGCGAGAATAATTTATCGTTAGCCTTCAACAGTGTTAAACTGATAAAATATAATAACTATCAAGTTTAACTGCAGCGGAACAAGCAATCCATTAGAAGAGTCAAATAGAGAATAGAATCTACTATCTTCTATGATTTAAAAGGTTTTTCATCACTTTATCGCTGAGACTCAGCTCAATAAATAATTCACATCATCAAATCATCCCTGCACTACAGGCCAATGATATTCTTTAGTATCACGACCACGAATTATCCATGCATTACGGGCCAAAGATAATCTTGTTTTCATCAACGGTCCTGATCATGCCATAAAACAATTCATCTTTGCACCCTTGGCCGAAGAGAATCCATAGCTATAATCATACCAAAAACTGTCCATCAATGCACTACGAGCCAATGAGGACTTTTTTTTTCCACATCATTTGTAACATTACGGTCATGATTATACCGAATAATCCATGGTCATAATCATACCAAGTCCATCTATGCACTACAGGTCACAGATGACTTTCAATATAATATAAACATGAGGATGATGACAATGATATAAGAATTCAATAAAAACAAGTTTAAGAATTAATTTATCTAGGAACAAATAACGTCCAAATTGTCAACTCGATACTGCTTTGTGGAGTAAAATTCAAGAATGCTCAGAAGAATATTTCCATGAAAAGATACTGGATGAAGCGCAAATATCAAGGATATTCCACTAATTTCATGGAGTATAGAAGTCAAAAATTTAACCAACTGAGTATAATAAAGAATGGAATAACAAAAGAAATCACCATGCATGCGGTACTTTGCATAGACAGGTTATTCCAACAGATTAATAAGTAACGGAACCAGGTAAGGCAAAATTCGCACCGACAGGATGTTCCAACAGAATAATAAATATGGAACCGGTCCCAGGAACGCATGAATATGATATTCCAACGAATAATAATAAAGATGGAACTAGGTCCCAAAATGTAACATGAATGAGGATATTCCAATAGAATAATAATAAAGACGGAACCAGGTCTGGCATAAACGTATAGACATGATGTTCCAATAGAATAATAAAGATGGAATTTTAGAAGAATGTCACCAAGTATAGGGTAGTCCGCGTATACTGGTTATTCCAGTAGAATAATAAAGAATGGAATAACAGAAGTTCTCTTCATGAATACAAAAGAAATAATATCCCTTACAAGTACAACAAATAATATCTCTTACCTTAAGAAGAAGAGTACTGGATATATAAGTAGTGAAGTAGCAGAATACTTTCTTCTTTCTCTCTATAGTTTATCTCTCTAGAGTTTCAGTGAATTCATAAGAAAATAATGAAGGAATGAGCTTCTATTTATAGAAAAATGGACTGCATAGTAACTAACTCACGAACGGTCCAGATTGATTTACTTTAATCTGACGGTCCATATTTAAAGCAAAATCTTTTAAATAAAATATAATATATTCTATTTATAATCTAATAAAACGAATAACTTTATAAAAGATTTTACTATGCAAACACTATCACGAGCACTTATGCAAACATTATGCATAATAAAATATAATATATTCTAATTCTTGTCTAATAAAATAAATAACTTTATAAAAGTATTTTGTTTTATATAAAAAGATTTTACTATGCAAAATACTATGCAAATACTATGCAACACTATGCATAATAAAATATAATATATTCTATTTATAGAATAACTTTATAAAAGTATTATGTTTTATATAAAAAGATTTTACTATGCAAAATACTATGTAGACACTATGCATAATAGAATATAATATATTCTATTTATAGAATAACTTTATAAAAGTATTCCGTTTTATTACATTAATAATACCAATAAAACAAAAGCGAGTGACTTATCACATAAGCATCAATAATCAATACAGTGTTACTCTTACTATGCAACCACACGTATTACTGTACTTTTACTACCGAGTAGCTCAACATTATTAATGGTAAAACTTCCGCCGTTATTTTTAATAAAATATTTTTGTCATTTTCTCATTCCGACAATAATTCCGTTGCGGGATCCACCAATGATTGTGTCGTTGCACGAATATTCCCTGATAAAACAAATATTCCCCGACCAATCGAATATAATATGACAACTTACATACTTTGCAAAATGTATAAATACTACTCACAACTATAACATTATATCAAATCCACACCATAATATTCAAAAAAATATTTTAAGAAAATAAAATCTCTATTCATAAAATCTGGGGTCTCACAATCTCCCCTCCTTATGAAATTTTGCCCTCGAAATTTATGTACGTACCTGGTATGCTGAAGAGGTGAAGATACCTTGACTTCATTTCAGATTCTAATTCTTGAGGTATAACCTTTGAGTGTTGAATACGATCATTCTTATCTAAGATTTTAACATGTATCTCCTCATACGTTAAATCTTCTGCTATATCGTTTAGTTCTAGTTTAATAATGTGGTTCGGGTCGTCCACATATTTACGTAACATCGATACGTTAAAAATGTTATGAACACGCGACATACTTGGCGGTAAAACGAGTCTATAAGCTACAGTTCCTACTCGATTGAGGATTTTAAATGGGCCAATTAAATCGAGGGTTGAGATTTCCTCTCTTCGTCGATTCTTGCTTCTAGAATAACACCCTCTTAAACCTTCTTCTTCACATTTATCAGCTCCGGGTGTGTTGCTTGAGCGGCTTTAACTTTATCGAATAAATTCGATTCTACTCGTATATTCGTTATCTTCACTTGGGTTCCTAGAGTCTTTAACTCTATCTTCATCATTTATAAGTCGTATGAAATGGGCCTTTGTGTTAACAACATCGCACTCGTAAACGCATACAATCTTCTACTCAACGCGTCAGCTACCACGTTCGCTTTCCCACGATGGTATTGAATGGTACGATCATAATCTTCAACAGCTCGAGCCAACGTCTTTGGCGCATGTTACGTTCATTTTAGTTGAAGAAATATTTGAGGGTTTAAGAAATGGGTTTTATACTGGGGTCAATACAAAATTCGATTTCACACTCTAGGGGTAGGCTAAGAAGTCTTCAAGAATACGTCAGGAAATTAATTAACAATAGAAATATCATTCAAACTGTGACCCTCATCCAAGACTTAGATAGTACGTCACATTGATACCTATCAACTTGCCATCGTCATTCACGACGTCGCCTACAGAAAGTCTGGCTTCGGTGCATTCCACACAAGGAAGTCAACAACGAAAGGACCGGGGCTCTTTACTTATGGCTTGATATGACAATGTTTGACTTTAGTGGTTTGGTTGCTTGAATTCGCATAACAGGTTGGTTAGGAATATGAAAGCTAACAACCTTGTGAAAAGCACGATGAGTAGTTAACCAATCGATTCCTAAAATTGCATCAAAGGCAAGTATTTTCAAAGAGATAAGATTGACAGGTAACGTGAAAGTGACAATTTGAATTAAACAAGATTTATAAATAGTGGATGTAACGAAGGTTTCTCCCAACTGAGTTTCAACAGATAAATCAAAATCTAGGTTCTTCGGAGTTAAATTCAAACATTGAACATAACTAGGTGAAATAAAAGAGTGGATAGAACTGGTATCTAATAAGGTATAAACTTCGCAAGGGTTTATCATTAACTTACCCGTAATAACTTCTTTCGGGTTCCTCGACAAACGCTCTCACTTAAACTACTGGATTTGACTTTGCTATAGGGTACATTCCACCCTTAAGTGCTTCGTCTCATTCCTGATCCATGATTTGAATCATTATTCTCCGATCCATATCGAATTGGGGTTGACCGCTATGCACAGGGTAATTCCGAATTCGATGTTGGATTCTCCCAATTGTTGTCCAAAAAGAAAAATCTATTTCATCTATTTTGGCTTTATTGGATCGGACGTCTTTTTCTACAATATCTACACGTCGTGCGGCTTTTACCCATGCGTCATCTATTCTCCTTTGTTCAGTTGTTTCTGCTTTCATCAGAACTTTTATCATAGCATTCTCAGATTCCAGCTCTAATATCTTATACTCTGCCAAAGAGTGCTTCTGTTCAAGCATCGCACATCGGGTAACACAATTTTGAATGGTTGCATCTCTTTGCTCCACGACCTCCTGCCGTTCTTCAGCCTGCTCTTCTAACTCATGAATACAATTTTGTAATGCTAAATTTTGATCATAAAATTCTTCTAATAAATTCTCATCAGGTTCCTCTTCTTCCTCACTTTCAGCTGCTACCTCTGCAACTAGCTCGGGTGAAACTATTAGTTCTTCACGCACCACGTAGATATCTCTAATTTCTTCATCGTCTTACATCACATTAACCTGGTTAGTGATTAAAGGTGTCTCAACGGTCTCATGTGCTTCATTGCTTTTCTCAACATTTTCGGATGCCATTTGCAAATACTGCCACAAAACAAAGGTTAATTGACATGTAACATATTATCCATATACTATGACCGACCAATTAAATATCAAATAAACTTAGGTAGGTCATACTAGCAAAGGAATTCCCCGCCTCCCCCCTCCTAGTTCTATTCTCACATCCTAGCCAGGGATCATATCTCTAAGCTCTGATACCAACTGTGACGCCCCCAAAATTAGGTATACATCACCCATCTTGAGTCGCCAGATACATGGTACAAAATTCAAATACAACTTAATAATACAACTATCATGTACAATACGACAAAACATAAACTGTGAGTTTGAATACAAATATTGTCTACTAGAGAGTATACAAACTCAAAAGGAGTCCTCATTACAATTATTATCACACTATTTCACAGAATAGTGAGGACTACTAATGCACCATCTAGGACCATCACTCTCGTTCCCAGGCTAAATCTAGCTATATTCTCATTTCACGAAGAAAAAAGTGAAAGAAAGGGTGAGCTCAACTAGCCTAGTAAAAAATATTATGACTAAGATAATGCAGAATAATTTATCGTTAGCCTTCAACTGTGTTAAACTGATACAATATAATAACTATCAAGTTTAACTGCAGCGGAACAAGCAATCCATTAGAAGAGTCAAGTAGAGAATAGAATCTACTATCTTCTATGATTTAAAAGGTTTTTCATCACTTTTATTGCTGAGACTCAGCTCAATAAATAATCCACATCATCAAATCATCCCTGCACTACAGGCCAATGATATTCTTTAGTATCACGACCATGAATTATCCATGCACTACGGGCCAAAGATAATCGTGTTTTCATCAACGGTCCTGATCATGCCATAAAACAATTCATCTTTGCACCCTTGGCCGAAGAGAATCCATAGCCATAATCATACCAAAAACTGTCCATCAATGCACTACGGGCCAATGAGGACTTTTTTTTTCCACATCATTTGTAACATTACGGTCATGATTATACCGAATAATCCATGGTCATAATCATACCAAGTCCATCTATGCACTACATGTCACATATGACTTTCAACATAATATAAACATGAGGATGATGACAATGATATAAGAATTCAATAAAAACAAGTTCAAAAATTAATTTATCTAGGAACAAATAACGTCCAAATTGTCAACACGATACTGCTTTGTGGAGTAAAATTCAAGAATGCTCAGAAGAATATTTCCATGTAAAGATACTAGATGAAGCGCAAATATCAAGAATATTCCACTAATTTCATAGAGTATAGAAGTCAAAACTTTAACCAACTGAGTATAATAAAGAATGGAATAATAAAAGAAATCACCATGCATGCGGTACTTTGCATAGACATGTTATTCCAACAGATTAATAAGTAACGGAACCAGGTCAGGGAAAATTTGCAAGCGGGATGTTCCAATGGAGAATAATAAAGAAGCGGAACCGAACCAAAGTCCCAGCATAAATGCCTGAAACATGATATTCCAAATGTAATAATAATAAAGAGGAACCGGTCCCATGTAAACTTACGAGACAAGATATTCCAATGAATAATAATAAAAAAGGCGGAACCGGTCCGGCGTAAGCGTCTGATGCGGGATGTTCCAACGAATAATAAAGATGAGAATATTAGAAGAATGTCACCAAGTATAGGGTAGTCCAGCATTATATCTTTGGTTATTCCAATGAGAATAATAAAGAATGGAATAACGAAGTTCTCTTTATGAATACAAAAGAAATAATATCCCTTACGAGTACAACAAATAATATCCCTTACCTTAAGAAGAAAATCTTTGGATATATAAGTAGTGAAGTAGCAGAATACTTTCTTCTTTCTCTCTATAGTTTATCTCTGTAGAGTTTCGATAAATTAAGTGAAAAATAATGAAGGAATGAGCTTCTATTTATAGAAAAATGGACTGCATAATAACTAACTCACGAAACGGTCCAGTTGATTTACTTTTAATCGGACGGTCCATATTTAAAAGCAAAATCTTTTAAATAAAATATAATATATTCTATTTATAATCTAATAAAACGAATAACTTTATAAAAAGATTTTACTATGCAAACACTATATCACAGCACTATGCAAACATTATGCATAATAAAATATAATATATTATAATTATTGTCTAATAAAATAAATAACTTTATAAAAGTATTTTATTTTATATAAAAAAAGATTTTACTATGCAAAATACTACTATGCAAATACTATGCAACACTATGCATAATAAAATATAATATATTCTATTTATAGAATAACTTTATAAAAGTATTACATTTTTATATAAAAAGATTTTACTATGCAAAACACTATGCAGACACTATATGCATAATAGAATATAATATATTCTATTTATAGAATAACTTTATAAAAGTATTCCGTTTTATTACATTAATAATACCAATAAAACAAAAGCGAGTGACTTATCACATAAGCATCAATAATCAATCTTTGTGTGCTACTATGCAACCACACGTATTCTTGTACATTTTTACTACTAGAGTAGCTCAACATTATTAATGGTAAAACTTCCACGTTATTTTTAATAAAATATTTTTGTCATTTTCTCATTCAAACAATAATTAATTGGTTATGATCCACCAATGATTGTGTCATTGCACGAATATTCCCTGATAAAACAAATATTCCCCGACCAATCGAATATAATATGACAACTTGCATACTTTGCAAAATGTATAAATACTACTCACAACTATAACATTATATCAAATCCACACCATAATATTCAAAAAAATATTTTAAGAAAATAAAATCTCTATTCATAAAATCTGGGGTCTCACAATTACCATCTCAGTTTTTGTCATTGATGGAATGTCTTGCGCTGCTAGATGTCTCCACCTTTGGGCATATTCTCAGAAAGACTCAGTACTTTGCCTTTTGACTTTAGTTACTTGGTATCGATCCGGTTCCATTTGTGACTAAAAACTGTACTGATTTAGAAAGGCGTGGGTCAATTCTTCCTAGTTGTGGATTTTGGCATTGTCAATTCGGGCATACCAGGCTTTAGCCTCTCCAGTGAGACTCTTTTGGAAAATTTGCATTCTGAAGCTTTCATCTTCAGCATAAGACCCTAGCTCGCCAATGTATACTTTTAGGTGTGTATAGGGATCGCCTGCCCCATTGTACTTTTCAAACTTTGGGACTTTGAATTTGTCAGGATATCGATCCCCTGGGATTATGCATAGATCAGAATAGGTAACACTTCCGTAGTTTCTAGTCCCTTTGATTGACTGGATGGATTCCTCCATTTGTTAGACTTTCTTTCTTATATCTCAAGTTTCTCGATCATCCCTGAGTTTTGAGATTTCAGGGGTTTTGTTGGTTCCTTTATTGGAATGAGGTTCAGGTATCTGGGTTTCCATCTTTTTTCCAATACCCTGACTGCCCCCTAGTGTGAATGACTCTAGTTGAGTAGGCATTGTTTGGCCTCAAGTGTTTTTTACTTTGTTCTTTTAGAAAGACAACCAATTCTGTGATCTGATTCCTTAATCCTTCTAACTCCTTTCGAGAGACAGGAGTAGGGTCAGGAGGGGCACTTTTAGCCATGTCTGACTGCGGGCTTAGTGCCTTTTTGGACTTTGAAGGGGTAACAGGACTAATCGTTTCCCTACAAAAAGACTTATGTAGTTTAGTTTTAAGGAAACGTGGAAATGTTACATACTATATTATGTATCAATTTTTTAGGGATATTATCCTACAAAACGGATGTCAGCTGTTTTAATGATAGGATAACATGACAGGTTTTGATATAAAAAGGGAATGCATGTTCACATATTCGTTTATATTTTCCATTACATTAAGATTGACATGGAAATGAAATTACAAGTAATTGAAATGGGAAGGTATGAAGAGACTTCCCTCCGCATTTGGATTTATCAGAGGCTGACCTATCTTAGGTTACTCTCGCAACTTTTTGGCATGAAGGTTCCCAGATCGCAATTTACTCGATAAGAAGTTAATCCGATCTTTCAACTGGAGCGAATCTGGGTGATGCCTTTCCTGAGCCTCATTGGAATTAGTCTCCCTACGAGTCCAGTAATCGAACACCGACGGGATGGCCTCCTGGTGGAGGGACCACACAACATACATTCACATACAACGCATCTCACCGTATGGAAATGATGACATGTACGAAGCACTAATATCACATGCAGATATGGTGCGAGACCCTCTTACTGGATTCCCTAGCAGAGTCGCCACCTGTCGACGTCGGGATTTTTATTTGTCCCTTTCTATTCTTGTCTTTTGGTGTTCTCATGTTATGTGAGATTTGTTTGAAAAAACAAGTTTGAAAAGGTCCGACATTTATATGTCGACGATTTGCCTATAAGAGTCGCCAGTTGGTATTTTTAAATGGTTAACTCAATCGAGAAATGGTTTGCACATAGACCTAGTGATGTGAAACTATTTAACTGGTCTGCAAAACTGAAATTCATTAGGGTCCGGGGGCTTGATTAAGTGGAGGGAAGGTGTTAGGCACCCCTCAACTTTCGTGGTGACACGGTTACCGCCACTTTTCAATTTAAACTTTTATCTGAATATGTGTGTGTGTGTGTAGGTCTATGTGCTGTTGTCTGGAAGTAGTGCTATGCCTCGTTAGCACCTATATACAAAGGGTTTAAATTTTGTATAAAAGTTCAATTTTAACGAAATATGGCAATGATATGATGTTTTGTAAAATAGGTTTTTCAAACCCTTGTGCTCAATAGTAATTGAGGCATTTGATACTTCCATTTTAGTATGTGCTCGGCTTGATTGTTTTTATTATTTTTGAGATGCGAGGCATCTTCGAGAAAATAAGATACATAGCAGCGTCGAACACCTTGTGGGCATGAGAGTTATCTAAGGAAATTCAGACACCGTGAATAATTTACAAGCTGGCTGCTGAAAATGTACATCACGGGAACTGAATCTTGATTCAGGAACTGAATTTGTGATCACATTATTCCTAGGCTCATATGATGGTGCAATATGTAGAAAAGCTGTAAACAGTTACATATATATATATATATATATCGTAAAGATCAAGAGGGTTAAATATTTTTTAAGTCACTGTACTATAGGTCGACTTACAAATGAGTCACTGAACTTTTTTTTCTTATAGTCAACTCACTGAACTTTAGTTTACTAACAAAAAAATTAATATTCCGTTAAAGATGTTGACTTTGGACGGAAATTGCCACATAAGCTGCTGACGTGGCACTTTTTTTTTTATGTGGCACAGATCTGTCCCATGTGGCTTTCATAATGTGGAAATGGAGGAGAATTTACAAATGTAATAATATAAATGTACATAAAACGCAATTTTTTTAATAAATTTTTTTAAAAAACACAATTTTTTTATAATAAAAATTAAAAAAAACGTAATTTTTTTTAATAAAAAAAATAATTATTGTTATTAAAAAAAATCAAACAATGCTCTCTCTCTCCTTCTCCGTCATAACAACGCAGTTTGGTTTTTAACAAATAAAACACAGTTTTTTTTAATAAAAATAATTATGTTTAATAAAAATAAAAAAAGCACAGTTTTTTTAATAAAAAGATAATGAAACGCATTTTTTTAATAAAAAGTAAACAAAAGCGTAGTTTTTTAAATAAAATAAAAGCTGTTTTTTTAAAAAAAAAGAACACGATTTTTAAAAATAATAATAAAATGCGCTTTTTTAATAAAAAATAAAATGCTGTTTTTTAAATAAAAAAATAAAATAACTCTGTTTTTTAATAAAAATAAAAAAACACAATTTTTAAATAAAAAAAATAAAATGCAATTTTTTAGTAAAAAATTTATTTTTAATTTTAAAAACGTAGTTGTTTTAAATAAAAAATTAATTTTAATTAAAAAAGCATAATTTTTTAAATAAAAAAAATAAAATGCGATTTTTTAATAAAAAATAAAATGCAATTTTTTAAATAAAAAATTATTTTAATTAAAAATCACAGATTTTTTAAATAAATAAATAAATAAAACTATTTTTTTAATAAAAATAAAAAAACACGAGTTTTTTAAAAAAATAAATAAAATTCAATTTTTTAATAAAAAACTACGTTTTTAATTAAAAATTGCACTTTTTATTTTATTTAAAAAAGCGCACTTTTTTTATTTTTATTAAAAAATGCGTTTTATTATCTTTTTATTAAAAAAAAGCGTGCTTTTTTTTATTTTTATTAAACATAATTATTTTTATTAAAAACAATTGTGTTTTTTTTATATTAAAAATAATTATTTTTATTAAAAAAAACTGTGTTTTATTTTTAAAAAACCAAACTGGTTGTTGTGACGGAGAAGGAGAGAGAGCGTTGTTTGGTTTTTTTTTTTAAATAAAAATAATTATTATTTTTTTTATTAATTTTTATTATAAAAAAACTGCATTTTTTAAAAATTTTATTAAAAAAATTGCGTTTTATGTACATTTATATTATTACATTTGTAAATTCTCCTCCATTTCCACATCATGAAAGCCACGTGGGACGGATCATACATCAAAAAAATTGCCACGCCGGCCACTTTACGTGGCAATTTCCGATCCAAAGTCAACATCTTTAATTAATATTAAACTTTTTGTTAGTAAACTAAAGTTCAGTGAGTTGACTGTAAGAAAAAAAAGTTCAGTGACCCATTTGTAAGTTGACCTATAGTACAATGACTTAGAAAGCATTTAACCCAAGATCAAGAGCATTCCCTTTATCTATCATTCCTCCTTAAATAACACTCATTTATTAAAATTACGTCGTTTTGGAGGTTTTTAAAAGAGAGTGGTCCCACTTATTTTCTTTTTATTTACAAAAATACCACCCGCGGCCCCACTTGTTTTTTAAAAGAAACTCCAAAAAATAACCTTGAAATATTCTTTCTTGAAGACTTCTCCAAAAGTTTGACGTGAAGCGCAAATCTCTATTAGAAACAATTGATATTGGCGCTCCATGTCTTGAAACAATTTATTTGACATACAATTTGGCTAATTGTTCCAAATTATACCTGATCTTGATCGGCAAAAAGTGCCCTGACTTTGTAAGACGATCAATAATTACCCATATGGCGTCGTATCCTTTTTGTGTTGCTGGAAGTCCCATCATAAATTCTATCGTGAAGTGCTCCAATTTCCACTCCGGAATCTCTAACGACTGCAATAATCCACTTTTTCGTGGATGCTATGCCTTGACTCTCTGACAAGTTAAACATTTGCTGACACATTCTACAACCTCTCTCTTTATCTTCAACCACAAAAAGTGTTAGCTCAGATCTTGATACATTTTTCGTGCTTCCTGGGTGTATCGAATATCTCGTACTATGAGCCTCTTGCAAAATCTCCTCTCTTAACTCTGGTACTGAAGGTACCCAAACTCTTTCTTAGAATCTCAACAGTCCGGTACCATCAATCTTATACTTTAACCCTTCATTTTCAGCTAACCGCTTCTTGATGTTACAACATTCATCATCATTTTCTTGCGCCTCTTTCACCTTGTCGAGTAAATTCGGACTTGCTTCTATCCCCATTACTTTATCCGAATTCTTAGAAATTTTTCACCTCCAACTCCATTTTCTCCATTTCTCTTACTAATTCTTCTTACTCTGTTAATACAAATAATCCCTCTCTGATTTTTCTGCTTAAAGCATATGCCACTACATTGGCCTTCCCTAGAGGATATAGAATATCACAATCATAATCCTGGATTAATTCTAACCACCTTCTCTGCCTCATGTTCAAATATTTTTGTGTAAAGATATACTTCAGACTTTTTTGATCTGTGTATATCTCACAATTTTCTCCATAGAGATAATGTTTCCATATCTTAAGGGCAAATACTACTGCAGCCAACTCCAGGTTGTGGGTAGGGTATCCCTTTTCATAGTCCTTTAACTGACGTGATGTGTACGCAATGACTTTACCATTTTGTATTACCATGCAACCTAGTCCTTTCTGTGACGCATCACTATACACTGTAAAACCTCCCGTACTATCTGGTAAGGATAACATAGGTGCTTCACCTAATCTCTTCTTCAACTCCTGAAAACTCTGCTCACATATTTCCGTCCACACATAATTAATTGTCTTCCTGGTCAGATTTATCAACGACATCACTATCTTCAAAAAATCTTGAATAAATCTCCGATAATATCATGCTAATCCCAAGAAACTTTTGACTTCAGTTGGCGTCTTTGGTTGTCCCCAATTTTTCATCGCTTATACCTTTGTTGGATCAAAAGAAATTCCCTCGTTGTCGATAACATGTCCCAAAAACTGAACTCTCTTCAACTAGAATTCACACTTTGAGAACTTTGCATATAATTTCTCAATGTCTCCAGTACTATCCTTAAATGCTCGACATGCTCCTCTTCAATATTCAAATACACCAGAATGTCGTCGATGAACACAACCACAAATTTATCCAAGTATTCTTTAAACACTTTGTTCATCAAGTCCATAAAAGCAGCTGGTGCATTCTTCAATCCAAATGACATCACTAGAAACTCATAATGGCCGTAACGAGTTCTAAATGTTGTCTTTGGTACATCCTCTGTCTTTACCTTCAACTGATGATAACCAGTTCTTAAATCAATCTTTGAAAAACATTTTGTTCCTTTAAGTTGATCAAATAGGTCGTCTATTCTTGGTAACGGGTACTTGTTCTTGATTGCCACCATGTTCAACTCTCTATAATCCACACACAACCTCATGGATCCGTCTTTCTTCTTTACAAACAACACATGTGCTCCCCACGGAGATACACTGGGTTGAATGTACTTCTTGTCCAACAATTCCTGCAGCTGGACCATTAACTCTTTCATTTCTACCAGAGCCATCCTATATGGTGCTTTCGATATCAGCGCTGTCCCCGGTCCTAAATCGATCATAAATTTTATCTCTTTGTCTAGTGGAAATTGATGAATAGGATTTATACCCGCGAATCGGATACTTTATGGCTTAAATAGTTGCCTCATCTTCGTAGATTTTATATAGATTTTATATTATTTTAGTATTATTTTGCTTAACCGATGTATTGCAGGACTTAATAGGTCTTGTCAAGCTTGCAGGGGTAAAATGGTCATTTTTATACACTTTCATGGCAATGACGCCAAAGCCTAACCTTAAGCTCAGCGCAACAATACCACCCCTATTCCAGTGACGTCACCTCGTGGGGCGCCTGATCCTTCATGGACTCATGACTGCGGTCGACCTCCGGTTTTTTTAATGCTAATGTGGTGCTGCATCGCCACCCTTAGCCTTAGACTTCATGCCATAATGCATACAACCTCTGTGCCCAAAAGCGGAAGAAAAGTTGGTTTTGACCTAGCTTAAAGGAGATAATGATATATATATATATATATATATATATATATATATCAAAGAGAGCCTCTGCATATGATATAGTCAGATAGAATCAGATAACTTAGTATAGATTAGGATAATTGGATAGTTTTCTCTTATCTTTTGTAATTTCTCTCTCTATCTCTTAGTTAATGTCTGTAAATATAGATTAGGTAGTTTTGGGGGAAGTTTGGGATTCCTTGGAGCAACAAGAGCAGTGAGCAATACAGATTGGGGAGCTTGAAAGGAGCAGAATGCTTGGAGAATGAAGAGCCTCGACAAAGTTTATTTTTATCCATTTATTTCCTCTGATTTTGTAATCCATAAATGTTGTCTTTAGTGCTACTTATGATTTGTTCAAGAGTTATTAACTAAGTATTGGCTCTAAGGTTATAATGGAACTCTTTGTTGAATTAAATTGAATGTCCTATCTCTTTGGTTGGCACCATATGGTTTGGTTTAATATATATATTCATGCTTAATGATTCTCGCTAAGACATTAATAATGATTTTGGTAATGTATATGATATTGACAGAAGGATTGTAGATTTTCACCTAAATATATTGGCATGTGATTATGAGTTGGCGACTTGTTTCGACTGCATAAGTTGTGTGTAAAATAGACATATATTTGTGCACCATGTGTGACCTAACTGAGAACTTATGCTTAAATCCTTGTTATGGTTAATTCTCATAGACATGTATAGGATTATCACCTAGCTTGGATGTTCTTTTCTGTTCTATTCCCTATCGGGTGGATCTAGAGAGAATATGTTTATATATACCTTGACAGAGGTGTATGGGCACTTGTGTGTTCTCGGTCGACAAACTGTCGTGACCATTAAGACCAAAGAGAGAATGGAATGAAGTTTCATTCCCACCTTCACTAACATTAGGGCGGCCACGTAGCTTCTTTCTCAGAATCTTCCTTATGTCCATGTAAACCTCGATATAAAAAACATGCAATTCATCCTTCAAATCAATCCCCAACTTCTCAATTTCTTTCTTAACTTCAATCACCTTTTCTTCCAAAGGCCTCACCCGTGCATCGATAATATTTTTGACATCATAAAGTGAAAATCCCAAGTCTCTACCCTTCCTGGTTTTATCCACTTTAATATCAACAACATTAGAGTCACCATCATTTCCACTAAAAAAATTATAAACCACCTAAATCCAAATGATCCTTCTCATCATCCGTAGGAATGAGATTTTATAATAACTGTCCTTGTAAAAATTATTTATAACACCCCATTCATACTTTTCTTTAAATGTCCCTTCACAGTAAGCGATAAAGAATTTTTCGTCTGTTCAAATGCAAATTTCCCCCACGAATAACTATCAAGGTCGCCATAAGACATAATGTTAATCAATGCCTCATCAACATAATTATCTGAAACAGTAACTAGTAGGAAATCACAAACCAAGAATATAATGGACATTCTGACCGCCTCATCATCATCATCAAATACATCCCTCTGATATATCCTCCTGATACTAGAACGGGTCACAACCTCATCTCCAAAAAACTTTTCCACCAACTGATTTTCCATTCCCTTGAATGCAGAAATATCCTCATCTCCTTGCCAACTCAAACTAGAAATTAAAAAAAATTCTGGCAATCCAAATCTTACCATTTTCTCACCAAACAAAAACCACATCTCCCCATTGTCCCTTTGATAAACTTCTCTCACCAAAGCTAGATGGATTATTTGTGAAAACATTTGGGGCTCCCCAACATCTACAAAGTTCCCAAAACAAGTCAATTTAAACTTTTCCAACTAATCTTCAGTCAATTTATTCTTAACGACACTAGGCACTTCCATGTCAGACCAATAAATGATTTTTGCAGTGAAATTGCCATGGCGCTCCTGGTAATATAGATCCCAAATTTGCAAATACAATACATTACAATAGAAATGCAAGCAATATATACTCACAATATGAAATTAAACCAAAGTAATCAAACACATTAAAGTAGATAACCAAAACGAAACTGCATTACTAAAAAACAATAATGAGTATCCACATTAACATTACGTACACATTAACCAAATCAGAATCGAACAGTCATCACATTACAACTCTAGAGTAACAAAACCCATTTCAACAACTATACAATCAACAATATGCAAATATATTAGCATTAGTAACCAAATAAAATCAGTAGGTTACCAAAACTAATTTAATCAATCTATGTATTGTCAAAAATATCTAGTAACAAAATCAGAATATAATAGTAACCAAACCACCACTTGGAGGGTACATAACCATTTTAACAAATACACATTAATCAGTGACAAAATAGAACAACACCAGTTATCAAAAAAAATTCACAAGTAGCCAGAAACAACTAATGATTCTAAATTCTTAAAAACAATTAAAATAGCACACCTTAAGATGTTTTTGGCGGGGGATAATATTCCGGCTATAAGAATCATCTTCAGCCTCATTCCCAACTTTATTTGGCATATCTTCAAAATCAGACTCCAAATCTAGTAATTTCTTAGGCTTCTTAGGAATCTCCCCGATTTCTTATGCTTAACAGGGGATTTTACCACTACCTTCTTCCCCTGCTTTGGGGACTTTACCACACTAGCCTTCACCTTCACATATTTCTTCACATTCTTAACATAATCATCATCCCTAATTCTTTTCCTCTTCCCATCATTCTTCTTATCAACCATTTCCCCAACATTCTTCCTCGTAGAAACCATCATATACAAAACCGGAAGAAATCACAAACGGCGAAAACCAATAAAGAAGCATACAACCGCTGACGACAATTAAACCGAAAATAAGAAGACAGAACGACGACGCACTACCAGAGGGAACGTACCACCACACACTGAACTACCAGAGGGAGTGACGACGCACTACCAGAAGGAACATATGGAATATTACAATGCGACAGACTAAACTTGAAAGAAAAGAAATTTGGTTACAAAGTTCCCAAATTATAAAATAAGGGTTTCCAATTGAAAGAGAGAAAAACGTCAAATGGGATAGACATGCAATTCAAATTAAAACACATTATGCACAAAAATCGGGAACAGTTGTATATTTGAAAAACTGATTTGCCACATCAGCATCCCATTAAAACACACAACTAAATTAAAGGAAAACCAAATTCACTAATTGTGTAAATAAAATATTTAAAATGCATTAACTCTGTAGATATTTTCAAGATGCACTTTTGTTGTAATTATTTTAAAATTTGTACTAAAAAGTGTAAATCTCCCTTATTTTTCTTGCCCATATTTGCTCAGCAAAATGACAAACAAGTCCCTCCCAAGTTGGGCTAAGTTGGGGCCACTAGATTAATTACTTGGGCTTTCTAAATTAAATGATTATGCCATGTTTATAATCATGAGCTGAACACAAAAATTTTATCTTACTAATTATTTAATTAGGGGTTCCCATTCCACTCATTTGGAATTTAAATAAATAAACATGCACATTTAATTTCTATAACCCAATTAGACTTTCTTAAATTAATTTAAAAATTAATTAATCGAGATATATAAAATGAATCTCTTAAAATTTGCATACTAGTATACTTATTAAATACTAGCATTCTTCAATTACTATAACCCTTAGGTTATTTAATTCTTATACTTAATGAGTATGTTAGGTTATGTAAGTACTTTCTTTTTTAATTTTTTTTATAAAGTAGATAATCATATATACATAGTATAATGTATATTTATTAAATCACATACACACTTTTCATGTGTCACAAAATCTTTACCATATATTTACTCACTACATGTCACAGAGTTTTCAATAACATTAATATTTAATTAATATATTTATTTACAATGTGACTTAAAATTCTTGGTTATTACACTATTAGCTGATGTGATGAGAACCTTTCGAGAAAATGGTCTCAATGTGACAAGGGATAAAATATCCGCTGTATTCGACATGACTAAGAATGTTTTCTATGTTACCGATGCTATTGGAAACCTAGTTGATCCAAAGATTATCGAAGCGGTTCGACAGATAATCAAATTGAACAACTTTAAAGTGAGAGAACCACCATTGATATCTCATGAAAAGGCAAAAAGGGAAGATGAACCCACAATAGGTGTTGGTGGGGCAGTGTTGGTATCACTTGGGAGCCTAGTGAGAAAGAATCTATACAATTTAGGATTGATGAGATCATATTCTTAAATGAAGAATTTACAGTACTTGAAAAAGGAAAATTGTTGGCATATACTTCGCTTCAAGGATGGGTTTGTGTACATAGAGAGGATTAAAGGAAGGTTGTATTTGGTGATAGATTTTGTTAATTTCTTTAATGGAATATTTAATATATAATTCAGAAGATTTTTGTAGGTACTTTAAATTTATGCCGATTTTAGATTCAATATTGGTTTTAGTAATAAGAAAATAAGAAGTTTGTATTGTGATAAATATTTTATTTTAAAGACTAAATGAGACCATTTTTTTTAACTTAAAACAGTGGAATTATGGGCTAATGAAGGAAATAGAAAATAAATAAAAATTTGTTTCTCCCCCTTTCATCATATAATGTCCATTAAATTGTCAAATAGACTTTCTAAACATGTAATATTATTCTTGTATAAAATTATCAAATTGTATTGATAATTTTATGTATAATTTTTTATGGTTTTAAATTGTATTAATAGTTTTATACTCCATAAAAGTCCTTATTACTATTTTGGGTAGTCCTATGTTAAATGTGAGACCCCAAATTTTATGAAATAAAAGTATTCAATTTTTCTATTTTGGTAAATAGTTAAATTGATAAAAGTTTAAAGTTAAGGGTGATATGTGAAAATTTTTCAAAGTAGACAAGTTGTCATAAAATACTCGGTTACTATTTACTCTAGAATTGTTCACTTTAGTATTTGGGGCACTTTTTTGTGTGAGTACTATTCACGATTCTTACTATTCACCTAAATTACTATTCACCCAATATATTATTCACTTTCGAGTATTTGAGGTATTTTTTGTGTTTGATACTATTCACTTCGATTACTATTCACTCTAGTATTGTTCACTTTCGGGTATTTGGGACACTTTTTTGTGTCTGAAGTACTATTCACAAGATACTATTCCTCAAGTACTATTCAAGGGTACTATTCAATTCAAAAATATATTTATTTTCGGTCCAAATTATTTTTGGGTACAATATTATTCCATGAAGAGATGTACTAATTTTTTAGACCGATTGGTTGAAATTATAACGAGAAAAGCTTTTTATATAAAACAAAATACTTTTATAAAGTTATTCTATAAATAGAATATATTATATTCTATTGTGCATAGTGTTTTGCGTAGTAAAATCTTTTTATATAAAATAGAATATTTTATTAAAGTTATTCTATATATATAATATATTATATTTTATTATGCATAGTGTTTGCATAGTGCCTGCATAGTGTTTGTATAGTAAAAATCTTTTTATATAAAATAGAATATATTATATTTTATTTAAAAGATTTTGCTTTAAATATGGACCGTCCGATTAAAGTAAATCAATGCGGACCGCTCATGGGTTGATTCTTATTCATTCCATTCTTCTATAAATGAAGCTCATTCTTTCATTATTTCTTACAAATTCACTGAAACTCTAGAGAGAGAAACTATAGAGAGAATTCTTCTTCTATAATCTTGAGCGTATTTCTTTAAAGTTTAAGAAAACTTTGAGAGTAGTGCAAGTTTTCTTTGAGTATATCCTCGCCCTACTAGTCGGAATACTCTTATTTGAAAGGTAAAGGGATATTATTCGTTGTACCCGTAAAGGGTGTTATTCTTTCGTATTCATGAAGAGAACTTCTGTTATTCCATTCTTTATTATTCTGTTGGAATAACATGTATGCGCGGTTTACCATATACTTGGTGGAATGACCTGTATATGCGGTTTACCCAATACTTGGTGATCTTCTTTTGTTATTTCATTCTTTATTATTACATTGGAATAACTCAGTATGCTGCTGGTTTACCTATACTTGGTGGAATGACTCAGATATGCGCGGTTTACCCAATACTTGGTGATCTTCTTCATTATTCCATTCTTTATTATTATGTTGAATAACTCGCTTATGCTAAGTATCGCATACTGGTGAAATTCTTTTATTATTCCATTCTTTATTATTCTCATTGGAATAACTCAGATACGCGGATTACCGAATACCTGGTGAAGTCTGTTGTTATTCCATTATTTATTATTTCATTCTTTACTATTCTGTCAGAATATCATGTTTGTGCGTTTTACGCCAGACCTGGTTCCATTATTTATTATTTCGCATTTATTATTCTGTTGGAATAACCGCATGCATGCGGATTCGCATAGCGATGGTGAAATTCTTCAGTTATTCCATTCTTTATTATTATGTTGGAATAACCCGTCTATGCGAAGTACTGCATATATGGTGAAATTTTTTTATTATTCTATTCTTTATTATTATGTTGGAATAACCTGTCTATGCGAAGTACTGCATACATGGTAAAATTCTTTTATTATTCCATTCTTTATTATACTGTTGGTTATGGGTTTTACAGTTGTATGTGTTTGGCCTGTAGTGCAAAGATGATATGTTGTTGAATATCTTTGGCCTGTAGTGCAAAGATGATCTGTTGTTTGATAGCTTTGACCCATAGTGCGAAGATGGACATGTGTATGACATGATCATGACCACTAGTGATAATAATGAATATCCTTGACCGTAGTGCATGGATAATTCAATGATGTGATTGGCAGGATCATGACCATTAGTTAACAGATTGAATGTCTTTGGCCGTAGTAATCGTAATCGGACATAATTGATTGGTATGATCATGACCATTGGTTTTATAGTTCAATATCTTTGGCCCGTAGTGCAAAGATAGACAACTGATTGGTATGATCATTGTTATTATATTTGAATATCTTCAGCCTTTGGGGTAAGGATATTGTAATATCCTAGATTTTTCCATGTAATTAAACAATTTCAATAAACAAACTTATGTGAAATTCTTACGTGACAATTATTTTTAGATGACAATTATTTTAGATGAATTATTTATTTTTATTATATGTTATGTGATAAGATGCATATTAATGGTTGTTACTAAGTAGCCAATTATTTAAATTGGTTAAGGATGAAATTAATTCTAATTAATTTCGTGGGATGACTTACAAATATGAGTTTGAGTTTGAACGAAATTTAGAGACGCGATCTGCGATTTTGAGTCCCAAATGTCGAAATTAGTCAGATAGATCAGAACCACAAAAAATGTGTCACACTTGACTTTTTTTGTCAAAAGTCAACCTATTGACTTTTTTTGGGAAAAAGTCAACTATGAAATTTTTGAAGTTGAGTTTGACGAAACGGATAGTCCCATGACGCTCGGGACGCCGACTTTAGTAGGAATCGATATAAGTATCGAACACATTCATTCTACGGGCGGGCAAAACGATCAAAATTATTATTTGATTAAAAGGTTAAATAATATTTTCATTTAACAAGATCAAGAATGGGGTACTTGGTGACCATCAAATTGGGACAAGAGAGGAGCATACGATATTGCATGATAGCCAAGAAGGGAGTATTTCATTTTATTCCTTAAACCAAAAAAAAAAAAAACTCTTCAATTTCTCAAACTCCCACTTCCCTATTTAATTAGCTAGACTAATGAAGGCAATTGATGGTCGGGAATGAGTTACGAATGAGAGGGGCTCAAGTTATATCAACTCTCATATACATGTTTTCCTTCCCAACTACTTCTTCACTTTGCAAAGAAAATTCTACGTGAGAGAAAAATATTGGGAGTTGAGAGTGGTGCTAGGTGGCCTAAGAATTCTGGAGGTTGCAAAGGAGTTAGCAAGCAAAGGGTGAGACTCTAGCAAGATTAAACCAAGAGGAAATTTCATTCCAAAGGTAAGCTTCAAACCATTTCTTATGTTATGAGAAAACTAGTAAGAAAATTAATGTATAAACATGGTAGATGGTTTGTTTTGACTTTGTAATGTCATGCTAGGGTTTGTTTCTGATATGTGGTAGTAGAGAGTGAAAATTCTGGTTTAGTCCATGCTTTAATTCATAGAAAGTCAAGAAATCATGCCATTTATGCTAGTTATTTGATAAAATGCCTCTTAGATGCTAATTTGATGAAAATATGAAAGTTTAGAGAATTGAATGGTTGTAACATGTGTATATATGTTATTAGAAGTGGTCTGGATAATAGGAATTAAACCCATGCATGCTAGAATCAAAATCATGATTTTCTCAAAAGTTGGGTTAAACTAGTTTGCATGATTTTTTTAGGATTTTTGGTCACTCGAAATCATGTCTTAGATAATCCATTTGGTGCATGTAATAATTTTGTAAAATAGTATGTAGCATGAGGTATAACATGTCCAAATTTCATTCGGATCGAAGCTATATTGAGTGAGATATGAAAATCGTAAGCAAACATGTTAGAAACCGAAAAAAAAGACTGTGAACTGCTGACCCTAAAGACAAAATTCGGTGCTAGCTACAATTTCCAGAAAATTGTGGGCTTTTGGGTTATTATAGTACACTGAATAAGCTTTCCATAGACTCCGGAACGGACTAATTCCGACTTCGGAGCAAGGAGTTATGACTTTTCAAAGTAGTTGTGTCAAATCTGTCCAACAAATTCGGTGCAGTCCTCTTGCACGGATTTTATGGAATTTTTTGCTTGGAATTTGAAGATGGTCCATGAACAAAAGTTGTAGCCCCAGAAGTTAGCTTCGTGTGGGCGCAAGAATCGCTCAAAAATGTTTTAAAACGAATTAGTTATGACTGTTTTAGCAAGATATGGTAAAGCTGAGAAAAAAAAATGTAAAAAATTGTTATGTTTGGGCATTTTTAATTTCGCTTTTAATGTCGCCTATGATGTCTAAAATGGGTGGCATATATTTTCTAAATATATTCTCTTATGATGTTTATAGCATATCCAATAGGAGACCCTTATACTTCAAACTAGATTGTGTATGAATGGTGATTAACGAGACACATGTAATAATTAGTTACGTGAAGGTTAATTACTAGTGTGTATCAGAGCAAGTGCTCATCGTGCAAGTTTCCTAACCCTAATTTCTTTTGGTATTTATTAAATCCTTACTAATATTATCGCAAAGAAGGGTAAGTATTGGACTTGTGTTAGTTATTTATTCGCAAGTTTCTTCATTGAAAAGTCATACAAACTCCAATTATCTTGCAAGATTTTCAATGGTTATTCAGCTTATTATTCTAACTATATGATTTTAAGTTTCATGTCATCATAGAATCTGCTTTATGTATAATCCTAGCCTTTGGTTCCGCTTAGTTATTATTGATGAAAATGATTTAAAACACATCTTTCGGCTATTGAATGTTTACCAATCCAAGTTGCCTTGGTGAGGTCTCGCATGATTACTAAGATGAACAACCCGAATGAATCTGAAAAAATGTATGTCGTGCAAATAGTCCCATTTATGCTTATGCATTTTAAACTTAATACATGTGCACAATGTAGGGTACAATGGGTCGATCATCACCTTATGTATTTGGAGAGACCGCTTATGTACTATTTGATTGTTAAACCATTCGATGGTTTTTGATGAAAGAAAATATGTTCGTGGTATTTTACACCCTTAGTATGATATTGAAAATTCTTAAATTCTTATTCTTGATGTTCTTCTTTAACACTTGATAATCTTTCAACTGTTGAGATCTATTAATTCAAATGTCTTTATCCCGATGTATATTTCCCATTTATTCCTTATACTTTGCTTGGGCAATTTGTGCTCATTCTTGTTTAAACCTTTCGCTTAAGGATGAGAAGGTTGAGGGTTCAAAAGGACAAGGAAAGTCCAAGATGAAGTGATGCTAATGGTTATGTAATAAAATAATTATTTTCAGATATGTGTATTGTAGCGATAAAACGCTAAGACCGAGTTCCAGATGTTTTAAAGTTGTAAAGACTTGGGATTTTATTTTGAATAATTATGTAATAGTTAATATTATTATTCCTTATTGTTAAGGTTTACTTAGTTACATAATTATTCAACAACGAAAGAAACTTTGCATCTAATAAATAACTAACACAAGTCCAATACTTACCTCATCATAATATTAGTAAGGATTTAATAAATATCCAAAAGAAATTAGGTTAGAAAATCTTGCCTCGATGAGCCTCCACCATAATACACGCTAGTAATTAACCTTCACGTAACTCTAATTATACGTCTCGTTAATCACCATTCATACACAATCTAGTTTGAAGTATATAGGGTCTCCTATTGATATGCTATAAACATCATAAGAGAATATATTTAGAAAATATATGCCACCCATTTTAGACATCATAGGCAAATCTAAAATGTAAATTAAAAATGCCCAAACATAACAGCTTTTACATTTTTTTCTCAACTTTACCATATCTCGCTAAATAAATCATAACTAATTCTATTAAAACATTTTTGAGAGATTCTGCGCCACGCCGGGTTAACTTCCTGGGCTACAACTTTCGCTCATGGACCATCTTCAAATTCCAAGCAAAAAAATTCCAAAATCCGCAAGAGGATCGCAATCAATTTGTTGGATGATTGACACAACTACTTTGAAAAGTCATAACTCCCGCAAGTTTCAATTAGTCCGCTCCGTGAGTCTATGGAAATTTTATTCAAAGGTACTATAATAACCTAAAAGCCCACAATTTTCTCGGAAACCGTAGCTAGGAGCTCACGCTTTTTTTCTTTTTTGCTTTCTAACATGTTTGCTTACGATTTTCATATATCTCACTAATATAGATCCAAATGAAATTTGGACATGTTATACCTCATGCTACATACTATTTTACAAAATTATTATAATGCACCAAATGGATTATCTAAGACATGATTTTGAGTGACCAAAAATCCTAGAAAAATCATGCAAACTAGTTTAACCCAACTTTTGAGAAAATCATGATTTTGATGCTAGGTTGATGCATGTACGGGTTTGATTCCTATTATCCGTACTCACTTAATAACATATATACACATGTTACAACCATTCAATTCTCTAACTTTTCATGTTTTCATCAAATTAGCATCTAAGAGGTATTTTATCAAATAACTAAAGATACATGGCATGATTTCTACTTTCTATGAATTAGAGCATGTACTAAACCAAACTTAATTTTCACTCTCTACTATCACATATCGTAAACAAAACCCTAATTTATTGATACAAAGTCAAAACAAACCATCTACCATGTTTATATATTAATTTTCTTACTAGTTTTCTCTACAACATAAGAAATGGTTCAAGCTTACCTTTTGGACTAAATTTCCTCTTGGTTTAATCTTTTACAGAAGTCTCACCCTTTAACTCCTTTGCAACCTCCTAATTTAAGGCCACCTACCTTCAACTCCCAATATTTTCTCTCACGTTTTTCTTTGCAAAGTGAAGAAGTAGTCGGAAAGAAAAACATATATATGATAGTTGATATAACTTGAGCCCCTCCCATTCAGAATCATTCCAAATTTCATTAGTCTAGAAATTAAATAGAAGAGCTCGATCATTTTTTTTTTTTTTTTAAGGAATAAAATGAAATACTCCCTTCGCTATCATGCAATATAATGATGCTCTAATTTGATGGTCACCAAGTACCCCAAATTGATCTTGTTAAATGAAAATATTATTTAACCTTTAATCAAATAATAATTTTCGACCGCTTTGCCCTTCTCAGAATGAACGTGTTCGATATGGTCGATGTCCCGAACGCCAGGGACTATCAGCTTTGTCAAACTCAACTTCAAAATTTCAGAAGTTGATTTTCCCTCAAAAGTCAATCTACTCTTTTGACCAAAAGTCAACTATTACGACAATTTCGAAAATACGCAATAATGCCTCTAAATTTCGCCCAAACTCAAACTCATATTTGTAAGTGATAATTAATTAAACCAATTTAAATAATCGCAATGAGGAATTTCTCCAAATTGAGACATTCACCTCCTTTATAAGGATTCCGCCCCTAATCATTACACATCAAACAAACAGATTAGTGGTAGTTTTTCATCATTTTCTCCTCGAGTTCCTAATGTAGCAATCCATACTACCTTATTGTTTATTTCTAACACTTGAAATTATCTCCGAAACCTCTTCGTAAGTTAAGTCTTTTTTCGATGTGGGTTCATACTTCTTAGTATGCTTGTAGTCCTCGCTTATATGGTCTTAAGACCGAAATTTAACATTCTATTAATCATTTGTGGCAAGGAGAAACCGTTGATTTACATTATTATAAATATGAATCAGAACTTAATTAAAATCTTTAGTGGTTCAGTGAAAGTGTATTACAGAATGAAATATTAATCTATTTTTAATTGGAGGAGAAAGTATTACTGAAATTATGGTTTTCTAAATCTATGATTTATTATGTGATATTCTTTACTAAAGCTAGTTGTGCTCATCGACTATGATGGGATTAAGAGTCCTCACTATTCTCGTGAAATAAGGTGATAATAAATGCAATGAGGACTCCATCGAGAGTTTGATATTGTCTACTTGAACTCCCAAATTTGTTTCATGGGTGATTAATTTATGTATCACGATCCCATTCAAGAGGCGTAATTTTGGAGGCGTCACATTAAATGTCAATTTTTCTTTAATAACCAAACTTTTACACATATTTTCATATTATACTCGTAGCATTAAATATCTCATACTTTTCTTATTCTAATTCTCTCCACATTTAATGACATTATTATGGGCAATTTTGTCATTTCATTTGTCTTCTTAATATGCGTGAAAAGTCCACCAGGACTTTTATCCTAGGACGGAGGGAGTACCATATTTCTATGGTATTAGTTACTTTTTAAAAAAAAATTAATTAGTCAATCTGTATATTTATACGGTCAGCTAATATAAAATACTGAAGACGACCCGATCTATTACATGAAAATTGGGAGCTAGATTGTATGCAATTAGTTGATATAGTAAATTGTAAACTCAAATTCTGAGTGCGGAATCATGAATATAGTGGCATACTAGACCTTGGCCAACTGTTTGATAGGTTGTTTTCCTTTATATATCCTTGTTTATGCTTGGTGAGTTAATGTTATATGGAATCCAAATCTTTTGGATTGCCAAAATTGTACTTAAATTTATGAATAAAAAATACATTTCGTTGATAAAAAAAGAAAGATGAGAATTATATCTTAGTGTAATAAATTCTAATGCAACACAAATTCCAAACGGATGGATGCAATTTCATTAATTATCAGGGAGAAATCAAATCAGTGAACCAAACAAGACCATGCATGAGCTAAAACACCGTAGCCATGCACGCATCTTTATTCTTTGCTTATTGCTCATAACAACAGTAGCTAAAAAAACAAGAAAGGAGTGAACCAAACTTAGAGAGACTTGAACACGATTATCCCTCAATGGGCACAGGGGTGACGAACAATAGCGTAACATCATCTTTAATGATTTTTTCAGCTTGAGAGAAACCATCGTCGTACTTGTAAATCACATCTATTACGCGTGCAAGATTGAGAAATGGAATAAGCCATTTCATTGAGATTGCAGTAGGCTTTAGGCATTCTGCATTAATATCTTTCCATGAATTTTCGATCCTTTTCTTATACTCGAGGATGGTCTCTTCCTCAGAGACACCATATGCCTTCATATAGTAATCAATACCTCCAATTACTTGTCCTCTCTCTTGCTCACCCTGCATAACACACACACACACACACATATATATATATAGGGCTTCAATTTGATAAAATAATGTCAAACCAGTCGTTAATGAAAATGATTTATTATCATATTTTGTTATTCTGCAACCACGATTAAATTAATCATTTATTATTTTTAAAATAAATATGGAATTTATAATTTTAATATTTATAAAATTTGTGAATGTCACTCTTTTTTTAAAAAAAAACGGATGGAGTATATAATTAATAAGACATACATGACGAGTCGCAATGTCATCTTGGAGTCTAGCAATTATCTCAGAAGCTCTAAGAACTAGAGGTCGACTTTTTAGCCAAGCAAATGCCTCTTCGTTAGCAATCTCGCCCATTTCCGCAAAGCCAAAAACTGATACAGCGTCGTACGCAGAAGTAAGAAGGGCAACCTTCATATACTCATCAAATGGAGCTACATATCCACTACTAAACCATTCCGCCTCAGCATGATAGCCTCGTACTAATTCTTGTGTCTGATTTAAAAAAAATTACAATAAACAAGTAGAGCCAAAAAAACAGTTCCATCTGTTTGACAAAAGCAGTTCCATCTGTTTTTCTTTCCCACAAAAAGAATTATTTTTTATTTATAAAAATATAAAATATATGACACAGTATCCTTAAATTTATCATCATAATTTCATAATCTTGTCATTACTACTATACTAATTAACAATTTATTATTTTTAAAGGTAAATATAAAATGTAAATACGTGTTTCATATTTGCAAATATTTTTAAATACAACTCTTTTAGTAGAACAAAGAAATTATTGATCCAAATCATCTTATAGAAATAAGATCAGACTCCTCTCATTCATTTATTACACCTTTCACTCAATTATCCTAACACATATTTAGTAACCAAAATATTGTATTTAGTAGAGCAATAAATAATATTTATTGTGTATAATTATATTCGTATAGATAAACATATATTAAAAAAAATAGGTGAAAAGTGTACTATCGAAGATATAAGACAAGAATATAATATGCATCATACCGCTTGTTTTGAAGGTTGGAAAGCATAGGATCTTCCTTCCTTGGCTAGCTTCTCCTCGAATTCATCAAAGAGATTGAGCAGAACTCCGTACAAAAATCTCATGTATTGTGGAAGCTGATCAACGGCCCCAACATCCCATCTGAAAAATGAAGGGTTACGTGTGTTGATATTTCCTTTGTTCCATAAAATGTTTGTATTATTTTTAATCCAAGTTAATTTGCGAAATTTAAATTATGATGTAAATTTATTTAATTTTCACTAAAGTACAATATAAACCTCAGACTTTATGCAAAAAATCAATCTTGCATCTCAAAAATCTAATCATGCCACTTGACAACCTATTTTTATAAGTTTTTATATGTAAAGAAAATTTAAAAGGTGGTTATCTAATAGGGTTGAATGGTAATTATATTTTTAAATTAACCTTATTATATTATTTAATAAATATAGATATAAATACCTGTTCACGGCGTCTGTGAAAAGCCTAAGTTCCTCAATTGTACCATAGGCATCATATGTGTCATCTATCACCACAAGCAGTAAAACATATTTGGTGAGTATGATCCGTGCAAGAGAGTAACGAGGCTCATAGTACAACCCTATACTCCAAAAATAAGTCTCCGGTACTCTATCTTTGATATAAGTTAATTTCGATGGAAACCCCAAATCCTTCCACCACCTGAAATTGAGATAAATAAGTTTATAATATCTAATTATAAGCTTTTCATGTATGAGCTCAAATAATTTCAAATATGTATGTCGTTTAGTTAATTTATGGGGACCTTAAGTTTTATATGACAATGGAAGTACATTTTAGTGAATATTAGACTAAACTGCAAAACTGTCTACTAAGGTTTTATTTAATACCTAAACTCATGGACAAAAACATAGAGTACGTAAGTGGATAAAATGTTCTCACAAAAAGCATAAAATAAATGCATCTACAAGAATAATCAATCAAGTTTCTATTAAAAAATTAATCTTACTTTGAGATGATACGAAGTTCTTCCTTGTATAGTAGCTGTAAATAGTTGAAATGAAACTTTGCGAGCTTCAATATTGTTTCTTTCATGGAAGAGTCTTGTTCATAGGTAGACAAGTAAAGTCTTGCCTCTAGTATTGGCATCCCCCTGTGGAAGGGTCTCTTCAAAGCTTGATGCACTTGTTTTGCAAGATTTGTGCTTAAATTGTTTTCCTGCAGTGTCTTCTTAAGGTGAGCTTGGCTGAATTCTAGTGCTTCATCTAATATCTCTTCTCCTTTTACTCTCAGTTGTGCAGCTTCATAAAAGCTTAACATGCCCTTCACATCTTTCACAATGATTTCCTTGAACTTACCGGTATTGTTGTCCTTAAATTTGTTAAACACATCTGAAAATCCACAAAAACAAAAACATACGAAATTTATGGAAAAGGAAGCTATCAGTGCAGTGTTATTCAGTGATTTTATCTGGTGCTTCGTTTAAAATAGTTTTTTTTTTTTTAAAAGTATTATTTTTTTTCATTGGATGTATATACCAGGTGAAGAAGAATGATAAGCTCACCAGATGACATTTTGTAGCCATGGTGTCGAAAAGTTTGAAAGTGTATCGAAGTGGTGTACAGATCAACTTCTTCATAATGAGACTTGTTAAGGTCACCGAAAAATTTCTCAAGTTGACCGTCAATCTCCTCCTCAAATTGATATGACAAACCAAGGTGATGGATAGAGTAGATCATGTTTAGTTTCTTTGTCGAATCAATGGTCGTATCGGCCAACAATCCCCTCGCTTCTTTTTTTAAACCTTCAATGGCTTCAGCAAATGCTTCCAATGCCTACAAGGAAACATGAGATAAAGTTAAGACCAAAAATTGTCTCCTGTGTTTGTGCTCGTGTAATAATTTTGCATTCGAGTTTAGCTAATTAGCAAACCGATCTTCTTTAAAAGTATATAATTATTAGTGTTAAATTATATTTTATAAAATATTCATGATTAATGACTAGCTGATCATGTATGGAATATGACGAAGACAACATGTCGTATAGAAGGAGATAAAAAATACGAAAAATTGATACAAAAGTACAATTTTAAACTTTATTAATTATACTACAATCAAGACAGTGATTTATTATATAGTATAATCAGATATCATCATGTCTCCGCCAAATAATAAACTCATAATAGAATATTAGATTTTATTTCTAAAGTTAAACTCAGAAATATATGAATAGGTTAATTAAGAAGTTGGATAACTAAATGGAGTAATTTAATTCATACCGTTTGATCAAGAGAGAAGTGAATGAAGTGATCCCCCCAAATACTTGGAGGAAAGTGACCCAAGGGACGAAATATGGTATTGTCATTAGATGTAACTGTTAGGGCCATCTCTAAGGAAAAGGAAATATGCAAGGTGAGATATATAATTAGCCTTTGCTTCTCGAGTGTGATGGATGATAACTAATTGGTACATGTTGAGGCTATTTATAGATTATAGTTTCGCCATAACTTTTGTATCCAACGTAGAGTGAAAAATAATTTGAAGTACGTCTACCAAGTTGGACTTTTATTCTCTCTATGTCTTCTTTTTTTAATTAATCTAGAAAATTAGAATATATTTAAATTATAATTTGTTACAACGAATAAATATTACAATTTGGGTGTGTATATAAATATTTCTTTTGCTTATAATATTCTAACAACATCTCCAATAGTAGTAGCAAAAAAATTTAAAATTGAAATTTGTTGAGCTACGCGGCAATTTGAAAAGCATTATTTGTTACTTTAATATTTTATCTCTCATTAGTCTATTCAATTCAATTAATATAGTATTTGGCTTAAAACAATAATAATTGATAACATTTGAAATAATTAATAACATTCATTTTTAAAAAAGATAATATTCTAGAAAATAAATTATATTTAAAAATTAATATTTAATTAAAACTAAATTCCCTTCCCAGAATTAAATTAATATTTAACATTCATTTTCATGTTTATCTTATCATGTTGACATTGTAAAGATGAATAACCCATCAAGCAAACTTGATTATCCAAGGTCATTGAATAAATTTTTAATTCACGTCATTATCGAGATGGTCATATTGGATAAACCAGAGGGTCATAATTAACGTGATTATCCAAAGACTAGTCAAAATAATAGTTTATCCAATATGATAAATAAATAAATAAAAATAAATGATGCTATTTTTTAAAATGAGCTGTACATCAAACTCATCAAGTAAAATAAATATTTTTAGCCTTTTTTATATGATTTTGATTCTCCCAAAACAAAATAAACGTTTTGAAGAGGTAATGTCAACTTACCAATTCTGAAGTGAGAGAGAATGAGTTTGCAGATTTGCAGATTTGCAGATTTGATGACTAAGGTTGGAGAAGCTGTTGGAGATCATTTTTCTGATGTGGCTCACCTATTTGAGTATCCCAAAGTGATTGAAGAGACTGTTGAAGATACTTTAATTAGTACTAATTGTCATATTTTTATTCTCTATGCAAATTTATGGAGTATCACTAGTTATGTACGTACATAAACTATGCAACTAGCTGAGAATTAAAATATGAATAATTTTGTCATTTAAGCATCTTTCTTAATATATGCAAAAAATTAACCAGTACTTTTATCACGAGACGAAAGGAGTATCAAATAAGAAAGTTGTCCAATCGTAATAATTACTCATTTCGTCCCTTAATATAAGTCATTTTTTTTTGCTAAATTATATAAGTCGTTTTAGAGTTGTGCACAAGTATTAAAGAAATAATTGTATATCATTAAATATAATATCAATTGTCTATATTGTCCGTGTATTAGAAAAAGAAAATGTTACTTATTGGACAAAAAATAGTGAGAGAACTAAAATTATATTTAATACTTGGGGTAATATTAAAAACTAAGCAATTATTCTTAATTGAAATTCTCAAACAACTTATATTGAGGGACAAAAAATACTTCTCTAAAACGACTTATATTAAGGGACGGAGGAAGTATTAATTAGCACTACAAGAAAAAGACATATTTTCGAAAGAAATTTATGTCGGAATTAGCCTGTTTTCGTCGGAAATAGTTTAATTTTGGAAGATTTCACCAAAAATTACATCGAAAATATCCGTTTCAAAATTAATTCGATCGGCAATTCCAAAAAAATAATACTCTCTTTGTCCCTTAATATAAGTCGTTTGAAAATTTCAAGTAAGCATTAATTGTTTAATTTTCAATATTGCCTCAAGTAATAAATATAACTTTGATTTTCTTACTATTTTTTGAATAATAAATAACACTCTTCTTCTAATATAATGGCAATATTGACAATTAATATTATATTTAATATATATATATATATAATTCTAACTCTTAAATAACTTATATTAGAGATGTATAAGCATAAAAGAAAGTGTTATAAAACTTTAGCAAAAGTGTATAAAGATACTCTTATAATTTTTGAATAAATTTAGAGAGAATAAGTTATATAAAGAGAGAGATTCTTGAGAGAGAATTCTTAATTTTCAATCAAGAAGGAAGGAGGAATCACATATATAATACTTCCCTGATTTCCTACGATATAAGATTATGTCTCATTAAAAACCTTGTTAAGAAAACCCGATGGGAAAAAACTTAACGAAGGAAAAAAAAGTACATATCTTTTACATAAATATCATTTAATTATTTGCCTCGTTAAAACCTTGTCGGAAAAAACCCATTGGGATAAAAAGCGTGACTAAGGAAAAAATGCGATCTTCCCCTCAAAAGGAATTCATTACTCCTTGATGAAATGTTGTCATAAGTCTTTCGATCGACACATTCCGATCCTTTTTGAAAGTTTTTCAAATGTTGCATTTGGTAGCGACTTTGTGAATAAATCGGCTAGATTATCACATGGTCGAATTTGATGCACATCTATATCACCCTTCTTTTGTAGCTCATGTGTGAAGAAGAATTTAGGTGAAATGTGCTTTGTTCTATCTCCCTTGATGTACCCTCCTCTAAGTTGAGCAATATAATGCGGCGTTATCCTCATCTGAAATTGTAGGAATGTCTTTGATTGATGGTAATCCACATGACTTTTGAATATCTTTGAATAATTGATCTCAACCAAACCACTCTCTCTTTGCTTCATGTATATAGCGAGAATCTCTTGAGTGATTTGAAGATGTAGCTATCATGGTTTTGCTTTGTGGATTTCGAGGATATAAGCCAGTGTCACAATATGTAAATACATAACTTTGTTTGTGATCTTCCATTGTGTGGATCGATAAATATCCTGCATCGGCATATCCAACCATCATGACGTTGAATTCTTGGATAAAATAACCCAAGATCTATACTTCCACGGAGGTATCTAAAAATGTGTTTGATCTCATCCCAATGTCTCTTAGTAGGAGAAGAAGCGTATCTTCTTAACAAGTTGGCAACAAAAAGTAATATCGGTGGTATACGGTTTGCAAGATACATAAGAGCACTATTGCACTTTAGGTATGGAACTTGAGTCCAAGAACTTCTTCCCCACTTTCTAGAGGTGAAATGGATCTTTATCAACTTCTAAAAGATCGAACAACCATCGGGGTAGTCAAAGGATGAGCTTTATCCATATAAAAGCAGTGAGAATCTTTTTGACATATGTGGATTGATGAACAAAAATTCCGGATGCTAAATGCTCCACTTGTATTCCCAAACAAAATTTTGTCTTTCCAAGATCTTTCATTTCAAATTCATCCTTTAAATAAGTAGCAGTTCTTGTGAGTTCTTGAGAGTACCTACAAGATTCAAATCATCCACATATCTGACAATGATGGAAAATCCACTTTGTGATTTCTTAATAAAAACACATGGACATACTTGATCATTTATATATCCATCTTTTATTAAATAATCACTAAATCGATTATACCACATCTGACCAGACATTATTTTTCACCCATACAATGGCGTTGTAACTTGATTGAATATATGTGGCGGGGCCTTTGTGATTGACCATTTTCAATCCTTGAGGATTCTCATATAAATCTCCTTTGTCAGTGAGCCATATAGGTATCTTTGTTACAACATCCATCGGACGTGTTTCCAAACCTTCCATGGTTGCCATACCTATCGAGAAAAAGAAAAGTGACTCCATCCATTCTTTGGAAGTATGTATCCGATAATCAATACAAGGTTTTTGTGAAAACCCTTGAGCTTCTGAAGTCGGGCTTTGTATCTCACAATTTCATTTTTCTCATTTCGCTTTCGTCTGAAATACCCATTTATTTCCAGCAGGGATTACACCCGGTGGTGTTTGGACTCTTGGTCCAAATACTTCTCTTTTCAATAGAGATTGTAGCTTTCGGTTTGAATAGCATCTTTCCATTTTGGCCAATCTTTTCTTTTTCGACATTCTTCCCACGTTTTGTGGTTCGGGATCCGTGTCGAGAATCAAAGTAATATCGATGCTATAGAGAAAGCAAATATATCATCAATCATGACTTTGCTTGATCCCATATTTTCTCATCATGTACATAATTTATTGAGATCTCTTGGTGTTCATCTCTTATCCCTTCAACGAGATTTTGAACCTCTTACAGGGCTATTCCCTCTTGGAATAAGTCTTTATACGGGCGGTTTTGTACCTCTTACGGGGCTATTCCCACTCTTGGAATAAGTCTTTATACGGAGGGTATTCCTTGAGGATTCCTTATTTGCTTTTGATTTTAGGTAGTGCGATGTCTTTTTGCACCAATCGGTCTTCCACGCTTACAGCGTGGTTTAGATTCTTCTATTACCTTATTAAATCGATTCTCCGAGAATTGATTTTTTCAATAGGTATTTCTATCCTTGTTGGAGTATTCACTTTGCGGTGTATGTGACTTTATCACTTTTCTAGCATCATTAAATGCATCGGCATTTGATTTGCAATATTTTGTAAATGAATAATTCTTTGAACTTCAATTTCACATTGTCTGTCGAGGATCAAGTGAATTTAAATCGATGCATTCCATGATATTTTAGAGGGTTTTTTATTTAAAACTTTCCTCCTCCTCTCTAATGTTGGAAATCTGATTCATCAAAATGACAATCTACATAACGTCTTGTAAAAACATCTCCGATTAAAGGTTCAAGATATCGATAATAGAAGGAGAATCAAAACCAACATAAATACCTATTCTTCGTTGGGCTCCCATTTTAGTTCTTTGTGGAGGTGCAATTGGAACATATCTTGCACTTCAAAAACTTCGAAAGTGTGATATGTTGGGTGTCATCCAAGAACTAAGCGTAGAGGAGAAAATTATGAAGAGCCGTTGGTCTTACTCGAATGATGATGGCTGCGACATGAAGAATTGCATGACCCCAAATGGGTAGAGTAAGTTAGCCCTTAACATTAATGGTGCGTGCAATTAGTTGAAGTCTTTTTATTAAAGATTCACTAAACCATTTTGTGTATGAATATGAGGAACAGAATGCTCAATGGAAATTCAATAGTCATACAAAAAATCATTAAAAGTCGTTGATGAAAATTAAATTTGCGTTATCAAGTCGAATTGACTTGATTGGATGATCAGAAGCGAGCAAGTAACTTGATTATTTGAGCGAAGTTTTGAGAAGGCAAAATTTGAGAAGAGAAAACAAACATGAGACCATCTAGTTGAAGCATCTATTAAAACCATGAAATATCGAAATGGGCGGAACAATGGTTGAATAGGTCCACAAATGTCTCCTTGAATTCTCTCTCTAGGAATTTTGGGGCTTCTTTATAAACTTTTCTTGGTGATGGTCGAACAATTAATTTTCCTCGAGAACCACATGACCTGAGGAAATTCACTACTAGGAAAAACCTTCTTATCTTTGAGAGGATGACCGGTTAGAATTTTCAATAATCTGACGCATCATAGAAGTACACGGATGGCCAGAGTCTTTCATGCCAAAGCATAAAGGATTTGGGATCTATGATTTTTGGAATCATAACATTATGAGACTCAATTGCTCTAATTTTCATAGTATATAATCCAGAAGAAATTGAATGAAGTTTTTCTAAGATATTCTTTTTTTCAGAAATAGTAGAAGTAATGAGAAGATATTCATTATCATTCTCATTGGTTGTTTCAATGTGAAAACCATTTAGTCGAATATCTTTAAAACTAAGCAAATTTCTTCTTGATTTACTAGAATATAGAGCATTTTTGATAAAAACTTGTGTCTCATTTGGTAGCATGAAACTAGCTTTTCCAAATCCCTCGATTAAATTTGATGTGCGAGAGATAGTTCCTACATTTCCATTAGCTTTGATTAGTTGTGAAAAATATTTCTCACTTTGAAGGATTGTATGAGTTGTTGCCTTTTTCTGCTAAACATATATCCTCCATATCCATTAAAGATGAATTAAACACATATAAAAACATAAATAAGAAAAGTTACATTTCAAATATAATTTTATTCATGATAAACACATACCACATATAGAGCGAAAACTAATAATATTATACATGCGGGGATGTTTAATTAAAACAAAAATTAAAACGATATCCCAAAAGATACTTTGAAGGTTCGATAATATCAACAACCTTTTCCTCATTGTTGGTCGTTGGTGGATCATCAACAATATTCAATTGATGATTAACAAAGTTTGTTTACGCCTCCATTACTTTTTTTCTTTTGAGACTCTTGAATAAATTAGCGAGATGCCTCGGCGTCTGACAGTGCTGCGACCAATGCCCTTTCATCCCACACCTAAAACAAACATCGGTTTGTTCTTTATCGATCTTGCATTTTCTTTATTTTTACCCGAGACCTGGACACTTGCCACTTACGGTGGCACAGAATTGTCGCGATTACGGAATTTGTTGTTATGATGGCCTCGTTTATTCTTTACGTCCCCAGGCTTTTATTATATGACCATCTTTTGTCACGTTTATTACTGCTTTGGAATGACGTCTTTAATAATATCTGGCAATGGGGTAGCACCCGTTGGCGTACTTGATGGTTTTTCAACAACAATTCATTATTCTTTTCTGCAACAAGGAGGATAGACAATAAGTCATTGAATTTTGTGAACTTACTCTGTCTATATTGTTGTGACAGAATCATGTTGGTGGGATGAAAAGTTGAGTGTTTTCTCTAACATTTGGGTTTGAAACTGGATCTCACTTGAAAGCCAAAAGTAGAGGTTATTCTATAAACATTGGAACTATATTCCGTAATTGATTTGTAATCTTGTAGCCTTAAATTAAGCCACTCAAATTTGGCATTAGGAGAAACAACCAATTTTTGGTGGTCAAATCTTTCCTTGATTGTGTCCATAAAAACAAAGGATCTTTGGTTGTTAAATACTCGATCTTTAATCCTTCATTAATATGGTGACGAAGAAAAATTATGACTTTTGCATTTTGTGCCAAGTAGTTTGTATTTCTGATTCATGGTCTTTTCTAACTCATTTGCACTAAGGTGCGATTACGCATCAAGTGCTCAAAGCCAAATAGTTGTCTCGAGATTTTCAAAATAGAAAAATCTATTTTTGCCAAGTTTGCCATCTATTACGGGTTAAAACACAATTATTATTATTTATTAAAACAATAAATAATTGCATGTATGATATAGAAAAATAAACTAAGTCCGACCTCAAGTGGTGATAAAATGCAAATATAAATATTCTTATATTTATGTTATTAGCATAATATAAATGGATCTTCACCGGCATGCGGTGGTTAGCATAGACAGTTATTCCAACGAATAATAAAGAATGGAACCGGTCATGCGTAAGCGCCTTGCAGACGGGGATATTCAACGAGAATAATAAATAATGGAATCAAGTCGGTGAAATTACATGCAAGCGGATGTTCAAACGAGAATAATAAAGAATGGAATAACGGAAGAATTTCACCATGTATAGGATAGTCGCGCATATACATGTTATTCCAACAATTTAATAAGAAATGAATACAAAGGATTATTCACGGTATATGATATTTCACATATCTGAGTTATTCCCATAATTTAATAAGCGGTAAAAAGTTTCCCACCAAGTCTTGTAAGATCAACAAGGATAGATGGTACATTGTAAATAACAGAATTTAAATGCAATTATAAGAATAAAATTATATTATTGGTGGCATAGCCCAACACAGTAGTATAATAATAATAAATTGCAAGAATTTAATTTTACCGTCTCAGTTGGTTAGAAACTTACGTCTCTTTGATAACGTGTTATAAAACTTTAGCAAAGTGTATAAAGATACTCTTATAATTGCTGAATAAATTTAGAGAGAATAAGTAAGAGATAAAGAGAGAAATTCTTCAGAGAGAATTCTTAATTTTCAATCAGCAGCATGCACTGTCTTATATAGGTAAGGTAGAAGAGTCATGGGAAAGAAAAAAAAAAAAGAAGGAAAAAGGGAGTACGAGAAAAGCTAACTAAGGAAATCACATATATAATATTGAGTAATTTTTCAACATGAGATATCTAATTAGCATTTGCTTCTTTTAGTATGATTCATTAATTATTATCGCGTGGTTGGATCTGATAACTTGGTACATTTTAAAACAAATTATGGAACATATATTTTCTGATTTTAAAAAAATATTTTAGTTAGTGAAGATTTTGATTAAAAAATACTTTTTGAAGAAACAGAAAAACATTTTAATATTTGAAGATTTAAAAAAAATATTAGTGAACAAAGTTTTTTGTTTAAAATACTTTTTTGAAAAAATAGAAAATTTGTGCCGGCTTTAGCGAAAGAACTTTTGGGTAAAATACAATTTACAAATGTGTTCTTAAATTATTGGAAAAAATAAAAGTTCATGCAACACACTTAATATATCTTAAAAGAAAAAAATATATATATTATTTTTCAAAATACAAAGAAGTACAAAAAAGTCACAGGCAGTACTGTAGTATAACATCCCTCTAAAGATTATTCATATCCAATCAAGTTGAAAAATATTTCCTTTTTTTTTGGGAAACACAGAAAGGGTTTCAAAATGTGAAAATTTTCAAGTGGACTTTAAAACTTGTTGACTTCAATCGACTAAGTACTCATTTGCTCACCATAAAAGTCTTGATCAGCTTTTTGTCTATATTAAGAAAGAGTATAAAAAAATAAAATTATTCATATTTAAATTTTTATTTAATTGTATAATTTTTTGTACATAATTAATGATGTTCCATAAATATGTATAAAGAACATAAATGTGACAATTAATAATAAGGGTATTATGGGCAAACTATTGTAGAAATAAATTATTTAATATAAATAGATATTTAATTTGAAATTACCTAAAATAGTAATAAGGATTTTTATCCTGGGAAGGAAAGAGCATTATATTTTTGTAATTCTGTAATTAAGCACACCAGAGGGGGGTGAATATGTGTTTAAGCTAAAAGTGATAAACGGTGAAATCTTTTTGAAATTTTTTGTAACAGGTTTAAATCAGACAGCTACGCCTGTCTGCTTTAGTGTCTGCTTTAACTTATGTTCTTTGTTTATTATTATCTGACAGCTAGACTTGTCTACTTTAGTGTCTGGATTAGTATATCTTCAAACGAATAAAGAAAAATATCTAGAAATTAAACAAATAGAAAAGAGAAGTGCAAAATAATAAAGCCACTAAGATTTTTACATGGTTCAGCCCCTATCCTCTATCTAGTGGCCTAATCCACGTCCGATCCTAATTGGGATTGGAGATTCTTTTTTTTTACAATTTAAACCTCAATTAAATACAAAAATAACTCAATGTTACAAAGAAGCTTCAATTCTGATGTTGGACACCAATGCCCCCTTTGCACCTCTGCACCTTGTACACCTCTGCACCTGTTCTCACATCTGAGACCTTTGAAAGCTTCCTTTGAACATACCATATCCACTATTGGATCGATAAGGCCAAACAAGCTTGAACTAGAATTTAATACAATTAATATTTGAGTACAAAAGACTCTTAATTTCCAGCTGAAAGAAATTAACAATACAATGAGTAGCTGAAAATAGCTTTTAAAGGCCTTTGATTAATCTGTGTGATATGGCTTGGTAAACTCTAAGTCTGCTGCACTGATATAAGCTTTAAGTGTGTTGCTATCTTTTGTCAAGTGTGATGAATATATATAGAGAAGTAAGCAACGGCTATATCAGTTAGTTATCAATATTTTTAACGACTATAATATTTTCTAAAACCAGCAAGTCAAAGAAATATTAATAACTCAGGCAAAAATAAAGGAGCTAAAGAATATTCAAGATAAGGTTGTTAGAGTCCTTTCTCTAAACAACAACAATAATAAATCAATTACCTTAATAGTCTCCTATTCAAATTAGAACAGTCTGTATATTGCATTTCAAAAACTGATTCCATAGTTAACTAAATTCCTTAATAAAATTCAATCCAAAAACTGTTTTGACATAGTATATTAAGGAAATGATTTCCAACTGTAACGAATTTTAAAGTATACGGACTCATGCAATATTATAATTTATATCAAATAGACTTGTATCCATAGAGGCCCATCATGATAATAACTTATTATATCATTCTAAATAAATAGCCCAAACAAACTTAATTAAGTCCATTTTCACATCTCACAACAATAAACATATAGAAACATATTTAAATTTCATTCAAAACATGATATATATATATATATATATATATATATATATATATATATATATATATATATACAAGTCCATTTCTTAAGCTCACCCTTATTGAAAGCACCCGAAGCTCACCTCGCCTTTTTTTATAAAAAAACATAACTAATAAAAAATGTATAATAATTTTTGGAATTGAAAGTTTTTTTTAAAAAATGTTTTGGGTGTGATTTGAGTATATATATAACAAAAGCAGTGTTATACGATGTGTATAACACTTTTTTTTATATATATCCAAATCACACCCAAAACACTTTTTTAAAAAACTTTCAATTCCAAAAAATTATTATACATTTTTATTAGTTATATTTTTTATAAAAAATAAAGCGAGTGAAACTTCAATAAAGGTGAGCTTAAGATCCTTGCTATATATATATATATATATATATATATATATATATATATATATATATATATATATATATATAAAAGGAAATATTCAACATTAATAATATCTTTTTACCAATTAATGGACATTTAATCAAATATGGGCCAACAAATAAATTAACTTATAAATTAAATTAACCCAAACAATTTAAATCAAATTCATTAAATTGAATATAAACTCAATAATATTGTCATCATTAAAATTAGAAATCAACATTCTTCCCCTTTTTGATGATGACAATACATAATTCCATTTAATTTATATGATCCCCCTAAATTTATGCCCATAAAGAGAATCATGATCACATGACTGTTATGTTAGAAAGCAAAACAAATGAATACATTATTCAATACAACCATAACAACCAATATCCTAAATATGATATTAAATATAATCAACAGATAATATCTCTCTCCCTTTGTCATCATCAAAGAGAAATAATGCCATGCATAATAATCATTCAGTTATCTCTCCCCATTTGACATCAACAAAAATAAACGCAAAGATTAAGAAGGAAATTAATGCAAGCTTAGAACAATATCACATATAGCGAGAAAACAAATAATCATACCTTTTTATTTTGTTACCTGTATATCAACATTGTTGTTACCATTAGTAAGCTTAATAGATGTGCTTTGTAGCTTTCGATTTTTGATTTTCATGATCAAATCTCTTCAAAAAGTACTTCTTTTGGTCATCCCAATGCTGAGGTCTTTAAAACTCAAGTTAGGAGGATGATTTTTAATAGTTCTAAATGATTTAGGAAGCCTTGATGCAGTCATTTTCTCTTCAGGTTCAGGTTCTGGAATGTTAAGTTTTGCTCTTCAGGTTCTGGAATGTTAAGTTCTACATCAAACTGATCGTCAGATTTTTCTTCTAATGCAGATAGCTCAGGCTGTCAGGATTGAGCTGTCTGTTTTCCACTAATCAGATTATCTTTTCTTGCAGAAACTTCATTTTCTTCTTTTGATAGGTCACGGTTAAATTCATCAAATACTACATGCATAGATTCTTCAACTTTAAATTTATCAAGATTATAAACCCTATAAGATTTACCATGCATTGAATAGCCAAGAAAAATAGATTCGGTTGATGTAACATCAAATTTTTCAAGATTACCATTACTATTTATAATGAAACATTTAGCACCATAAAAACTTTAGAAAGCATGATGTTATGAACCCTTGTAATGTGAAATCCATAGAGTTTTCATAATAATATATCTAATTAAAACTCTATTTAAACAACATGAGGTACTTACAGATTCCGTCAAATAATTTATAGGTAACTTACTCTCTTAGTGTAAAGTATCATCCATCTCCTTTTTGATCTTGAGACACCTACAAAATAAACAAATAGTCTCTATCTTTTTTGTACCAAAATCTTCTTGGGTTCTTTTGGGTTAGTAGCATATAAATCACATTTATTTACCCAAATTTGTTTTATTTTTATTTTATTACAATCAAAATGACCTATAAAACCATATTTTTTACAAGTAACAAACGGTGAAAAATAAAGTGGCTTAAACCTCGGTTTATTAATCATTTTAATATTATCATTAGTTTTATTTTTCACATTTTTAATAGGATTATACCCAATTCTTTGTTTATCAAGAGTAGATCTTTGTGCTCCTAACATAATATTTAGGTTCTCTTCTCATTGCACAAATTTAGCAAGATCATTTTTTAAAGATGTTATTTCTGCATTTGTTACATTCACACCATGTGACACATTCATCATTTTTCCATCATTAAAATCATCTGTGCATGCATCTCTCATTTTCAAATTTTCTTTTAAAACTTCATTTTCACTTTTAAGATATTTATTTTCTTTTATCTCTTTAATAGACTTAACTTCATTCATTAGCACATTTGCGCAATTCTTAAAATAGGCAATTTTCTTTTTGAGCTGTTGATTTTCATTTCGTAAAGCAATATAATCAGATGTAGATATTTCAAAATTTTCATGAAAATTCATTACCTCAAGTTGATCATCGTCTTCTAGTCCTATGAAACATAATTGACCAAGTTCTTCATCTTGTTCTGTTTTGGACTTACTCATTGGAGTTGAGCTACCTTTTTTATTCTTCCTTTATTAATTTCTTTGAAGTAGTCTCTCGAGTTTTCTTTAGATCATTTCAATTTCTTCATCAAAATCTTCGTGATCACTTTCATTGTTGCTCTCGACTTGAAGTGTTTTATTGGTGCTTCATCTTCTTCATCATACCTTCTTAGCTGATTTTCAAATTCTTCAAGCTCTCCAAATAAAGTGAGAGTTTTCGTTGTACTAATTGTGGTTGAATCTTGAAGAGTTGTAACCTTTGTTACGAATCGTTTAGGCATGACTCTAAGTATCTTTTTGTTTATCTCCCTTTGATCAATTTTTTGTCCGAGCATACTTAGAGAGTTCATTAAAGTGAGAAATATCCCTTTAGCTTCATTAATTGTTTCATCCTTTTCTAACTTGAATAGCTCATAGTCTTGCATTAACATACTTAACTTCACCTCTTTGACTTTTGAAGTACCTTCATGACTCATCAAGACAGTGTCCCACATTTCTTTTGTTGTGTTAAACGATGATACTTTATCAATTTCAACTTGGACAATTCCGCTTAGCAAGGTGTTCATGGCTCTTGAGTTGTAGGAAAACATAGAGCTTTCGTTTGCATTCATCTCCATGAGAGCCTTTGGTTTGCCATCATCATGTCTAGGAATGACAGGTCCATTTTCAACAACCCACCATTCCCATTGGTCTCTTTTAAGAAAAATCTTCATTCTAATCTTCCAAAAGTTGAAGTTTTCACTTCCGAGTAAAAGAGGTGGTCAGTTTGTGGATTGACCTTCTTAAAAGTTTAGGTGTGACATAGGATCTTCCCCTACGACCTGCAACGATCAATATTAGTAGATCCTCGCTCTGATACCGAATGTAATTCATTAAATAAGCATACCTAGAGGGGGAGTGAATAGGTGTTTAAGCTAAAAGTGATAAATGGTGAAATATTTTTGATTTTTTTTGCAAAAGGTTTAAATAAAACAGCTACGTCTGTCTGCTTTAGCTTATGTTCTTCGTCTATTATTATCAGACAGCTAGACATGTCTGCTTTACTGTCTGGATTAGTATATCTTCAAACGAATAAAGCAAAATATCCAGAAATTAAACAAACAGAAAAACGAAGCGCAGAATACTAAAGACACCAAGATTTTTACGTGATTCAGCCCACATCCTCTATCTAGTGGCCTAATCCACGTCCAATCCCAATTGGGATTGGAGACTCTTTTTATTACTATTTAAACCTCAGTTAAATACAAAAATAACTCCCTGATACAAAGAAGCTTCAATTCTGATGTTGGACACAATGCCCCCTTTGCACCTCTGCACCTGTTCTCACCTCTGAGACCTTTAAAGCTTCCTTTGAACACACCCTATCCACTACTGGATCGATCAAGCCAAACAAGCTTGAACTAGAATTTAATACAATTAATATTTGATTACAATAGGCTCTTAATTTCCAGCTGAAAGAAATTAAAAATACAATGAGCAGCTGAAAATAGCTTTTAAAGGCCCTTAATTAATCTGTGTAATATGGCTTGGTAAACTCTACGTCTGCTGCACTGATATAAGCTTTAAGTGTGCTGCTATCTTTTGTCAAGCATGATGAATACATATAGAGAAGTAAGCAACGAATATATCAGTTAGTTATTAATATCTTTAACGGCTATAATATTTTTTAAAATCAGCAAGTCAAAGAAAAATTAATAACTCAAGCTAAAATAAAGGAGCTAAAGAATATTCAAGATAAGGTTGTTATGGTCTTTTCTCTAAACAACAAAAATAACAAACCAATTACCTTAATAAAATTCAAAATCTGATTCAAATTAGAACAACCTATATATTGCATTTCAAAATCTGATTCCATAGTTAACTAAATTCCTTAATAAAATTCAATCCAAAAACTATGTTGACATAATATATTAAGGAAATGATTTCCAACCGTAATGAATTTTAAAGTATATTGACTCATGCAATATTATAATTCATATAAAATAAAATTATATCCATAGAGGCCCATCATGATAATAACTCATTATATCATTCTAAATAAATAGCCCAAACAAACTCAATTTAGTCCATTTTCACATCTCACAACAATAAACATATAGAAGCATATTTAAATTTCATTCAAAACATGATATATATATATATATATATATATATATATATATATATATATATATATATATTAAGGAAATATTCAAAGAATAATAATATATTTTTATCAATTAATGGACTGTTAATCAAATATGGGCCAACAAAGAAATTAACTTATAAATTAAATTAACCAAAAAAATTTAAATCAAATTCATTAAATTGAATATAAACTCAATAATATTGTCATCATTAAAATCAGAAATCAACAGTTTCATCTCTACCAATTCTTTCCAAAACAATTATTTTAAAGCCCTTGTATCTATATCTCACTCTCAACCTTAAGTCATTCGCTCAACTCATATAATGTATATTAATACTTAGAACATCAAACTAAACATTCATATGAATGTTTGCTTAGGTTTTATTGTGATTAGCTTCACGTATGTAGTCTTAAGAAGACATGATCTCAAGTCGATGCTTAACTTTGTTCTCCTTTTTCCAGATTTATCATAAGGAAAACAAAAATCAAGATTTATTTTATCTAATATCAAATGAGAATTACAAGTAAATAAAACACCTTTCATAAATATTAGCACAATCACATGAATCATAAATGCATGATTATGATATATCAAAAAAATCGTCAGATAAATGCATAAATATGATATATCAAAAACAATCTACATTCCTAATAAAATAGGTAACAATACTATTTCACCCACTGTTAATAAATTTCCACCCTCTAAATTAAATTGGTGCTTGTTGAATCAGGAGTCGTTGCAGCAACTGTTACTATGGATATTTTGTATCCATTGAGTCAAAATTTAGACTAGAATATAGTTTGCACCTCAAAATTTTTAGGATAATTAAGTTTTTCACCCAATGACTAAAATGTATCTAAGTGCACTCCAAAATTCTTTTTGATATTTTAATATCAAAAAGAAATGATGCATTTTGTTTAGCGCAACAAACTTTAGGATGCATTTAATTTGTTGAGCTAAAAAGAACTTCGGGGGTGCATTTTGACCAGTTTAAACCTCGGATGATGCATTTTGTTTAACATAAAATTTATTTGGGGTGTACATAAATAAGTTTTAAATATTAAGATGTAAACCTCAACAACTCTAAAAACTTTGGGGTGTGAAGTATATTTTAGTCTAAAATATAATCATGTTGATTGTTCATGGTTATATATGAATCAAATTTAGACTAAAGTACAGATTGAACCTCAGAGTTTACCTGTCAGAGATATGTTGCACCCCAAACTTAAAAACGTGTTTATTTGCATCCCAGAATGTGTTAAATGACACTCTCCGAATTTTTATCCGGTCAAAAGTGACTGTTTGCACTGGTTTCTCTATTGTTAAGGGTAAAATTGTTATTACATTAGAAAATAAAATTGGATGGATTTAAAGAATAAAAATGTTAATAACATTAACATTTTAAAACTACACCAAAATTAAATAAACACAAACCCTAACCCCTAACCGTTACCATAGCTTTTAACCTAACTCCGTCCTTCCTAATTCCTTTTCACCCCTAAGGCCCAAACCAGATTATAGTAGTAGTACAAGACGCCGATGAAGGTGATCGGCACATGGCGGTGAAGACATTGGTGTGGTGGGCCGCTTCGCCTACGTGAAACCTGATTTTTTATTTTTTTTAAATTCTTACTTCATTCATTCTCTTTTCCATTCTCTCTCCTCCCCTTACTCCTATCATTCACCCCATTTCTAATTCCCTTCTTTTTCATTAGGTCATGAATGAATATTATGGACTCAGATGTTGAACATGGAATGATAATTATTGACGGCTATAACAGATAATCTTCAATAGATTCGTGAATCTGGTATATTTCTATGTACTTACGTATCAGTCTATTTTTACACAAAGCTTTGACTGATGAAATCACATTGAAATTGTCGCTAATATCATGTTCATTGAAATAAACACTTATAGGTCTTCTATTTGGACTCTCTCAAATTCTTACTCACATTATATGGTCACAAGCTGCCAGTGTTATGTATGCATATTTCATCTGACGGGGACTTGATTGTGACTTGCTCTACAGACAAAAATTTCAAGATATGGGGCTTTGATTTTGGTGACTACCATAAATCCATATTTGCTCATGCTGTTAGGTATTTGATTAATTAAAGTGTGACAAATAAACTATATACTCCCTCCGTCCCATAGTTATAGGCTGATTTTCCATTTTGAGATGTACCAATATATAGGCTACTTACTATTTATAAAATTTAGTTGGTTCATTGTTTTACTTTTATGCCCTTATAATAAATATTCAACCATTACTTTTTTTTGAAGAAACAATATTCAATGTCATTATTTTTATCACCACTTTAATGTTGTTGTATTCTCTTTGGTTAAAGTTCTATGGTTATGGACTTTAATGGTGTACTTGGTTATGGACTTTAATGGTCAGTACACGTCAATCAATAAAGTTGAGAGTTCTAATGTGATAAGTAAGGAGTAATTAACTTATTCATTAATTTCATATTAAAGGGTATATGTGGAAAATTATGTTAAAAATTGCCACTTAAATTGATTTTCTTAAACTATGTGCCAAAAGAAATCAGCCTATAACTATGGGACGGAGGGAGTAATAAACAAGTTAATTAAAATAAATTAAAAGGATTTTTTAAAAGCCAATCCAAACTTGGCCTTAAGAATATGGGATCAGTTAAAGTCATGATGCGCTTAACTGATACCCATGTTGTGCCAATTATTAGTACGCGTTATATTATATTATCAGCTTTACTTTCACGTATTTTATTTCTTAAGACCTAAGCCTGAGAAAATAGAGAGAAAAAGAGAGAGTTTTGAGAGAATTGAGTTTGAGGAAGAAGATTTGAAGAATCAAAGGAGGGTTTCTTATCATCTAAACAAGAATCAAAGGGTGAGAATTCATATTACAATCTTTGTTTATTATGTTCTTGAGTTTTTCCATAAAAACATATTTTAGTTCTCTATAATTGAATTTTCATGAGTAATTGTTAAAAAATTGTTAGTTTGTATGAATAATCTAATATGTGATGTTATAAACAAGTTTTGGGCTAATCAATCCATGAAATTTTGGTTAAAAAGGAAGTTCTGAGTTTATAGTGACGTATATATGATTTTGAAGTCAAAATTAGAGTTTTAGTTGATGATTTGTCAGAATAATGGTTGTTTATGTTATTAGATGGATATAATCTGTTATATGTGGGTTGAAAAATATTTTTGATACGAATTGATTCATGAAATCATGTTTTACAAAAGAAGTTTGAGTTTTGTTATAAAATCTACAAAAAGCCAGATTTTAGAACCAAAATTACTATTCAATCCATGTTATAATTGGTAAATTGACGATTGATTGTGTTAATATGTTTAAATACGAAAATAATGCATGTTATACGAACTGATTTGATCAAGAAATGAATATGTGGTGAGATGATTCGCTAAGGATGTTTAAAATGAGGTTTTTAGCAAGAACATGAATTTAAAGGGGTTAAATTTGATGAATATTGTTGTTTTGTTGTTTAAAATCGATGTATACACGCTTGGTAACAATTATGTGAAGTCTATGTCTTATGGGTTTGTTAAATCTACTGATTATATATGAAATTCGCTAATTTTGGTCTCGATGAGCGTGTAGTCATGAATCGCAAACGAATCTGGTAAGCCCATACAAACAGCATTTCTTTAGTATAAAACCACCTTACGGTGAGGATATCGATTTGAAGTTGTTTTTCGTTTTCTTCGTGTACGACCATTACATGTTTGTCTAACCTAGTTGTAAAACCCCAACTTTATGAATAAAGATGATTTTTTCTATAATTATCATTTTTGAATATTATGAAGTGAGTTTGATATAATGTTATAGTTGTGGATAATATTTATAAATTTTGCAAAGTATGCAAGTTGTTATAAAATATTCGATTGATCGGGGAATATTCGTTTTAACAGGAAATATCCGTACGACGGCACAATCATTGGTGGACCCCACAACGGAATTATTTTTGGAATAAGAAAACGACAGAAATATCTTTTTATAAATATAACGGCGGAAGTTTTATCGTTAAACTGTTGAAATACTCGGTTGGTAAAAAAATACGATGTCTGGCGTGGTTGCATAGTAGCAAGACACCATTGATTATTGATGCTTCACGTGAAAAGTCACTCGGTTTTATTCAATTATTGCTACAAGAAATTCTTTGCATGGTATCTCACGTTATTTGATTCAATTATTGTCAATATTTATATTATTAAATCAATAATTGAGACAACAAAGTTATTTATATTATTATTTATAATATTGAGGATGTCTAGAAAGTTATGTCGAGGAGAGGTTTGGTCACCTAATTGCGCGCTAATAGGGAGAAATTCTTATCGGAAAGCCCCTTCTTTCGTGGGAACGATCTGGTTGTTAAATATTGCGAATAATAATAGTGATGAATAAATGTTGTTAAAAATATTGAGGAGATTTTATGAAGTATTTGTTGTAAAGTTTGGCGTATTATTTGGACCCCCCATTTACCTATTTTTCAAAACTGTCGGTAGAAAGTTATCTCAATTTTATTTTATATATATATAAGTATTATATATATATATATGTTAGGGAAAAAGGGGTGGAGGTGGAAAAAACATATAAAAGAGGGAGTATTATGTGTGTGGGGTGTGTGATTATACATATAACATGTGTGTGTCGTGCGGGTGAGTGAATAAAGAAATGGGAGAGAAAAGTGTGTGCATATGATGTGGAAATATGTGTTTGGCCAAGTGAATGTGGTGGTGGAGGAAGAAAAAAGTGTTGGTGATGTATATATATATATATATATATATATATATATATATATATATATATATATATTATAATAAGTTTTGTTTTTATGAAAAATTGAATATATTATATTTTATTGAATATTATATTAATAAGTTGAAAAAAGAAAATGAAGCGTTTGAAAAAAAATTCGCCTGTGAAGTTTCGTCCGATTTCCTACTGTGCAGTCCGTGAAAAATTCAAATAGTATCATTTCCATTCTCCTATAAATAGGATGCTTAATTAGAATTAAAAATCACACCAGAATCAGAGAATTCTTCTTCTATAATAGTGAGCGTATTTCTTTCGAGTTTTATGAAGCTTTGAGCGTACAAAACAGTATAAATTTTCTTCAAGAATATTCCCGCTATACCAGTTGGAATACTCTCCTTTTTAAGGTAAGGGATATTATTTTTGTTCAATATTCGTATGAAATAATATTTTCTTCCATACTCTGTAGTATGTAAGTAATATTATTTCGTTTCAAATTTCGAATTCTATACTCGTTTTGTTAAGTTTTGGCTTTTATACTCCATGAAATTAGTATAATATCCTTGATATTTGCGCTTCATCCAGTATATTTTCATAGAAATATTATTCTGAGCATTCTTGATAAGTTTTAACCTTTTTATGCCGGAGTACTATTCACAGAGTACTATTCCTGAAATACTATTCACGGGGTACTATTCACTCGATTACTATTCACCTGGGGTACTATTCATATCAAAAATTGATTTCTTTTTGGTCCAAATCATTTTTGATACAATATTATTCTTGAATTTTACTCCAGAAAGCAGTATCATGTTGACAATTTGGACATTATTGAATTCTGAATAAATTAAATTATAAATCTTTCAAAATTTATCCTTTTTTTCTTTTAAATGAATTCTTATATCATTGTCATCATCCTCATGCTTATATTGTTGTGAAAGTCATCTTAATTTGGCCCGTAGTGCATAGATGGACTTGGTATGATTATGAACAGGGATTATTAGGTATAATCATGACCGTAATGTTACAAATGATGTGATAAAAGTTCTCATTGGCCCGTAGTGCATTGATGGACAGTTGTTGGTATGATCATGACCATTGGTGAAAACACGAATATCCTTGTCCCGTAGTGCATGGATAATTCGTGGTCGTGATACTAATGAATATCCTTGGCCTGTAGTGCAGGGATGATTCGATGATGTGGTTTATTTATTAAGCTGAGTCTCAGCGATTAAATTGATGATAAACTGTTTAAATCATAGAAGATAGTAGATATCATGCTCTACTTGACTCTTCTAATGGATTGTTTGTTCTATTGCAGTTAAACTTGATGTTTATTATATTTTATCAATTTAACACTATTGAAGGCTAACGATAATTTATTCTGCATTATTTTAGTCATAATATTTCTTACTGGTCTAGTTGAGCTCACCCTTTTCTTTCATTGTTCTCTTCAAGAAATAAGAATATAGAATATAGCTGGGACTAGTCGGGGAATGGAGTGACGATTCAGATGTTTGCATTAGTAGTCATCACTATTTTGTGAAATAGTGTGATAATAATTGTAATGAGGACTTATTTTGAGTTTGAATACTGTCTAGAAGACAATATTTGTATTAAAACTCACAGCTTATGTTTTATCGTATTCTACACGACATTTAACAGTTGTATAAATTAAGTTTGTATTTGAATTATGTACCATGTATTTGGCGACTCAGAATAGGTGATGTATACCTATTTTGGGGGAGTCACAGTTAGTATCAGAGTTTAGGGATATGATCCCTGGCTAAGATATGAGACTAGAACTAGGAGGGGAGAGGCGGGTAATTCCTTCGCTAGTATGACCTACCTAAGTTTATTTATTATTTAATTGGTCGGTCAGAATATAGTGATAATATGTGGCATGTCAATTAACCCTTGTTTTGTGGAAGTGTTTGAAAATGACATCCGAGAATGTTAAGATAAACAATGGAGCACATGAGACCGTTGAATCACCAATGATCAATACCCGGGATAATGTTCATCAGGAAGGCAATAATCCTCAGGTAAACAACAACACCGACCAGATGATGAACGATGGGATGTTCAGAGGCTTTATGCAATTCATGCAACATTAGACGAGAACGACTCTTGTTCAAAATGCTGGTGGAAACACTGGCAACTCTCAGATGGTCACCGCTAAGCAGTTCAAGGAGCTGGGACCACCAGAATTTTTGGGAGAGACAAAACCACTTAAGGCAGAGGCGTGGATAAAGCAGATCACCAAGATATTTGATGTCTTGGGATGCTCTGAGGAGCAAAAGGTTCCCTTTGTCACCTTTATGTTGCGAGGAGAGGCAAATTACTGGTGGGAATCTATAAAGCGTATTCAACCTGCCGCACTAAAGATGTCTTGGGAGAAGTTCCAAGAACTGTTCAACGACAAGTACTTTCCTGAAAGTATTCGTCACACGAAGGAGGTAGAGTTCATCAAGTCGGAGCGCGAAACAATATGACCGTGTTGCGATCTGGCTAAGTTTGGTTGAGTTGTCTCGGTTAAGCGTCCACTTGGTTGATAATGAGGAGAGAATGACGCGGATTTTTTAAGAGGTTTGAAACCCGAGATACGTCAATACCTAATTTCTCACAAACTGTGTTTGTATTCAGATGTTGTAAATAGGGCTCAGTTATTGGAGCGCGATAACGAGTCAACCCAACCAAGAGAAAGCAGCCGACAAAATGATAATACCAGTGGTAGCTGTAAGACCTCGAATTTTATGAAATAAAAATATTCAATTTTTCTTATAATTACTATTCATGAGTTAATATTCATGAGTTACTATTCACGAGTTACTATTCACGAGTACTATTCACGAAGCATGATATTTTTTTTTACGTAAGAAGTCACTACTCAATAATTGTTATAGTAATTACTGTTCAATATTTTATTTTATTTATTCAATAATTGCTTCGTTGATATTTTATATTACTGTTGTTTTAATAATTGTCACTACACATTATTTTTTATTATCGGAGCAATAATTCATATTATTTGAATAATATTATTAGATAACATTATTGGCAATGTCTAGAAAATTACATACAGGAGAGGTTTGGTCACCTAATTTAACAAGAGGTGAGAGAAATTCTTATTGAAAGCGCCTTCTTTCTTAGGACGCTTCACGGTTGTCGATATTGTGATTTTGTAATATTATTTGTGAATAATTAATTATTGATTTATATGATAAGGAAAATTTTTATTTTATGTGGATATAGATGGAGAAAATTTTTAATGTGACAATTGTTGAAAATTGATATTTTGTCTTTTCTGATAAAATAATTCATTTAAATATATTATTATATTTTAATAATATAATAATGGTGATATTTTTACAATGAATGTGTGATATATAAGTGAATGAGAAGGAAGAGTATTTTTGTTACAAAAAATATTTAACACATGTTTTGTGTGTCGGTGGACCCCATTTCTTGACTGAAATTTGATTATAGCTTGTAAAATCGTCCGTATGTGGATTTCGGTCAACTTCTGTTTGGAATTTGGAAAAACTTTCTTCTGTAAAGTTGTAGATAATGGAATTTCCTATGAAAAAGGACATGTTGTTCGAATTTTTTTGATAAAATGACTATTTATTATGAATTATTGAAGTTCCGATGTTCCGAAATAATTGATTTTTGGAAGTTTTAATTATTATTTTTAAGAAAAACGTTTTTTTTCATTTGAGGGGCATGTGTTAAATGGTTGAAATCAGCTGGTGGTGTGCTTAGGAATTTTGTTTATAAATAATATTATTTTATTCAATTTTCTGCTTTGGTGTTCTAAGCAATTTCCTATAAGTAGGTGTCTATGTTAGAATTGAAAATCACACCAGAAACTGAAGTTTTCTCTCTACTTCTCTATCTATATTATCGAGTGTATTCTTGTGAGTATTTTGATATCTTGAGTATTGCTATACGGTGCAAGTTCGTTCAGCATTATTCAAGTCAGAAGTACTGCTCTTTTGAGGTAAGGGATAGTAAGGGATATTGTCGTTAGTATGTAAGGGTTATTATGTTTTTCAATTTTGAAAATTTTCTGAACCTTCAAAAATTTTGGAAAATTTTGAAATGATATTTTGATGAGTTTTGTAGATTGTGTCCAAAAATGACGATTTTTGGATGTATAGATTAGGAGTTATGGATTTTATGAGAAAAAACTATTTTAAAAGTAACCTCTTATAACTCCTTGTGATTAACTCCAATGATGAAATTTTTATTGGGAGTACATCTATATAATATCAGTATACTCTGTAAATTTTGAAATATTTGGATAAAAGTACAATTTATGATAAATGTCTGAATATTCGGTGGTTTTGGCCATGTGAAAAATAGTAAATGAATTTTAAAAATTCTGAGAAAAATATTTGTTTAATATGGGACTATATTATGCTAAATCCCAGAAAAGAAATATTTTTGGAACTGATTTGGTATTTTTCATGAAAATGGTCTAGTTATGAGTAAATGAATTAAATATGTTATGTGAAGTAAGAAATTTGGAAAATAGAATTTTATGGCTTAAGAATCCTATATAAGGTATATGCAGATTTTTTATGAGGGTTTTGGTTATTGGTGATGAAATCTTATGAGTTTGGCATTTTAGAATGATTAAATGCACTAATTAGTAAAGTATAAACAATTAAAATAAATTGTTTATAAGTTTAAGAAATGATTAAGATATTGTGGTAATATTAATAATATTAGATTATGAGATTATTAAGTGATTTATAACATTTGGATTAAGGTGTTATGAAATCATTGATTTATGAATATTGCTCTTGAAATTAAATGTAGTTGTTGATCCTATTGTTTTTATTATCATATATAACATTTTTATAACCCTGGTGATGGAATTTCTCTTTGACTTGAGTGTAAAGATGGGTAAAATATTGGTATGATCGTGACTATGGGTTCTCTTTGGCCAGTAGTCCAAAGTTGAATTGTTGACTAGTATGATCACGACCATTGAATTTATAATGGAATATTTTTAGCTTAAGTACAAGGTGAATTGATCAACATGGTTATAATTATGGTTTATATAAATTCTAAAATGATTATGTATTTCTTTGAGATATGAATGTCTTTGGCCTGTAGTGCAAAGATGACCTGTTGTTGAATATCTTTGGCCTGTAGTGCAAAGATGAACTGTTGATGAATATCTTTGGCCCGTAGTGCAAAGATGAATTTATTATGAACAGGAACTGTGATTTGGTATAACCATGATCTTTGATGTTTCAGGTAATGACAGGTGATGAAAATTATCTTCGTCCTGAATGCGAAAAGGAATTTAGAACTACAATTATGATTATGAGTTATTCACATGATTGTGGACAGGAACTGTTGATTGATGTTACAGGGTTAAAACATTGTTGGTGGACTTTTAACATGGAGAAGATAATAGACTTTATGGTCTATTTGACTCTTCTAATGGATTGCTTCGTTCCGTTAATTTGCAACTATGGTTGAAAAGTTTTATCATCTACCATATGTTCTAAATCTCTGATTTATTATTGATGAAGGCTATTGAGAATTTAATTATCTTTAGTCATAATATTCTTTACTGAGCTAGTTGTGCTCACCCTTTTACTTCACAATTCCTTTCGGGTAATAAGAGTGTAGCTGGGTCGAGCAAGAATAACAGGGGAATAGTGTGATGGTTCGGGTCTGTCAAAGTTTCTCAACACATTATAAAACGGCATGGCATATAATATATAATTGTATTGAGGACCTAAGATGTGTGTGTCATATATTATACGTCACTTAATAATTGATTTTGGTGAACAACAATAGGGTGAGGCGAACCCAACTTTGGAAGGGTGTTTTATCACTATCATACAAGATATCTAATGACATACAACCTCGCGTTATCATAAGACAGGGTTGTGGAAATCCACTCGCTGAGTATATCTACGAGCACTACTTATATGATCTTGGAGTTTATTTGAAACATAATGTTCAATTGCAGACGGTGGAGATAGTTATATGTCAAGAGAAGACTCACCATTGGAAAGAAGATGATAGTAATCTTCTCGTTTTTCTTTGGGGTCTATTGGGTCAACCAAGGATAATTCTGTGGGCATATGATATCTATCATTCATGGCCTCCTATGTACAAAGGTTTCCTTGAGCACTTTCCAAAGATTTTAATTTTTAAAACAGTTCTAGATTGTGCCTTTATGTAAGGTGCCATTGTGACGTACTATCCAAGGTTGGGACATGAGTCACAGTTGGTATATATTGGTATCAAAACTCATAACATATGTTTGTTGTATTTTGCACGATAATTGTAGTAATAAAGTTGTAGTTGTTTTCTGTACCATGTATTTGGCGACTCGGAATAGGTTGGATGGATTGGACCTATTTTGGGGGCGTCACAGTAGCAGTCATCGAAGCGGTGACAACAAAGGTGGAGGGAATCAGCATGCCAGAAATGGTAACCACTTCGGTGGTTATCATGGCCAAGACAATAAGAGTGAAAATTTCAAGAAGAGGAGATTCAATCATGATGGAAAGACGTCAACACAAGCACCCGTTGTTAAAGAAGGAGAATGATCAACGATCGTATGCTTATAATGTGAAGGGGAGGGACACATCAGTCCAAACTGTACGCAGCAGTCCAAAATATGTTATAATTACGGAAGAGGAGGTCACCTAGCTCGATTTTATCGTACAGTGAAGCCAAGTCCAGCTGGGATGGAGGCACCAAAGGCCGTCCCAAAGAAGTCAAAACCAGTAGTTCAAGGGAGAGCGTTTGTCGTGACCTCCCAGAAAGCCAAGAACCCGAACAAGGTCATCACGGGTAAGCTAATCAGAAACTCTAGCGAAGTCTATACCTTATTTGATACCGGTTCTAACCATTCTTTTATTTCTCCTACTTGCGCTCAACGTTTAAATTTAAGTCCGGAGAAATTAGACTTTGACTTATCTGTTGAAACTCCGTTGGGAGAAACCTTCATTACATCCACTATTTATAAGTCTTGTTTGGTTCAAATCGGTACCCTCACATTACCTGTCAATCTTATTTCCTTAAAAATACTTGCATTTGATGTGATTTTAGGGATTGATTGGTTAACTACTCATCATGCAAAAATTGATTGTTTTCGTAAGGTTGTTAGCTTTCATATTCCTAACCAACCTATTATGCGAATTCAAGCAACCAAGCCACTAAAGTCAATCACTGTCATATCAAGTCATAAAGCTATTCGTTTATTGAAAAATGGATGTCAAGTTTTCTTAGCCCATGTCACGGATTTAAACAAAAATACGTCAGATTTGAATGATATTTCCATTGTTAATACATTTCCTGACGTATTCCCTGAAGAACTTCCTGGCCTACCCCTAGAGCGTGAAATTGAATTTTGTATCGACCTTGAACCCGGTACAAAACCCATTTCCAAAGCCCCATATCGAATGGCTCCTGTTGAACTTCAGGAGTTAAAGACCCAACTGTAGGAGTTGTTAGACATCGATTTCATTCATCCTAGTACATCTCCTTGGGGTACTCCTGTTCTATTAGTTAAGAAGAAAGATGGGAGTATGCGACTTCGTATTGATTATCGGCAGTTGAACCATGTCACCATCAAAAATAGGGATCAGTTGCCTCACATTGATGACCTGTTTGACCAGTTGCAAGACGCCAAATTCTTTTCATAGATCGATCTTCGTTCCGAATATCATCAGTTAAAGATTAAAACCGATGACATTCCAAAGACTGCTTTCAGAACTCGGTACGGGCATTATAAATTCCTAGTCATGTCCTTTGGATTGACTAATGCTCTTACTGCCTTCATGGATATGATGAACCGAGTATTTAAGGAATATTTGGATCATTTTGTGGTTGTCTTTATTGATGACATCCTCATTTACTCAAAAAACCGTGAAGATCATGAGCAACACTTGAGGCTGATACTCCAAATGCTTCGTGAGAACAAGTTATATGCCAAGTTAAAGAAATGCGAGTTCTAGCTTGAAGAAGTAGCATAACTTGGACAAGTGATATCAAATCAGAGAATATACGTTGACCCTGCAAAGATTGAAGTAATACAAAGCTGGGAGCAACCTAAGTCAGTGACCGAAGTTCGTAGCTTTCTTGGCTTAGCTGGTTATTATCGGAGATTCGTGGAAGGATTTTCTCGAATCGCTACTCCATTAACTCAGCTGACTTGAAAAGATACAAAATTCGATTCTAACAGGAATGTGAGAAGAGTTTTCAAGAACTCAAGAGGAGACTCATTTATTTCAAAGACTGCTCGACAATATTATCTAGTTCGGAGGGATTTGTCATCTACAGTGTTGCCTCAGGCAGAGGGTTAGGATGTGTTCTCATGCAATATGGGAAATTCATAGCCTATGCCTCTCAACAACTCAAAGAATATGAGAGGAATTATCCTACTCATGCTAGAGTTGGCAGCATTCATTTTTGCGCTAAAGATCTGGAGGCATTACCTGTATAGGGGGAAAGTAGAGATCTATACGGATCATAAAATCCTCAAATATTTCTTCACCCAAAAGGAACTCAACATGCGACAACGACGTTGGCTCAAACTGTTGAAAGATTATGATCATACCATTCAATACGATCCTGGAAAAGTGAACGTGGTAGTTGACGCATTGAGTAGAAGATCATATGTGGGTACGAGTACGATATTGTCAACGCAAAGGCCCATTTTGTATGACTTGCAAAGGATGGAGATAGAGTTAAAGACTCCAAGGACCCACGTGATGATGACAAACATACGAGTAGAATCGACTTTAATTGATAAAGTTAAAGCTGCTCAAGCTACAGACCTGGAGATAATGTGTATGAGGAAGAAAGTGCAAGAAGGTACTATTCCGGAAGCAAGAATCAATGAAGAATGAATACTTCGAGTCAACTCTAGACTTTGTGTTCCTAACGACTCTGACTTGAAGTATAAAATCCTGATGGAGGCACATAACACACTATTTGAAATCCATCCAGGAAGTACCAAAATGTATCGTGATCTTCGATATACATTTTGGTGGAGCAATCTGAAAAGAGAGATCGCGGAGTTTATCTTAAGGTGTTTAACTTGTTAACGTGTCAAGGCGGAGCATCAAGTGCCAAAAGGTCTATTGCAACCACTTGAAATTCTAGAATAGAAGTGGGAACACATTAACATGGATTTCGTTACTGGTCTTCCCAAGGTTTCTCAAGGTATAGATGCAATTTGGGTCATTGTTGATAGATTGACCAAGTCTGCTCATTTCTTACCTATACAAGAAACTTATACACTTGAACGTCTTGCTCGTATGTACATAAACGAGATTGTAAGACTGCATGGTATGCCAGTATCCATAGTTTCTGATCGAGACCCAAGATTCACTTCACGATTTTGGGTTAGTTTACAAAAAGCTATGGGCACAGACTTACGATTTAGCTCGGCATATCATCCTCAGACGGACGGACAGTCGGAGAGGACTATTCAAACTCTTGAAGATCTATTAACACTCTATGTCCTTGATTTCAAGGGAAGTTGGGACAAGTTCTTACCATTGGTGGAGTTTTCCTACAACAACAGTTATCAAGCAAGTATTGGCATGGCTCCATTCGAAGCGTTGTATGGAAGAAAGTGTCGTTCTCCAGTATACTGGGATGAGGTGGGTGAAGCAACATTGTTAGGACCGAAGTTGGTACGTATGACTACGGAAAAGATTCAAATGATCCGGCAACGTATAAAAATCTCACAAGATCGACAAAAGAGTTATGCTGATCTTCATCGAAAGGATGTGGAATTCGATATAGGAGATTTAACAGTTGTATAAATTAAGTTTGTATTTGAATTATGTACCATGTATTTGGCGACTCATAATAGGTGATGTATAACTATTTTGGGGGCGTCACACTAGTCTAATGAACATGATAATGCATTAGACATGTAATAAGAAGTTATATCAGATTGTTAACATACATGTGGTGAAATTACTTGATGATTTGATAAGTTGTATAAGGGATAAAATGTGATGTCCATGAGAGGATGTAATGTTGTTTAAACTTAAGATTTGAGACTTCAGTCTTGTATGTGTGATTGATGGTAATGAGCAGAACTTAAACTAAGTTAACTAGTTATACTAAAAGAGGGAACTAAACCTATAAGTTTAATATTAATGTAACGAATGAATGTTGTGAATACATATGGTATGTGTGTAGGACTTGGGGTGAACGTGAGTAGTAATCGTTTAGCCTACGCAAGAGGCAAGTTTATGAACCCTACTCTTATGTTAAGCAAGTTCCTTACCCTATCTTGCTTACGATTATGACAATTTTCCTTACTATATCATGATTATAATTACGCAAGTTCCATGACTCTAAACTTACATTGAGCAAGTTCTTAAACTTTATTATTGTTGAGCAATCTTTGTATTCTTATTTCAAACTATTTAAAGTTTAATCATTCAAGTTCATGAATCCAAATGAAATGTTCTAACTCTTTTGAAATATTACTTTTGTTATACAATGTTCATTTAATTGTATAGAGTTGAGATTCTATCTTTGATTTGAATATCGATTACATTATCACATTGAAACTTTGAATGGATAGTGATTCCTTATTGATTCAACTAATCCTTAGTTGATGATTATTGAACTCTAAATTACCCTTGAAGTTAATCCAAACCAAATTTCCTTTGGTACCGACTCTAATGTCAAAGGTGAGATGAACAACCCTGTTACGAGGGATTATACTACCCGATAGCGTTAAGATGTTGTGCACATACATGGCACTAAAGGCTGATCCCATTAAGTACGAGAAGTACGATCCATATTATCTTATGACTGTTAAAGGTTTAAAGTAGAAACACTTGATAACCTGGGACATAGTTCATGGTCTTGTGACTCTCAGATGTACTTTTGATTCATGTTCTAATCTTGATTCAAAAGCTGAACTTTCTATTATCCAGTATCCCTTGTTTATTCACATGTTATTATTTCAACAATTATTGTTATACTTGTGGGCAATTGTTGCTCACTCTTGCATAATAACATTACAGCTAAGGGTGAAAGAGTTGATGAGACATCTACTAGTAAGGGCAAATGCAAAGCAAACAAGTGATGAAGACTTGTTTATTATTTGAAAATGTTGATGTTAAGACTTATTATGTTGTGTTTAAGACTTATTTAAATTATGTTATGTTTTCGCATTGATGTATTAAGGTTAGATTACATGTGATTGATTTGTTAAGCTGTTGTAACCTTTTATTGGGAGGATTTCTATTTCAGTTTTATTGTTATCTTTATTACGGGTAGATAGATGTTATTTATTTTGGAGAGTGAACACCAAATCTGTGGGAAATTCGAGTACCTGAATTTTGGGGTGTCACAGGATTTCGAAATATCGACGCCAATACGTAACTATCACATGAATTTGAAAATGAACTGTGACGAACGAGAATTTTGTAATTAATTTTAATATTTATTGAATTAAATAAATATTTTTTGATGATTTAATTATTGGATTAAATAATTAATTGATGCAATTGTGGTAGATTAATTTAATTATATGTGTTACATTTATTAAATTAATGTACAGAATAATTATTATTCGAAGCATGTAATTATGTGAGCTTATTGAATTAAATGAAATATTTAATTAAGCATGATGTTATTTTAATTAATGTAATAACTAATTAGAGATTTAATAATTTGATATAATTAATTTATGAGAAAAATTAATTATGTGACTATGTGAATTAATGAGAAATTATTATATTTTATTTAAAATAAATTAAATAAGATATTGATTTATTTTATAAAGGAGTGTGACATTTATTAAACTATATGATAAAGCTTTATTAAATTAAATAGTTTTGTAATCTATTCTTGCTAGCCAAACATGGCCTTAGAGGGAGTTGAGGACAGTTAACCCATGATGGGTAACTGACCACAACGCATCAGTTTATTTGATTACGACGTCTGCTTTCTTTCATTATTATTCCTAAGTCTAGAGAATAAGCAGAGCATAATTTAGAGTTCACAGAGAGAATTTGTGAGATTGATAAAAGATTGTGAGTGTGTAATCAATCAAATACTTGTGAAAGGATCATCATTGATCATCTTCTTTATACTCTACAGGGTAATCTCCTCCTTCCCAATTTCTATTTTACGTCAATTAAGTTTCATAAATATGGCCTTTTAAAGTTTTTGGCTTAAACCTCTGTAATTGGGATATGAGTAATGATTATGGGTTATGTATGTGTTATGAAATATCACGTCGTATTTAATTATATATATTATGTAAACCATATCATCAAATTCATGAAAACATGTCGTATTATGATGACTTGTTATTTCAAAATATACATAGTTTGGGTTTTGGCCATATGGCCTTATACGTAACTTTAAGGTGTCAAACATAAATATTTTCGTAAAATTTACACTCTTATTTGATTATGCATGTTGATACGAAGAGACCAAGCCTTAAAAGAACGGATTCGGTGTTATAACGAATCCGTAGTGACAATTTTCATGTTTTATTTTCAAAACCTTCAAGAACATCAAAGTCGGTTGAATTTATAGGTTTTAATTACGTAATTATGTGTTTTAATGGATTTAAATCGTTCTATAATTGTTGGGTAATGATTATGTATAAATCATAGCATGTGGGTATGTTAATTTAGTGAAATTAATGATCATTTATTGTCCTTTTCATTGAACTCGTGTTCTTCGCTAATCGGGAATCAAAGTTCGAGTTTCAAGCGTCATGGCGCTTGACTCCGAATCGAAAATCCGCATGGCCAGCAGCTTAAGTCTCTCGAGCATGAAGGCCACTTACCACCAGTGGCATTGTGTCCAAATAATAATACTTATCATCGCGCATGAAGGTCTTGAATATAGTGTAATAAAGGTAGCAATATTTACTCTCGTAAAGTTCAGAATCGAGATTTTTTAAAATGATTAAGTCTAACAATGTGTTAGTAATTTAACGTAATGAACATGGACATATGTCAGAAGTATGATGAGATATTAAAATAAATGTTTAACATTAAATAGCATAATTACATGTAGATTGAATTATGGAATGCATAATTAACTGTTATTTGTAAATTATGTGTCAATGAATGTGATAAATTGACTAAGTATAGTCAAAATCAAAGTAGACAAAGAGAATGAGTTTATGATGATTAGTTAAGTTATAATTAACTGGTATTGTGAATGTGAATGATATGTAGGATTTAATTCAAAGAACGTGCTTAGTTAAAGTGTAATCTACGCACGAGGCAAGTTTCCTAACCCTACTTGTCCTTATTGTTCAAGTTTATTAATTACCTCGAGTAAATTATCATTATTATTATTATTCAAGTTCAAATGTTATATTACAGATTGATTACCTTTTTAAAGCATGATTCAGTTATACAATAATTGTCCTATTGTATACATCTTGAGATTATTATTCAAATAGAATATCATTATTGTTGAACCTTATTAGACTAGTGAACTTTATTGATTCAACTAGTCCTTAGTTGATGAACGTTCTAAATTTCAGAACCCTTATTGAATTATCCAAACTAAACTTCCTTTGGTGCGGACTCGAATGTCAAACTGAGATGAACAACCCTGCAAAGGGATTTACTTATGCGTTAGTGTTAAGATATTGTGCACAGTATGGTACTAAGGGCTGATCCTGTAAGACCCCAAATTATAAATAAATGAAATTTAATTTCCTCTATTTATTATTTTGAAATAGTAAGGGTTGAATTGATTAATGTAGTTAGTTATGGGTAAACTGCGCGAATATTTTAAAATCAGCATGTGGTTATAAAATATTCATTGTTGTCGGAGAATATTCGTTTGGTCGTGGAATATTCTTGCTGTCGGGGAATATTCGTACGACGGCGCAGTCTTTTGTGGGCCCCATAACGGAAAGCGATTGGATGAAAAAAATGACAAATATAAGTTGTTTATAAATAACTAAGCAGCTTGTTATTCAAGAATTATCTTTGTTGGAATATCCGGTGGTTAAAACACAAGAATACGTCATTGCGTTGTTGACAAGAAGACACCAGTATTGCACCAATTATTGATTCTTACGTAAGAAGGCACTACTCAATAATAGTTATAGTAATTACTATTCAGTATTTTACATTATTGATTCAATAATTGTTGCGTTGATATTTTATATTACTGTTGTTTCAATAATTGTCACTACACAAATTTTCCATTATCGGAGCAATAATTCATATTATCCTCGAATAATATTATTAGATAACATTATTGGCAATGTCTAGAAAGTTCTGCCTAAGGAGAGGTTTGGTCACTTTAATTGCGCTACCAATAAGGAGAAATCCTTATTGAAAGCCCTCTTTCCTCGAACCCGCGTTGTCGATGTTGTGATTCTGTAATATTATTTGTGAATAATTAATTATTGATTTATATGATAAGAAAAATATTCTTTTTATGTGGATATAGATGGATAAAATTTTTAAAGTGACAATTGTTGAAAATCGATATTTTATCTTTTCTGATAAAATAATATTTTATTATATTATTATAATATAATAATGATGATATTTTTACAATGAATGTGAGATATATGAGTATATGAGGAGGAAGAGTATTTTTGTTGCAAAAGTTGTTTAAAACATGTTAAACATGTATGTGGGCCCATTTCTTGACTGAAATTTGATTATAGCCTGTAAAGTTGCCCGTTTATGGATTTTGGTCAATTTATGTTTGGAATTTGGAAAAACTTTCTTCTGTAAACTTGTAGAGAATTGAATTTCCTATATAAGGTCGCAAGATTTGAATTTTTTGATAAAAGGGCTATTTATTATGAATTATTGAAGTTCCGAAGTTCCGAAATAATTGATTTTTGGAAGTTTTAATTATTTATATCAACAAAAACGTTTTTGGTGGGCTCATTTTGGTGTTAAACATGTGGGATTCCAGCATTCAAAGGTTGGCGTAGGAATATATATATATATATATATATATATAATATTAATATTATATTAAATTTTCTGCTTTGGTGTTCTAAGCATTTTCCTATAAATAGGGTGCTTAGGTTAGAATTGAAAATCACATCAGAAACTGAAATCTTCTCTCTTTCTCTCTCTATAATATCGAGCGTATTTTGTGAGTATTTTAGTACTTTGAGTATTACTATATGGTGCAAGTTCTTTCAGCACTATATCCAGTATTCCAGTTAGAAGTATTATCCTTTTGAGGTAATGGATGTTATTTTATTCGAAAATGATATTATTTCTTCAATATCATTATGCCGAAATATTGGTTGGAAAATTTTTATCAAATTTAGAACTTTTCATGTCGGAGTTACTATTCACGAGTTACTATTCACGAAGCATGATGATGTTTTTTTGCGAAATTTTTATCTTTTGGTGTCGGAATTACTATTCATGTATACGGCACTATTCACGATACTCTGACTTATTCACTTAATATTTACACTATTCACGTAAAAAAATTAAATTTTCTTTTCTATGTCCAAGATTGTCATTATAGTTCCTATCTTTGATTGGATCTATGTTTTGGTCTTCATTCTTGAATTTTACTCCACCGTTATTTATGAAGTATTTTCGAACTTGGGTTATTTAAAGTATGAATCCTTAATACTTGTTCTTTTGTTTCACTTGGATTCATTTTTTTTAAAATATTTTTCATCATCCTCAAATCCTAAATGATGATATTACCGATATCTTTGGCCTCAGAGTGCAAAAGATGAATGATTTCTGATGAATATCTTTGGCCAGTAGTGCAAAGATGAATGCAGTGTTTAGATGAACATGACCAAATCGATGAATATCTTTGGCTCAGAGGTGCAAAGATGAATATTTGATTCCAGATATATATTCATTGATGTTACAAGGATAAAAGATAGACGATGAACTTTTATATTCATAAATAGAAGATAGTAGATTTCATTCTCTACTTAACTCTTCTAATGAATATTGATTTAAAACTTGTTGTCTATTGTATTCTATTAGATTTTTCCCTGTTGAAGACTAACGATAATTTGTTCTGTATTATCTTAGTCATAATGTTCTTTATCGGGCTAGTTGAGCTCACCCTTTTCTTTTTGTTCCATTTTTCTTCTTAGGGAGGCGAGAATGTAGCAGTACTAATGGGGTATGGAATGATGGTTCTAGAAGTTATTTTAGTAGACCTCACCATTTTGTAAAATAATGTATCAATAATTGAAATGAGGACTTATTTGAGTGTGGATATTGTCTAGATGACAATATTTGTATTTAAACTCACAGATTTTATGTTGTATTAATAAAGTTGTAGTTGTTTCTTCATACCATGTATTTTGACGACTCGTAATGGGTGTTGTATACATTGCTTTGGGGGCGCCACGAGATCCCCTAAGCACGAGAAGAAAGGTCCATAGTCTTATGATATTAAAGGTTTCAAGTATAACCCTTGATAACCTAGGACATAGTTCAAGGTCTTATGACCCTCAGAATTCTTTTGATTCTTATTATTCATTCTTGATTCAAAAGTTGAGCTTTCATTCAGATGTTTTTGATTTACTCGCATGTTATTATACTGTTATTTCATTATTATACTTGTGGGCAATAGTGCTTACTCTTGCTTAATAATAACATTGCAGTTAAGAACGAAAGAACCGATGAACCTTCCACTAGTAAAGGCAAGGGCAAAGTTAGCAAGTGATGAAGACTTGTTATTTTTATTAGATGATGTATTTATGTTTAAGACTTGAGTTTATGATGTTATTTACGACTTATTGTTTATATTTCCGCACAGATGTTTAAGGTTAGTGTAACCTAGGATTATGTTTATGATTCAGACGTTGTAACCCTATAAAGGGAAGATTTTATTTCTATCTATTGCATGGTTTGCATTTATTATGGGTAGATAGATAGATGATATTTGTACAATGAACACCAAATCCCGTGGAATCGAAGTACCCGAATTTGGGGGTGTCACATGAACAATCATGTGAAATAATAACAAACTTCTAAACGAAAAGCAAAACGAACAAAACAAAATAAAAGGATTATCGCTGAAGAAGTACGGAATCCGTACCTGGATTAAACAATATTGTAATGATCGAGAAAATTGTAATTTAATTTAAATATTTATTGATTAAATAAAGATTTTAAATAAATTATTTATTGAGGAAAATAAATAATTGATAATTGTGGTGAATTAATTTAGTAACTAAATTGATTAATGCTAATTAAATTGAATAATGATAATTTTATTGAGGGATTTAATTTAAGAAAATAATTAAATTAAATGAATTATTTAATATTTAAAAAAATAATTAAATTAAATTAAATATTGTTTTAATCTAATTTATTAATTAAATTAGATATGTAAAGATTTATTAAGTATATTATAATGGGAATTATAATTATTATAAGTATGAGTATGAGTTACTTAAATTAATTTAATGGTGTGACATGAAACTATATAATATAAAGATTATTAAAATAATCTAGTTTGGGGGTTAAGGGGTGGCCAAACAAGGCCTTGTGGCCTTTGGCTTATTTTAACGTACGCTCATTGGTTTTCTTAACTGATAACCACGATTATCAGTTGGGTTATTTCATACTTCACGTCTTATTTTTCTCCTAAGGCTGAAGAGCAGAGTTGAGAGAGAGAGAGAGAGAGCTTGGAAGAAGAGAGAAAAACACAGAGAGAATTGCTAAGAGATTGAGGGTTTTGATGTGGAAGGAATTGAAGCCACTACATATCAATTGCTTCAATAAACAAGGATTAAGGAATATTGTAGTTCTAATTTTTATGTTTTGAGTTCTCTGTGAAAAGTTTCTGTAAACTATTAAGTCTTGGTGGATGATTGTATATATGTGTACATATAGTTTGGTAGAATCTGTTAGTCACCATATTTGAGTGTTATTGGAATAACCAAACACGTAAAATTAGATTGTAGGAGGGAATTGAAATAACAGTGATATGTTCATATGATATGGCTTAGAAAGTACCAATTTAAGTGATCAATTTGTATGTTAAACTATAAATTGGGTTTTTATTATGCTAGTCCATTAAGAAACAAAGATAACGTAGTTTGAACGAAGTAATTTGGTGAAAAATTGAGATGTCAGTGATGATTTTGTGAAGAAGTTCAAAAATGGAGTTTTATATGAAAATATGGAATTTGAGAAAATTAAAATAGTTAAAAGTGTTGTTAAATTGTGTTAAGCGGTTGTAAATGTTAACAAACATGTTTGTAATAGTCTGTACCAATTGTAGATGTTAATTTCACTGTTTTGTGGGTGAAATTCGTGTTTGTTGGGCTAAAGTCACCATCGTTCATAGCCGACTCTACTGCGTCTGCAATGCGTGCACTAACAAGAATGCAAGTGGTGCCAAGGCAAAAAAAAAAGCTAAGAACAAGGCATGATCCCCAAGCCTTGTTGCCTGATACTCTGTCCGAGGCGCTGAAGTCCGCTTTCATTTGCGTCATATGTAAGGGACTTAGTTGATCAAGCATGCATGTTAATGATGTTAAGACATAATATAAACTATAATAACAAGATTGTAATGTGTTGTAATGCAAAGTGTAAAGATTTTAAATAATTATTTAAATAAGTTATAAAATGAAACTAAATGGGATTTTTTGAAAGTTAGAGATGAACGATTAAGTTATGTTGGGTCGTAATGAGATTTCAGATTCGTTAAGTATGTTAACCTTCATGGTTAGGTGCTAGGTTAGGGTTATGATCTAAATGATGGTTTAAACCCCAAAGCTAATATTCATACAACTAATTGTTGTTGCGATTTCAATGATATATGTAGGGTAATTGGCGAATATTACATTTGTGTAGCTTACATACAAGGCAAGTTCTTTAACTTTACTCTTATAATAATTGTGCAAGTTTTTAAATCTTATCTTTTACATTGAGCAAGTTTCTTATCCTAAACTTTCATTGAGCAAGACTATTGATTCTATTCTTATGTATGATTGAATAAGTTCTTGTAACCTAATTCGTTACATCGAATGAGTTTCATATTCTCATTTCTTGTTATTATTATTCAAAACGTATATTATTCTAACACATTGATTCAAAGGAGATTGTTCTACTTCTTTGAATATAATACTTTGCATGTATATCACGTTTATTCAATTATATATTGTTGGTATCCGATCTTTGACTTTGATAGCCTTGTTCAGTTATACATTATTGTATTAAACCTTTATTGATGGAAATTGAATAGTGTTCTAAAATTCTAGAAGCACTGATAAGCTAGTTCCAAACTAAACTTTCTTTAATGCGAAAATTCTAAATTCAAACTGAGACGAACAACCCTAACATAGGGGATTTTGTACGTGTAACGTTTAGATGTTTGTGCACAATACATGGTACAAAGGGTTTGATCCCCCAGTATGCGTTAAGAAGAGTCTCAGATAGTCTAAATGATCATATAAGGTTAAGGTAATAATACCTAAATACCGAAGACATATTCGTGGTCTTAAGACCCTCAGATATTAAATTCAAACTTGTTTTCTATTTTTGGATTCGTAGAACAAGTTCCGTATTGTTCAGCATTCGTTGTTCATTCTCATATGGTTATTATTACTACTCTTTATATCAGTGAGCAATTGTTTGCTCACTCTTGCAATTAACAATACAGCTAAAGTCGAAAGAGGTGATGAGTCATCTACTAGCAAGGGAAAGGGCAAGATGTCCAAGTGTTGAAGAATTATTTAAAATTTATTTAAATGCATGATGTTATAAGACTTGTTTTATTTTATAATGTATTTCGCAAACTGATGTAATAATTTAAGGTTAGATTACCTGGGATTGTTTATGAGATGATGTAACCTTTTAACGGGAAAGATTATTGTTAAGTTATTTAATGTTTTATCCTTTATTATGGGTAATTAGATGTAATTATTTTGATAGTTAGCACCAAATTCGGTGGAAATGAAGTACCCGAATTTTGGGGTGTCACAAATATAGTACCCAAAATTTATGTTTTAAATTCGACTCGTTAAATTCCTCTGTCCGATCAAATAATAATAATAATAATAATAATAATAATAATTGTTATTGTGATGGTGTGGTGAATTATGAAAATTGTTAATGATGATTTGTAAGTTTTGTAGACATGTTTAGATCGATTTTTCTGAATATTTATTTTTAAATAAAAAATAATTATTGTGATGGTATGGTGAATTATGATAATTATTATGTATGATTGTAAGTTATTTTAGATTGTAAAAAATCTTTAGATAATATAATATATTTTTTAATTTTAATCTAATTTTTTGTTAGGGGGTACACAATTACTAAGTATATATATAAAATACACATCCTTATTTCAATACAAAAGGACAGTAGCTTTTCATGATCATATTAACGAAATTTTTTTATATTGTCCAATCCTATCCATTCATAAAAGTAACCAAATTCACAAGGCTGATACAACAAATCTCATACTATTGGATTATTTATAAATTCACCAATGCAATCATTACATTTACATCTGGAATATATTAATGGTCAAAATGTTCTCCTAGCTATATATATATATCCGCTGCTCCCTTTTCTTTTTTTACCAGCTAGCATCACCATTATCATGATTTTCTAATGAAAGTAAAATTCGAAGGTATAGACAAACCTGATAATTTCCTTCTCTTTCCTAAACCTGATCACCTCCTTCTCTATTTACAGTTCACAGCCGCTTTTGTCCCTTCTTTTCCCTCATATAGGTATTAAACGTAATGTTTGAATAAATTAGGTCTAATTATTTATTTATTTATTTATTAATAGATTTTAATAATTCTCTTAATTTTAATAAGATTTTAAAATTTCATAATTATAAATTAGACCCAATTAATTTTAGTGCCTAATTTTATCAAATTAATTTATCTATTACTTATTAATATTTATTAGCCCACATAAATTAAATGACTAATTTGACCCAAATAAATGACAAAATCCAATTAATATTTTTTTTACAAAAAAAATTATACTTTATTTTATTATTATTTTTATACCGGGTATTACAACCATGCCTTTAACTCGCGAGTGCAGTTGAAGTTTTGTAAAATCTCCATGGTGGTTGATGGATAACTTTTCATTTATCTCCATATGAGAGAGAAAGATACGGGAATTAGAGATGAAGTGAATGATAGGAGTAAGGGGAGGAGAGAGAACGGAAAACGAAAAGAAATGAAGAATGTAAAAAAAAAAAAAAATCAAGCTCTCCAGTTTAATATTGAGAAGCCTAAAAAACTAAAATAAATTGAATTTGGCCAATAAAATGTCATTCCCAATTGGTCAGTCATATTTAGCGTCCACAGTTTAATACTGCGGATGACACTTATTTAAAAAGGACGATGTTATCCAATTAGTCAGTTATACTTAGTGTTCACAATTTAATACCGTGGACGTGCGAGAGACTTTTACAAAGAGAGTGTTTTAAACATTTATCCCGTCCACATTATTAAACTGTAAAATATTAAAAACTAAACTATGTACATAATGACTATTTAACCGTTCGATCTTCGGATGAAGGATGACGATGTAAACTACCATTGGCCTTGTTGGCTTTGTTTCTTATCCCTTTATACATTTATATTACTCATAGTGGCAGGTTATGCGCTCATTCATTTCATGCACCAGCAGCACTTCATATACAATAATTCAAATGCCATATTTTTGTCAAATAAAATGAAGACAAGATGTTCAAAGATTAAGTCAATAGTGATCCCAACTTCCCTAAAAAGATTGAACTAAGAAGCAAGATATCGATTCCCAAAATTGGAAAAAATAAATCTAGGTAGGTAAATTATTCAATGAAGACTTTGTTTTGAATAATTGAATAAACCTTCGGATACGAATATGCGATTGAGAGAGATCCGATAGCTTTAAAGTTGAGAATTTAGAAAGTATTGGGATCTAGGGTTCTATCTTTTAGTAATAATAGTTTGAGATTGAGAGAGAAATTACTTATTAATTTGTTTTCTTATTTAATTAAAATGCCAATCACCAAATGCATGAGAAGTGAACACTTGAAAAGTTAGTTAATGTAACTAGTAATAATGTGACTGAATTCCAAATTGTGCATTTAATCGATCTTAGGGTTAAAGTTTAGAATTCAAATTGAAAATTAATTCGTATATATAAAATCACGTTTAAAGATGATGTCATTTGACGTAAGTAATCTCAATTGATTAAGAGTTAAGTCGTTCAATTGAAAAATTCACGAGGAGTCCATCGTTCAGTCGACCGACTCTTCCTCTTCATTAATCTAACGGTACGTATTTGATATGTTAATTATTAATTAAAATATTTACTGAAATCCTTTATTAACAAATTTTAAATTAATTAGTATTTAAAATTTGTTAATAAATTCAAGTTTAAATTTATTTTTTACACCAAAATCATCCCGGTCAAGCCCATTCGTTCAGAAATAAATCATTCAATCATTTTTTCGATCTATCTACGCTTGCAATTTTTTATTATTTTCACCGTAGACCTTCTTCTTGGGGACTGCACGTTGTCAGTTAAGAAGTCCTGAAAATCATGTCTGTCAAGCCCATTCGTTCTGAAATAGTAAATCATTCAATCATTTTTTGGATCTGTCTACACTTGCAATTTTTTTTTTAAGTCTAGATAAAATCGTAAAATGAGCAAATAGTTCGCATTCAATTCGTACTCGCTCGATTAAAAGTTCGATTCAAACTAGACTCGAAATATAAATGAGTTAAATATGAACAAATTTTAGAATTCGATAAATTACTCGAAACTTCTTAAATTGTAATTTTCTATATATTGATATTGGGATTATATTCGTTCGAAAAATTCAAAATACTCGAGCTCGATTCGGGATCGTGTTCGACTCGATAATTAAATGAGCCTAAATCAAACATTATTTTATACTCGATATATTTTGTGAACCTAATTTAAGTAACTCAATACTCTTTTATTTACACCCTTAACTGTAGACGTTCTTGGAACTGCATGTTGTCAGTTAAGCAGTCCTAACTCTTGAGCCCTCTTGAGCCACTTTTTAATCTGATTAAATATATTATCTCTGTTCCTAAAAGATTGTCGTTTAAGGTTTTGACACATGGATTAAGAAAGTATTATTTACCAAGTAAAATTTGTTTGAAATTCCATCACTACCCCTTTATGGAAAGTTAAAAACTATTACTCCCTCCGTGCCTATTTAAATGACCTTTTAGAGATGGGCACAAGAATTTAGATAATGATTGGAAAATATTAAATATAGTACTCAATTGTCTATAATACCCTTAAATCATTAATTTATCATAGCACAAGAGTTTAAAGTACAAAAAAAATAGGTAGAGTAATGAGAGGAAATTTTGGAAAAATTGTCATTAATTCTCCTAGATTTGAGCAAACGTTAATTAATTAGGGACAAATAAAAAACTCTAAAACGTCATTTAAATAGGGACGGAGGGAGTAATACAATGAAGAGAATTTCTTAGGACAATAAGAGAAGGTATGGATAATATAGAAAAATAAATAATTTATTCTCCTCGAAAGTTGTAAACGATAAATTTTTTAAAATAAATTTTTTCTTCTAAAACGATAATCTTTTTAAAACAGAAGGAGTAAAATTTAGTGATGAGATTTGAGAGTTTGGCGCTTCTATCGGGGTTGGCTTTTTCTTTTCTTTTCATTTTTTTTTTGAAAATAAGTTTAAATATACAATTTAGTGGCGAGATCATCTTGCATAACACAAAATCTGCTTTTTCGTCAAAATTTGTGAACTTGGAGTTGGCTTTTTCTTAATTTATCAACAATTTTTTTTATTTTTTATTTTGCTAAGTTAATTTGTCAACATTTGAGGACTTCGCGCTTCAACCGGATGATTCATGCACGTTCTTTCTTTCTTTAAAAATATTATCTTGTAATTCGCTTTTTTCAAACTTTCTTTTATTCTTTAAATGTTTTAGTTTTAATAAAATAAGTCTATTTTAAAATTATATATATATGTATAGTTTTTAATTTGCCGCTGGGGAATTTACACGAAAGGGAACGACAAATTCTCAACGAAAAAAGTGCTCTCTGAACCGAATGTTGCTCTCTGAACCGAATGTGAAAATAATTTTCAATCATACGGCTGTTGAAAGACCTATTAATTACATGCCAACAGATCGAAAGTTGAATCATCGGCTTGACCACCTTATCCTTATCTATTAAGATTCGAAAATATATATATACACAACTGTGTAGTACACAGTCGTCTATGGTGACGGTTTTTTGAGTTATAGTGACGGTTCACCCGTTGCTATAGCTATTCTGGTCTATGGCGACGGGTGAACCGTAGCTATAGTCCAAAAAAACCGTCGTCATTGGCGACTATGTAGTACACAACTGTGAATATACATATAATTCATATATATATATATATATATATATATATATATATATATATGTATATGGGATCCAATCCATGGCAACCGGTTGTCATAATACTATTCATAACAACCAAGTTGCAACACATTGTAGCTGCTTAGTAATATTTTACATTAAAAAAAGACAACCACTACACCTAGTAGCGACTCTGTTTTTAACAACTCTTGACGAAAAAGATAACACTTGCTACTACGTGTACTGAAGCCGTTATTCGGTAAACACCTAACATTTGAAGCAAGTTGTATTCTTCATATCAAAAATAAAGGGAATTTAATGGATTGTAATATTAAAAAAATAGGACCGCTACTACATGTAGCGGCTTGAATATTATTACACTTATGCAAGAGACCTAAGCAAGTACAAGAAGTAGCAATACAAGAAGTCAATAACAATACAAGAAGTAGCAAGAGACCTAAGCAAGTACAAGTAGTAGCAATACAAGTAGCAAGGAAGTGTGTAGTTTCGTTTTTTGTCAAGCCGCTACATGTAGTAGCGGTCTTTTTTTATTATTATAATAATAATAATATTGTTAATAATAATAATCCCACTTTAATTTTTTTTTTTTTTTTATTATTATTATTATTATTAAAGTAGCATTATATTAAAAAAAAATAAGTCTGCTACATTGTGTAGCGGCTTTCCCAATCCCACCTTTGGTTTGTCCCATTTTAATTAATAATAATATTATTATATTAATAATAATAATATTAGTCGCTACATTACGTAGCGGTGCTCCAGCAACTCCAAACTCTATTATAATAATATTAAAATAATAATAACAATAAAAATAAAGTGGGATTATTATTATTCACAATAATATTATTATTATTATTATTATTATTATTATTATTATTAAAGTAAGAATATATTTAAAACTTGAACAAGACTGAGGAAGTTGATGAAGCCGCTACATGTAGTAGCGGTTTAATTTTATCAACAAAAGTAAATAGTTAACAATATTATTATTATTATTATTATTATTATTAGTTAACAATAATATTATTATTATTATTAAAATTAGATTTTTTTCGAGGTGGCTATAGTAGGCTCCTAGAGCATTTAGTATGGCAATACTCTCATATCTTAGATTATTCCATTGATCAACTTGTAAAAAAAAAGCCGAACAAGCGGTTACAAAGGCAGAAAAAATAATAATTTAGATTATTCATTTGATCAACTTGTAAATTTTTTTAAATTCAAGATTATTAAAAAAGCCGAACAAGCGATTACCAATGTTTTCACCTGCATTTTGAACAAGAGTCTCTTTCGTTTGGCTTTGCATGAATTCTAGAAAGTTTCTAAGCATACCATCGTTTGTTATTTGGTCGGTGTTGTTGTTTATAGGAGAATTATTGCCTTCTTGATGCACATTATCCTGGTTATTGATTGGCGGTGACTCAATGGTCTCATGTGCTCCATTGCTTATCTAAAAATTTTCATATGCTATTTTCAAATACTGCCACAAAACAAGGGTTAATTGACATGCCACATATTATCCCTATATTCTGACCGACCAATTAAATAACAAATAAGCTTAGGTAAGTTATACTAGCGAAGGATTTACCCGTCTCTCCCCTCCTAGTTCTAGCCTCAAATCTCAACCAAAGATTATATCCCTATGCTTTAATACCAACTGCGACGCCTCCAAAATAGGTATACACAACCCATTTCGAGTCGCCAAATACATGATACATAATTCAAATACAAACTTAATTTATACAATTATCAACTGTCGTGTAAAATACGACAAAACATAAACTGAGAGTTTTAACACGAATATTATCTCGTAGACAATATCCAAACTCAAATGGAGTCCCCATTATAATTATTATCACACTATTTTATAAAATATTGAGGACTACTATAGCCACCATCTTGGGCCGTCATTCCATTCCCCGGCTAGTCCCAACTATATTCTCATTTCCTGAAGAGAACAATGAAAGAAAAGGGTGACCTTAACTAGCCTAGTAAGAATATTATGACTAATGTGACGCCCTCAAAATTAGGTAAACATCACCCATTCTGAGTCGCCAGATACATGGTACAAAATTTAAATACAACTTAATTATACAACAGTCGTGTAAAATATGACTAAACATATGCTGTGAGTTTTAATACAAATATTGTCATCTAGACAATATACAAACTCAATGGGGTCCTCATTACATTTATTATCACACTATTTCATAGAATAGTGAGGACTACTAATGCACCATCTAGGACTATCACTCTGTTCCCCGACTAGTCCCAGCTACGTTCTCATTTCCTGAAGAGAACAATGAAAGAAAGGGTTAGCTCAACTAGCCTAGTAAGAAATATTATGACTAAGATAATGCAGAATAAATTATCGTTAGCCTTCAATAGTGTTAAACTGATGCAATATAACAAACACCAAGTTTAACTGCAGCGGAACAAGTAATCCATTAAAAGAGTCAAGTAGAACATAATGTCTAATATCTTATCTAGATTAAAAGTCCATCGTTGATATTTTATTCCTGTAATATTCATCAACAGTTCTTTGTTATACTCAAGGTAAATAGAACTTTCATCACTTGTCTTCACCTGAACCACCAAAGATGTTAGTTAAATTCACAATTCATATTTATAATAATGTGAATTTACAGTTCCTTCTTGCCACAAAGGCTTAATAGAATCGCTTACTCAATATCCTTACCCCAAAGGTCAAGATATTCAAATGTAATAACAATGATCATACCATTAATTAGTTGCCTATCTTTTTGCACTACGCCAAAAGATATTCAACTATAAAACCAATGGTCATGATCATATCAATCAATTGCTTGTCAAAGGCACTACTACTACCAAAGACATTCTAATTGTTAACTAATGGTCACGATCCTGCCAATCACATCATTGAATTATCCATGCACTACGACCAAGGATATTCGTTAGTATCACTAGTGGTCATGATCATGTCATACACCTGTCCATCTTCGTACTATGGGTCAAAGCTATCAAACAACAGATCATCTTTGCACTACAGGCCAAAGATATTCAACAACATATCATCTTTGCACTACAGGCCAAAGACATACAACTATAAAACCAATAACCAACAATATAATAAAGAATGAAATAATAAAAGAATTTCACCATGTATGTAGTACTTCGCATAGACAGGTTATTCCAACATAATAATAAATAATGGAATAATAAAAGAATTTCACCATGTATGCAGTACTTCGCATATACAAGTTATTCCAACATAATAATAAAGAATGGAATAACAGAAGAATTTCACCATGCGTACGTATCCATCCGCATGCATGTGTTATTCAAACAAAATAATAAATAATGGAACCAGGTTATGCATAATCGCACAGACATGATATTCCAACAGAATAAATAAGAATGGAATAACAACAGAATTCACCATGCATGCGATAAATCGCACATACAGGTTATTCCAACAAAAATAATAAATAATGGAACCAGGTCATGCGTAAATGCACAGACAGGATATTCCGACAGAATAATAAAGAATGGAATAATAGAAGAATTTCACCATGTATGCGGTACTTCGCATAAACAGGTTATTCCAACATAATAATAAAGAATAGAATAATAGAAGAATTTCACCATGTATGCGATATTTCGCATAAACAGGTTATTCCAATATAATAATAAAGAATGAAATAATAGAAGAATTTCACCATGTATGCGCTACTTCGCATAGACAGGTTATTCCAACATAATAATAAAGAATGGAATAACAGAAGTTCTCTTCATGAATAAGAAAGAAATAATACCCTTAATATAATAATAATATCCCTTACATTAGAAAAAACCGAATAATCAAGAAGTAAGTGAAGCGAAAAATAATTTTCTTCTTTCTCTCTACGCTTTCTTTCTAGAGTTTCAAAGAATTCGTAAGAAATAATGAATGAATGAGCTTCTATTTATAGTAAGAATGGACTTGATAAGAACTAATTCATGAACGGTCCAGATTGATTTACTTTTAATCTGGACGGTCCATATTTAAAGTAAAATCTTTTAAATAAAATATAATATATTCTATTTATAATCTAATAAAATGAATAACTTTATAAAAGTTTTTTTATGCAAACACTATGCAGGCACTATGCAAACACTATGCATAATAAAATATAATATATTCTATTTATAGAATAACTTTATAAAAGTATTCTGTTTTATATAAAAAGATTTTACTATGCAAAACACTATGCATAATAGAATATAATATATTCTATTTATAGAATAACTTTATAAAAATATTCTGTTTTATATAAAAATATTTTACTATTAAAACTTTAAACCAACGATCCATATTGATTTACTATTATAATTTCAACCAACAGTCTGAAAAATTAGCACATCTCCTTATAGAATAATATTGTACCCAAAAATGATTTAGACCGAAAAGAAATATATTTTTTGGGTGAATAGTACCCCGTGAATAGTACTTCGAAAATAGTACCCCGACATAAAAAGTGTCCCAAATACCCGAGTGAAGAATACTAGAGTGAATAGTAATTGGGTGAATAGTAACCCGTGAATAGTAACTCGTGAATAGTACTCTGACACGAAAAACACCCCAAATACCTGAGTGAATAATATTCGGGTGAATAGTAATTTAGGTGAATAGTAACTCATGAATAGTAACTCGCGAATAGTACTCCGACACAAAAAATGCCCCAAATACTCGAGTGAACAATACTAAAGTAAATAGTAACCGGGTATTTTATGACAACTTGTCTACTTTGAAAAATTTTCAAATATCACCCTTAACTTTAAACTTTTATCAATTTAACTATTTACCAAAATAGAAAAATTGAATACTTTTATTTCATAAAATTCAGGGTCTCACAATCTCCCCTCCTAATAAAATTTCGCCCTCGAAATTTACGTACGTACCTAATATTCGAAGAGATGAGAATACCTTGCTTTCTTTTCAAATTGTACCTTCCCGGTTATATCCTCTGTATCATGATTTTTCTATTGCTCATCTCCTGTATTTCAAATATCATTCTAGAATATAGTTTCAAAATAAGGGTTAATTGACATACCACATAATACCCCTATATTCTGACGACCAATTAAATAACAAATAAACTTAGGTAGGTCATACTAGCGAAGGAATTTCCCATCTCTCCCCTCCTAGTTCTTGTCTCACATCTCAGCCAGGGATCATATCCTTAAGCTTTGATACCAACAGTGACGCCCCCAAAATTAGGTATACATCACCCATTCTGAGTCGCCAGATACATGGTACAAAATATAAATACAACTTAATTATACAACAGTCGTGTAAAATACGACTAAACATATGCTGTGAGTTTTAATACAAATATTGTCATCTAGACAATATGTTAGTTCCCAGAGGGCACAATAGATCTAGAAGGGGGGGGGGGGTTGAATAGATCCTTTTTATTTCAAATACTTTTCTGGTTTATGTTGTATTGTTCATATTTAAGTATATGACAAACATAAGAATCTTTTCAAGCACAGCGGAATAAGTAAAAGATTCCCCTTCATTGATATATTCGTAATCATGCATACATTGTTCGTTGGGTTGGTTTAGTTGTAAGCAGTTAGAACATACATAGCTGTTATAGCAGTTATATACATAATGTAAATGACATAATGTAAAAGACACAAGAGGTTTTAAGTGGTTCAGAGACTCAAGCTCCTAATCCACTCTTCTGCTTTCAACTAGCAGGATTTCCACTAAGGAAGGGTAGCACCCTGAATCTCTACGATTACTTCAAGGACAACGACCTTTAGGACTTGATTCACTACTAAGAACTCTTCAAGGCCGCCAGCCTTGGGACTCCTCTAGTTCCCAGAACTCGCTGAAGCCAAAAGAAGCTTGGAACTTCATTTAGTCCTTTGGACAAGGACCCTTTGGCCTCCTTTGTTTAGTCCCTCCCGACAAGGACCCTCTTGGCCCTGCTTCATTTAGTCCCTCTGGACAAGGACCCCTCAGGCCCTGGCTTTGTTGAGTTGTTTGTTTTTGTTGTTGGAATCGGTCTTTGAAATTTCTTTAAGATGTCTTCATGCTCTAAACATCTTCTATCCTTAGCAGCTTGGCTTGATCATCCTTGAAGAGTAGTTGAGTATTGCATGATGCTCAGCTTCTTAGGTTGCTCAACTACTCCGGATGACCCCTTGATGAACTGCCTTGAAGATCATACTTCTTGGTACTTGATGGCTGCATATGAGAGGCTTCTAAGATGACCGTAAGCTCTTCATTAGTACTTAGAAACTTTCTCATGCTTGTCACCAAGATGGCTTTTATGATCTCCCTTCTTGCTCCTCGATGCCTTCCCATGATGGACTTACTAAGCTAACAGTAGGCTCTTCTCTATTGTACTTAGAGTCTTCCCATGATGGACATCCAGATGGCATGATGCTCTTCTTTCTCTCGGTAGTTCAGAACACTCTTCATGTAGTAGAACTCTCACTTCTATATAGTAGAACTCACACTTCTACTTCTTGCTTGATCTGATTTCTGAGTGTTCTTGGTGGATCGTAGAGTGAGCCTTTGGACTCACTATCACTTGATTAGATCAGTCCACCTTCTCTCCAAAACTCACAAGTCCAGCAACCTTTGATCTTTGAAGCTCTTCTACATTTATACACATTCCCAATCTTTCCGTTGGAAAGTAGCCGTTGGAAGCTATTTAAATGTCTTCACAGATCTCAAGTTGCGTAAGGTAGACTGCTTGATGTGACATGACATACTTTTTCCGACTCTGCAGTCTACTATTTCACCTACCCTGTCAGATGTATCACTTTACTATATTGGGCAGGCTGAAGACTTTATTTCTTTTGATTTCTTGATCAGAGGTTGTCCTTTTGCATCGATGCTATCAATAAGCACTTGTCCGAATATTACCCTTCAGATTGAACCGTTGCCAATGCTTCAGTCTTCAGGTATCCGAACTCTACGATTCTGATGCACGTCTTCAGGGACCTGATCGTAGTATCTTGCTGAGTGTTGCTCGTTGACTTAGTAGAGTTAATACTACGATCCTGAAGAGTGTTGATTAGATCTTCAATGTAGAACACCTCTTCCTTGTATTGTGCAGTGATTTTATACTTTTGTTTGCTTCGACTGTTCTCAGATACTGATGGCCTAATTCCTTGCTCTGGTCCCCTTCTGAATATCAAGACACTTCAGATTTGTGGCACGTTCAGCTTGCTTTCTCCTGGTGATCTTCCGCTCCCTTATCATCAATGAACTGACCCTGCACTTAATCACTTTAGCCTTTCTCTTCAGAAGCTGACCAGTATCTTAGTACACCTTCCATCAGTTCTTTCTTTGTCTAACAAACACTACGATCCTGGTTGCTTCCAAGATCGTTGTCTTCTATTCTCTTGACAGCAACTGCATTAGCTGACTTTTCCTTAGTCAGCTGCTGAAGTCTTCTTTGAATCATCTTGTGGAAGACTTCATCACGAATGGCCCTTCAACTCAATCTTGATGCTGATTAGATTGGTGCTTACTTCTTCTGCTAGCCTGCATGCCATTCGTTGAGTGCTCTCTGGTTCCCTTACTGTGGATTGCATCTTTGCAGTGCCAACTAGAGGCTTCGTACCTTTGGATATTCTGGGAGTGCTCATTCTTTGAGAATCGATGACGGTCTACGATTCTCGACTTGGCATCAGAGCACTTCATTGGAGTCGTAGTTCTCGACTCTACGATTCAGCTTTGGTGTTGCCGACACTACGATCCCGAGATCAGATCTTGACACTCTACGATTTCTGCCTTGTGCTTGTTGTCTTCATCTGATCTTGCCCGACTACAATCTCTGCATTCATTCAGTGGACTCTACGATCTCAAAGTTTAGCCTACGATCCTTGTCTTTGCTTTGGCATCGTTAGACTCTACGACTCTGAGGGTAGTCTACGTTTCATACTTGGATTTGGCAGATGGTCGTTCTACATAGACAAAATTTTGTCTCTCACGATTCTCGAACATGACTTCCTCAAAGACACTACGATCCCGAGGAAGCTCTTCTCGACACACTACGATCCTTCTTCGCTTCCCTCGAAGTCTACGAACTCCGAGATCTCACTATCTTGCATACTCTATTCTCCTCGATAGCTCCAGTTAACTCGACTCTCTCCGGCGCATCACGACTTCTGAGTGCAAAGGTTTCGACGATCGAATAAGACTATCTATTACATCATAAGATCAACCTAACAAGCTTGATCTTTCTATATTTATAGTCCTTGTACATCATTTCTTTTTAAGGACTTTACAAAGCTGTTTTGCTTATGTAGGATCAACCTAACATATTTGATCAATTCATTCTAAGTCCTTGTAAATATATTTCTATTATCTATCAAAGGACTTTACAACTTTTCTTCATGCAAGCATACTTGCATATTCATTCATATATATATCATAATCAAATCATATATTAAATAGGAATATCATTCACATGTTTATTCCTGACAATCTCCCCCTATTTGATTATGACAAAAACAATAAGTGCATATGCATGTTATGAATGAATCTTAGATACAATGAGCAGCTATATTTCTAAACAGTTAATCATGAATGTCATTTATATTAATATGGCAATTATATATTTAGACATTCTACATCCTGGATCCAGAACATACCTAACAGGTTAGAGTTGTACCTCCTTGGCTCCTTGTATGTTTCCAGGATTCTTGTTGATCAGCTACTTATCTGATTTCTCTTCTTGCTCTTGCTCCCCCTCAGATGATGACCTTCTATCTTTGCTTGGCTCACCTTCATCACCTTTCTGATCTGGCTCCCCTTCAGCTTCTGCGATTTTGGTATCATCATCTTCAGGCTCCCCCTCAGATAATGATTCTTTATCTGCTGCGACTCTCTTCTTCTTTAACTTCTTCTCCCTTAACCCTCTGCTCTTCTTCGAGTGCCTTTTGCTCCTCTTCTTTCTTTGCCTCTTTTTCTCCCCCTTTTTGTCATCAATCATTTGAGAGAGCTGCTCCATGTTGGACATAAGCTGCTCCATCAGGTAGGAGGAGTTTGCAACTTCAAACTTTAGTTCTTGCTGGCCGAGCTCAAGTTGCACAGAGAATGTTTGCTTCATATCGTCAATCTTGTCAGAGAGGGCTGCGATCTGCTTTGCATTTTCCTCTTGAACTTGTAGAGCTTCAGCCTTCTGATCTTGTATTGCCTTTTGATAGATGTTATCCCTCTCTTGTAGTTTGAGAGATACATCAACCAAGATTGCTTGAAGTTTGTGTTTGAAAGAATCATTTCCTGCTTCTATCTGCTTCTGTGATTCTTTAGTGAGCATAGAGATCTTTTTGCTTAAATCATCAGAACTTTTCTGTAATTCCTGCTCCAAAGCAGTTTTATCCTCTTGATTGGCAGCTTCAGCTTGGGCAATGGATTGGACTCTACGATTGTCATCTTTGGACAAATTTTCAAAGGTGTGGATAATCTGAACAATCGTGGAGTACCAATTGCTTGTGGAGGATGATGGAGTGTTTGATAGCAGTACTTGATCATAAGAAGGCTTCTTGGATTGGGCTTGAACATGATCAGTCGTAGAGTTAACAGACTCTACGATCAGCTCCTTGGTCATGACCCTTCTTCCTTCAGAATCCACTCTACGATTGTAGGGGATATAGAGATTCTTAGCTTGTCGATAGATCTTGAAGTGAGGCTGGTTGGTTATCATCTTGGTAGCATAAGTTTTCACCCTTGGAAAGTTTTGAGCTACCAGTTCCATGCTTGGAAAAGTCTTGTAACACCAGCTGAAGTAACTTCCATCTCCTTCAGTAAAGGCCTTCAGCCAAGGCATTTATTGAAAGAACCATCTCATCAGCAAATCATCAGGGTTGTAGAGAATGGTTGTGCAGTCCATTTCTATGTTGTTCTAGTTCTTGACTAAGTTAAAGGAGGTCATTATTACTATTCTGATCTGTTCACCTCCATGGTTTACCCATCTATCAGGAGGAGTTTCTGATGGTTCATTGGGAACTTCTACCACAATTCTCTTGGTAAATCTTGCAGGTGAGAGAATAGGGTGGAGTTCTGAGTCTTTTGATTCCTTATCTTCAGAGTTGGAATCATTTTCTGCGTCTTCCTTCTCTGGACTAGAATCACTTAGATCAGCTTCAGCAGATAGTCTTTCTTGCTGTAGCATTTCATTATCAGAATCTTCTTGATCATCTTCAACAAAGAGACCTTTTTGCTGAATTTCATTGTCAGAACTTTCTTCAACAAGTCTTTCCTTAGATTCTTCTTCTTCACTATTGGCTTCTTCTTCAGCATCTTCTCCTGGGGATACAGATTCATCATCACTTAATTCAATGATGGCATTTGATTGGCTACTGTTCCTCTTGAAGGCAAACTGGGCTTGCAGCCTGTAGCTCTTCCTTCTTCGTGGAGGTTCAACTATTGGAGAGACAGACTCTTCTTCTTCTTCTTCTTCTTCTTCTTCTTCTTCTTCTTCTTCTTCTTCTTCTTCTTCAGTCTCTGACTTCTCTTGCTCATCAGATAAACTTCTTTGGAGATCAGCACTGGCAGAAGCAGATTCTTCTTTCTTGGCCTCATCACTTTCTGAGCCATCATGAGAGCTTTCTTGGTTTGAGGGGACATGTTCATCTTCTTCTTCTTGAATAGCATTTTCTAACCCATTCTCTGGGCTGGTTGGGGCAGTTTCATTTGGGGATGCACTTTGATCATCATGAATTTCTTCTCTTTTTTTTTTCATCAGAGTTACTTCTCTGAGAATTTTCCATGGGGCTAGAGCACTTTTCTTCATCAGCAGTTTCAGTTTCTTTCTCTTCTGCTGACTCTACGTCCCTTTCTTCAGCAGATGTATTCATTTGGGAAGCTAAGGCTGGTTTGTCATCCACCTTAGCTTTCTTGTCCGACTTTATCTTCAAAGCAACTCCTCACGCTTTTCTTTTTTGTGGTTTCAGTAGATTTGGGCCTTTTCTTCTTTATCCTTGTTCAAGGAGGAGACTCTCCTTGGTGGGGCTGGCTTTCTTCACCTCACCAAATTTTTTTCACCACTTTTGATTTCTTCCTCGGTGGTGTGATTTCAATTTACTTGCAGAGTCATCGACTTCGAGCTCTCTGCCTTTTTGTCTTCCTTTTCTTTACAGAGGCTCCACTGCTACTCCCAGCTGTCAGCCTCTTATTCTCCTTTGGGTTCTTCTTCCAGTTTTCAAATAACTGTGGAAACATTACTTTGTGCACATTCAGGGCTTCTCCTTTATCATCCTTGATCTTTCCCCCTAGCTTTTTCTTCAGGATGATACTCAGCAACCTCCCATGAAATACCTTGGTCAGGGGCTTCTTCTCAGCCTTCTCTACCCACTTGGAGATCTGATCAAACAAGATAGCTCCAAAGTTGATTTGTTTCTTCAGAACTATTACTGACATGATTTTTAACTGCTGGTCGATCACTGTGTCATGTGCAGTGTTCTTACATAGTATGCACTTTCTAACTATTTTAGCAAGGAACTCATATTGCTCAGGAAACTCCTTCTTCTTCATGTCCTTGAAACTAGGGTTTCTTTGATACCCCATAACTTCCTTTGCTAGTTCAGTGTTGACATTATCAAGGTTCTTTAGCCCTTGGTTACAAAAACCTAGGCATTGATTGAGGTCAAAAGATTTTAACTTGAGAGACTGACCTTTAACCTTGGTAGTAAGGGTTTCCGAATTTACAGAGACGTTTGAGTAGAATTCTTTAACCAGGTTGCAGTAGACTCGAGTATTTGCCTCAAGGCATTCTGAAAATCCAGCCTTCTTTACAAGCTCGAGAATATCCCTGAACTTCTTTTCAGATTTCTCAAACGATTTGGTTCCAAGCTGAATACCAGTGATCACTTGCCAGTTTTCCATTTTGAGTAGTTTGAAGAATGTGGGTATTAGATATAGAGAAGTTTATGCGAGATGGCTGTCTGGTTGGTAAGGCTATGGAGGTTAACTGATTTTGCTCTTGAAAAGCTTTCTAGGGTTTTGAAAATAGGTGGGAGAAAGGTTCGATATCTTTTGGTAACTGTCTGCAGATTTGAACTTGTCTTTATGGCAGTTCCTTCTAACTCTGCATACTCAGTGATGTGTCAACTGTCCATTGGTTGCACGTTGCCCAGTAATGAGCTGTAACTCCCCATAACTTTTCAGTTATTAGAGGAGTGGATGTTTAATTAACGTGGCTTTGACCGTTGACCTTTTGATTCGTAGAGTAACATGATGAGATAGCTATAGACTCTACGATTTTATTTGTTTACTCAACGATCAATTTCTAAGAGATGCTGCAGTGGATGGCTTCGTCTTTCCTCCTTACTTCGATGCAGCATAGCTCAATCACTGATGTATTTGAACTTATCTCCTTAACTTGAATGGCTTAGCAGATGTCTCATTCTTCATGCTCCTTGTGAGTTGGAGTACCCTTTGGTAGAACTACGATCGTTGAGTTGTCTTCTACGATCGCTGCAGTTGCACTACGATCGTTTAGTCCTTTTCAAACTCAACTCTACGATCGTTGACTGACTTGATTCTTCTAAGATGAACTAGATCAAGTATTCCTTCTGAGATAAGGTAGCTCAGGAAGGGCCAACCTCTTAGAGAGAGCTAAGGGTCAGGTTTGTCCCTGAGGCGCTTTCCAGATGAAATACTATGGCAGTGGTTTGTAATGACATCTCATTAGACCTTTTCTGATGGGAAGATCTTCAATTAGCTTTAAGTATCTGCATTGCTGAAATTGTGGTGTCCTCTTGCTCTTACTCTACGATCATATATTTAATCGTAGGCACTTCACGATTATGAATTAGGTGGCTAAAGGGTTATCAGTAGTACATTTTGAGACGTTCCTACTGACTATGGATCTTCATTTGGTTCATCAGCCACAAAGTTTTGGGACTCTGTAGCTGGTACATCTCTTCCAGGTTTAATAATGTTGTTTTTCCTTAACAGATCACTGTTCCCCCATTGTTGATGCTGTCTTCTCAGATAGATGTGATTCCTTCTTCATGTTCATTTGATGGCTGCCCAGCATTTCTCCTTCTGACTGGAATCATCATTGTTGCTTAGTCTTCCTTATATCGTAGAGATGAGTATTTTCAAGATTGATCACTCTACGATCATTTGACAAAGACTACTTCTGACGTAGTCTTTCGATGTGATCCTTTGTTTTGAGAAATTCTGCTTCGTAAAGAACTCCTTTTATCTTAGGCTCAATGATCTTCTGTTGTGAGATTCCCTTGAGGATCCTTTCCATAAAGCATGTCTTTCTTGATATGGGCACATAGAATCCTCTTTATCTTCTGTTTCATGGCATGCTCCCATATACAGATTTGCAGCCATGAGAGCTCCATTCCGGTTAGCTCAGAGGGTCTTCAAGGACAGGCTTGGACATATAGGAACCTTATCAGAATCATCTCTGAACAGTCCTTAGCCTTCTACTGGTTGAGTCTTATGAATGAAGTCTTCTACTTCAGCATTCCTTAGTGTGGTTAGACTGACCAAGTACCTGCAGGTTTAAGTATATTTCTACTTTTGGTCCCCATTGTTGAATGGGTCCTGCTAGTTAGTTTTCTAAACCCTATTCCTCTTAATCGGATAATCATCATGTTTATCACCAACAGACATATTCATGCATGCAACTATCTTGAGATAATACTTTTTTTTTCTTTGAGATGCATGATGGTGAGTGTGTGTAGGATTTGACAATTAATGACACACTCTCTATCTATGATGGTTTCATCATTCACTGAGTTATGTTCACAATGTTTAAGTGTTTACAGAGTGAGAATCAGCTCTACGATTTTAGGAGTATCTAGTTGATTCATTGAGGTGATCGGGCTTACAAGTCGCCAGAAGATCCTCTTGCGAATCGATCATGCTCGTGTGTCACAAACACTTAGAACATAGGCTTGTACATACATACTAACCCATCAGCAAAGATTACTTCACATAACGTTCATTAGGTCTGTGATGCTCTTATGACCCATTTAAGACTTCCTTCAAGATATCATCTTCAACCTAAAACTTGGATGGAGAGAAAGTTTATAGTCATTTGAGTTTCTATCCTCATGTCACTTTCTCTCTTCACCTTTTTAGGTAGATTATGACTCCTTGACAGAATACTGTTATAGTTCATAAGAAGATGCAATAATGATGTACATTTAATAGTGAGGAACCGTACCTTTTTATTGTCAGTAACGAAATAGTCATTTATTGAAGATATACTGAGTTTGGGTATTGATGTGCATGGCTTTACTTTTGCTCCTGACAGCTTATTGCTCTTGCTGACCTTTAATCAACCAGTAGTGGTCTTGAAGATATAGATCAAGAGAATCATAGCATTAAGATCTTTGACATCTTTGAGTTTACAAAGATAGCACCCAGTTGATGGTTGGTCACTAATTGGTTTGAGAAGATCTTCTTTCTCCTCTTGATCAGCATTTCTTAGTACGTGTGACCTCTTCATCTTTCAGACCGATGAATGCTTTACTCTTTGTCACACGATGTCTCTTGCTCTCTTTCTCTCATCCGGTCTTCGTGACTACAAGATTGATCACAGCTAGGATTGGTCTTGTTGATATAACAATCGAGGATATGGACCAATCTGAGCAGCTTCAGGTGTATACACATTTTTACCTATACACAATATTTCCAACGTGTGAGCTCTTCTGCATATAACAAGTTACTAACTACTAAACTAAGTTTAGAACAATGTTAGTGCCTGGGATCAGACTCAAAGCGATTAGCTTTTGAATATAGCATGAGAACCTGCTCTGATACCAATTGTTAGTTCCCAAAGGGCACAATAGATCTAGAAGGGGGGGGGGGTTGAATAGATCCTTTTTATTTCAAATACTTTTCTGGTTTATGTTGTATTGTTCATATTTAAGTATATGACAAACATAAGAATCTTTTCAAGCACAACGGAATAAGTAAAAGATTCCCCTTCATTGATATATTCGTAATCATGCATACATTGTTCGTTGGGTTGGTTTAGTTGTAAGCAGTTAGAACATACATAGCAGTTATATACATAATGTAAAAGACACAAGAGGTTTTAAGTGGTTTAGAGACTCAAGCTCCTAATCCACTCTTCTGCTTTCAACTAGCAGGATTTCCACTAAGGAAGGGTAGCACCCTGAATCTCTACGATTCCTTCAAGGACAGCAGCCTTGGGACTTCAGTTCACTAAGAACTCTTCAAGGCCAGCAGCCTTGGGACTCCTCTAGTTCCCTAGGAACTCGTCAAGCCCAGCAGGCTTAGAACTTCATTTAGTCCCTTTGGACAAGGACCCTTTGGCCCTCCTTTGTTTAGTTCCTCCGGACAAGGACCCTCTTGGCCCTGCTTCATTTAGTCCCTCTGGACAAGGACCCCTCAGGCCCTGGCTTTGTTGAGTTGTTTGTTTGTTGTTGTTGGAGTCGGTGCTAAGCTGCTAAGATGTCTTCATGCTCTAAACATCTTCTATCCTTAGCAGCTTGGCTTGATCATCCTTGAAGAGTAGTTGAGTATTGCATGATGCTCAGCTTCTTAGGTTGCTCAACTACTCCGGATGACCCCTTGATGAATCGCCTTGAAGATCATACTTCTTGGTACTTGATGGCTGCACATGAGAGGCTTCTAAGATGTCTGTAAGCTCTTCTGTTAGGTACTTGGAAACTTTCTCATGCTTGTCACCAAGATGGCTTTTGTGATCTCCCTTCTTGTTCCTCGATGCCTTCCCATGATGGACTTACTAAGCTAACAGTAGGCTCTTCTCTATTGTACTTAGAGTCTTCCCATGATGGACATCCAGATGGCATGATGTTCTTCTTTCTCTCGGCAGTTCAGAACACTCTTCATGTAGTAGAACTCTCACTTCTACATAGTAGAACTCACACTTCTACTTCTTGCTTGATCTGATTTCTGAGTGTTCTTGGTGGATCGTAGAGTGAGCCTTTGGACTCACTATAACTTGATTAGATTAGTCCACCTTCTCTCCAAAACTCACAACTCGAGCAACCTTTGATCTTTGAAGCTCTTCTATATTTATACACATTCCCAATCCTTCCGTTGGAAAGTAGCCGTTGGAAGCTATTCAAATGTCTTCACAGATCTCAAGTTGCTTAAGGTAGACTGCTTGATGTGACATGACATACTTTTTCTGACTCTCTAGCGGTCACGCTTTCACCTACCCCCCGCCGATGTATCACTTTACTATCTTGGGCAGGTTGAAGACTTTATTTCTTTTGATTTCTTGATCAGAGGTTGTCCTTTTGCATCGATGCTATCAATAAGCACTTGTCCGAATATTACCCTTCAGATTGAACCGTTGTCAATGCTTCAGTCTTCAGGTATCCGAACTCTACGATTCTGTCTTCAGGGACCTGATCGTAGTGTCTTGCTGAGTGTTGCTCGTTGACTTAGTAGAGTTAACACTACGATCCTGAAGAGTGTTGATTAGATCTTCAATGTAGAACACCTCTTCCTTGTATTGTGCAGTGCTTCAATACTTCTATTTGCTTCGATCATTCTCGATATCGATGGCCTAATTCCTTGCTTCTGGTCCCTTCTCAATATCAAGACACTTCAGATTTGTGGCACGCTCAAATTTGCTTTCTCCCGGTGATCTTCCGCCCTTATCATCAATGAACCGACCTCGCACTTAATCACTTTAGCCTTGCTCTTCTTCGTCGACCAAGATCTCGGTACACCTTCCATCGCTTTTTTCTTTGTCTAACAAACACTACGATCCTCGGTTGCTTCCAAGATCGTTGTCTTCGTTCTCTTGACAAGAATCGCATTAGTCGACTTTTCCTTAGTCAATTTCAAGTCTTCTTTGAATCATCTTGTGGAAGACTTCATCACGAATGGCCATTCAACTCAATCTTGATGCTGATTGGATTAGTGCTTACTTCTTCTGCTAGCTTGCATGCCATTCGTTGAGTGCTCTCTGGTTCCCTTACTGTGGATTGCATCTTTGTAGTGCCAACCAGAGGCTTCGTATCTTTGGATATTCTGGGAGTGCTCATTCTTTGAGAACCGTATCTGCTCTACGATTCTGACTTGACATTGTGAGCACTTCTATTGGAGTCGTAGTTCTGCACTCTACTATTCAGCTTTGGCTGTGCCGACACTACAATCCCGAGATCAGATCTTGACACTCTACGATTTCTACCTTGTGCTTGTTGTCTTCATCTGAACTTGCCCGACTACAATCTCTGCATTCATTCAGTGGACTCTACGATCTCAAAGTGTAGCCTATGATCCTTGTCTTTGCTTTGGCATCGCTAGACTCTACGACTTTGAGGGTAGTCTACGTTTCATACTTGGCTTTGGCAGATGGTTGTTCTACTTTATGTATGCAGCCGTCTCTCACGATTCTGAACATGACTTCCTCAGCACGCTACGATCCCGATGAAGCTCTTCTCGACATACTACGATCCTTCTTCGTTTCCCCTGGAAGTCTACGAACTCCGAGATCTCACTATCTTGCATACTCCTATTCTGCCTCGATAGCTCCCCGAGTTAACTCCTCGACTCTCCGCGGACTATGACTTCCTGCATGTTGGTCTCGACGATCAGACAAGCCTATCTATTACATCATAAGATCAACCTAACAAGCTTGATCTTTCTATATTTATAGTCCTTGTAGATCATTTCTTTTTAAGGACTTTACAAAGCTGTTTTGCTTTTGTAGGATCAACCTAACATATTTGATCAATTTATTCTAAGTCCTTATACATATATTTCTATTATCTATCAAAGGACTTTACAACTTTTCTTCATGCAAGCATACTTGCGTATTCATTCATATATATATCATAATCAAATCATATATTAAATAGGAATATCATTCACATGTTTATTCCTGACACAATATACAAACTCAATGGGGTCCTCATTACATTTAATATCACACTATTTCACAGAATAGTGATGACTACTAATGCACCATCTAGGACCATCACTCTGTTCCCCGACTAGTCCCAGTCCCACGCTTCTCATTTCAAGAGAAAAAATGAAAGAAAGGGTGAGCTCAACTAGCCCAAAGTAAGAAATATTATGTCTAAGATAATGCAGAATAAATTATCGTTAGCCTTCAATAGTGTTAAACTGATACAATATAACAAACATCAAGTTTAACTGCAGCGGAACAAACAATCCATTAAAAGAGTCAAGTAGAACATAATGTCTAATATCTCATCTAGATTAAAAGTCCATCGTTGATATTTTATTCCTGTAATACTCATCAACAGTTCTTTGTTATACTCAAGACAAATAGAACTTTCATCACTTGTCTTCACCTGAACCACCAAAGATGTTAGTTAAATTTACAATTCATATTTATAATAATGTGAATTTACAGTTCCTTCTTGCCACAAAGGCTTAATAGAACGTTTACTCAATATCTTTACCCCAAAGGCTGAAGATATTCAAATGTAATAACAATGATCATACCAATCAATTGCCTATCTTTGCACTACGGGCCAAAGATATTCAACTATAAAACCAATGGTCATGATCATACCAATCAATTGCTTGTCAGTGCACTACGGCCAAAGACATTCAACTGTTAACTAATGGTCCCGATCCTGCCAATCACATCATTGAATTATCCATGCACTACGGCCAAGGATATTCGTTAGTATCACTAGTGCTAATGATCATGTCATACACCTGTCCATCTTCGCACTACGGGTCAAAGCTATCAAACAACAGATCATCTTTGCACTACAGGCCAAAGATATTCAACAACATATCATCATCTTTTGCACTACAAAGCCAAAGACATACAACCAGAAAACCAATAACCAACAAAGATAATAAAGAATGAAATAATAAAAGAATTTCACCATGATGCAAGATTTAGATGTATACATGTTATTCCAACATAATAATAAATAATGGAATAATAAAAGAATTTCACCATGTATGCAGTACATCGCATAGACAGATTATTCCAACATAATAATAAAGAATGGAATAACAGAAGAATTTCACTATGCGTGTGTAATCCGCATGCATGTGTTATTCAAACGTAATAATAAATAATGGAACCGGGTTATGCATAATCGCATGTATATGATATTCCAAATGTAATAAATAAGAATGGAATAACAACAGAATTCACCATGTATGCGATAAATCGCACATACAGGTTATTTCAACAAAAATAATAAATAATGGAACCAGTGTCATGCGAACGCATGCATGTGATATTCCGGCCGTAATAATAAAGAATGGAATAATAGAAGAATTTCACCATGTATGCGGTACTTCGCATAAACAGGTTATTCCAACATAATAATAAAGAATAGAATAATAGAAGAATTTCACCATGTATGCGATATTTCGCATAAACAGGTTATTCCAATATAATAATAAAGAATGAAATAATAGAAGAATTTCACCATGTATGCTTATCAAGATGTATTGTTATTCCAACATAATAATAAAGAATGGAATAACAGAAGTTCTCTTCATGAATAAGAAAGAAATAATACCCTTAATATAATAATAATATCCCTTACCTTAGAAAAACTGAATACTGAAGTAGTGAAGCAGCAAAATAATTTTCTTCTTTCTCTCTATAGTTTCTCTCTCTAGAGTTTCAGTGAATTCGTAAGAAATAATGAATGAATGAGCTTCTATTTATAGAAGAATGGATCACATAAAATTAATTCATGAATGTCCGTTTGATTTACTTTTAATTGATTCGGTCCATATTTAAAGCAAAATCTTTTAAATAAAATATAATATATTCTATTTATAATCTAATAAAACGAATAACTTTAAAAATTTTTTTTATGCAAACACTATGCAGCACTATGCAAACACTATGCATAATAAAATATAATATATTCTATTTATAGAATAACTTTATAAAAGTATTCTCATTTTTATATAAAAGATTTTACTATGCAAAATACTATGATAATAGAATATAATATATTCTATTTATAGAATAACTTTATAAAAATATTCTTTTTATATAAAAATATTTTACTATTAAAACTTTAAACCAACGATCCATATTGATTTACTATTATAATTTCAACCAACAAATCAAAAATTAGCACATCTCCTTATAGAATAATATTGTACCTAAAAATGATTTAGAATCAAAAAGAAATATATTTTTCTAGTGAATAGTACTTCGTGAATAGTACTTTGGGAATAGTACCACAATGAATAGTACCCAGATACAAAAAAGTGTCCCAAATACCTTCGAAAGTGAAGAATACTAGAGTGAATAGTAATCGAGGTGAATAAGAACTCGTGAATAAAAGACTCACGACACGAAAAATATCCCAAATACCCGAGTGAATAATATTCGGGTGAATAGTAATTTAGGTGAATAGTAACTCATGAATCGTAACTCGTGAATAGTAACTCACGAATAGTACTCCGACACAAAAAATACCCCAAATACTCGAGTGAACAATACTAAAGTAAATAGTAACCAGGTATTTTATGACAACTTGTCTACTTTGAAAAATTTTCAAATATCACCCTTAACTTTAAACTTTTATCAATTTAACTATTTACCAAAATAGAAAAATTGAATACTTTTATTTCATAAAATTCGGGGTCTCACAACTAAGATAATGTAGAATAAATTATCTTTAGTCTTCAACGGTGTAAAAACTGATAGAATACAATATACAACAAGTTTAACTGCATCGAAACAAACAATCCATTAGAAGAGTTAAGTAGAACATGATGTCTACTATCTTCTACGATTTAAAAGTTCATCATCAATATTTTAACTATGTAACACATCTCAATAAATAATCAACATCACCGAATTATCTATGCACTACGGGCCAAGGATATTCATTAGTATCACATCCATGAATTATCCATGAACTACGGGCCAAGGATATTCATTAGTATCACATCCACGAATCATCCATGCACTACGAGCCAATGATATTCGTTATTATCACCAGTAGTCATGATCATGCCAAACAACTGTCCATCAATGCACTACGGGCCAATGAGGACTTTTACCACATCATTTGTAACATTACAGGTCATGATTATATTGATATATAATTTCTGGTCATAATCATACCAATCAATAGTTCATCTATGCACTACGGGCCAAAGATGACTTTCATCACAATTTAAGCATGATGATGATGACAATGATATACGAATTCAATTAAGTGAGAGCAAGGATAAATTTTAAAGATTTATAATTCAATTTATCCAGAGTTTAAGAATGTCCAAATTATCAACATTATAACTACTTTGTGGAGTAAAATTCAAGAATAATTTTCATGTATCAAAAATAATTTCGACAGAAAAGAAATCAATTTTTTTTTGTCGTGAATAGTACCCTGTGAATAGTACTTCGTGAATAGTACCTCGTGAATAGTATCGTATGAATAGTGTCGTATGTAACGCCCCAAAAATAGGTATACATCACCCATTATGAGTCATCAAATACATGGTACAGAAATAACTACAACTTCATTAATACAATTGTCGTGCAAAATACAACAACACATAAACTGTGAGTTTAAATACAAATATTGTCTTCTAGACAATATCCACACTCAGATAAAGTCCTCATTACAATTATTGATACACTATTTTACAAAAATAGTAAGGACTGCTAAAACAACTGTCTAGGACCATCACTCTATACCCCGACTAGTTCCTGCTATATTCTCACCTCCTAAGAAGAAAAATGGAACAAAAAGGAAAAGGGTGAGCTCAACTAGCCCAGTAAAGAATATTATGACTAAGATAAAGAACAACAATTTATCGTTAGCCTTCAACAAATCAGATAAAATATAATGGACTACCAGTTTTAGATCAATATTCGCAGCGGAAATAACAATTCATTAGAAGAGTTAAGTAGAGAATGAAATCTACTATCATCTATGAATTTAAAAGTCCATCATCAATATTTTATCCCTATAACATCAATCAATATACATCTTGTATCAAATATTCATCTTTGCACTACGGGCCAAAGATATTCATTTGTATCACCAGTTGGTCATGTTTATCTCAACACTTGTTCATCTTTGTACTACGAGCCAAAGATATTCATCAGGTAATCATTCATCTTTGCACTACAGGCCAAAGATATTCATCAAGTATCACCATTAAAGACTGAGGATGATGAAAAACATTTTAGAGAACGAATCTAGTGAGATAAAAGGACAAAGATTAGAGATTCGTACTTTAGATAATCCAAGTTTAAAAATACTCCATAATAAACCACAATGGAGTAAAATTCAAGAATGAAAATCAAAACATGAATACAATCAAATATAGTAACCATAATAGACATCTGGGACAAAGAAGAGAAAATTTTATTTTTCTAAGAATAATTACCATATTCGTGAATAATTAATAAGTATACGTGAATAAAGTACGTGTATACATGAATAGTAACCCCTACACAAAAAGGTAGAAATTTCACAATAAAATTCATACATATATTTTAGCATAATGATATTAAAAGAAATAATATCGTTTACGAAGAAAATAACATCCCTTACCTCAAAAGAACAGTATTTCTGAATTGAATATCGGATATGATGCTGAAGGAAACTTGCACTGAATAGTAACTCTCAAAGTATCTAAATACTCACAAAATACGCTCGATAATATATAGAGAGAAAAAACTTTTTTCTGGTGTGATTTTCAATTCTAACTAAGCACCCTATTTATAGAAAAATATTAGAACGCCAAAGCAGACTAAAATAATAAAATTATATTATTACTTTTTTTTTCTTCTACGCATGCCAAGTTGCCAACCAAGACCAGCCACCTTTGAACAAAAATTTCCAGCACATGCTTTCAAAAAAACAAAAGTGGGTCCCACCAATAATTTTAATAAAAATATTTAATTTCTGAAACTTCAATAATTCATAATAAATAGCCCTTTTATCAAAAAAATACGAATTTTATTTCCATTTCTTAGGAAATTGAATTCTCTACAACTTTGTAGATTTAAGTTTTTCCAAATTCCAAACGAAAAATGCCCGAAATCCACATACGAATGATTTTTAATATCTCCATTCCGACAAAATACTGATAAAACACCTCAGCATTAATTCCTTCATTTATATCCACACAAAATAAATATTTCCCTATCCATCCACATAAAATAAATATTTTCTTATCATATAAATTAATAATTAATTATTCACAAATAATATTACAGAATTACAATTATGATAACCGTGTCGTTCCCGTGAAAGGGGGCTTTCCGATAAGGATTTCTCCTTCATCATAGCAAGTAATTAGGTGACCAAACCCCTTTCCTGATGTAACTTCCTTAAACATTGCCAATAATGCTATCTAATAATATTATTCAAATAATATGATTTATTGATCCGATAATGGGAAATATCAGGCAAAGACAATTATTGAAACAACAATAATATAAAATATCAACGCAGCAATTATTGAATCAATAAAATAAAATATTGAATAAGAATTACTATAACAATTATTGAGTAGTGCCTTTCATGTAAGAATCAATAATTCAAAAATACTATGCAATACCGCAAGTAATGCAACTTTATGCGACCACGCGACATTACATCGTATTTTAACCACCGGTAATCCAACAACAGGTTAATTAGGTAATAATTACGCCATTATTTATAAAAACTTAAACTTGTCGCTTTCTTCATCCCGACTGCTTTTCCAACATGGGGCCCATAAATGGTCATACTGCCGCATAATATTCCCAACAAAGAAGAATATTCCACGACCAAATGAATATTCTCCGACAAAATGAATATTTTATAACCACTTGCTTAATTTGTAAAATTTGCATATTTCACCCATAACCAAATCATTATATCAAATTAACTCCTTATTATTTCAAGATAATAAATAGAGGAAATTTAATTTTATTTATAATAAGTTGGGGTCTTACAACCTCCCCTCCTTATGAAATTTTATCCTCGAAATTGACGTACGTACCTGGTGTTTCGAAAAGGTGAGGGTACCTCGCTTTCATTTCCGATTCCAACTCCCAGGTCATTTCCTCCATAGCATGGTTCCTCCACAAAACCTTGACTTGTGGTATAACCTTTGTTCGTAGGACATGCTTTTTCCTATCAAAGATCTTGACATGTACTTCCTCGTACGTTAAATCTTCGGCTATCTCGTCTGGTTCTAACACAATAATGTGGTTTAGGTCTTTCACATATTTACGAAGCATAGATGTGTGAAAAACATTATGAATACGAGACATGCTTAGAGGTAATGCGAGTCTATATGCCACATTTCTTATTCGGTCAAGAATCTCAAATGGACCAACAAATCGTGGATTGAGCTTTCCTCTCTTTTTGAATCTTGTAACTCCCTTCCATGGAGCAATACGTAACAGTACATGATCTCCAATATTAAATTCCACGTCCTTTCGATGAAGATCAACATATATAACTCTTTTGTCGATCTTGTGAGGTCTTTATACGTTGCCAGATCATTTGAATCTTTTCTGTAGTCATGCATACTAATTCTGGTCCCAAAAAAGTTGCTTCACCTACCTCGTCCCAACATACTGAAGAACGACACTTTCGTCCATACAACGCCTCGAATGGAGCCATGCCTATACTTGCTTGATAACTGTTGTTGTAGGAGAATTCCACCAATGGTAAGTACTTATCCCAACTCCCTTTGAAATCTAGGACACAGAGTCTTAATAGATCTTCAAGAGTTTGAATAGTCCTTTCTGATTTCCCGTCTGTTTGAGGATGGTATGCCGAACTGAATCGTAAGTCTGTGCCCATTGCTTTCTGCAAACTAACCCAAAATCATGAAGTGAATCTTGGGTCACAACCCGAAACTATGGATACTGGCATGCCATGCAATCTCACAATCTCATTTACGTATATACGAGCAAGACGTTAAAGGGAATAAATCTCACGTATAGGCAAGAAATGAGCAGACTTGGCTAATCTATCAATAATAACCCAAATCGCATCTATACCTTGAGAAACCTTGGGAAGACCCGTAACGAAATCTATAGTAATGTGTTCCCACTTCCATTTCGGAATCTCAAGTGGTTGTAATGGACCCTTTGGCACTTGATGCTCTGCCTTTACACGCTGACAAGTTAAACACTTCGAGATAAACTCCGCGATCTCTCTCTTCATATTGCTCCACCAAAATGTATGTCGAAGATCATGATACATTTTGGTACTCCCAGGATAGATTGCAAACGGTGTGTTGTGTGCCTCCATCATGATTCTATGCTTCGAGTCAGAATCATTAGGAACACAAAGTCTGGAGTTGACTCGAAGTATTTCTTCTTCATCGATTCTTGCTTCTGGAATAGCACCACCTTGAACTTTTTTCTTCATACGCATCAACTTCAGGTCCGTAGCTTGAGCAGCTTTAACTTTATCAATTAAAGTCGGTTCTACTCGTATGTTTGATATCATCACGTGGGTACTTGGAGCCTTTACCTCTATCTCCATCCTTTTCAAGTCATACAAAATGGGTCTTTGTGTTAACAACATTGCACTCGTACCCGCATATGATCTTCTACTCAATGCGTCAGCTACAATGTTTGCTTTTCCAGGATGATGTTGAATTCTATGATCATAATCTTTCAACAACTCGAGCCAACGTCGTTGCCTTATGTTGAGTTCCTTTTGGGTGAAGAAATATTTGAGGCTTTTATGATCCGTATAAATCTCCACTTTCTCCCCATACAGGTAGTGTCTCCATATTTTCAACGCAAAAACGACGGCTGCCAACTCCAGATCATGAGTAGGATAATTCCTCACATATTCTTTGAGTTTTCGCGAGGCATAGGCTATGACTTTCCCATGTTGCATGAGAACACATCCTAACCCTTTGCATGAAGAATAGCTGTAGATAACAAATCTATCCGAACCAGATGGTATTGTCAGAACAGGTGCCGAAATGAGTCTCCTCTTAAGCTCTTGGAAACTCTTCTCGCATTTCTCGCTCCATACGAATTTTGTATCTTTCCAAGTCAGCTGAGTTAACAGAGTAACGATTCAAGAAAATCCTTCCACGAATCTCCAATAATAACCAGCTAAGCCCAAAAAGCAACGTACTTTGGTCACCGAATTCGGTTGCTCCCAACTTTGTATTGCTTCAATCTTCGTCGGGTCAACAGATACTCCATGTTTTGACACCACGTGCCCAAGAAATGCTACTTCTTCAAGCCAAAACTCGCATTTCTTCAACTTGGCATATAACTTGTTGTCACGAAGCCTTTGAAGTACCAGCTTCAAATGGTGCTCATGATCTTTACGGTTTTTGGAATAGATGAGGATGTCATCAATAAAGACAACAACGAACTGATCCAAATATTCCTTGAATACACGGTTCATCATATCCATGAAAGCAGCATGAACATTAGTCAATCCAAAAGATATGACTAAGAATTCATAATGCATGTACCGAGTTCGGCGGCGCCTTTGGAATATCCTCGCTTTTAATCTTCAAATTGATGATATCCGAATCGAAGATCTATCTTTTCAAAGAATTGTGCTCCTTGAAATCGGTCGAACATGTCATCAATACGGTAGGGATACCTATTCTTGATGGTGACATGGTTCAATTCTCGAGTCAATACAAAAGTCGCATACTCCCGCCTTTCTTCTTTACGAATAAAATAGGAGCACCCCAAGGAGATGTACTAGGACGAATGAAACCGGCGTCTCTAACAACTCCTGTAGTTGGACTTTTAACTCCTCGAAGTTCAATAGAGCCATTTGATATGGGGTTTTAGAAATGGGCTTGTACCATTCAAGGTCAATAAAGAATTCAACTTCACGCTCGGGGGTAGACCAGAAGTTCTTCAGAAATACGTCAGAGATTCACTAACAAATGTAAATATTATTCAAATCGACGTGTTTTTTGTTCAAGTCCATAACATGGGCTAAGAAAGCTTGACATCCGTTTTTAATAAACGAATGGCTTTATGGCTTGATATGACAGTGCTTGACTTTAGTGGTTTGGTTGCTTGAATTTGCATAACAGGTTGGTTAGGACTATGAAAACTAACAACCTTACGAAAATAATCAATTTTGGCATGATGAGTAGTTAACCAATCAATCCCTAAAATCACATCAAATGCCAGTATCTTTAAAGAGATAAGATCAACAGGTAATGTGATTATGCCTATTTGGGTCAAACAAGATTTATAAACAGTAGATGTAATGAAAGTTTCTCCTAACGGAGTCTCCACAGATAAGTCAAAGTCTAATTTCTCCGGAGTCAAGTTTAAACGTTGAGCACAAATAGGAGAGATAAAAGAATGGGTAGAACCGATATCTAGTAAGGTATAAACTTCGCAAGAGTTCAAGATTAGCTTACTCGTGATCACCTCGTTCGGGTTTCTCGTGTTTTGGCCAGTCACGACAAACGCTCTCCCTTGAACCACCGACTTTGTTTTGTCCGTAGTCGCCTTTGGTGCCGCCATCCCAGTTGGACTTGACTTCGCTACCGGACAAAATCGAGCTATATGACCGTCTTTTCCACAATTGAAACACACCTTGGAAGGCTGTGAACAGTTTGGACTTATGTGTCCCTCCTCTCCGCATCTGTAGCATCTAACTGGCGGTCGTTCTCCTCCCTTAGAATTTGTTGTTGGTGCTGGTGCTGCTGCTGATGTCTTCCCGTCATTGTTGAATCTCCTCTTTTTGAAATTTCCACTTGACTCACCTCTCCTATTATCATGGCCACGATTACCACCCGAGTGGTTACCGCTTTTATCCGTATTTTTCCCTCCTCGCTAGTTATCATCGCTCTGATGACTGCTGTCACCGGTATGACCCTGGTTGTGGTCCCTCGGTTGAATATACTAATTATCTCGCTCTAATAATTGAGCCATGTTGACAACATCTGAATACAGAGAAAATTTGTGAGAGATAAGGTATTGACGAATCTCGGGTTTTAGACCTCTCAGAAACATCTGCGTTATACGTTCCTCATTCTCTACCAAATGAGGTGCAAACACAGATAACTCCGCTGAATCAACTACCGTCTTCGGGACACCGCCATGTTGTTCTGCTCGATCCTAATAAACTCTACCTTCTTCATATAACGAATACTTTCAGAAAGTACTTGTCATTGAACGAGTTTAAAATCTTTCCCAAGACATGTTGAGTGCGACTGGCTGGGTACGCTTCACAGATTACCACCAGTAATCTGCCTCACCACGGAACATAAAGGTGGCGAATGGAACCTTCTGTTCTTCCATGTATCCCAAGACATCGAATATCTTGGTAATTTGCTTGACCCACGTTTCCGCCTTAATAGGATCAGGCTTTCCCCAGAATTCTGGTGGTCCCAACTCCTTGAACTACTTAGTTGTGATAAACCGCGCGTTGCTATCATTTCCACCCGTATTTTGTACACGAGTCTCCATCGTCTAATTTTGCATGAACTGCAAAAAGCTTCTACACATCCCATCATTCATCGTTTTCTCGATAGTGTTGTTTACATGAGGAATATTGCCTTCTTGTTGCACGTTATCCTGGTTGGTGATTGAAGGTTGTTCCACGGTCTCATACACTCCATTGTTAACGTTCTCAGCTGCCATTCTTAAAAACTGCCATAAAATAAGGGTTAATTAAACAAATTAACATATCACATAATATCCCTATATTATGACCGACCAACAAATAAGCTTTAGGTAGGACACACTAGCGAAAGATTTACTCGTCTCTCCCCTCCTAGTTCTATTCTCCGATCTCTGCCAAAGACCATATCCCTAAGCTCTGATACCAACTGTGACGCCCCCAAAATAGGTATAAATCACCCATTCTGAGTCACCAAATACATGGTACAGAAATAACTACAATTTTATTAATACAATTGTCGTGCAAAATATGACAACACATAAATTGTGAGTTTAAATACAAATATTGTCTTCTAGACAATATCCACACTCAGATAAAGTCCTTATTATAATTATTGATACACTATTTTACAAAAATAGTGAGGATCGCTAAAACAACCTGCTCAGGACCATCACTCTATACCCCGATTGGTTCTCGCTATATTCTCACCTCCTGAGAAGAAAAATGGAACAAAAAAGAAAAGGGTGAGCTCAACTAGCCCAGGAAAGAATATTATGACTAAGATAAAGAACAACAATTTATCGTTAGCCTTCAACAAATCGAGATAAAATATAATGGACAACCGGGCTTTTAGATCAATATTCATAATGAAATAACAATTCATTAGAAGAGTTAAGTAGAGAATGAAATCTACTATCATCTATGAATTTAAAAGTCCATCATCAATATTTTAACCTTGTAACATCAATCAATATACATCTTGCATCAAATATTCATCTTTGCACTGCGGGCCAAAGATATTGAAAGAAATAATATCATTTACGAAGAAAATAACATCCCTTACCTCAAAAGAATAATATTTCTGAATGGAATATCGAATATGATGCTGAAGGAAACTTGCACTGAATAGCAACTCTCAAAGTATCTAAATATTCACAAAATACGCTTGATAATATATAGAGAGAGAAAACTTGTTTCTGGTATAATTTTCAATTCTAACTAAGCACATTGTTTATAGGAAAATGCTAGAACGCCAAAGCAGACTAAAATGATATTATTTCTTTTTTTTCTTCTATGCATGCCAAGTTGCCAACCAAGACCAGCCACCTTTGAACAAAAATTTCCAGCACATGTTTTCAAAAAAACAAAAGTGGGTCCCACCCATAATTTTAATAAAAATATTTAATTTTTGAAACTTCAATAATTCATAATAAATAGCCCTTTTATCAGAAAAATACGAATTTTATATCCATTCCATAGGAAATCAAATTCTCTACAACTTTGTAGATTTAAGTTTTTCCAAATTCCAAACGAAAAATGCCCGAAATGCACATATGGACGATTTTTAATACCTCCATTTTGACAAAATACTGATAAAATACCTCAGCATTAATTATTTCATTTATATCCACACAAAATAAATATTTCCCTATCCATCCACATAAAATAAATATTTCTTTATCATATAAATCAATAATTAATTATTCACAAATAATATTACATAATTACAATTATGACAACTAGGTCATTCCCAGGAAAGAGGGGGCTTTCCGATAAGAATTTCTCTTTACTGGCGCGCAATTTGACCAAACCCATTTCCTAGACAGAACTTCCTTAGACATTGCCAATAATGCTATCTAATAATATTATTCAAATAATATAATTTATTGATCTGATAATGGGAAATACTGTGCAATGACAATTATTGAAACAACAATAATATAAAATATCAACGCATCAATTATTGAATCAATAAAATAAAATATTGAACAGTAATTACTATAATAATTATTGAGTAGTGCCTTCTTACGTAAGAATCAATAATTCAAAAATATCATCGTAAATGTCGTAATGCTCTTCGCTGCAACCACGCCAGACATCAGTATTTTAACCACCGTAAATCCAACGTTGTTAATTATGCGGTAATAATTACTACCGTTATTTATAAAAACTTAAACTTGTTGTTTTCTTCATCCGACCGTTTTTCTTTATGGGGCCCATAAATGGCTGCGCCGTCGTACGAATATTCCCCGACAACAAGAATATTTCACGACCAAACGAATATTCCCCGACAAAATGAATATTTTATAACCACTTGCTTAATTTGCAAAATTTGCACATTTCATCCATAACCAAAGCATTATATCAAATTAACTCCTTATTATTTCAAGATAATAAATAGAGGAAATTCAATTTTATTTATAATAAGTTGGAGTCTTACATCGTATGTATGAATAGTTGTAACAATTCAGAATTTTAATTATAATTTTAAATATTTATTGAGTTATATAAATATTTAATAGATGTGTTTATCGTTGAATAAATATTTGTTTAAGTTGATTTGATTTGATTTGATTTGGTTAATTATTTGTTTAATAAATAATTAATGAGTTAAGAAAATTAATTATTATGAGATAACATTCTAATTTAATTTAATAATTAAGTTGAGAGTTTATAATGATTAAATGAATTATTATATTGATATTTGAATTTGAATTTGTAATTAAAATGATGTGTTAGTTGATTAAATAAAATTATAATTATAAAGAAAATTATAATGTTGCAGTATTGATTTATGTGGTAAACTAATTTATTAAATTGTTATTAGAATTAATTAAATGGAATATTAAAATTTAATTGAATAAAGTGTGACAGATAACATTTCTATAAAGGAGTTATTAAAATAAGTTAAGGGAGGTTAATTTAGTTTTTGCCAAACAAGACTTAATGCATATTAAGTCTTTAATTTAAATATGTTTTACCAAACATGGTGTAAGATTTAATGTGTTGTTTTTAGTTAGCTAACCAAACAAGTCTTATGGCTTTTGATTTTCAAATAAAATTATAACTGATGTCAGTTAAAGTTATAATTATATTATATACTTAATACATATTATTACCTATACGTTATATTTGGTTTAGTACGTAAGTTAGAGTTTAGAATAGGGAGAAAGACTCAGAAGAAGAAAAAGAAGAGAAGAAGAAAATTACAGAGAAAAGTAAGAGAGGATTGGGAGAAGTCTAGAGAGAGAAATTAGGAAAAAAGAAAGCTTCATAATCAAAAGAATAGCCGTCATCTTCTAAAACTAAGGTATCATCTTAACTCTTTTATTTTTAAAGTTTTAGTTTTTGTTTCTCTTCCTAGAATTCTCTGTAAAATCCTTGTAGATGTTGAATTATTTGTTATATATAGTTTTATATGATAAATTGGTTGTTATAAAGTTGTTTTCATAATTTTTATAAATGAATTCATGTTATGTATGTATTTTGTGAAGAAAATTATATTACAGTGAATTGATATGAATATGGCTTAGTTTAAAGTAAAAATGAGGTTTAATTCTCTGTATAATATATAAATTGACTATTGATTTTGAAAGAAGATGAAGAAACTAAAACATAGTATGTTGAATTAACTGTTTTAGTTGAAAAACAAAATCACAAATGATGATTTTCACTGAAACTTTCAAAAAGAGAAGTTTTAGCAAAAATAGTGAAAATTAAAGGTTGTAATCTTGATGTTTATGTTGTTAGGTGGTTAAAAATGTGTTAGAAAATATTAGTTTATGTTTCTATAAACATATTACACATTGGGTAGGTTGGTATGGTTGTTAGAAAGGAGTTTGTAGGCCTAATTTGGCTTTCTGTAGTGTTCTGGATCAAAAATCGCAAAAATGCAGAAGGGACCCCACCCCTGGACCCCTCAAGATAAAACCCCGCCTCCGTAGAGGTAGAATTGTCTAGCCAAATTTTGGGAAAAAAAACTGACCAGACATGTTTTACTAAAATGAGCCTAACGTTTTCATAAGAACTCCGATTGAGGCGATTCAAGATGATCCGGAACGAAGACAAATAGACCTACAACTATTATTCTTTAATTTTTTCAATTTGAGGTCGGGAATAGGGGTCAAAATTGTCATCTTTAGTACTATTTTATTTTCGGAGGCAATCAGAGGGCGTCGGACATGCACGTATGCAAGTGTAGTGCTCTTGTCGATAAAAGATGTTGTTCTAAGTTATAAAATATGAATGTTAGTAAATATAATGATGTTTAAAATTAATAAATAATGTATTAGATAATTTGTATAAGCATACTAAGCATACACATGAGAGACAAATCGGGTGTGTGACGAATGAACGTCGAAACGCCGTGATAAGTGTTAATGAACGTAAAAAGTGTTTTAAGTCAAATGAAATGAATATTATAAAATATGAAATGGGTTTAATATAAAACCAATAATGACTCCTAGCAAGATTTAAACACTTGAATGAATTTTTAATATTACATAAGTCAAAAAGTTAACACAATCTAATTGAACATTGTGTGCTAATTAATAGGAAAGATTATGAGATGTGGAGTAGAGTTTACATTACAATTACTATGTGTTGTTAATGGACTAATAGTTGATGTGTTTGATTATATAATTGTGTAGGGCACGTGAAGTGTAGATAACTGTAAGCTGTTAAACTGTTATTGAACAACGATCAAGGTAAGTCTTTCAGTTCCTATTTGCTTTGTGAATTTGATGATGAACTGTTTGAAATCTTTATTGCAAATAGCATGGTGTGTTATATTAATGTTAAAAGTATGAAATGTTAAAGTCAATTTATGACTACGTTGATTGAGTAATGAATGTTGATTGAGTAAGGAACTCAATCTTTATACTTGTTATATGAACTACAACATGTATGTTATGTTAGTCCGATGTTTATGAGATGTATATCGAGCATGTTATTATGTGCTATGTGATGCATGAAAACTGTTAGATTTTGGTGGGCTGTCGAGCTCAACCTTGCAAATAATCAATTTTGCAGGTTAAAGATTTAAGGTAAGGTTATGTGCTACTTGAAAGATATGAATCAGATGTGATACTTGAAGATTTATATACTTTGGCTGAGTTATTATTATTTGAACCATGTTTAAGGTTCCGAATAATGTATTAATGTTGAATTGTAATATCATTTTGCGATGTAAATTCTTGTAGTATTACAATGATTCTAAGATATTTAGATGTAAAGGTTGAAAGTTCTGGGAACGAGAATAGTTTGTAATAGAAAATTTTAATTATTCTGCAAATTTCAATGGTTGTATTATCGTTTAATGATGTAAAATTAGAGGTTGAATGTATTGTTAACAATCGAAGTCGATAGTTGAATTGTATGAATTTTGGGGTCGTTACAATAGTGCCGTATATATGAATAGTACCCATGAATAGTACTCCGGCATGAAAAGCTTAAAATTTAACAAGAAAGTTCAGAAAAATATTTCTGGGAAACGATACTAGATGAAGCGCAAATTTCAAGGATATTCTAATTTTTTCAAGGAGTATAGAAGCAATACTTATCAAAATAAGTGTAGAATTAGGAATATGAAACGAGATAATATTACTTACATACTACACAGTATGGAAGAAAATATTATTTCTTACGAATATTGAACCAAAATAATATCCCTTACCTTAAAAGGAGAGTACTTCTAACTGGTATAGCGGTGATATTCTTGAAGAAAATTTGAACTGTTTTCTGCACTCAAAGCTTTCTTAAACTCAAAAGAAATACGCTCAATATTATAGAAGGCGAATTCTCTGATTCTAGTGTGTTTTTCATTTCTAAACTAAGCATCCTATTTATAGGAGAATGGCAGGATACTATTTAGAAAAAAAAATCACGGACTGCACATTAACCATATTCATGGGCGCAAAAAATTCGGCCGAATAATTTGATTTTTACTATGCAACACTATGCAAATACTATGCAAACACTATACAATACTATGCAAACACTAAGCAGTATTATGCAATAAAATAAAATATAATATATTCTATTTATAAAAAGTATTTTGTTTTATGTAAATTTTTTTTGTTTTCTTACTATTATAATAATAATACAAAAACTGAGATAACTTTCTACTGACGATTTTGAAAAATGAGTAAGTGTGGGTCCATGTAATAAGCCAAACTTACAACAAATGCTTCATAAAAAACCCCTCTATTTATCACAAATCACTTGACTTCTTTAAACACATTTTTAATAATATTTATTCATCATTAATATTATAACTCGCAATATTAACAACTAGATCATTCCCAAGAAAGAGGGGGCTTTCCGATAAAGACTTCTCCTTATTGGCGCGCAATTAGATGACCAAACCCCTTTCCTCGACAGAACTTTCTAAAGATTGTCAATAATGCAAATAATAATATGAATAACTGTGTCGTCTCATTTATTGATTTAATAATATAAAATATTGTGCAGATGATACTATGACAATAATTAAATTAATAATATGAGATATTATGCATCAACTACTGTTTCAATAATTGAACTAAACTGAGTGACCTCTTACGTAAGCATCAATAATCAAAGATATCAGAAAATACCGTAAAGCTCTCTTGTGCAACCACGCCAGACATCGCATTTACTTTATCACCAAGTATTTCAACAGTTAACGGTAAAAGTTTTTTCGTTATTTTATAAAAAGGTTATTTCTGTCGCTTTCTATATCCGACGATAATTCCATTGTGGGGTCCACCAATGATTGTGTCGTCGTATGGATATTTCCCGACAAATAGAATATTCCCCGACCAAACGAATATTTTATGACAACTTGCTTACTTTGCAAAATTTGTAAATATTACCCATAACTATAACATTATATCAAATCCACACCTTATTATTCAAAATAATATTTAAAGAAAATTAAATCTTTATTAATAAAAGTTGGGGTCTTACAAGGGTATTATTTATTTCATATTCGTAAGAGATATTCTTTTTCGTATTCGTAAGGAATATTATTTTCGTTCAATATTCATAAGGAATATTATTTTCGTTCAATATTCGTAAGGGATATTGTCTTCGTTCAATATTCGTAAGGAATATTATTTTCTTTCAATATTCGTAAGGGATATTGTCTTCGTTCAATATTCGTAAGGAATATTATTTTCGTTCAATATTTGTAAGGGATATTATTTTCATTCAATATTCGTAAGAAATAATATTTTCTTCCATACTCTGTAGTATGTGAGTAATATTTTTTTTTTCATATTCCTAATTCTACACTTATGTTGATAAATATTGCTTCTATACTCCTTGAAATTTACGCATCTAGTATTGTTGCACTGAAATATTTTTCTGGACATTCTTGTTAAATTTTAATCTTTTAATGCCGGAATACTATTCATGGGTACTATTCATACATACGACATTATTCATAAATACGATACTATTTATACGGTACTATTCACGGGATACTATTCACGAAGTACTATTCATGGGGTACTATTCACTCGGGTACTATTCACGACAAAAATTAATTTCTTTTTTGTCCAAATTATTTTTGCTACATGTATATTATTCTTGAATTTTACTCCACAAAGTAGTTATCATGTTGACAATTTGAACATTTTTAAACTCTGGATAAATTAAAAATCTTTAATATTTATCCTTGATCTCATTTGGTTGATTCTTATATCATTGTCATAATCCTCATGCTTATATTGTGATGAAAGTCATCTTTGGCCCGTAGTGCATAAATGGACTATTGATTGGTATGATTATGACCAGGAATTATGTATCGGTATAATCATGACCTGTAATGTTACAAATGATGTGGTAAAAGTCCTCATTGGCCCGTAGTGCATTGATGGACATTTGTTTGGCATGATCATGACCACTGGTGATAATAACGAACATCCTTGGCCCGTAGTGCATGGATAATTCGTGGATGTGATACTAACGAATATCCTTGGCCCGTAGTGCATGAATAATTCGTGGATGTGATACTAACGAATATCCTTGACTCGTAATGCATGGATAATTCGTGGATGTGATACTAAAGAATATCATTGGCCCATAGTGCATGGATAATTCGGTGATGTGGATTATTTATTGAGTTGTGTTACAGAGATAAAATATTGATGATAAACTTTTAAATCATAGAAGATAGTAGACATCATGCTCTATTTGACTCTTCTAATGGATTACTTATTCCGCTGCAGTTAAACTTGTTATCTATTATATTCTATCAATTTTACAATGTTGAAGACTAAGGATAATTTATTCTGCATTATCTTAGTCATAATATTCTTTACTGGGCTAGTTGAGCTCACCCTTTTCTTTCATTGTTCTCTTCAGGAAATGAGAATATAGCTAGCACCAGTCGGGGAATGGAGTGACGATCCGAGATGGTTGCTATAGTAGTCCTCACTATTCTATAAAATAGTGTGATAATAATTGTAACGAGGACTTCATTTGAGTTTGGATATTGTCTATGAGACAATATTCGTATTAAAACTCTCAGCTTACATTTTATCGTATTCTGCACGACAGTTGATAATTGTATAAATTAAGTTTGTATTTGAATTTTGTACCATGTATTTGGCGACTCAGAATGGATTGTGTATTGCGTCATAGTTGGTATCAAAGCTTAGGGATATGATCCCTAGCTGAGACTTGAGGCTAGAACTAGGAGGGGAGAGACGAGTAAATCCTTCGCTAGCATGGCCGACCTAAGCTTATTTGATATTTAATTGGTTGGTCAGAATATAGGGATAATATTTGGCATGTCAATTAACCATTATTTTGTGGCAGTGTTTGAAAATGGCATCTAAAAATGTTGAGATAAGCAATGGAGCACATGAGACTATTGAGTCATCTTCGATTAATAACCAGGATAATGTGCATCAAGAAGGCAATAATCCTCATATAAACAACAACACCGACCAAATGATGAATGACAGAATGTTTAGGAGCTTTCTGAAATTCATGCAACATCAAGAAAGAGAGACTCCTATTCAAAATGAAGGTGGAAACAACGGCAACTCACAGATGGTCACCGCTAATCAATTCAAGGAGCTGGACCACCAGAGTTATTGGGAAAGCCAGAGCCACTTAAGGTAGATATGTGGATTAAATAGATCACAAAGATATTTGATGTCTTGTGATGCTCCGAGGAACAAAAGTTTCCCTTTGCCACCTTCATGTTGCGAGGAGAGGGAGATCATTGGTGGAAATCTGTAAAACGTACTCAGCCTTCCGCACTAAAGATGTCTTGGGAGAAGTTCCGAGAATTGTTCAACGACAAGCTAGTACTTTTCGAAAAGTATTCGTCACATGAAGGAGGTAGAATTCATCAAGCTGGAGCAAAACAATATGACTGTATCGCAATACGAGGCTAAATTTGCAGAGTTATCCCGGTTTACATCACATTTGGTAGATAATGAGTAGTGTATGACATAAATGTTTTTGCGAGGTTTGAAATCCGAAATATGTCAATACCTCATTTCTCACAAACTTTGTTTGTATTTAGATGTTGTCAATGGGACTCAGTTATTGGAGCGCGATAATGAGTCAGCCCAACCAAAAGATAGCAGCCGGCAAAATAATAATACCAGTGGTAGCAGTCATCGAAGCGGTGACAACAAACGCGGAGGAAATCATCATGCCAGAAATGGTAACCACTTCGGTGGTAATCCTGGACAAGATAATAGAAGTGGAAATTTTAAAAAGAGGAGATTCTACAATGATGGAAAGACAATGACACCAAAGACCGCTTTTCAAGGAAGGAGAACGAGCCTTGGGTCAGATGCTATAAATCTGCGACGAAAAGGACACATCAATCCAAACTATACGCAGCAACCCAAAGTGTGTTACAATTGTGGAAATGAAGGTCATTTAGCTTGATTTTTTCATGCAGCGAAGTCAAGTCCAGCTGGGACGGTGACACCAAAGGCTGTCCCAGACAAGTTAAAGTCGGTAGTTCAAGGGAGAGCGTTTGTCGTGACCTCCCAAAAAGTGAGGAACTCAAACGAAGTTATCACGAGTAAGCTAATTATAAACTCTTGTGAAGTCTATACCTTATTTGATACCGGTTCTACCCATTCTTTTATTTCACCTACTTGCGCTCAACGTTTAAATTTGACTCTAGAGAAATTTGACTTTGACTTATCTGTTGAAACTCCGATGGGAGAAACCTTCATTACATCCACTATTTATAAATCTTGTTTGATTTAAATCGGCACCCTCACATTACCAGTCGATCTTATCTCTTTGAAAATACTTGTATTTGATGTGATTTTAGGGATTGATTGGTTAACTACTCATCATGTTAAAATTGATTATTTTCGTAAGGTAGTTAGCTTTCATATTCCTAACCAACCTATTATGCGAATTCAAGCAACCAAACCACTAAAGTCAATTACTATCATATCAAGCCATAAAGCCATTCGTTTATTGAAAAATGGATGTCAAGCTTTCTTAGCCCATGTCACGAATTTAAACAAAAAAACGTCAGATTTGAATGATATTTCTATTGTTAATAAATTTCTTGATGTATTCCCTGAAAAACTTCTTGGCCTACCCCCAGAGCGTGAAATCGAATTTTGTATTGACCTTGAACCCGGTACAAAATCCATTTTCAAAACCCCATATCGAATGGCTCTTATTGAACTCCAGGAGTTAAAAACCCAACTGCAGGAATTGTTAGTCATCGGTTTCATTCGTCGTAGTACGTGTCCTTGGGGTGCTCTTGTTCTATTCGTAAAGAAGAAAGATAGGAGTATGCGTCTTTGCATTGATTATTATGAGTTGAATCATGTCACCATCAAAAATAGGTACCCGTTGCCTCGCATTGATGACATGTTTGACCAGTTGCAAGGTGCCAATTTTTTTTCAAAGATCGATCTTCGTTCCGGATATCATTAATTAAAGATTAAAACTGATGACATTCCAAAGACTGCTTTCAAAACTCGGTACGGGCATTACGAATTCCTAGTCATGTCTTTTGGATTGACTAATGCTCATACTGCCTTCATAAATATTGTGAACCGAGTATTCAAGGAATATTTGAATCATTTTGTGGTTGTCTTTATTGATGACATCCTCATTTACTCCAAAAGTCGTGAAGATAATGAGCAACACTTGAGGCTGATACTCCAAAAGCTTTGTGAAAATATGTATGCCAAGTTGAAGAAATGCGAGTTCTGGCTTGAGGAAGTAGCATTTCTTGGGCACGTGATATCAAATCACGGAATATCTGTTGACCCAGCGAAGATTGAAGCAATTCAAAGCTGGGAGCAACCTAAGTCGATGAATCAAGACGTAGCTTTACGCTTAGTGGTTATTATCGGAGATTCGTGGAAGGATTTTCTCGAATCGCCACTCCGTTAACTCAGCTCACTCGAAAAGATACAAAATTCGGATGGAGCGAGGAATGTGAGAAGAGTTTCCAAGAACTCAAGAGGAGACTCATTTTAGCACCTATTCTGACAATACCATCAGGTTCGGAGGGATTTGTCATCTACAGTGAGGCTTCAGGCAGAGGTTTAGGATGTGTTCTCATGCAACATAGGAAAGTCATAGCTTATGCCTCACGATAACTCAAAGAATATGAGAGGAATTATCCTACTCATGATCTAGAGTTGGCAGCTATCGTTTTCGCGCTTAAAATCTAGAGATATTACCTGTATGGGGAGAAAGTGGAGATCTATACGGATCATAAAAGCCTCAAATATTTCTTCACCCAAAAGGAACTCAACATGCGGCAACGACGTTGGCTCGAGCTGTTGAAAGATTACGATCATACCATTCAATACCATCCTAGAAAAGCGAACGTGGTAGCTGACGCGTTGAGTAGAAGATCGTATGCGGTTACGAGTGTAACGTTGTTAACACAAAGACCCATTTCATATGACTTACTGTAATAACCCAATATTTTCAAAATAATTAAATAATAAATTTTGCAATTAATTTTTTTTTTATATAAAGAGAGGATTATGTACAAAGGAAAATATATGTATTTATGTGATAAATAAAACTTATTATTACATGAATAATTGTAAATAAATTCTTTTTAAGAATTATGGATCATTATAAATTATATTCTTGTGGGCCCAAGTGTAAAATTAGGGTTTACATGACCTAATTGAATTAAATGCGATATTAGGGTTCCACGACCTCATTAAATGTGCAAATTAGGGTTCGCATAACCTAATGGGAATAAAGACGAAAAATTCAAAAATAAATGTGCGTGACTCGGGAGGAGCCTCCACGTGTCCCGAGGCAGAAGACTCGTGGAAGCGACTTGTTGTGGGAATTAATTGAGGGATTGGATTGGTGGCTAGAAGGACAGGACAACATGGACATTATTCTAATGACTAAAGGGTATTTCTGGAATTTCCCTTAAAGCATGTGCCTTGCACATGACTACTTTCCAGAAATCCTATAAATACCCCTTCCATTCCATTTGGAAGGGGACTCCTCTTCAGACTCAAGACTTGAACTCTCGGAAGATCAAAGGACCCTTTTTGGTGACTTAAAGGCTCGGAGATTCCACCTAAAAGCACTAAAAGGGGTTTAGACATTCTCTCAAGAACGAAGGACTCAATAAGGCTCTTGGAATCCCTGCTACCTTAACACAGTTCCCGGATTCTAGGAGTTCTGCCACGCGTCGTTGGGGTAATTGCCCACCTGTCGTTCTCCCCTCTTCAATCAACCAATCAATTTCGTGCTCTTTGTGGATTTCTCTCCACCTTAGCCAACACGAAACCCTAACTGGCAAGGCACGATTTCCTTGCCCACATTTATTTGGCGACTCTGCTGGGGAGGTATAGAATTCGTGAAGGGTATGCCCACAACTCGAAGTGGGAGAATTACAGGAAGAGCTGTTTCACCAATAAATAGCATCACGTCACCGGATCCAGTTCCAAGACAAGTAACTCAAGTTTTCCAAGGTGAAAACCTGGATTTTGACCAACCAAGTATTGAAGACGCTTCGAAAGGGAGTTCAACATCACCACGTATGACCAATCAACAATAAACCAACGCAGGAAGGCAAGGCGAAGATGCAGGTGGAGACCAGACGAATGTTGTGCAACTAGAGATGCTCAAAGCATTGAAGGAAGCACGAGAAGGGCAAGGGATGATGATGGCCATGATGCTGGAAATACAGAGGAAACAAGAGGAGATGGGGAATTTCCGCCAGCAGTTGATGCAGATTCCCACTTTCAAGGCCATGTTCCCAGGAAGTTCACTTGGGGAACAAGCAGGAGTGGAAGACAACAATAATGGTAGCAACAACAAAGAGAACCAGATTGTACCTCCATCAACGGAAAGTCAATCGGTTCAAATAATCAACTTGGAAGCCCAGAACAGTGGTGACGTGCCACAACCTAGGTTGGAAGCAAGCCAACCTCAGGAAAACATCATCCCAGCTGCTATTCCATCATTTTCACAGGTACAAATGCCAATCATTCCAAGCAATGTCCAAATGAATGAGCCAAAGAACTTCCATCGATTTAATCTGCATGATGCAAGTGTGCATCAACCAATCTCTCTACCATACACACCGCCGATGCAGCAGTATATCACAACACCCCAGAGAGTTCACGCTACAAGCCCGTACGTGATGAAGGATGATATGATCGACATGATCAATCAAATTCGTAGACAGACATCTTGACCCTCGGAGTTGGACTTTACTCCTCCTTACCCTTCGCACATTCAGAGGCAACCTTACCTAACAGGGTATATTGAGCACCCCCCGCAATTTCCAAAATATAACGGGGAGAAAGGAAATGCTAGGGAACATATTGCCAGGTTTGTAGAGTCAATGTCTCCGTGGTTTGGATATGATGAAGTGAACAGCCACAACTTGTTGATGCGAGAATTCAACAAGACTTTGACGGATAATGCCTTTAGTTGGTACTACAACTTGGAGAAGGGATCAGTCCATGATTGGGATGATCTAAAATTGTAATTTTTTAAAAAAAAATTTCTATGTGCAAAAATAGGTAACCATCGTAGAGCTTATACGATTCAGGCAGAAGCTAAATGAGGAGCTGTCAGATTACGTGGATAGGTTTAGGGCTCAAGCACAGAAGTGTGCAGAGCCAATTGAAGAAAAGAACTTGGTTAGCATATGCAACAATAGTGCTTTAGACGCCTTCAAGCCCCGCCTCATTACCAAAGCTTGTGATTCATTTATGACCCTTTCATCTTTTGCACAAGACTTGGGAGGAATCATGACATTGCCCACCAACCATGCAATGGTTACATAGAAGGGCAAAAGGACAACAACTGTGGCTTTGGCAGATTCTCAGTTAAAACCATAAGGGGGCAAGAGGGAGAAGAATGAGAAATTTGAGCGAAGCAGAGAAAAGCATGGGGACAAGTATACCATAATGCCAGTTCCGGAGGCTATCACATGCAGCGAGAAGGCATTCAGAAGCCTGTACGAACAATGGGTTGAGTACGGAGTGGTGAAGCCTCCAAGGCCCAGGCTGGTTGTAGCGGAAGAGATAAAAATTAGACCGGACTTCTGTGTATACCACCAATACGCAGGACACTCCACTATGGACTATTACAGTCTGTGGAGGATATACCATGAGAAACTGGCGGCCGGGGAGATTGAACTAGGAGAAGAAATGTGAAACACTATCACCCATGGTGCAGTCCCGGAAGTCAAGAACCCAAATACTGACTCTAACATCGAAAGAACTCTGAACTACAAATGAATTAAAAATCCACCCAAGATGGTGGTCCACCAAAAATGGTGGTTTAAGTCCTCAGGAATATCCCTCGCCAAGTAATTGGATGACCAAGGGAGGAGGCACAAGAATTGACGAATTAAAAAAAATAAAATCCACCCAAGATGGTGGTCCACTCTAAATAGTGGTTAAGTCCTCGTAGACTGCACTTGCCAAGAAATTGGACGACCCAAGTGACGAGGCACCCGATTTCAAGTCCTTGTAGACTACACTTGCCAAGAAATTGGACGATCCAAGTGACGAAGCACCCGAGTGTTACACTTTATCATCAAAAGTGAACGAGGCACCTGACTATAAGTCCTCGTAGGTTATACTTTCACCTTCAAAAGTAATCGAGGCACCTGACTAACAGCCCTCGAAAGTTACACTTTCAACTTTAAAAGTGATTGAGGCACATGAGTATAAGCCCTCAACCCCGAAAGTTACACTTTATCTTTAAAAGTGGTGAATGTTATGCTTTATTCGAAAAAAGCAAAAAAGTTGCACTTTATCTCTAAAAGTGGTGAACGTTATGCTTTCTTCGACAAAAGCAAGATTTATTATATGAAATGTTATGCTTTTCGTTAAAAGCAATTTGATTATCAATAAATTTGTCAAACTTTCACTTATACTTGATTATTTCTTCTGATTTATTAAAAAGAAAAGTATAGATTCAAGTGTTAGTTTGCATGAAATATATGTACATGAATTTTTTGATACAGGAAATGGAAAAAACTACAAAAGACATGATCTAGAAGCTATGACCTGTCGAACTGAAGAGAGGGGAATAACTAAAGCCTCCAAGTCGACAATGGTGGTGCCCTGAGCCTTCATATTGGAGGCTATCGAGCCTTCAAAGTCTTGAGCAGCTAACTAAATTTCTTGGGCTTCAATTTATCTATGGCATCTTGAAGCTCCTAAAGCTCTACATAAAGTAAGTCATTCTCATGGAGACATGAAGTGACTTCTGAACGAAGTGCAACAACATGATGATTGGAAATAAAGAGATCCAACCTAGTATGAAAGGGAGACATGTCCAAGGAGAGTTAAGAGATACCAAGATATCCTTGAAGAGCTCCTCTAGGGATCACCCTCCTAGGGTTTGCTCCCCTAGAGGTTCCCTCTCCTAGGACTTTTGTTTTCGAAGCTTGCAAAACATCAAGCCCCACAAAGTGTTCAGAAACTGGAATCAAGGCTTCAACACTTGAAATATTTTGCGCGATCATCTCACCGAAGGCGTGACTCACGCGCTGGGGGCAAAATGCTTACTCGTAGATGGTATAGACATCCTCCAGCATAGAGGTGCATTCCTCCCCCAGGCAGTGACAAATGTGCAAGTAGAGGAGCACTATCGCGAGATCAATATAGTAAGGGCGTTATGGTCCTGTTGGATATATGCGTAGGTCTCTACATAGTTGAACACAACAAAAGATGACTGAACTCTTGAGTATATCTACGTAATCAGTGTTTCCAAGGATCTCGTCGGTTTAATCCTGCCATTCTTGAAGGCGATCAGATGAATCAAACAGGAAGCGAAGGGGACTGAAAGGGTATTCTTGCTTCTTTATGCATATGCGGGGAATGCGATCGGAATGGGGAAAGTCATCCCAACCTCCACAAGTCGCTAGATATAGAAACAAGCCATCCTTCTCTGGCGGCGGAAAAATTATACGGTCATAAGTCTAGACTTGCTCCCAAAAGACGTTAGAAAGACCAAAGAGGGGAGCCCTTCCCCAATCACTGAGGAACGGGGCCTCCTTGGCGGTTTTCAGGTCTGCATAATGTCCAACAAAGAGGGCCTGCAAGCAAGAAGAATTCGGCATAAAGGGCGCTAAAGAGCAAAATTCCGTCTAAACGTTGATTCCCCCTAGGGTTCTTCCCCCCAAGGTTCGCCCCTAGGGTTCAGCCTCCTAGGGTTTCGACCCCTAAGGTTCGGTCAACTGGGGTGGTTTCGCCGAGCATTTTTTCTCCCTTCGTGTTTTTCCTTGACAAGAACGTCAAATCTTTCTTTATTATCCGAGGGAAAAAACCGAGATATAATCAAGGTAATGGGGCTCGGAAGACAAAAGAAAGACTAGAGTTACCTGAATAAAAAAGAAGCAAGAAAAAGAGTACAAACAAAAGAGGCCATATTTTCATCATATATGTAACATATTGGTTTGAGCAAGGAGCTATGTACTCGTGTTATGTAAGAGGAAGACCTTATTTCAGATGAGTCACTTCAAATAACTCGATTCTGGGTATGGGAGTATTGACAGCCCTCTGTTTCTTGTCTTGCTCCAAAGATTACTATTATAATTGACCTTTAATGGCGAAGTGAACAAGGGTTTTTCTTGGAAGCAAGTCACCTTCAACAATCGAAACGAATTATGAATTAGAGGACGATTATAATCAAGTTCCCTCGGTCTTATTTTCAATTAAAAAAAAGGCGTGAGTCAAAAAAGGTTCTGCAGCGGAGGAATTTTATATTGTCTATATAATTATGTTGCAACCAAATAAAGCAGCAGCAGTGCACCACCTAGCATTTTGGATGCAAGAAGTAAAAAAAAAAATTAGCCAATGTGGGAATGACAAGTATAGGCTATAGCTTCAAGGGGTCCTTTATTATGGCAAAAAGGAAGCAACACCTAATATCATGGAGCAACAGGACCTCTCAAAAAATAAGATAAGTAAATGTTTTATTTATTTATTTTTATTTTTTTGAAAAAATAAAATAAGATTTTATTTAATTTTCAAAATAAAAAATAAAAAATAAAAAATTATATAGGGTTCGGTACCACCCTATAGGGTTCGGCCAACATTCAAAAAAATAAAAATTGGTTACCTTATTTTGTATAGGGTTCGGCCAACATTAAAAATAATAATAATAAAAATAAAAAATAAGTACTAATTATAGACAAGTTAGGCATTCTGCTTCATAAAAATAAGTACTGATTATAGCTTCTCTTAAATCTATAATATTTATAGACTAGTTTCAGCTTTCTTGATGTTGTGTTGTCAGTCACTCGAGTCTTTTTTGTAAAACCCCAACTTTTTGAATAAAGAAGAATTTTCTATAAATATTATTTTTGAATATTATGAAGTGAAATTGATATATTGTTATAGTTGTGGGTAATATTTATAAATTTTGCAAAGTACGCAAGTTGTTATATAATATTCGATTGGTCGGGAATATTCGTTTTAACAGGAATATTAGTACAACCAAGACAATCATTGGTGGACCCCATTAACGGAATTATTATCCGGATTGAGAAAACGACAAAAATACTTTATGAAAATAACGGCGGAAGTTTTACTGTTAATCTGTTGAAACACCCAATGTTAAAAAATACAAGATGTCTGGCGTGGTTGCATAGTAGCACCGGTATTAATTAGTGATGCTTACGTGATAAGTCATTCAGTTTTGTTGGTATTATTAATGTAATAATAAAGAAAATCTTTTTATATAAAACAGAATACTTTTATAAAGTTATCTGTTTTATTAGACAATAATTAGAATATATTATATTTTATTATGCATAGTGTTTGCATAGTGTCTGCATAGTGTTTGCATAGTAAAATCTTTAATAAAGTTATTCGTTTTATTAGATTATAAATAGAATATATTAGATTATATTTTATTTAAAAGATTTTGCTTTAAATATGGGCCATCAGATTAAAATAAATCAATCTGGACCGTTTATGAGTTAGTTACTATGCAGTCCATTTTTTTATAAATAGAAGCTCATTCCTTCATTATTTTTTTACTAATTCACCGAAACTCTAGAGATAAACTATAGAGAAAGAAGAAGAAAGTATACGCTACTTCACTACTTATATATCCATCTCTTCTTCTTCTTAAGGTATGGAATATTATTTATTGTACTAAATAAGGGGTGTTATTCTTTTGTATTCATGAAGAGAACTTATGTTATTCTATTCTTTATTATTACATTGGAATAACTTTTGTATCTGTGCCTGGCTACTCTATACTTGGTGACATTCTTCTATTATTCCGCTTTTTCTATTACATTGGAATATCCATGCATGCGTTTTACATCGGATCCGATTCCGTCTTTATTATTCTCATGAAATATCACATGCATGCGTTTTTCACGGGGACCTAGTTCCGCTTTTTATTATTATTACATTGGCATATCCTCATGCATGCGTTTTCGTCGGACTGATTTAAATCTTATTAGTATTACATTGGAATAACTTTGTACATCTGAAGTACCGCATGCATTGTAATTTCATTGTTATTCCATTCTTTATTATTCTATTGGAACATCCATCGCTTGCGCAATTTACTTTGACACGGTTCCGTTATTTAGTATTCAGTTGGAATAACCTATCTATGCGAATTACCGCATGTATGGTGATTTCTTTTGTTATTCCATTCTTTATTATACTCAGTTGGTTAAAGTTTTAACTTCTATACTCCATGAAATTAGTGAAATATCCTTGATAATTGCGCTTCATCCAATATCTTTTCATGGAAATATTCTTCCGAGCATTCTTGAATTTTACTCTACAAAGCGAAGATCATGTTGACAATTTGGACGTTATTGGTTCTTGGACAAATTAATTCTTGAACTTGTTTTATTGAATTCTTATATCATTGTCATCATCCTCATATTTATATTTTTTGAAAGTCATTTGTGGCTTGTAGTGCATAGATGGACTTGGTATGATTATGACCAGGGATTATTCGGTGTAATCATGACCGTAATGTTACAAATGATGTGGTAAAAGTCCTCATTGGCCCGTAGTGCATTGATGGGCGATTGTTGGCATGATCATGACCATTAATGAGTACACAAATATTTTTGGCCCGTAGTGCATGGATAATTGTGGTCGTGATACTAAAGAATATCCTTGGTAGTAGTAGTGCGGGGTGATTCGATGATGTGGATTATTTATTAAAAATTTGAGTCCCAATGATAAAAGTGATGAAAAACCTTTTAAATCATAAAAGATAGTAGATTTTATTCTCTACTTGACTCTTTTAATGGATTGTTTGTTCCTTCTGATTAAACTTGATGTTTGTTATATTGTATCAGTTTAACACTGTTTAAGGCTAATGATAATTTATTCTACATTATCTTAGTCATAATATTTCTTAATGGGCTAGTTGAGCTCACCATTTCTTTCACTGTTCTCTTCAGGAAATGAGAATATAGCTGGAACGAGTCGAAAAACAGAGTGATGGTCCTAGATGGTGCATTAGTAGTCCTCACTATTCTGTGAAATAGTGTGATAATAATTGTAACGAGGACTCCTTTTGAGTTTGTATACTCTCTAGTAGACAATATTTGTATTCAAACTCACAGTATATGTTTTGTCGTATTGTACACGACAGTTGTATTATTAAATTGTATTTGAATTCTGTACCATGTATCTGGCCACTCAAGATGGGTGATGTATACCTAATTTTGGGGGCGTCACATTTTTCTCTATTGTACAGAATATGATTATTTTTATCTCTTTGTCTTTGACAATACATGAATGTATTAAGTTGTAGGGATTATGATATTCATGGATTGTTCTCTTTAATTTTGGTTAATTAGTCCTTTAACTTATTTTGTATAGGGTTTGGCCAACATTAAAAAAAAAAAGGGACTCATTAGGGTTCGGCAATACCTTATTTTGCGTTCCTAGCACATGGCGTGGCTAGTCTCTCCTTAAGGAAAGCGTATTTCAGTTCAACTCAATGATAATTTCAAGCGCATGCACAGTGGAGAATATCTACCTATTTATGATGAATTGAAAGCAGCAATAATTGTATTATTTTACAAAGGTTCCACCAGAAATGGAAGTATTTTTGACTTGGCTATAGCCTATGCGAGATTGCAGGATGAAGCTCATGCAAAAATGGAGGACTAACTTTTCCAAGATCTACAGACAATTATTTTTAACTGGGCCGGGGAGGAATATATATATATATATATATATATATATATATATATATATATATATATTGATTTTGTTCATATCAAATTTTAAAACTAAAATCTTAATCATGATGCATAATCATATGATTTTATTTTGTTTCATATGATTTTTTTTATTTTGTTTGTTTAAAAAAAAAAATCTCTTTTCAAATTAAGAAAGATTTGATTTGATTCCCAAAACAAAGAAAGTTTTAATTTCTAAAATAAAATTAAGATTTGATTTTATAAAATGTAGCATGCATTCTTTCTTATTATGAACGATGAAATCCTAATCGTGATAGCAGGGAATGATATAATGATATAAAAATAAATTATTATTATTATTAAAACAAATATCCTATTTTTTTGTAATAGGAATGTTTTAATTTTATTTCCAAAATCTTTGAAAGGATTTGATTTTCAAAAATAAAATAAGATTTTATTTGTTAATATATAATTTAATTTATCTTGATTTTGTTTCCAGGAAACAAATATTAGGTAAGATATATATAGAAAGATTTCAGAAGATTTTTCAATATGTCCAAGGAAGAGTCTCGCTAGGTCTTGCCTTCAGGGTTTAACTCTAAGGCTTTAGCTCCCTAGGAGTTCCCTCTTCTAGGACCATTGTCTTCAAGACCTGTAAAGTGAAGTCCCGCAGAATCGTTCAAAGGCTTGCAGTTTTCTTGCATGATCGTCTATTTGAAAATGCGATTCTCGCACAGGGGGCAAATGTGGGCCCAAGTGTAAAATTAGGGTTCACATGACCTAATTGAATTAAATGCGCAATTAGGGTTCCACGGCCTCATTAAATATGCAAATTAGGGTTCGCATAACCTAATGGGAATAAAGACGGAAAAGTCAGAAATAAATGTGCGTGACCCGGGAGAAGCCTCCACGTGTCCCGAGGCAGAAGACTCATGGAGGCGGCTCGTTGTGGAAATTGATTGAGGGATTGGATTGGTGGCTAGAAGGACATGGCAACATGAGCATTATTCTAATGACTAAAGGGTATTTCTGAAATTTCTCTTAAAGCACGTGCCTTGCACATGACTACTTTCCAGAAATCCTATAAATACCCCTTCCATTCCATTTGGAAGGGGACTCCTCTTCAGACTCAAGACTTGGACTCTTGGAAGATCAAAGGACCCTTTTTGGTGACTTAAAGGCTCAGAGATTCCACCTAAAATCACTAAAAGGGGTTTAGACATTCTCTCAAGAACGAAGGACTCAAGAAGGCTCTTGGAATCCCTGCTACCTTAACACGGTTCCCGAATTCTAGGAGTTCTGCCACGCGTCGTTGGGGTAATCGCCCACCTGTCGTTCTCCCCTCTTCAATCAACCAATCAATTTCGTGCTCTTTGTGGATTTCTCTCCTCCTCAGCCAACACGAAACCCTAACTGGCAAGACACGATTTCCTTGACCACAATTCTTATTATAAATTAAATTGGTAATAAAAATATTTATTATTTATTTTTTTTATTAAAATATGATTACTATATATATGATATGATTATAAGGATTATTATAATATGTATTTTATTATAATAGTTAAGTTAATTATTTTAACCTAATTAATAAAGATATATATAAAGGCTAGGTCGGATATGAATTCAAAACCCTAATTCTGGATTTTGAATAAAGAATGAGAATAATAATATAATATTATTTATATGTCAATGCTATAATCAAGCATGATATGTGTGTAATGTAATTTATGAAATAGTTATAGTAAAGCTGTATAAAACCCTAGCATTAGTGATAAACTACAGAAGTTAACTATGACTGTAAGATTTGTTAAGTTATATGTTTTGTAGTTAATGGCCATTATTATATTTAATGTTAATTAGGTAAACCCTAATTAATATTTGGAAACCCTAACCACTAAATTAGAACCCTAATTGCTAAGTTGTAAACCCTAATTATTAATTTAGCAAGGTTAATGATAATTAGTAAAGCATGAAACCTAATTTACAAGTCCTAGGTGATTAGTAAACCTAATTTAATTAGGGAACCCTAATTCATATTTTTAGAAACTAAGATTACCATGTTGGCCCTAATTGCATAATCCTAGATAATGGACTTATAGAACCTTAGGGTTAAACCCTAAGGGTTAGAATGGATTTCCCACTTTGCTACTAAAAGTAAAAACCAAATGACCAAATTGCCCTCTTTAATATTTTAATAAGGTGGAGTGTAGATCTAGCCCTAGTAGGTAGTTGGTGACCAACTTTAACTAGCCATATGGTCTAGTAATAACCTTTAATCATCCAAAACTCGCTTCTCATGATCGTACCATAGGCTTTGAATCAAATTATATATAGATTATGAGAGAGAGAATGTCATATTCAAACCTCATTTGATCACAACACCCAACCAAACTCTCTCAAGCTCAAAACCTACGAAAATATTTAGTGGATCAGTCCCAAAGCAAAACCCTACTATCACTTATAGTAGATCAGAAGTCAGATTCAAGGATTAAAGCTAAAAAGGAGGTATAAACCCTAATCTTTAAAATCTTATGATCTGATGTTAGATGTTGTTAATGATTGGTTAGATATGTGTTAGAAGGTGTCATTTAGTGATCTGGGTTGTTATAACTCAGATCCATAACACTTAGATGCTCGAAATTGATGATTTTAAAAATCTGGAAAAGTCATAAATTTTGGTATGACAGTCAAATGTCAGGGCTCGTAGATCCTTGCATGTTCGTTGTTTGTTGTGTTTTAAGTTATAGATTTGTAGTATGTTGTAAGGTCTTTGATCTGGAATTTGAATCAAGCCCAGATCATGTTTAGATTGAAAGATATTAAAGGTCAAAGTCGTTATTAGATCACATGAAACTGCTTTACGGCAAACTGATTTGCCCGTAAAATCGACAACATTTCGCGATTCCTATATCTTGCCGATCTTTGTTAGTTAAGCCATGATATTGTTTTAATGTTGTGGTCTGACATAAGGACTACAGAATCATGTCATTAGATCACCCATATCATTTATAAAATCATAGATATAAGTGGTCAAACCACCGTTGACCAACTGCCTTTGACAAAATCTGGAAAACCCAGATATCGTGAAGAACAGCTTCTGACAAGCTTTTCTAAGCCATAGATCTTGCTGTTGTTTGATATTTTGGTTATGTGGTTATATTAGATTTGTAGACTGACATGTAGGCTACATGATCATGCCTTTAGAACACTTAGATATTGCACTGGACCAAAGTTATTAAGGGTCAAAGTAGCCTTGACCACCTGTTTTGGTAATTTCGGGAAAACCCAGAACCTTCAAGAGCCTAATTTTTGACAACTGTTGACCGGCCTTGATCTCTCAACTATGATGTTGTTAGACTGATATAGTGTGTTAGATATGTTCCTTGACATCACTAGTACAAGTTGGAACTCTTAGATCAAACAAACAAGACCTAGATCGCAATCTATAAGTACCTAAATATAGCACCCTTAATCGTTTCTTCATTTTCCGAAAACCCGGAAAATGAAGAATAGGTTTGTCAGACTTTTCTGAAGCTTAGATCTCCCTGATAAGTTGTGTAATGGCCATGTAAATTACTTAGACTTGTAGTACTACATCAGGACTACAACATTATCTCATTAACAAGCCCAGAACATTGCAAGAACTAGGATCTATTTCTGGTCAAACTACGTACTCTGTTCATTGAGTTTGAAGATCTGGGTTTACTGATGAACGCTCAAGAATACCCAAAGCGACAGTTTCGTCGCTATAGAGCCCATTAGCGACAGATTTATTTACAAAATAATTATTTTATGAAATAAATAGAGAAAATTTGTTTTAAAATATTAAAAATACATAATAAATTACTAAAAATTATTTTAAAGCCAAAAAAATTAGTTTTTAATATTTTTGAATATATTTCATAAATATTTAATATTTTTAGAATATTAAAGGTATTTAATTTATTTAATTGTTATGATAAATACATTATTTAAAAATAATTTTTATACTTGAAAAATCATTTAAAATTACATTATGGTATAAGAAAATATTTTAAGTTATTTTTAATGACTTTTAATATTTTGTGATGAATTTCATTAATAAATTAATATTAATGATACTTAAGTTATTTAATAAATGTATTAAATAAAATAGAATTAATGATTCAAAAATTATATAAAAAGGATTTAAAGGTTATAAAAATATTTTAAGTTATAAAATATAACTTTTGATATTTTGTCATGAAAAATATTAATATTTTAATATGAATGATATTAGATTTACTTAATAATTATATTAAATAAATTAGTTTAAAAATGATTTTAATATTATAAAAAATCATTTTAAATGAAACTATGTGTTTAAAAATATTTTAAGTTATAAAATATAACTTTCAATATTTAAAGGTAAAATTCATTAATTATTTAATATTAAATGTTATTTAATTTAGTTAATAATTATATTAAATAAATAGATTAAAAATAATTTTATTGATTTAAAAATCCTTTGAAAAGGATATAAATGAATTAAAAATATTTTAAGTTATAATTAATAACTTTTAATATTTCTAAATAGTGCATTAATATTTAAATATTAATGATAATTATTTAAAATGATTTTAAATATTTTAAAAATCATTTAAGGGTAAAGTTAATGTCTTAAAAGTATTTTAAGATTTTGGCAATGGTTCCATTAATAATTTAATTAAAAGTAATGATAATTGAATTATTTGATATTTGAATCATTTAATAATGATTCCGGTGTTTGAAAATTCATGATAAATTATAATTTAAAAATTATTATATGGCTATGAAAAATCGTATGACTGATATTTACATCTATTGAATTACAGATAGAGTTTTAAACTCGATAATTACCCGATAGAGTCGCGGTACACCGAAATACTACCGAAATTGATCCGAACCTATATAGTTTGAATGTATAAGTATTTGTTTGTCTTAATGACTAATATAAATATTTGACAATGTGATTAAGTTATGTGTTGACTGTAAATAACAGTACTATGTGTGATGATATGTTATTCTAATCAATAGAACAATTTTATAAATGATAGGTCGTTGAATTAAAGATATAACTAAGTTGTGTAAGCAGCAGACCAGGCAAGTATCTTTACCCCTTGCATTTACTTTATGCAATGGACACGTATAGACAAGTATCCTACCTTTGCATTTTTTTATGCAATGGACATGAGTAAGAAAGTTTTAGAATTATATTTTTATTATTCTAAATTACTAACCCTATTGTTATATATTATTTATCCGATCATTGTTTATCAACATGATATTATTATTATATAATTCAGATATATTTATTCTGTTCATTAATTTTTAAATATGGTTATCCAAGTGACCTCACTTGAATAATCATTGTATTTAATCACATGTTGATATATTTATATATACTTATTGATTCCACGTATATATACATTAATGAAAAGTCGTCTAAGCTATATGATCAGTTAGACACAGATTAAGAAATATCGTTGAATATCATAAAACTTTTTTGTATCCAATTAAATTGCTTTGGTTCGGATTCCCGACTAAGTATGAACATCCCTAATCTGGGACAAACTTTTGTGCGCCAAAGGCGGATATGATGAATGAGAATATCGTTCTGGTATGTAGTATTGATCAATAGGGCACATTGGGCAGATCACCCTCGTGCCCGTAAGTTATGACGATTTTTGTATGAAGTTCTGCTAAACCTTAGCGAAAATAAAAAATAATGATTATAGTCTGTCGACTAATCTTCATTTGTATTCAGTACGTAGTTTCAAAATTTTGAAATAGAATTGTTATGTTGGTTAGTGTTGCTTCAGTTTACTTCACAACTATTGTTTCGTTGTAGAAGTGTCATTCAAAGAAAACATTTAATCCTTTTAGCTAATGTTTATTGGTTGTTATTACTTGCTGGGCACTCCAATGATCATTCTTTCTTAATTTAAATGTTTTCAGTTAAGTATGATCAGCTAGAAAGCTCTTCCAAGAACAAAGAGAAAGGAAAGCTGACAGTATAAGTTGGTGTTATTGTATGTAATAACTAGACTTAAATAAGATGATTATATATACTATCTATCATGTAATGAAATGTTTTGAAGGTCGCGTACCTGGGATTTAGACATATCTGATATGTAAATTAAGTTTGATATTTATGACAATATTATTATTATTTTCGCTCATAGAAATGGTATCGTAAAGCACTGAGTTCGGGTTTCAAGCACCTGAATTTGGGGACGTTATAGGTTGGTATCAGAGCTTTAGGATTAGAAACCATAGGTGGGGGTAGACCTTAGGCTATAACCTTAGAGCAAAGGGAAACATTTAAAATACATATAACTCATATATAGTTTAAAATGAGATGAACTGGATAAACTCATCGTTAAACAAAATAAAAGATAACTTAAATAAAACTATTAATTATTGTGTGTGTATATATTATATGTTATTCAGGATAATTTATGTGTGTAGATGTCAGATAGAAAAAGATTAGGATACCCTAAGATCGTAAAGAAGGAGTCAACCTCCATAACCGAGCCAATATCAAAGCTTATAGCTGAAATAGAGGTTCACATTAAAAGCAACCTTGATTGGGTGATTAGACTAGAAAAATGGAGTACCGGACCCAGAAACGATAGTATAACTGATAGGTAGAGTATAGTTAAAGAATATAAGGTCAAGCTCAAGTTCTTAAATTCATATGTTTGTGCTGAGTTCTTAAACTCATAATGTGTAGTAAGTTTGACGAACTCTGTATAGTTAGGTGAATAGATTATTGAGAATAATGGGAATATATAGAATACTAAGCAATTGATCCTTAGTAAAGGCATAAGAAATAAGTAGTTTTAGTATTACTTGAATATGTATGATTATATGATGCATATATGATAGGTATATGGGTATAATGTAATATTCTTAACTTTTGTATAAGTTGTGGCAGCGATTCCCGACATTTATGTCACAAAGGGATAGCGAATGTTTAAAGCAGTATGTGCAATTCTATGTGGTGTAAAGTACTAGAAATTAGTTAGATGAACGTGATTTTATTTAATCAGATAATGCCGCCAAGACGAAAACGAAACCAAAGGGCAGAAGAATCTGTCAACAAAGCTGGAGGACAACCAGACCCAATGCAGAATTTTGTGAATATAGTCACTCAAGATATGCAGAATGGAATGCCACCGTAGTAGTGTCACCTGAACAATCGATTTGCGAACTTTAAAGATTTTAAGGTAGTAGGGACCGTCAGGGATTTAGAGGTCAATCAATGACCTGTAGAAGTTCTTTGTGATAGCTAGGGTAACGGAGGGGCAAAAGACAGCTTTTGCCACCTATATGATGAAAGGGGAGGCTAATTTTTGGTGGGAGTCAAATTAAGCTAGAGCTGGAGAAAGGAGTAGTGGTAATAGGACTGGAAAAAGGAAAGGAGATAATTTCGGGAATACCGAAATTAGGCCAGGAGGTGGAAAGAATCAAGTTGTGCAGTGTGGAAATTACGGAAGGAATCACTCGGGAGAGTGTCTTAAAGGTAAATTAGTGTGGGCAGAAGGGACATATATCCCCCAATCCTAGGATGAGTAGTGGGTGTTTCAAGTGTGGATCAACGGAGCATAAGGTGAAGGATTGTCCGAAAAGGAGAAGGGATGTAGGAAGTGTGACTACGGAGAAAAGCAGCGGGACATTAGTGACGACAGGACCAACTTCAACAAACAAACCAACAGAATCAATCGCAAGAGTCTTCAATATGACGGTCCAGTATACGGTGGCAGCTGGGGATGCAACTCCAGGTATTATTCGTATAACTTTTATATTTTTATATACATGATTTTCATATATATAGTAAAATTGTTTTATAACGAAATTTTGAAGGAGAAATTTGAGTTCTATTAGAAATCAAATTTCCTTATGATTAGATAGACAAATTTTATGTTGAATAGTTAAAGATCAGTTCGATCGAATCTGATCGTGATCTACTTGAAATGACTATGTATGCTATTTTCCCTTTTATCTATAAGTTTTGAAGCGGTGATTCCGGGGACGGAATCCTTATAAGGGAGGGTGGATGTAATAACCCAATATTTTTAAAATAATTAAATAATAAATTTTGCAATAAATTTTTTTTATATAAAGAGGGGATTATGTGCAAAGGAAAGTATATGTATTTATGTGATAAATAAAACTTATTATTACATGAATAATCAGAAATAAATTCTTTTTAAGAATTATGGATCATTATAAATTATATTCTTATTATAAATTAAATTGGTAATAAAAATATTTATTATTTATTTATTTTATAAAAATATGATTATTATATATATGATATGATTATAAGGATTATTATGATATGTATTTTATTATATTAGTTAAGTTAATTATTTTAACCTAATTAATAAAGATATATATGAAGGCTAGGTCGGATATGAATTCGAAACCCTAATTCTGGATTTTGAATAAAGAATAAGAATAATAGTATAATATTATTTATATTTCAATTCTATAATCAAGCATGATATGTGTGTAATGTAATTTATGGAATAGTTATAGTAAAGCTGTATAAAACCCTAGCATTAGTGATAAACTACATAAGTTAACTATGACTGTATGATTTGTTAAGTTATGTGTTATATAGTTAATGGTCATTATTATATTTAATGTTAATTAGGTAAACCCTAATTAATATTTGGAAACCCTAACTACTAAATTAGAACCCTAATTGCTAAGTTATAAATGCTAATTATTAATTTAGGAAGGTTGATGATAATTAGTTAAGCATGAAACCTAATTTACAAGTCCTAGGTGATTAGTAAACCTAATTTAATTAGGGAACCCTAATTCATATTTTTAGAAACTAAGATTACCATGTTGGCCCTAATTGCATAATCCTAGATATTGGACTTATGGAACCTTAGGGTTAAACCCTAAGGGTTCGAATGGATTTCCCACTTTGCCACTAAAAGTAAAAACCAAATGACCAAATTGCCCTCTTTAATATTTTAATAAGTTGGAGTGTAGATCTAGCCCTAGTAGGTAGTTAGTGACCAACTTTAACTAGCCATATGGTCTAGTAATAACCTTTAATCATCCAAAAACCTACTCTCATGATCAGCCATAGGCTTTGAATCAAATTATATATAGATTATGAGAGAGAGAATGTCATATTCAAACCTCATTTGATCACATCACCCAACCAAACTCTCTCAAGCTCAAAACCTACGAAAATATTTAGTGGATCAGTCCCAAAGCAAAGCCACACTATCACTTATAGCAGATCAGAAGTCAGATTCAAGGATCAAAGCTAAAAAGGAGGTATAAACCTTAATCTTTAAAATCTTATGATCTGATGTTAGACGTTGTTAATGATTGGTTAGATATGTGTTAGAATGTGTCATTTAGTGATCTGGGTTGTTATAACTCAGATCCATAACACTTAGATGCTCGAAATTGATGATTTTAAAAATCTGGAAAAGTCATAAATTTTGGTATGACAGTCAAATGTCAGGTCTCGTAGAATCTTGCATGTTCGTTGTTTGTTGTGTTTTAAGTTATATATTTGTAGTATGTTGTAAGGTCTTTGATCTGGAACTTGAATCAAGCCCAGATCATGTTTAGATTGAAAGTTATTAAAGGTCAAAGTACGTTGACCGATCACATGAAACTGTTTCTAGGAAGCCCAGATTTGCCCAGAAAATCTGACAACATTTTGCAGTTCATATATCTTGCCGATCTTTGTTAGTTAAGCCATGTTATTGTTTTAATGTTGTAGTCTGACATAAGGACTACACAATCATGTCATTAGATCACCCATATCATTTATAGAATCATAGATATAAGTTGTCAAACCACCGTTGACCAACTACCTTTGACAAAATCTGGAAAACCCAGATATCGTGAAGAACAGCTTCTAACAAGCTTTTCTAAGCCATAGTTATTTGATATTTTGGTTATGTGGTTATATTAGATTTGAAGACTGACATGTAGGCTACATGATCATGCCTTTAGAACACTTAGATATTGCACTTGACCAAAGTTATTAAGGGTCAAAGTAGCCTTGACCACCTGTTTTGGTAATTTCGGGAAAACCCAGAACCTTCAAGAGCCTAATTTTTGACAACTGTTGACCGGCCTTGATCTCTCAACTATGATGTTGTTAGACTGATATAGTGTGTTAGATATGTTCCTTGACATCACTAGTACAAGTTGGAACTCTTAGATCAAACAAACAAGACCTAGACTGCAATCTATAAGTACCTAAATATAGCACCCTTAACTGTTCTTCATTTTCTGAAAAACCCAGAAAATGAAGAATAGGTTTGTCAGACTTTTCTGAAGCTTAGATCTCCCTGATAAGTTGTGTAATGGCCATGTAAATTACTTAGACTTGTAGTACTACATCAGGACTACAACATTATCTCATTAACAAGCCCAGAACATTGCAAGAACTAGGATCTATTTCTGGTCAAACTACGTACTCTGTTCATTGAGTTTGAAGATCTGGGTTTACTGATGAACGCTCAAGAATACCCAAAGCGGCAGCTTTAAATATTATAGAGCCCATTAATGGCACAGTTTATTTACAAAATAATTATTTTATGAAATAAATAGAGAAAATTTGTTTTAAAATATTAAAAATACATAATAAATTACTAAAAATTATTTTAAAGCCAAAAAATTAGTTTTAATATTTTGAATATATTTCATAAATATTTAATATTTTTAGAATATTAAAGGTATTTAATTTATTTAATTGTTATGATAAATACATTATTTAAAAATAATTTTATACTTGAAAAATCATTTAAAATTACATTATGGTATAAGAAAATATTTTAAGTTATTTTTAATGACTTTTAATATTTTGTGATGAATTTCATTAATAAATTAATATTAATGATACTTAAGTTATTTAATAAATGTATTAAATAAAATAGAATTAATGATTCAAAATTATATAAAAAAGGATTTAAAGGTTATAAAAATATTTTAAGTTATAAAATATAACTTTTGATATTTTGTCATGAAAAATATTAATATTTTAATATGAATGATATTAGATTTACTTAATAATTATATTAAATAAATTAGTTTAAAATGATTTTAATATTATAAAAAATCATTTTAAATGAAACTAAGGTGTTTAAAAATATTTTAAGTTATAAAATATAACTTTCAATATTTAAAGGTAAAATTCATTAATTATTTAATATTAAATGTTATTTAATTTAGTTAATAATTATATTAAATAAATAGATTAAAAATAATTTTATTGATTTAAAAATCCTTTGAAAAGGATATAAATGAATTAAAAATATTTTAAGTTATAATTAATAACTTTTAATATTTCTAGGTAAATAGTGCATTAATATTTAAATATTAATGATAATTATTTAAAAATGATTTTAAATATTTTAAAAATCATTTAAGGGTAAAGTTAATGTCTTAAAAGTATTTTAAGATTTTGGCAATGGTTCCATTAATAATTTAATTAAAAAGTAATGATAATTGAATTATTTGATATTTGAATCATTTAATAATGATTCCGGTGTTTGAAAATTCATGATAAATTATAATTTAAAAATTATTATATGGCTATGAAAAATCGTATGACTGATATTTACATCTATTGAATTACAGATAGAGTTTTAAACTCGATAATTACCCGATAGAGTCGTCGGTACACCGAAATACTACCGAAATTGATCCGAACCTATATAGTTTGAATGTATAAGTATTTGTTTGTCTTAATGACTAATATAAATATTTGACAATGTGATTAAGTTATGTGTTGACTGTAAATAACAGTACTATGTGTGATGATATGTTATTCTAATCAATAGAACAATTTTATAAATGATAGGTCGTTGAATTAAAGATATAACTAAGTTGTGTAAGCAGCAGACCAGGCAAGTATCTTTACCCCTTGCATTTACTTTATGCAATGGACACGTATAGACAAGTATCCTACCTTTGCATTTTTTTATGCAATGGACATGAGTAAGAAAGTTTTAGAATTATATTATTATTATGCTAAATTACTAACCCTAATGTTATATATAATATATCCGATCATTGTTTATCAACATGATATTATTATTATATAATTAAGATATATTTATTCTGTTCGTTAATTTATAAATATGGTTATCCAAGTGACCTCACTTGGATAATCATTGTATTTAATCAAATGTTGATATATTTATATATACTTATTGATTCCCCGTATGTATACATTAATGAAAAGTCGTCTAACCTATTTGATCAGGTAGACACAGATTTAGAAATATCGCTGAATATGATAAAACTTTTTTGTATCCAATCAAATTGCTTTGGTTCGGATTCCCGACTAAGTATGAACATCCCTAATCTGGGACAAACATTTGTGCGGCAAAGGCGGATATGATGAACGAGAATATCGTTCTGGTATGTAGTATTGATCAATACATGGCACATTGGGCAGATCACCCTCATGCCCGTAAGTTATGACTGTTTGCGGATGAAGTTTTGCTAAACCTTAGCAAAAATGAAAAAAAATGTTCATAGTTTGTCGACTAATCTTCATTTATAGTCAGTACGTAGTTTCAAAATTTTGAAATAGAATTTTTATGTTGGTTAGTGTTGCTTCAGTTTACTTCACAACTATTGTTTCATTGTAGAAGTGTCACTCAAAGAAAACATTTAATCCTTTTAGCTAATGTTTATTGGTCGTTATTACTTGTTGGGCACTCCAATGATCATTCTTGCTTAATTTAAATATTTTCAGTTAAGTATGATCAGCCAGAAAGCTCTGCCAAGAACAAAGAGAAAGGAAAGCTGACAGTATAAGTTGGTGTTATTGTATGTAATAACTAGACTTAAATAAGATGATTATATATATACTATCTATCATGTAATGAAATGTTTTGAAGGTCGCGTACCTGGGATTTAGACATATCTGATATGTAAATTAAGTTTGATATTTATGACAATATTATTATTATTCGCTCATAGAAATGGTATCGTAAAGCACTGAGTTCGGGTTTTAAGCACCTGAATTTGGGGGCGTTATACTTACAAATGATAGAGATGGAGATAGAGTTAAAGACTCTAGAGACCCATGTGATGATGTTAAATATACGAGTAGAACTGACTTTAATCGATAAAGTTAAAGCCACTCAAGCTATAGACCCGGAGCTGATGAATATGAAGAAGAAAGTACAAGAATGTGTTATTCCCAAAGTAAGAGTCGATGAAGAGAGAAAATCTCAACCCTCGATTTATTAGTCTATTTGAAATCCTCGATCGAGTAGGAATTGTGGCCTATAGACCCGCCTTACCGCCAAGTATGCCTCGTGTTCATAACATTTTTCACATATCTATGTTACGTAAATATGTGAAAGACCCAAACCACGTTATTAAATTAGAACCAAACAAGATAACAGAAGATTTAACGTATGAAGAGGTACTTATTAAAATCTTGGATAAGAAGGAACAGATTCTACGCTCAAAGGTTATACCTCAAGAGTTAAAATCTGAAATGAAAATAAGGCATACTCACCTCTTCGACATACCAGGTACACCAATTTTGAGGATGAAATTTTATAAGAAGGGGAGGTTGTAAGACCCTAACTTTTATGAATAAAGATTTAATTTTCTCTAAATGTTATTTTGAATAATAAGGTGTGGATTTGATATAATGTTATAGTTGTGGGTAATATTTACAAAATTTGCAAAGTATGCAAGTTGTTATAAAATATTCGTTTGGTCGGGGAATATTCATTTTATCAGGGAATATTCGTTTTATCATGGAATATTCGTACGAAGGCATAATCATTGGTGGACCCTGCTACGGAATTACTGTCAGATTTAGAAAGCGACAAAAATAACTTTTTATAAAAAAAAAGGCAAAACTTTTACTGTTAACTGTTGAAATACCTGGTGATAAAAGTACACTAATACGCGTGGTTGCATAGTAGCACACGGTATTGTAAAGTATCTTTGATTATTCATACTTACGTAAGAAGTCACTAAGTTTTATTCAATTATTGCAACAGTAGTTGATGCATAGTATCTCATATTATTGATTCAATTATTGTCACAGTATCATCTGCACAATATTTTAGATTATTAAATCAATAATTGAGATGACACAGTTATTCATATTATTATTTACATTATTGACAATATCTAGAAAGTTCTGTCGAGAAAAGGGGTTTGGTCATCTAATTGCGCGCCAATAAGGAGAAGTCCTTATCGAAAAGCCCCCCCTTTTCTAAGAATGATCTAGTTGTTAATATTGCGAGTTATAATATTAATGATGAATAAATTATATTAAAAATGTGCTTAGTGAAGCCAAGTGAATTGAGATAAATATATGAGTTTTTTATGAAGTATTTGTTGTAAGTTTGGCTTATTACATGGACCCCCACTTACTCATTTTTCAAAATCGTTGATAGAAAGTTATCTTAGTTTTTATTTTATTATTATTATAATTGTAATAAAATAGAAAACATTATATATAAAACATAATACTTTTTATAAATAGAATATATTATATTTTATTTAAAATTTTCGTTTTATTAGAATATTTTATTGCATAGTACTGCATAGTAAATCAGAAATTTTTTTCAACCGAACGAATTCGGCGTCCGTGATGGTTTCACTGTGCAGTCCATAATTATTTTCCTAAATAGTATCCTGCCATTCTCCTATAAATAAGATGCTTAGTTTAGAAATGAAAATTACAACAGAATCAGAGAATTCTTCTTCTATAATATTGAAAGTATTTCTTTTGAGTTTAAGAAAGTTTTGAGTGTAGAAAATAGAGAAAGTTTTCTTTAAGAATACCCCCATTATACCAGTCGAAATTACATCCTACTAAGGTAAGGGATATCATTATTATGGTAAGGGGTATTATTTATTTCATATTCGTAAGAGATATTCTTTTTCGTATTCGTAAGGAATATTATTTTCATTCAATATTCCTAAGGAATATTATTTTCGCTCAATATTCGTAAGGGATATTGTCTTCGTTCAATATTCGTAAGGAATATTATTTTCGTTCAATATTCGTAAGGGATATTATTTTCATTCAATATTCGTAAGAAATAATATTTTCTTCCATACTCTGTAGTATGTAAGTAATATTATTTCGTTTCATATTCCTAATTCTACACTTATGTTGATAAGTATTGCTTCTATACTCCTTGAAATTAGTAGAATATCCTTGAAATTTGCGCTTCATCTAGTATCGTTTCACTAAAATATTTTTCTGAACATTCTTGTTAAAGTTTAATCTTTTCATGTTGGAGTACTATTCATATATACGGCACTATTCATACATATGATACTATTCATATGGTACAATTCATACATACGGTACTATTCACAGGGTACTATTCATGAAGTACTATTCACTTGGGTAATACTTACCCGGGATACTATTCACGATAAAAATTGATTTCTTTTCTGTCCAAATTATTTTAGCTACAAAGATATTATTCTTGAATTTTACTCCATAAAGTAGTTATCATGTTGATAATTTGGACATTCTTAAACTTTGGATAAATTAAAAATCTTTAATATTTATCCTTGTTCTCATTTGATTGATTCTTATATCATTGTCATCATCCTCATGATTATATTGTGATGAAAGTTATCTTTGGCCCGTAGTGCATAGATGGACTATTGATTGGTATGATTATGACCAGGAATTATGTATCGGTATAATCATGACCTGTAATGTTACAAATGATGTGGTAAAAGTCATCATTGGCCCATAGTGCATTGATGGGAAGTTGTTTGGCATGATCATGACCACTTTTGATAATAACAAACATTCTTGGCCCGTGGTGCATGGATAATTCATGGATGTGATACTAACGAATATCCTTGGCCCGTAGTTCATGAATAAATGGGTGATGTGGATTATTTATTGAGATGTATTACACAGATAAAATATTGATGATGAAATTTTAAATCATAGAAGATAGTAGACATCATGCTCTATTTGACTCTTCTAATGGATTGCTTGTTCCACTGCAGTTAAACTTGTTGTCTATTGTATTCTATAAGTTTTAAACTATTGAAGACTAAGGATAATTTATTCTGCACTTTCTTAGTCATAATATTCTTTACTAGGCTAGTTGAGCTCACCCTTTTCTTTCATTGTTCTCTTCAGGAAATGAGAATATAGCTGGGACCAGTCGGGAATGGAGTGACGGTCCGAGATGGTTGCTATAGTAGTCCTCACTATTCTATAAAATAGTGTGATAATAATTGTAATGAGGACTTCATTTGAGTTTAGATATTGTCTATGAGACAATATTCGTATTAAAACTCTGAGCTTATATTTTGTCGTATTCTGCACGACAGTTGATAATTGTATAAATTAAGTTTGTATTTGAATTTTGTACCATGTATTTGGCGACTCGGAATGGGTTGTGTATACCTATTTTGGGGGAATCACATTAGTCGTCAACCGAGAATAGCAATAAGATAAAATTCTTCTGATGTGTACAACAAATCGGTAAGAAGATATAATTACATTCGTGTAAAGGTGGGCCAACATCTGGGTGCACATACGGTTGGCAAAAACTAAATGCATCATTTTCTGTACTGGGGGGCACATAATGCTGCCCAAGATGCATGAAGAATGACTTCATAAAACAAAATTGGGTCCACCTTTTTATTCCCAACAACATGTATTGCTCCTTTCTATCTCGCAGTAACATCATATACGCGTACACGATATGCTCGAAAAGCCATTGACCATGTGCTAATGAATGAAATGAAGGATGGTCTAACATATACCACTGTCGCGGATGTACCAAAGGATTTATATCTGAATTCACCAAGTCGTTTGCAAATAGATTTTCATTTATCCACATCACCTTGTGCTCCCTCAGCTTTTTTGTTGGGCACCTTTTCCGTCCATAAGAGATGTGCACTCCCACTACTTGTACCTGATAGTAATAATAATTTGTTTATTAATTATTACTAAAATTTATAGTACTAACTGTTTTAAATTTTGAATAATTTTGATTATATTAATATTATTACTTCTACTACCTGTATTTCTCCGGTTCCTATTAAGTCAGAAACACCTATAAATTCTTGGGTGGTGGGAATGGAGCACTCCTCATAGGCCTGTTTGGTCAAAATGTAGCACTCCTCGTAGGCTTGGTGGTGGGAATTGAGCTCTCCTCATATGCCTGTGTGGTTGGAATGTAGCACTCCTCGTAGGCTTGAGTGGTGGGAATTGAGCTCTCCTCATATGCTTGTGTGGTGGGAATGTAGCTCTCTTGTAGTGGATGATCAGTTTGCTTCCCATCTGCTTCATTGAATTGTGATAATTGGGATTGAAATCCAAATACATCTGGGGCACCCCCTTGCTGCAGGATTTTTTCCCCTCATGCTTCAAAGTTATAAATACTGTACTGGAGATCCCAATTTTGTTTCTCCACACAATTCTCGGGAGGCATCTGAGTAAATCCTGCAAATTTATCTAGTAATGATTTTGCACTCTCCACCTGTCATATAAGATGAAAACAAGTAAATATTAGGAAAAATAAATAATATCAATAAATTTACTATTAAATATATAATACAATGTCAAAAAATAAACTAACTGATAATTGTGTACCATTTGAATAAGGTGATGTTGACTGTAAATGGCCCGAGGCTCATAAGTATTGTCTAGGTCCCTTCCCCGTAGAGGTCGATGAATTTTATAACGGGTTATTTTTCTATACCAGGTCATGTAATCATCTTGTAACATGTAATTAGAAATTTCACATTGTTGTCCTTCGAGATGATCCATGTATGCCTCCCACAACATGATGTACTCCCGTCTCAAGGCCGTGCAATCCTCGATATCAATAAATTTAAATTTGTTTTCTTTCCTTAGGTCCCCGTGGTTTTTGGCCGGTGATGGTATGCCTTGCATGAACCCAAACTGTCTCATCACATAGTCCGTTATCTGGAATTCCACAATATCAAAGTGGATCAACAGGACCCTACCAGATCCCAACAGCCTCCCTTCAAAATTAAATGCACTTAGTTTATCATCCCACTTCATATAAGGCCGCCAAACCACCTCCCACATAGACTCAATATCTAACTCTCCTCGATAAAATGACAAATGGTGATGGGGATTCTTTCTTCTCACAGGGTAACTGTGAGTTCCATAATATGCCCATGCTAAGGCCTTAGGTAACCAAAAATTTAATTTTGGCCAAGGGTTTGGCCATCCAATATGTACACGCTCATAGGCCCAAATTTGTAATAGTGTGACACACCTATTAATATATTTAACTCCTTTTCTACTAGCAGTGTATAAAGCTCTATACAAATATCCTAACAATGCCGCCCCCAGGAGTACGTGACACAATATTTAGCGTTGTCAATAAAAGACATATATCTTGGGCGCACACTATTCTTATTCCTAGTTGGAAATAATATTGCCCCACACAACCATAATATGTAGGCCTTTGTGTGTCTACCTACTACATCCTTACTTGCTTTCTCAGGAAAATTATTAAAATGTTTGTGTAACCATACTAATGAAATTGCACTTCATTTTTTTGAGCTAACAAATTTAACAGCTAATTCATCTCCAAAATAATCTATAAAATAAGTCAAGGGGGTGTCAAATAGGGGACAAGTTAAGGGTTTGCCCACCACTGGCGCGCAACCCCAAAATAAAGTGAACATCCTCTAACGTTATTGTTACTTCTCCGCCATTTAAATGAAATATATTGGTCTCCAGTCGCCATCTTTCCACTAGGGCTAGGGCAGATATCAAACTAAGGTTAGTTTGGGGTATAACCCCTCGAAATTAAAAATTTCCAAACCCACTTTTATCTAAAAGAATTTTTTGTTCTTTTGTCAAGTTCCATTGATTGTATTTTTGTTCGGTGTATTGACTCGTGCATAATTTTCCCCTTTTTTCCCATTATTTACGTCATCTGAGACGTGATTTTATTGATCATGGAGAACACTTTGGTCAATTGGCCCATAATCCCACCTGTACATCTTTGACCTAAAATTACACCATTAATCCATTATTAATAATAAAACTCATAATAATAATAACAAGAATAATGAAAATAATATTACATAAAAGTAAACAATAACAATAATATTAATAATGACAGTAATAATAATAAGAAATATAATAAAAACTAATATTAATATTATTATTAAAAATAACAATAACAATAATAATAATATTAATATTAATATTAAGACCAACAACATTAATAATATTCCATGACAATAGCTGTTATAATAATAATAACAACAACAATAATAATAATGACAATAATAAAATTACATAAATACAAAAAAATTCTTACAAATTAACAGCCACTACAAATTGTTGTATAAAGTTTCCTCCTTCAACCGCCTTATGGCTTCAAATGGGTTGGCAGAATGTAGTAAGTAGTGGGTTGAATGTGATATGTTTGAAGGTGAATGTAAGACCCCGAATTTTATGAAATAAAAGTATTCAATTTTTCTTATAATTACAATTCAGTAAATGATTAAATTGATAAAAGTTTAAGGTTAAGGGTGATATATATAAATTTTTCAAAATACACAAGTGGATATAGAATATTCTTGTTGTCGGGGAATATTCATTTAGTCGTAGAATATTCTTGTTGTCGGGAATATTAAATGCGACCAGCGACTATTTATGGGCCCTATAACGAATAAGCGCTTGATGAAAAAAATGACAAAAATTGAGTTTTTATAAATAATTGGTACGTAGTTGTTACCATTAACAACTGTTGGAATACCGGTTGGTTAAAATACGATGTCTGGCGTGTTTGCCTGATGAAGATACGGTTTTCCACATTATTTTTGAATTATTGATCCTTACGTGAAGAAGGCACTACTCAATAATTGTTACATTAATTCTTTATTCAATATTTTATTTTATTGATTCAATAATTCTTTGCGTTGATATTTTATATTATTGTTGTTTCAATAATTGTCAACGCACAATATCTCCATTATCGGATCAATAATTCATATTATTTGAATAATATTATTAGATAGCATTATTGGCAATGTCTAGAAAGTTACATCGAGGAGAGGTTTGGTCACCTAATTGCTTGCCAAAGATGGGAGAAATTCTTATCGGAAAGCCCCTCTTTCTTGGGGAGCTGCTGGTTATCATTATTGTGATTCTGTAATATTATTTGTGAATAATTAATTATTGATTTATATGATAAGGAAATATTTATTTTATGTGGATATAAATGATGGATATATTTATTTTATGTGGATAAAAATGAAGGATAATGTTGAGGTGTTTTATCAGTATTTTGTCGGTGTGGAGGTATTAAAAATCATCCATTTGTGGATTTTAGATATTTTTGGTTTGAAATTTGGAAAAACTCAAAGCTACAAAGTTGTAGAGAATTTGATTTCAGGCAGAATGGACATAAAATTCGTATTTTTCTGATAAACGGTCTATTTTCTATGAATTGTTAAAGTTTCGACAAATAAAATAATTTTTATTAATTTATGGGTGGGACCCACTTGGTTATCAACACATGGGCTGCTATCTTTTGGTTCAAAGATGGCTGGTGGTTGGCTTGACAAGTTGAGGTGACGCGGAAGAAGAAAAAGAAATAATATATTTTATTATTTTAGTCTCCTATGGAATTCTAGCATTTTCCTATAAATAGGTGCTTATGTTAGAATTGAAAATCACACCAGAAACATATGTTTTCTCTCTCTATATTATCAAGCATATTTTTGTTAGTATTTAAATATCTTGAGTGTTGCTATACGATGCAAGTTCGTTCAGAGTTATATCCGATATTCAAGTCAGAAATATTGCTCTTTTGAGGTAAGGGATTTTAAGGGTTGTTATGTTTTTCATGTTTCGTAACTTTTCAGACCTTCAAAAATTCTAGAAAAAATTGAAATGATATTTTGATGGGTTTTATTGATTGTGTCCAAAAATGGTGATTTTTGGATGTATAGATTAAGAGTTATGAATTTTACGGAAAAAGACTATTTTAAAAGTAACCGCTTATAACTCCTTGTGGTTAACTCAAAAATTGATGGAATTTTTATTGGGAGTACATCTATATAATATCGATTATTACTCTGTGAAGTTCGAATTTTTGGATAAAAGTACAATTTATGATAAATGTCTAAATATTATTGGTTTTTGGCCATATGAAAAATAGTAAATGAATTTTAAAAATTTTGAGAAAAATATATGTTCAATATGGGACTATATTCTGCTAAATCCCAAAAAAGAAATATTTTTGGAACTGATTTGGTATTTTTCTTGAAAATAGACTAGTTATGAGTAAATGAATTAAATATGTTATTTAAAGTAAGAAGATTAGAAAATAGGATTTTATGGCTTGAGAATCCTACATGAGGTATATGCAGATTTTTGATGAGGGTTTTGGTTATTGGTGATGAAATCTTATGAGGTTGGCATTTTAGAATTATTAAATGCATTATTTAGTAAAGTATAAACAATTAAAATAAATTATTTATAAGCTTAAGAAATACTATTCTTTCAATATCATTATACCGAAATATTTGTATGGATTTTATTGTGGAATTTCTACCTTTTTTATGTCGGGGTTACTATTCACAAGATACTATTCACGAATTACTATTCATGAGTTACTATTCACGGATACTATTCACGACAAAATTGGTTTCTTTTTCTTACCAAATTATAGTTGATTTATGAATATTACTCTTGAGATTAAAACTATATGTTGATCATATTATTTTTATTATCATATATAACATTTTCATAACCCTAACGATGATATTTCTCTTTGACTTGAGTGTAAAGATGGGTAGATTTTTGGTATAATCATGACTATGGGTTCTCTTTGGCAAGTAGTGCAAAGTTGAATTGTTGACTGGTATGATCATGACCATTGAATTTATAATTGAATATCTTTAGCTGAAGTGCAAAGGTGAATTGATCAACATGGTTATAATTATTGTTTATATAAATTCTGAAATGATTATATATTTCTTTGAGATATTAATATATTTGGCCTGTAGTGCAAATATGAACTGTTGTGGAATATCTTTGGCCTGTAGTGCAAAGATTAATTGTTGATGAATATCTTTGGCCTGTAGTGTAAAGATTAATTGTTGAGGAATATATTTGGCCCGTAGTGCAAAGATGACATGTTGTTGAATATCTTTTGTCAGTAGTGCAAAGATGAACTGCTGATGAATATCTTTGGCCCGTAGTGTAAAGATGAATTTATTAGTATGATTATGAACAGGAACTGTGATTTGGTATAACCATGATCTTTGATGTTTCAGGTAAAGACATGTGATGAAAATTATCGTCGTCCTAGATGCGAAGAAAAATTTAGAATCACAATTATGATTATGAGTTATTCATATGATTGTGGACCAGAACTGTTGATTGATGTTACAGGGATAAAACATTGTTGGTGGATTTTTAACATATAGAAGATAATAGACTTTATGGTGTATTTGATCTTTGTTACTAATGGATTGCTTCGTTAAGATTGCAACTATGGTTGAAATTTTATCATCTACCATATGTTCTAAATCTACGATTTATTATTGATGAAGGCTATTGATAATTTAATTATTTTTATTTATGATATTCTTTACTGAGCTAGTTGTGCTCACCCTTTTGCTTCTGAATTCCTTTCGGGTAATAAGAGTGTAGCTTGGGTCGGCCAGGAATGTGAGGGAATAGAGCGGTGGTCATCATTTAGTAGTTATATTTGGTGAATCAACTAGGGTGAGGCGAACCCAACGTTGGAAGGGTGTTTTGCCACTATCATACAAGATGTCTAATGACATACAACCTCGTGTCATCATAAGACAAGGTTTTGCTCATCCACTTGCTGAGTATATTTACGAGCACTACCTATATAATCTTGGTGTTTGTTTGAAGTATAATTCTCAATTAGAGACAGTGGAGATAATGATATGTCAAGAGAAGACTCACCATTGGGAAGAATATGATAGTAATCTTGTCATTTTTCTTTGGGGTCTATTGGGTCAACCAAGGATAATTCTATGGCCATATGATTTCTATCATAACCTAGAAGCATGGCCTCCCATGTACGAAGGTTTCCTTGAGCACTTCCCAAAGATTCTAATTTCTAAAACAATTTTTGACTAGACTTTTATGTAGGTACCACTGTGAGGTGCTATCCAAGGTTGGGATAAGAGTTATAGTTGGTATATATTTGTATCCAAACTCACAGCATATGTGTTGTTGTATTTTGCACGACAATTATTGTAATAAAATTTTAGTTGTTTTCTGTACCATGTATTTGGCGACTCAGAATAGGTTGGATCGAATGGACCTATTTTGGGGTTGTCACATTTGGTATCAGAGCTTAGGGATATGGTCTCTGGCGGGATCGGGAATATAACTAGGAGGGGAGAGATGAGTAAATCCTTCGCTAGTGTGTCCTACCTAAGCTTATTTGTTGGTCAGTCATAATATCGGGATATTATGTGATATGTTAATTTGTTTAATTAACCCTTGTTTTATGGCAGTATTTGAGAATGGCTGCTGAGATTGTTAACAATGGAGTGAATGATACTGTGGGGATACCTCTAATCACTAACCATAATAATGTGATGTCAGACGAAGAAGGAATTAGAGATATTCTTGTGGTGAGTAAAGAATTGATAGTTGCACCCGAGATAGTCGCAGAGGTAACAGCTGAGAGTGAGGAAGAAGAGGAAGAAGAGGTACCTGAGGAGAATTTATTAGAGGTATTATATGATCAAAATGTAGAATTGCAAAATCGTATTCATGAGTTAGAAGAAGCGAGTGAAGAACAGACGGTGATCAATGGAACAAAAGGATGCAACAATTCAAGCTTGTGTTACCCGATATGTGATGCTTGAACAGAAGCATTCTTTGGCAGAGTATAAGATGATAAAGATGGAATCTGAGCTGAAAGAAGAAAAAACTAAACGAGTGAGAATAAGTGATGCATGGGCAAAATCTGCACGACACGTGGATATTGTGGAAAGAGATGTCCGATCTAAGAAGGCTAAAATAGATGATATGAATTTCTCTTTTTGGAAAACAATTGGGAGAACCCAACATCGAGTTTTGAATTACCCTGTACAGAGTGATCAACCTGAATTCGATATGGATCGAAGATTGATGATTCAGATCATGAATCAGGAGTACGACGAGGCAGTTGAGGGAGGAATATGCCCTATAGAAAAGTATATTCCAACGGTAGTGATGACGCTAAATCGCCCCCAGACAAGTCAAAGTCACGGTAGTTCAAGGGAGAGCGGTTGTCATGACTTCCCAACAAGTGAAGAACCCAAATGAAGTTATCACGGGAGATGAGCAATGGAGAAGTCGTGATGACCCGGGAGATAGAATCTGAAATGAAAGCAAGGTATTCTCAACTTTTTGAAATACCAGGTACATAAATTTCGGGGACGAAATTTCATGAGGGGAGATTGTAAGACCCCGAATTTTATGAAATAAAAGTATTCAATTTTTCTTATAATTACAATTCAGTAAATGATTAAATTGATAAAAGTTTAAGGTTAAGGGTGATATATATAAATTTTTCAAAATACGCAAGTGGATATAGAATATTCTTGTTGTGAGGGAATATTCGTTTGGTAAATAGAATATTCTTGTTGTTTGGGAATATTCGCATTTATACAATAGCAGCCTATATTTATGGGCCCTATAACGAATAACCTGTCGGATGAAAAAAATGACAAAATTGAGTTTTTATAAATAACGGCGTAGTTATTCACCAATTAACAATTATTGGAATACCCGTGGTTAAAATACGATGTCTGGCGTGTTTGCATGATGCAGCACTCGGTTTTCCACATTATTTTTGAATTATTGATCCTTACGTAAGAAGGCACTATTCAATAATTGTTACATTAATTACATTCAATATTTTATTTTATTGATTCAATAATTCTTTGCGTTGATATTTTATATTATTGTTGTTTCAATAATTGTCACCGCCTGATATCTCCATTATCGGATCAATAATTCATATTATTTGAATAATATTATTAGATAGCATTATTGGCAATGTATAGAAAGTTACATCAAGGAGAGGTTTGGTCACCTAATTGCGCCATGATGAGAGAAATTCTTATCGGAAAAGCCCCTCTTTCTTGGAACCTACTCGGTTATCATTATTGTGATTACTGTAATATTATTTGTGAATAATTAATTATTAATTTATATGATAAGGAAATATTTATTTTATGTGGATATAAATGATGGATATATTTATTTTATGTGGATAAAAATGAAGGATAATCTTTGAGGTGTTTTATCAAGATTATTTTTGTCGGTGTGAGGTATTAAAAATCATCCATTTGTGGATTTCGAGATATTTTTGGTTTGAAATTTGGAAAAACTCAAAGCTACAAAGTTGTAGAGAATTTGATTTCAGCGAGAATGGACATAAAATTAAATATTTTTACGATAAACGGTCTATTTTCTATGAATTGTTAAAGTTTCGACAAATAAAATAATTTTTATTAATTTATGGGTGGGACCCACTTGGTTATCAACACATGGGCTGCTATCTTTTGGTTCAAAGATGGCTGGTGGTTGGCTTGACAAGTTGAGGTGACGCGGAAGAAGAAAAAGAAATAATATATTTTATTATTTTAGTCTCCTATGGCGTTCTAGCATTTTCCTATAAATAGGTGCTTATGTTAGAATTGAAAATCACACCAGAAACATATGTTTTCTCTCTCTATATTATCAAGCATATTTTTGTTAGTATTTAAATATCTTGAGTGTTGCTATACGATGCAAGTTCGTTCAGCGTTATATCCGATATTCAAGTCAGAAATATTGCTCTTTTGAGGTAAGGGATTTTAAGGGTTGTTATGTTTTTCATGTTTCGTAACTTTTCAGACCTTCAAAAATTCTAGAAAAAATTGAAATGATATTTTGATGGGTTTTATTGATTGTGTCCAAAAATGGTGATTTTTGGATGTATAGATTAAGAGTTATGAATTTTACGGGAAAAGACTATTTTAAAAGTAACCGCTTATAACTCCTTGTGGTTAACTCCAAAATTGATGGAATTTTTATTGGGAGTACATCTATATAATATCAGTGTACTCTGTGAAGTTCGGAATTTTTGGATAAAAGTACAATTTATGATAAATGTCTAAATATTCGGCGGTTTTGGCCATATGAAAAATAGTAAATGAATTTTAAAAATTTTGAGAAAAATATATGTTCAATATGGGACTATATTCTGCTAAATCCCAAAAAAGAAATATTTTGGAACCGATTTGGTATTTTTCTTGAAAATAGACTAGTTATGAGTAAATGAATTAAATATGTTATGTAAAGTAAGAAGATTAGAAAATAGGATTTTATGGCTTGAGAATCCTACATGAGGTATATGCAGATTTTTGATGAGGGTTTTGGTTATTGGTGATGAAATCTTATGAGGTTGGCATTTTAGAATTATTAAATGCATTATTTAGTAAAGTATAAACAATTAAAATAAATTATTTATAAGCTTAAGAAATACTATTCTTTCAATATCATTATACCGAAATATTTGTATGGATTTTATTGTGGAATTTCTACCTTTTTTATGTCGGGGTTACTATTCACAAGATACTATTCACGAGTTACTATTCATGAGTTACTATTCACGGATACTATTCACGACAAAATTGGTTTCTTTTTCTTACCAAATTATAGTTGATTTATGAATATTACTCTTGAGATTAAAACTATATGTTGATCATATTATTTTATTATCATATATAACATTTTCATAACCCTAACGATGATATTTCTCTTTGACTTGAGTGTAAAGATGGGTAGATTTTTCGATAATCATGACTATGGGTTCTCTTTGGCAAGTAGTGTAAAGTTGAATTGTTGGTGGTATGATCATGACCATTGAATTTATAATTGAATATCTTTAAATTTGAAGTGCAAAAGTGAATTGATCAACATGGTTATAATTATTGTTTATATAAATTACGAAATGATTATATATTTCTTTGAGATATTAATATATTTGGCTTTCAGAGTGCAAATATGAATCGTTGTGGAATATCTTTGGCACATGAGTGCAAAGATTAATTGTTGATGAATATCTTTGGCACAGTAGTGTAAAGATTAATTGTTGAGGAATATATTTGGCCCAGTGGTGCAAAAGATGACATGTTGTTGAATATCTTTTTGTCGAAGAGTGCAAAAGATGAATGGCGATGAATATCTTTGGCCCGTAGTGTAAAGATGAATTTATTAGTATGATTATGAGCGAGAACTCGTGATTTGGTATAACCATGATCTTTGATGTTTGGTAAAAAGACATGTGATGAAAATTATCGTCGCCCTAGATGCGAAGAAAATTTAGAATCACAATTATGATTATGAGTTATTCATATGATTGTGGACCAGAACTGTTGATTGATGTTACAGGGATAAAACATTGTTGGTGGATTTTTAACATATAGAAGATAATAGACTTTATGGTGTATTTGACTGTTCTAATGGATTGCTCGTTCCGCTGCAACTATGGTTGAAATTTTTATCATCTACCATATGTTCTAAATCTCTGATTTATTATTGATGAAGGCTATTGATAATTTAATTATTTTTATTTATGATATTCTTTACTAAGCTAGTTGTGCTCACCCTTTTGCTTCACAATTCCTTTCAGGTAATAAGAGTGTAAATTTGGGTTGAGCGGGGTAATGAGGGAATAAGCGGTGGTCATCATTTAGTAGTTATATTTGGTGAATCAACTAGGGTGAGGCGAACCCAACGTTGGAAGGGTGTTTTGCCACTATCATACAAGATGTCTAATGACATACAACCTCGTGTCATCATAAGACAAGGTTTTGCTCATCCACTTGCTGAGTATATTTACGAGCACTACCTATATAATCTTGGTGTTTGTTTGAAGTATAATTCTCAATTAGAGACAGTGGAGATAATGATATGTCAAGAGAAGACTCACCATTGGGAAGAATATGATAGTAATCTTATCATTTTTCTTTGGGGTCTATTGGGTCAACCAAGGATAATTCTATGGCCATATGATTTCTATCATAACCTAGAAGCATGGCCTCCCATGTACGAAGGTTTCCTTGAGCACTTCCCAAATATTCTAATTTCTAAAATAGTTTTTGACTATACCTTTATGTAGGTACCACTGTGAGGTGTTATCCAAGGTTGGGATGAGAGTCACAGTTGGTATATATTTGTATCCAAACTCACAGCATATGTGTTATTGTATTTTGCACGACAATTATTGTAATAAAATTTTAGTTGTTTTCTGTACCATGTATTTGGCGACTCAGAATAGGTTGGATGGAATGGACCTGTTTTGGGGTTGTCACAGTGAAAGTAAGTAAATAATAGTATTTAAAGGAAGCAGTAACAATATGGGAAAAAGAGGTAGGGAAAAAGGGTTATTTGAAGGAAACAGTAATAACATGGGAAAAAGAGGAAGTGAAAAAGGGAGTTAAATACTCCCTCCATTCCAAAATAAGTGACGTTTTGGAAGAAAAATTTTGTTCCAAATTATCTGTCGTTTACAACTTTCAAGGAGAATAAATTATTTACTTTCCTATATCACCCTTACATTCTCTCATTGTCCCAAGAATTTCTCACACTTAGTATTAATAGTTTTCAACTTCCCATAAAGGGGTAGTGATGGAATTTCATACAGATTTTAATTATTAAATGATAGTATTAAATGACTTTCTTAATCCATGTGCAAAAACCTTAAACGACACTTATTTTGGAATGGAGGGAGTAGTTAGAGGAGACAACCGCTACAATATGTAGCGGTCACTACAATATTCCATTCCCAACGCCGACAAATGATGACAACCGAGTTTGACATGTGACTGTTGTCTAGTCTGACATGTGACTGCTGACTTCCGACTTTCAACTTTCGACATCACTTGTGACTGCTGACGCTCGTTCCCGAGGAGACTTCCGAGCTGACTTGTAACTGTTGGCGCTCGTTCTCGAGGAGGCTTGAAAAAAGTAGTCAAAAAGTTTTTTTCAAAACCGCAACACCATGTAGCGGTAATATTATTTTTTAATATAATAATACTATTTTTAGTAATAATAATAATAATAATTTTAATAATTTTAATAATAATAATAATAATATTAATAACAATTAAAATGGGACAAAAGAATGGTTGAAAGTCGCTACACACTGTAGCGGTCTTTTTTTTTTAATATAATACTACTTTAATAATAATAATAATAAACCAAAATAAAGTGGTATTATTATAGTTAACAATATTATTATTATTATTATTATTATTATTATTATTATTATTATTATTATTATTATTATCTCTAAAGTAGTATTAGATTAGTATATTAATAATAATAATAATAATATGGAATTAATAATAATAATTATTATTATTATTAATTAAAATGGAATTAATAATAATAATTATAATAATTAAAATGGGACATAATAATAATAATAATAATATTAATAATTAAAATGGGATTAATAATAATAATATTATTTGTAAGACCCCAACTTTTTATGAATAAAGAGTTTAATTTTCTCTAAATATTATTTTGAATAATAAGGTGTGGATTTGATATAATGTTATAGTTATGGGTAATATTTAAAAATTTTGCAAAGTAAGCAAGTTGTCATAAAATATTTATTTGGTCGGGAAATATTCATTTTATCAGGAAATATTCGTACAACAACACAATCATTTGTGGACCCCACAATGAAATTAATATCGAATTTAGATAGTGACATAAATAACCTTTTTTATAAAAATAACGGCAACACTTTTACCGTTAACTGTTAAAATACCCGGTGATAAAAGTACAAGATGTCTGCATTGGTTGCACAAAGAAGACACGATGATTGCACAAGATCTCCGATTATTGATGCTTACGTAAGAAGTCACTCAGTTTTATTCAATTATTGCCACAGTAGTTGTTGCATATTATCTCATATTATTGATTCAATTATTGTCACAGTATCATCTGCACAATATTTTATATTATTAAATCAATAATTGAGATGACATACTTATTCGTATTATTATTTGTATTATTGACAATGTCTAGAAAGTTCTGCCGAGGAAAGGGGTTAGGTCATCTAATTGCGCGCCAATAAGGAGAAACCCTTATCGGAAAGCCCCCTCTTTCATGAGAATGATCTAGTTGTTAATATTGTGAGTTATAATATTAATAATGAATAATTGTTGAAATATTAAAAATGTGTTTATTGAAGATAAGCGCTTTGTGATAAATACTTATTCAATTTTTGATATAAATAGAGGGGTTTTTCATGAAGTATTTGTTATAAGTTTGGCTTATTACATGGACCCCCACTTACTCATTTTTTAAAATTGTTTCTGAAAGTTGTCTCGCTTTTATTTTATTATTATTATAATAGTAATAAAATGTAAAAACTTTTATATAAAATGTAATAATTTTTATATTATATATAAAGTTATTCGTTTTATTAGATTATAAATAAAATATATTATATTTTATATAAAGTTATTCTTTTTATTAGATTATAAATAGAATATATTATATTTTATATAAAGTTTTTATTTTATTAGAATATTTTATTGCACAGTGATGAATTATAAAAATCGTAAATTCTCATTTAACGCTCGTGAATTTTTTTTTTTCTTGTTCACCCGTGATTTTCTTTTAAATAGTGCCATATCATTCTCCTATAAAGAGGATACTTAGTTAAGAAATAAAAATAACTCCAGAATCAGAAAATCTTCTTCTAAAATAGTGTGCGCATTTCTTTCTAGTATAAGGATACTTTGAGTGTAGCAAATAGTGCAAGTTTTCTTCAAGAATATCTCCACTATACCAGTCAAAGTTACTCTCCTATTAAGGTAAGGGGGATTATTTATTTCATATTTGTAAGAGATATTATTTTTCGTATTCGTAAGGAATATTATTTTCGTTCAATATTCGTAAGGAATACTATCTTCGTTCAATATTCGTAAGGAATATTATCTTCGTTCAATATTCGTAAGGAATATTATTTTCGTTCAATATTCGTAAGGAATATTATTTTGGTTCAATATTCGTAATGGATATTATTTTGGTTCAATATTCATAAGAAATATTATTTTCTTCCATACTCTATAGTATTTAAGTAATATTATTTCGTTTCATATTCATAAATCAACACTTATTTTGATAAGTATTGCTTCTATACTCCTTGAAATTAGTAGAATATCCTTGAATTTTGTGCTTCACCTAATATCGTTTCACTGAAACATTTTTCTGAACTTTCTTATTAAATTTTAAGTTTTTCATGCCGGAGTACTATTCATGGGTACTATTCATACATATGACATTATTTATGGATACGGTACTATTGATGAAGTATTATTCACGGGGAAAATTGATTTCTTTTCTGTCTAAATTATTTTGATACATGAATATCATTCTTGAATTTTACTCCACAAATTGGACATTCTTAAACTCTGAATAAAGTAAATTAAAAATCTTTAATATTTATCTTTGATCTCACTTGATTGATTCTTATATCATTGTCATCATCCTCATGCTTATATTGTGATAAAAGTCATCTTTGGCCCGTAGTGCATAGATGGACTGTTGATTGGTATGATTATGACCAAGAATTATGTATCGATATAATCATGACCCGTAATGTTATAGACAAATGATGTGGTAAAAGTCATCTTTGGCCTGTGGTGCATAGATGGACAGTTGTTTGGCATGATCATGACCACTGGTGATAATAACGAATATCCTTGACCCGTAGTACATGGATAATTCGTGGATGTGATACTAACGAATATCCTTGGCCCGTAGTGCATGGATAATTCGGTGATGTGGATTATTTATTGAATTGTGTTGCAGAGATAAAATATTGATGATGAACTTTTAAAACATAGAAGATAGTAGACATCATGCTCTACTTGACTCTTCTAATGGATTGCTTATTCTGCAGCAGATGTTGATATAAACTTATTGTCTATTGTATTTTATCAGTTTTATACTGTTGAGCACTAAGGATAATTTATTATATATTATCTTAGTCATAATATTATTTACTGTGTTAGTTGAGCTCACCCTTTTCTTTCATTGTTCTCTTTTGAAAATGAGAATATAGCTGGGACTAGTTGGGAAATGGAGTGACGGTTCAAGATGGTTGCTATAGTAGTCCTCACTATTCTATAAAATAGTGTGAAAATAATTATAATGAAGACTTTATTTGAGTTTGGATATTGTCTACGAGATAATATTTGTATTGAAACTCAGATATTGTGTTGTCGTATTTTGCACGACAGTTGTATAAATTATGTACCATGTATTTGGCGACTCAGAATGGGTTGTGTATACCTATTTTGGGGGCGTCACATTATTAATAATTAAAATGGGACGAATGGGATAGATGGAAGCCGTTACACAATGTAGCGGTCTCTTTTTTTTTAATATAATATAATATTACTTTAATAATAATAATAATAATAATAATAATAAAGTGAGATTATTATTATTAACATTATTATTATTATTATTATTATTATTATTATTATTATTATTATTATTAAAAGTAAGATTATATTTAAAACTTGAACACAACACTTGAAACTTGAACCACTTGAACACAACACGAGGAAAATTGATAAAAATTGGATAAGCCGCAACATGTGGTAGCGATTCACAGTTGTCAATAAAAATAAATATTTGGTCCCATTTATTTTAATATAATAATAATAATAAAGTGGGATTTTTATTATTCACAATAATAGTATTATTATTATTATTATTATTATTATTATTATTATTATTAAAATAGGATTATATTTAAAACTTGAACACAACACTTGAAACAGGAGAACATGTTGAACCGAGGGAAATTATGAAGTCGCTACATGTAGTAGCAGTTCACTGTAATCAATGAAAATAAATAGTTAACAATATTATTATTATTATTATTATTATATTGTTAACAATATTATGTTGAAAGCCGCTACATAATGTAACGGTCTTATTATTTTTTTAATATAATGCCCATTTAATAATAATAATAATAATAATAATAAAGTGAGATTATTATTATTAACAATATTTTTATTACTATTATTATTAAAGTGTTGTCTGATAATAATAATAATAATAATAATAATAATAATAATAATAATAATAATAATAATAATAATAATAATAATAATAAAGTGGGATTATTATTATTAACAATATTATAATAAAAAAAAAGGACCGCTACTACTACATGTAGCGGCTTGACAAAAAACAAAACTACACACTTGCTTGCTACTACTTGTACTTGCTTAGGTCTCTTGCTACTTCTTGTATTGCTACCGACTTCTTGTACTGCTACTTCTTGTACTTGTTTAGGTCTCTTGCATGAGTATAATATTCAAGCCGCTACATGTAGTAGCGGTCCTATTTTTTTAATATTACAATTCATTAAATTCCCTTTTATTTTTGATATGAAGAACACAACTTGCTTCAAATGTTGGGTGTTTACCGAATATCGGCTTCAGTACACGTAGTAGCAAGTGTTATCTTTTTCATCAAGAGTTGTTAAAAACAGAGTCGCTACTAGGTGTAGCGGTTGTCTTTTTTTAATGTAAAATATTACTAAGCCGCTACAACATATTGCAACTTGGTTGCTATGAATAGTGTTATGGCAACCGGTTGCCATGGATTGGATCCCTATATATATATATAATCCGAATCTTAAACTTACCCTTTACCCAACATACCTTACATACCACCATTTAGCGATAGACCGAGCGACGGTTCCGTCCGTCGCTATATATACAACCGTCGTCTTAGCTTTTAGCGACGGACAACATATAGTGACACACCAAACCTATAGCGACGGACCGAACCGTCACCCGGTTCGTCGCTAAAGGGGAGTATGAAAGGTATGTTGAATAAAGGGTATGCTCTTGATCCTTTCTATATATATATCCAGTCCGCTTCTCCAGCGAATTGGAAAGAACGAACTAAAAACGAACTAGTTATAGCAACAGTTTTTTCTGTTGCTATGGCATAGAAAGTCGGTTTTTTATGTTATAGCGACGGAAAAAACCGCCATTATAAATAATTGCCTCGCTCCCTATAGTTCGCTAAAGAGAGCCGAGCTATATATATATATATATATATATATATATATATATATATATATAGCAAGGATCTTGTTAAGCTCACCAAGCTCACCACTGCCTTTTTTTATATATAAAAAAAAACATAATTAATAAAAAATATATAATAATTTTTGGAATTGAAATTTTTTTTAAAAAAGTGTTTTGGGTGTGATTTGGGTACATATATAACAAAACAGTGTTATACTGATTGCATAACACCTTTGCTTTGTTATATGTACCAAATCACACCCAAAACTCTTTTTTAAAAAAACTTTCAATTCAAAAATTATTATACATTTTTTTATTAGTTATGTTATTTTTTATAAAAAAAAAGGCGAGGTGAGCTTTCGAAGAGCTCAATAAGGGTGAGCTTAAGAAATGGACTATATATATATATATATATATATATATATATATATATATATATATATATATATATATAGGATCTCTTCCATAGCAGTTAGGTTCTTGCTATGAGAATCTATCTGACACCCCTTTTGGACCAATGATAAATTGAATTGATGGTTTGAGATTAACTTTTACTCGTTTGATAAGCCCGCACGTTGTTGTTGTGCCTAATTATTTACCTGCATTCTATTTCTATTTTAATAAGAGAGGCCCACGAAAAATGTTATTGTCAAATTATAATTATAAAAATGAATATTTATTATTAAAATAATCCAAATTTAAGAGCTTGTAATTTACTTTCACCCTTTTTTTTTTATTTTTTTTTTTTTATTTAAGTACGGCTACAAATACAAACTTACACCTTTTTTTTTTTTTTTTTTCTTTTCTCCATTATATGTTATGACTCAGCAAATTAAAATAAAATAAAAAAATAAAACAAGACCCGGCTGGTACAACCTATCACGGCTGAGAAGAACAAAAAATTTCAGAAACCCAACTACTCGCTGCTAAACAGATTCGATCTCGCGACCTCAAGCACCAATCCCTCGTCATATGACCACCCGAGCACCACGGGCCTAGCTGCTAATTTCAACCAAGGATATATCCTTATAGTAAAACTTCACCATCCCCCAAAATCTATATTCTTGCATTATTATTATATTACGATTTATTATTATATAAATCTATATTATTAATTGGGTTTTCTTTTTAAATCTATATTCTAGATTATTATTATGTTTCTATTATTATTATTATATTAAGTTTCAATGATAGGAAATGAATGCATTATCTATTTATTATTATATTCATGTATTACTATTATTATTAATAATGATTTTTAATATTAATATAAATAATGTGATTATTAATATTAGTCCTAATAAAATATCCATACAGCTTCAACTAAATAGATAATTTTTTCAGACATTAATAATATGAAGTGGTTTTATGTGATTCAATAATATTCATATTACTAAGTTATGAATTTGAAAATCCCATAAAGTTCAACCAAATAGACATTCTTATTAATTAATATGTACATTAGATAACGTTGGACAAGTTCTATATCTCGAGGCCTAAGTAATCTTGCATGTTTCTTGTAGAGCTCCCATGCGACGCGAGAACGAAAGATCGACATCTTCCAAGGACCACTTCTCGTCGGAAATATTACCATTGGCCCTAACGAAATAGTCAACATACTTGCATACAAAATGCCACAATTCGAGAGTTGTTGTGTTGTTTTGATTAAATCTTTAAGGTCCGCATAAAGATGGGATTACCATCGGGCCACTCACGATCGGATTACAATTTCAGTAAACAAAATGGTATCAAATGTACTGCATGTACAAAGTAGTTGGTTAATAATTTTTTAATATTAAAGGACATTATAAAATTAAAATATTTTAAAACTAAACATACCACAACTTTAACGAATTCTGAGTACATTTCATGTAACTTAATATACTGTGTATCATTGTAGTGCGGGTCAATTATGGTAACCATCCCAATCTTCAATCGAGAATAGAACAAGACAAAATGGCGTTGATTGGTACTACACACACCAAGCATGAATATGTATTTGCATTCGTGTAAAGGTGGACCAACATCTTGGTTAACATACGGATTGCAAAAACTCCATGCAGTATTCACGTTAGTTAGGGGCACATAGCTCTGCCCAAGATGCATGAAGAATGAATTCATGAAACCAAATTGGGACCACCTTTGTATTCCTCGCAACCTGTAGTATTCCTCTCTGTCTCGTAGCAACAACATATAAGCGTCGATGACATGCTCGAATATCTAACTCCCAGGCCCTAAGGATTGCACTACATTGTGGTCTAATTCATATAATTGGCGTAGATGTGACAAAGGATATACATCCTCTTCTGGTGCCACCACGTTTCCAAACATATGTTTATTTACAAATGCCTCCTTCCAATCTATAAGTTTTTTGGATAAGGACCCTTTTGGTCCATAAGAGATGTTGTCTCCCGCATCTTGTACCTGATTGAGACCCAAATATGTACATTATTATTATATAGCAATAATAATTAAAACCATCACTATTAACATAACTATATATACCTTGTGTGAACTAGATCCCTTGGCGTCAGAAAGTCCCGCAAAGTCAGAGTTGGTTGAAATGTAACACTCCTCATAGGTTTGGAAGGTCGGAATGTAACACTCCTCGTAGGCTTGGGTGGTGGGAATGGAGCTCTCCTCGATTACTTGTGCGGTGGGTATGTAGCTCTCTTGTACAACATAATCAGTTTGTTTCCCAAGTCCTTCATTGAATTGGGAGAATTGGGACTCTGGTCCAAAATTTGTGGGACCCCCTGTCGAGGTATTTGTTTCCTCGATTACTTGTGTGGTGGTTGCATTGTTACGAGACGAGACAGAGGACACTTTCGTTTGGGTATTACAGACATGGCTTGAAGCCATGGACTACAAGGCACCTACAACCATCATCACTGATCAAGACAGAGCCATGAGTAATGTTATTGCTACGGTACTTCCTTCTAGTTATCATTTATTGTGTTCTTGGCATATTAGCAATAAATTTCCTGAAAAATTACATCATGTTTATTTTGAGCACCCATCGTTCAAAAATGATTTTAACGACTGTGTGTATAACTCATTGTCCATCGAGGAATTTGAAGAGCGTTGGCATATTCTGATAAGTTCCTATGAATTGTATACCAATGAATGGCTTGGAAGTTTGTATGATGTACGACAGAAATGGATTCCAGCATATACAAAGAGATATTTTGTCGCGGGAATGACTACCACTGGAAGAAGCGAGAGCATGAATGCCTTTTTTGATGAGTATGTTAATGCATCAACAGGTATGCTATGTTTTGTACTGCAGAGTCAAAAGGTTGTAGAAAGACAGTTTATCAGGGAGAGGAAGGCCGACTACATAACAAAACATCGTAAAAGGATTATGGTACTCGGTTCATCTTTAGAAGTTCATGCTGCACAAGTGTACACAAAGGAGATGTTTAGACGTTTCCAACGTCAATTCGTCGATTCCATGAAATATAATGTTCATAAACTTAGTGAATTGTGTGTCACTGATACTAAGGTTTATGCAGTGTATAATGCAGATGCAACTGAAAGTGGTGGAATATATAAAGAAGTTGTCAACAATCGACAATCGGGATCGTGTGAATATGTAATCGCCAAATATTTTCTCACTCGGTGAATTATGCAGGCACATCTTGAGATATTTCATAGCAAAGAGTATTTCACAAATACCGAGCGACATGATCTTTCATTGGTGGACAAGAAACGCGAACAAAAGTAATGGTGAAGACTTAATCTTTAACTCCACATCTGCTGACTTCGAACAAAATCAAGCAATGCGCTATAATCATTTGATGAGTGTTTACGAGGAGTTAGCGAGCAAAGCAGCTTTCTCAGTCCGAGGTTACAAAACTGTTCTTAAACTGAATGCACGAAGAAAAGAGTTGGTTGACCAAAGATGATCCGGATGAGAATATTATCGAATCGGCGATGACGACATTGATTGCACAATTGGAGATCCAAATCATGATATGGGATACGATAATGACGATGAAGATGCAGAGGGTGGAAGCGGAAGAAGAGTTTTTGCCGCCTAATATTTCTCAAACAAAGGGCATAAAAAACAATCTAGATTCAAGAGTGCACTTGAGAAAATCATTCCTTCTAAGCCTCATCGAAAATGTGCAATTTGTGGCTTTGAAACCGACTAACCACGATAGTCGAAATCACTATCGAGTGCTAGGGATTCTGAGCCAAAAAAAATAGGCGACGATTGTATTAATCATGCTATGTTTTTTTTTATTTTATGAAAATGAACATGTAATATGTACTATTCCTCTTAATGTTATGCGAAGACTAGTATTGGTATAATCAGATTCTAATATTAATAATCACATTATTATTATTATAATAATACTTCACTACTTTTATAAATTGATAAGTAAATTAATTTCCTGAAATGTCTTGAAAATTATCATCATTACTTATTAGACTAATTGAACTAATTTTATTAATAATAAAATCATTGCTTAATAATAAAATCATTGCTTAATATATAAAATCATTACTAATAATCATTGCTTAATAATAAAATTATTAATACTAATAATGCAAGATTTATAATGATCACTTTATATTTTATTAAAGAATGATATTTATTTTTAATATATAAATAATCTTTTTATTGATATTATTACAAAAATAAGAAAAAAATATTAAAGGGGATAATAATAAATATAGATATTAACTTATTTCTATTTTAACAAACCCAATATGTATTATATAGATATTAATAATAATAAATCGTAATATAATAATAATGCAAGAATATAGATTTTGGGGGATGGTGAAGTTTTAATATAAAGATATATCCTTGGTTGAAATTAATAGCTAGGCCCGTGGTACTCGGGTGGTCATATGACGAGTGTATGGAGTTGGAGGTTGCGAGTTCGAATCATTTAGCAAATGAATTGGTTGAATAAAATTTTTTTTCAATTTTTTATTGTCACCGTGACAAAATATCTTCTACCGGCTATTTTTTTTTTTAATTTTTATTGCCACCGTGACAAGCTATACTTTAGCATTTTAATATTATTTTAATCCCTACATGCTTGACCTCTTTCACCTACCTATTTATTTTTTCAATTTTTTTTTTATTGTCACCGTGACAAGCTATACCAAGAAAGATTTTAATATTATTTTAATCCCTACCGCAATAAACTTGCATCGTCTCTACTTTTATTTTATTTTTTTATTCCATTTTAATGTGAAGCCGGTACAAGCTCTTCCGGCCGGATTATTTTAATAATAAATATTCATTTTTTATAATTATACTGACAATAACATTTTACGTGGGCCTCTCTTATTAAAATAGAAGCCGGTACAGGTAAATAATTAGGCACAACAACCTGTGTCGGCTTATCAAATAGAAAAGTTAATCTCAGCCATCAATTCAATTTATTAACGGTCCAAAAAGGGGGTGTTGCACAGTTCTCATAGCAACCTTTCATATGGAAGGGATCACACACACACACACACACACACACACACACACACACACACATATATATATATATATATATATATATATATATATATATATATATATATAAATCAAAGACATTTTCACTTTCAAAATATAAGGTCAGATAAAGCTTCTAGCTTGTAATTATCAAACACTATTTTCTGCAACTAATTTCAAAAAAAATATAGAAGTAGAAACAAAAAAATTGAAAGCACAAATAACTATCAGACCTTAAGTAACCAATTCATACAAGAAAATTTCCAAACAAAATTTCTATAAAAAAAAGAATGATGCGAAACAATCTTCGTGTTCTACTAAATCCAATGAAAAAAAGAAATGTTAATATAGAATATTTTTTTGGAAAAATTTTTTTGATTACATGCACTAAGAAATTAATTCTTACTACAAAGAATAATTAAAACCATGACTCTATAAACAGAGGAGAACCAGGATAGCTTTGGGGTTTGTACAAGCATGTAGTATGCCCAGTGCAAATCGTGAGGTGTTATTTGTTTCTTTAATAATATTATTATATGGTTGGTTAATATATTATATTTATACTTATAAAATAAGAGCAACATTTTAGTGGTATGCAAGATGATCTTCATAAAAAAATAATATTCTTCTAAAATTGTCTAAATAATAATAATAATAATAATATTATTATTATTATATTTATACTTGAAATATAATTATAGTTATATTATAAGAATTATTTTTTCTCAAATCATATGATCTAAGTAGTAATAAAATATTGTTTAATATCGATAACAGATTAATATTTGGTAAAATGATCGTATGATTTTTATTTTTTATTTTGTAAAAATAAATTACTAAGTCTAGTTTTTGACTTGGTTGAAATAAATTATGTTAATGTTGATGTTTTTAATTATATATCAAATTATTATTAGATAGAGAAATTGATTTTAGTTTTCTTATTTAATAATTGAATCAAATTGTTGGTTAATATGTTATATCTATACCTTTTATTTTAGGGCTAATTACACTTCTATTACATGAAGTATCATTAAATTCATAATTATCCCCCCCCCCCAAAAAAAAAATTTGGATTTATAATTTACTACATCAAGTATCTAATTTGAAACAATTTAGCCCCCAATTTTAGAATCCGGCCAAAATTGGGCGGAATACCCGACCTGCCCAAGAATCCGATCGGATCTTGTGTATTTAATACCAGTTGACCATACAAATATACGGTTTGACTTAATTTTAAAAATGGTTATTTACAGTTCCGTTACATCAAGTACCACCATATTCATCCCAAAAGATTTTTTTTTAAAATTATAAAAAATTATAAATATAATATTTTTAGCCTTTTAAGAAAAGTAACTAATACCATAGAAATACGCTATAAAATTATAAATATAATTTAAAATTATTAATATTTATAAATAAAATTATAAATACAATTTGTAAAATTTAAGTTGTGAAATAATTTGTAAAATTTAAAACGTAAAATTTATAATTTATGATATAATTTATAATTTGCAAGATTTAAGTTGTAAAATTTATACATATAATTTTTTAAATTATAGATACAATTTTAAAATTAATTTTTTTATAAATACAATATATGTATTAACTACTGCTTGTTTGAAGAATAAAATGGAAAACAGACGAAAAGAAAGTGTTATTGGATAAACTAATTATTTATTATTTGTTTGAAGAATTTTTTTAACTAAATAAAAATAACTTACTTTCCAAATCCAAGGCGCTGAAATTTTCAAATTTGAATGATTAGAACATCTCCAGCAGATGGACTATCTGCTGGACTATATTTAGTCCATATGACATCATCAATTGTCCTTTAGTCTTTAATCTTTTCAGCAGATGGACTATCCCGTGGACTATCCCCTAGACTATCCCGTGGACTATAATATAAAAAGATTAAAATAATCAATGAATTTAAAAAAACCTTCAGATAATAATGAACAATAATACACTGGAGGACTTTAACTCTATCTCCATCCTTTGTAAATCATACAAAATGGGTCTTTGTGTTAACAACGTCGCACTCGTAATCGCATACGATCTTCTACTCAACGCGTCAGCTACCACATTCGCTTTTCCAGGATGATATTGAATGGTATGATCGTAATCTTTCAACAGCTCGAGCCAACGTCTTTGGCGCATGTTACGTTCGTTCTGGGTGAATAAATATTTGAGGGTTTTGTACAGGGTTCAAGGTCAATACAAAATTCGATTTCACGCTCTGGGGTAGTCCAGTAAGTTCTTCAAGGAAATACGTTAGGAAATTTATTAACAACAGAAATATCATTCAAATCTGATGTATTTTTGTTTAAATCTGTAACATGGGCTAAGAAAGCTTGACATCCGTTTTTCAATAAACGAATGGGTTTATTGCTTAATATAACAGTGATTGACTTTAGTGGTTTGGTTGCTTGAATTCGCATAACAGGTTGGTTAGGAATATGAAAGCTAACAACCTTACGAAAATAATTAATTTTAGCATGATGAGTAGTTAACTAGTCGATTCCTAAAATCACATCAAAGGCAAGTATTTTCAAAGAGATGAGATCAACAGGTAATGTGAAAGTGTCGATTTGAATCAAACAAGATTTATAAATAGTGGATGTAATGAAGGTTTCTCCCAACGGAGTTTCCACAGATAAGTCAAAGTCTAATTTCTTTGGAGTCAAATTTAAACGTTGAGCACAAGTAGGTGAAATAAAAGAATAGGTAGAACCGGTATCGAATAAGGTATAGACTTCGCAATAATTTATGATTAGCTTACCCGTGATAAATTCGTTTGGGTTCCTCGCTTTTTTGGGAAGTCACAAAAAATGCTCTCCCTTAAACTACCGACTTTGACTTGTCTGGGACAACCTTTGGTCTCACAATCCCAGCTGGACTTGACTTCACTATACGATAAAATCGAGCTAGGTGACCTTCTCTTCCGCAATTGAAATACGCTTTGGGTTGCTGCGTACAGTTTGGACTGATGTGTCCCTCCTCTCTGCATCTATAGCATACGACCGGTGATCGTTCTCCTTCCTTAAAAACAGGTGTTGGTATTGCTGCCGACGTCTTTACGTTGTCATTGTTGAATCTTCTCTTCTTAAAGTTGTTCCCACTTAGTTCACCTTTCCTATTATCTTGGCCATGATTACCACCGAAGTGGTTTCCATTTCTGGCATGATAATTTCCTCCACGTCGGTTATCATTGTTCCGATGGTCGTTGCCACTGGTATGATTATTATCGTGTTGATGGTCGTTGTCTTTTGGTTGGGCTGACTCATTATCGCGCTCCAATAACTTAGCCCTATTCACAACATCTGAATATAAACAAAGTTTGTGAGAAATGAGGTATTGACGTATTTCGGGTTTCAAACCTCGCAGAAACATTCGCGTCATTCGCTCCTCATTATCAACCAAATGGAATGCAAACCGGGATAACTCGGCAAACTTAGCCTCGTATTGCGATACGGTCATATTATTTTGCTCCAGCTTGATGAATTTTACCTCCTTCATGTGACGAATACTTTCAGGAAAGTAGTTGTCGTTGAACAATTCTTGGAACTTCTCCCAAGACATCTTTAGTGCGGAAAGATGAGTACGCTTTACAGATTCCCACCAATAATCCGCCTCTCCTCGCAACATGAAGGTGGCAAATGGAACCTTTTGCTTCTCTGACCATCTCAAGACATCAAATATCTTGGTGATCTGCTTAATCCACGTCTCTGCTTAAAGTGGCTCTGGCTTTACCAAAAAATCTGGGGGTCCCAGCTCCTTGAATTGCTTAGCAGTAACCAACCGTGAGTTACTAATGTTTCCACCTGCATTTTGAATAGGAGTCTCTCTCGTTTGGTTTTGCATAAATTCTAGAAAGTTCCCAAACATACCATCGTTCGTCATTTGGTCGGTGTTGTTGTTTACAAGAGGATTATTTCCTTCTTGATGCACATTATCCTGGTTATTGATTGGCGGTGACTCAATGGTCGCATGTGCTCCATTGCTTATCTCAACATTTTCAGATGCCATTTTCAAACACTGCCACAAAACAAGGGTTAATTGACATGCCACATATTATCCCTATATTCTGACCAACCAATTAAATAACAAGTAAGCTTAGGTAGGTCATACTAGTGAAGGATTTACCCGATTCTCCCCTCCTAGTTTTAGTCTCAAATCTTAGCTAGGGATCATATCCCTAAGCTTTGATACCAACTGTGACGCCCCCAAAATAGGTATACACAACCCATTCTGAGTCGCCAAATACATGGTACATAACTCAAATACAAACTTAAGTTACACAATACGACAAACATAAGCTAAGAGTTTTAACACGAATATTTTCTCGTAGACAATATCCAAACTCAAATGAAGTCCTCATTACAATTATTATCACACTATTTCATAGAATAGTGAGGACTACTATAGCCACCATCTTGGACCATCACTCCATTCCCCGACTAGTCCAAGTTATATTCTTATTTCCTGAAGAGAACAATGAAAGATAAGGGTGAGCTCAACTAGCCCAGTAAAGAATATTATGACTAAGATAATGCAGAATAAATTATCCTTAGCCTTCAACAGTGTAAAACTGATAGAATATAATAGACAACAAGTTTAACTGCAGCGGAACAAGAAATCCATTAGAAGAGTCAAGTAGAGCATGATATCTATTATCTTCTATGATTTAAAAGTTCATCATCAATATTTTATCTCTGCAACATAATTCAATAAATAATCCACATCACCGAATTATCCATGCACTACGGGCCAAGGATATTCGTTAGTATCACATCCATGAATTATCCTGTGAGATTTGTAATATTTATGAGCGCAATCAAATTGCAAAAAATAAGCAAAAATGTGGAAAATCAGAGTTTTAAAATTTTACAAACCATATACCCGGATCATCCTTTATGCACAATTATTGATTAAACGAAAAAATAAAGAACAAAAATCATACCCTTGAAGATTCGAGCTTCCTCAGGTACAAGTTCACCTCCAAATCTTTTCGCGTTCATCTTGAATCCACCGGGTTTGGTTCCTTCCTTTAATCAACGTTAGCCACCCAAGTGTTTGGCCTCTAGAGGTGATCCACCAAGGAAGAAGAAATATTGAAGAAGAAGAGTGTTTGGCAAAACCCTAGTTTTTATATCTTTCATAGAAAAAGAGCGTACTCTCCAATAATTGGAATCACGTATAATGATATCTGATATAAGACTCCTCTTATAAATATATCAGTTAACCCTTCTAATCTAATTAGAAAATAGGGTATTATTTAATTAATTAAATTTCTTTAATTAATTAAGCTCCTTAATCTTATTAGGGATAATTAATTAAACTCTTTTAATTAATTTGACCTCCTACTCTTATTAGGATTATGAGAGTACTTTTATTAATTAATTCCCAAACTCCTTTAGGAATTAAATAATAATAATAGTAATAATAATAATAATAAGACTCCTCTTATTAATTTATATTTAATATTTCCACAATATTAAATAATAAATATTAAGCTATTTAATTTATTTTATCACCATAGATTAAATTAAATATATTTAACTTATTATTACGATTATGCAATTAACTTCTTATATAATTATTATTCCTTTTATGGTGTGACCCTTTAGGTTCTCCATATTAAACCGATTGTGAATAAATCAATTAGAATAATTCTAATCTTATTTAAATAAATAAATTAAACTATTAATTTATTTAAATAAATAATATTTATTTTACAATAGGGATAAGCCTCCCTAGCGATCAACGACTTTCCAGATAATATAGATTTCAATATTAATCATAAAAGAACCTTTGAGTAAATAGTTACCGTACAATTCAATCCTTCCACCATACAATGTGCCAATTAAATATAAGACATGGAATTACTGTCAAGTCTTATTTTATTTAATTATATGTATTTCGACTCCTAAATGCACAACTCCAAATAATGCAAATTAGAAACTCCTTTCTAATTTCATTCTGTCTTGGCCAAGGACTACTGAGTTGTCATTTATCGAATCACATAGGACATTTCTTTTCTTTTACTAGAAGTGGTAGATTCTTTATTGATCATACATTATCTCCATGTACAACTTATTATACCCAAACATACCCTTTGATATACCCTAAGGGTCTTAAGGAATAAGTCAAAGTATAACTCATCATACACAAGATACTATGATGATCTCAAGTCCAAGGATCACTTGTACTACTATCACTACAGGAATTTCTATTGACAAGCAAGTAAAACTCCATTAGGTATTCCTTAGCGAGTCACGTTCAGTGTACTTATTCTCCAATAAGCACCTACATACTTGCTTTAGTGTCTTTACACAAATGATCATGAGATCAATCATTCTCATCCAATGAGCAAACACGTATGTACCAATCTATCCGGATTCACTAATCCCCAATTTAGTAATCCAACGATTGTGAACTATTTTAGTTTTAAGCTTTCTAAGAATTTAGATCTCATTAGAATGATCATCATCATTATTCTAAAAGCATTGCTTAAAACTATGAGTTTATCACATATTATAAAATAGCATCATGTAGATAATTAAAAGCCTTTAATAAATTAATACTTTTTATTAATAAATGAATAAGATTGTTACAAAGTATATGCTTTATCATCAAACATGATTGGCTTGTGTGCATACTACTTTCATATCCATGCACTAAGGGCCAAGGATATTCATTATTATCACATCCACGAATTATCCATGCACTACGGGCTAATGATATTTGTTAGTATCACCAGTGGTCCTGATCATGCCAAACAACTATCCATCAATGCACTACGGGCCACTGAGGACTTTTACCACATCATTTGTAACATTACATGTCATGATTATACCGATACATAATTTCTTGTCATAATCATACCAATTAATAGTCCATCTATGCACTATGGGTCAAAGATGACTTTCATCACAATATAAGCATGATGATGATGACAATGATATAAGAATTCAATTAAGTGAGATTAAAGATAAATTTGAAAGATTTATAATTCAATTTATCCAGAGTTTAAGAATGTCCAAATTGTCAACATGATAACTATTATATGGAGTAAAATTCAAGAATATTAATATTCATGTCTCAAAAATAATTTGGATAGAAAAGAAATCATTTTTATCGTGAATAATACCCCGGGTGAATATTATCCGAGTGAATAGTACCCCATGAATAGTACTTCATGAATAGTACCCAGTGAATAGTACCGTATTTATGAATAGTACCGAATGAATAGTATCGTATGTATGAATAGTGCCGTATGTATGAATAGTACCCATTAATAGTACTCCGACATGAAAAGATTAAAATTTAACAAGAATGTCTAGAAAAATATTTCAGTGGAACGAAACTAGATGAATCGCAAATTTCAAAGATATTCTACTAATTTCAAGTTGTACAGAAGTAATACTTATCAAAATAAGTGTAGAATTAAGAGTATGAAACGAAATAATATTACTTACATACTATAGAGTTTGGAAAAAAAATATTATTTCTTACGTATATTGAACAAAAATAATATCCCTTACGAATATTGAACGAAAAATATTCCTTACGAATATTAAACGAAGATAATATTCCCTACGAATATTGGATGAAAATAATATTCCTTACGAATATTGAACGAAAATAAAATTCTTTATGAATACGAAAAATAATATCGTAAGCGAATATGAAATAAATAATATCCCTTACCTTAAAAAAAGAGTATTTTTGTCTGGTATAGCGGTGATATTCTTGAAGAAAACTTGCACTGTTTTCTACACTCAAAGCTTTCTTAAACTCTAAAGAAATATACTTAATTTTATAAAAGAAGAATTCTCTGATTCTGGTGTGATTTTTATTTCTAAACTAAGCATCTTATTTATAGGAGAATGGCAGGATACTATTTAAAAAAAAATCACGAATTGCACAGTAATTTTCAAACGAAATCACAGGCGAGAATTCTGAAATTCACATGATTTTTACTATGCAGCACTATGCAATACTATGCGAATACTATGCAGTACTATACAAACACTATGCAATACTATGCAATCAAATAAAATAAAATATATTCTATTTATAAATAATATTCTGTTTTATATAAAAAGTTTTCTGTTTTATTACTATAAAACAAAAAATGAGATAACTTTCTATTGACGATTTTAAAAAATAAATAAGTGGGGGTCCATGTAATAAGCCAAATTTATAACAAATACTTAATAAAAAACCCTCTATTTATCTCAATTCATTTGGCTTCACTAAACACATTTTTTGTGACACCCTCAAATCCGGGTACCTCAATTCCATAGATTTGGTGTTCACTGTCCAATTAAATCATAACTTACTACCCATTAACAAATGATATAATTAAACTCAAAAGTTTAAACATTCAATCTCCCATTAAAGGGTTACATAATCTAAAATAAATCCCAGGTCATCTAACCTTTATTACAATCATCAGCGGAAAATTAAAACATGATCATAATTAAATCTATTACATAAGCTTCTTAAATAAAAGATAAACTAAACGTCGTCTAATTAAGCATCGTGCCCTTGCCCTTGCTTGTAGAAAACTCTTCAAACTTTTTAACTTCATCTGCATTGTTTTGTGCAAGAGTGAACAAACAATTGCCAACAAGAAGGATAATATACAATAATGTTTAATGAATGACAATTAACTGATCTTTCAAGAACAATAAACTTTAATTCAACAGCTATGAGTTCAAGGGAATAATGAACGTTTAAGTTAACAATAGATATTAACATCAAAGAATACACTGAGGGTCACAAGACCACGAACTATACTCTAGGTTTTCAAGTATTTCTACTTTAACCTTTAACAGTCTAAAAGACTATAATCATCATCTATGTCCTAGGTTAACAGGTGTTTCTACTGTAATCTTTAACAGTCTAAACGACTATATGGACCATCATCCCGTACTCTAGGTGATCAGCTCTTTGTACTATGTATTGCACAAACAGTTTAACGCTATGGCGTAGCTCTAAAAATAATCGCCTAATATAGGGTTGTTCATCTCAACTTAGATTATCAGGTTCCAAACCAAAGGAAGTTTGGTTGGGAATTAACTTCAATGGAAAACTAGATCTTTAGAATGCTCATCAACCAAGTACTGGTTGAATCAGATAGGGACCAATAACTATTCAAGAGTTTGATTATAATAATTTTGTGAATAAGGTATATCGATGAATCAATAAGAGCTAGAGTATTAAAAATTTCTAAATTGAACACATGTTATCATCGACAACATGCTTTCAAAAATTGTGTGAGAACATAAGCAAACCAAAGGAATTTTGGTTTCGGTTAACTTCAAGGGTAATTTAGAGTTTAGAACATTCATCAACAAATGATTAGTTAAATTGGTAAAGAATCACTAGGCAACTTAGAGTTCGGTAAAATAATGTAAGACAATATAATGACATTGGAGGACGAAGATCAAACAACAGTTATTAGTAGCTGAATAAACACGTTTCTTACAACAAAATTACAGACTTTGAATAACCAAAGTAATCTCGTTTGGAATAAAGAAATAAAGATTAATTAACTTTTGTGAGACCTCGAATTTTATGAAATAAAAGTATTTAATTTTTCTATTTTGGTAAATAGTTAAATTGATAAAAGTTTAAAGTTAAGGGTAATATGTGAATTTTTTTTTTCAAAGAAAGCAGGTTGATATAAAATATTCGTTGTGTCGGAGAATATTCGATTAGTCAGGGAATATTCTTTTTGTCGGGGAATATACGTACGACGGTACAATCATTGGTGGACCCCACAACGGAATTATTGTTGGATTGAAAAAACGACAAAAATATTTTTATGAAAATATACGTATGAAGTTTTATCGTTAACTGCTGAAACACCTTAAGTTAAAAGTACAAGAATACTGGCGTAGTTGCACAAAGAGTACCGATATTGATTATTGATACTTATGTGATAAGTCACTCGCTTTTGTTTTATTGGTATTATTAATGTAATAAAACGGAAAAGCTTTTTATATAAAATGAATACTTTTTATAAAGTTATTCATTTTATTAGGCTAATAGTAAAATCTTTTTATATAAAATGAAATACTTTTATAAAGTTATCTCTTTTATTAGACAATAATTAGAATATATTATATTTTATTATGCATAGTATTTGCATAGTGCCTGCATAGTGTTTGCATAGTAAAATCTTTTATAAAGTTATTCGTTTTATTAGATTATAAATAGAATATATAATATTTTATTTAAAAGATTTTACATTAAATATGGACCGTCAGATTAAAGTAAATCAATCTGGACCGTTCATGAGTTAGTTACTATGCAGTCCATTTTTCTATAAATAGAAGCTCATTCCTTCATTATTTCTTACGAATTCACTGAAACTCTAGAGAGAAAAACTATAGAGAGAGTTCTTCTTCTATAATCTTGAGCGTATTTCTTTAGAGTTTAAAAAAGCTTTGAGCGTAGTACAAGTTTCTTCGAGTATATCCTCGCCCTACCAGTCGGAATACTCTTCTTTCAAAGGTAGGGAATATTATTTGTTGTACTCGTAAGGGGTATTCTTTCTTTCTTATTCATGAAGAGAACTTCTTTTATTCCATTCTTTATTATTACATTGGAATAACTTGTATAATGCTGGCTACCCTATACTTGGTGAAATTCTTACATTATTTTATTCTTTATCATTATGTTGGAATAACTTTGTCATGCTAAGTACCGCATGCATGGTGATTTCTTATTATTCCGCTTCTTTATTATTCCATTGGAACATCCTCTCTACGCATTTTACGCCTTTGGACCGGTTCCGTTATTTATTATTATGTTGGAATATCCATGCTTGCGTAGACACCCTGACTGTTCGATTATTATTATTCTGTTGGAATAACTTTGTCTGTCGGCAATCTTTGCATGGATGGCGATTTCATTGTTATTCCATTCTTTATTATTACGCTTAATATCCTCGTCTGCACATGCGTTTATGCCCGGACTGGTTCCATTATTTATTATTTTATTGGGAATAACTTTATGCATCGTGTATATCGCATTTATGGTGAATCCTTCATTATTCGATTCTTTATTATTCTCGTTGGAATAACTCGCTCTATGTGGATTACCACATGCATGGTGAATGATCCTTTGTATTTCATTCCTTATTAAATTGTGGAAATGATTTGTTTATGTGGATTATGATGAAAGTCATAATAAAAGTATTGGACTGATGAAAATCATGGGTATATGTGGTATTAGTAAGTGTTATGATGAGTTATGTTGGTTATTATGTGAAAACATGAAAGTTTCTTAGAAATCACAAAGGGTTGAAAAGTCAGATTTTGGTGAAAATGGAACATGAAATTCAATTGACCATATCTCCTATTATATTTCGAATTTTTGAGTGTAATCAAGTTCTAGAGTCAGGTCTATGATTTTTGTAACTTATCCAAGTGGAATCACTGGAAAAGGTGTTATAGATTTTCGTGTGGACTGATTTAAGCAAAGTACGAAAAACTGCAAAATATGAAAAAAGGTCACTTAACGATATTAAAAGGTAATTTTACCGATTAATTTATGAGAAAAATTCGCCTTTTGGGACATGAAAGTATATGGTATAAAGTACCTCCTGTCCAAAAATTAGCTCATTCCGACTTAAAATGAGCAAGTTATGACCATTTCAATATTTAGGCTTTTTCGATGAAAAACGCTATAATCGGAGTTCTATAACTCCGATGACCATGAATTTAAACTGGAAGCTCACGTTAACATGTGTAAGATCCTGCCAAGATTTGGGAATTTCGAGTTAACCATGAGGTAGCTAATTTCTTAAGGAATTAATTAGAAATTGATTTTTGAAAATAGTAAATGAATTTTAAAAATGTCAAGAAAAATATATGTTCAATACGGACTATATTATGCTAAATCCTTGAAAAGAATAATTTTTGGACCGATTTGGTATTTTCATAAAATAGTTAGCTACTGAACATATGAATTAAATATGTTATGTGGTGTTGAAGAATTGGTAAATAGGATTTTATGGCTTGGAAATCCTATATAAGGTATATCTGATTTTGATGAGTAATTTGATTATTGGTGATGAAATCTTATGAGTATGACATTTTGAATGATTAAATGCATTATTTGGAAAAGTGTAAACAATTAAATGTAATTGTTTATAAGTTTAAGAAGTGATTAAAATATTGTTATAGTATTAACAGTATTAGATTATGATTTTATTAAGTAATTGATAATGTCTGGATAAATTTAAAGTCTTTAATATTTATCCTTGATTTAGTTTGATTAATGCTTATAATATTGTCATCGTCCTCATATTTATATTATGTTGAAAGTCATCTGTGGCCTGTAGTTCATAGATGGACTTGGTATGATTATGACCAGGGATTATTCGGTATAATCATGACCGTAATGTTGCAAATGATGTGGAAAAAGTCCTCATTGGCCCGTAGTGCATTGATGGACAATTTTTGGTATGATTATGGCTATGGATTCTCTTCGGACAATGGTGCAAAGATGAATTGTTTTATATCATGATCAGGACCGTTGATAAAAACACGATTATCTTTGGCCCGTAGTGCATGGATAATTTGTGGTTGTGATACTAATGAAAAAGTCCTCATTGGCTCGTAGTGCATTGATGGGCGCTTTTGGTATGATTATGGCTATGGATTCTCTTCGGCCAAGGGTGCAAAGATGAATTATTTTATGGCATGATCAGGACCGTTGATGAAAACACGATTATCTTTGGCCCGTTGTGCATGGATAATTCGTGGTCGGATACTAAAGAATATCATTGGCTTTGTAGTGCGAGGATGATTCGATGATGTGGATTATTTATTGAAATGAGTCTCAAAGAATGAAATATTAATTCATGGATGTGATAATAATGAATATCTTTGGTAGTAGTGCAAAGATGATTTAATGATTCTGGCGGGGAATTGTGATTTGGTATAACCATAATTTTGATGTTTGGTGAAGACGGTGATGAAAATTATATTTGTCACAGGTACGAAGAGGAATTTAGAATCACAATTGTGATTATGAGTTATTCACATGATCGTGGATGGGAATTGTTGATTGATGTTACTGAGGATAAAACATTATTGGTGGACTTTTAACATAGAAGATAATAGACCTTATGGTCTATTTGACTCTTCTAATGGATTGCTTTCGTTCATGAAAGAATATGGTTGAAACATTTTATCATCTACCATATGTTATAAATCTCTGATTTATTATTGATGAAAGCTATTGATAATTTAATTATCTTTAGTCATGATATTTTTTACTGGGCTAGTTGTGCTCACCCTTTCTGCTTCACAATTCATTTCAGGTAATAAGAGTGTTGTCGGGTCGAGCAGGAATAACAGGGGAATAGAATAGTGGTCTCTAGCTGTGGAGGTTCTCCCTAAACAGTATAGAAAAGTGTGTTGTATTCTATACAACATTTAGTAGTTATATTTGGTTAATCAAATAGGGTGAGGTGAACCCAACTTTGGAAAGGTGTTTTGCCACTATCATACAAGATGTCTAATGGCATACAACCTCGTGTTATCATAAGACAGGGTTGTGCGCATCCACTTGCTGAGTATATCTACGGGCACTACCTATATGATCTTGGAGTTTCTTTGAAATATAATATTCACTTGGAGACAGTGGAGATAGTCATATGTCAAGAAAAGACTCACAATTGGAAAGAAGATGATAGTAATCTTCTTGTTTTTCTTTGGAATCTATTGGGTCAACCAAAGATAATTCTGTGGCCATATGATATCTATTATAACCTAGACGCATGGCCTCCCATGTACGAAGGTTTCCTTGAGCACTTCCCAAAGATTTTAATTTCTAAAATAGTTTTTGACTATACTTTTATGTAACATACCATTGTAAGGTTGTGGTCGAGGCACCATGAGAGTTACATACATTTGTATTAAAACTCACACTTAACTGTGGTCGTATTCTATACGACAGCTCAACAGTTGTATAAATGAAGTTGTATTTGAATTTTGTACCATGTATCTGGCGACTTCGAATGGGTGATGTATACCTAATTTTGGGGCGTCACGGTTGGTATCAAAGCTTAGGGATATGGTCATTGGCGGAGATAAGAGTCTAGAACTAGGGTGGAGAGACGAGTTATATACTTCATTAGTGTGTTACTTACCTAAGTCAAATTGTTTACTTGATAAGTTGACAAATTGTGATATGTCAATTAACCTTTATTTTGAAGATATATTCTAGAATGATATCTGAAATACAGGAGATGAGCAATGAAAAAATCATGATACAGAGGATATAACCAGGAAGGTACAATCCGAAAAGAAAGCAAGGTATTCTCATCTCTTCGATTATCAGGTACGTACTTAAATGTGGTATAGATTAATAAGAGTTGAAATTGTGATTTGGATGTTAAAAGACTTATGTAGGTGTTAGTGATTTTCAGATTCATGTTATGTGGTTTATTAATATGGTTAGACCTTAAACTAAAGGTTATAACTTAACTAAGATGAGAAATGAATCTATGAGGTTAATGTGTATGTAACTAATTTCACATATTACCCTTAACTTTAAACTTTTATCAATTTAACTATTTACCAAAATAGAAAAATTAAATACTTTTATTTCATATTAATAAACCACATAACATGAATCTGAAAATTTCGCAATCTCCCCTTCTTATGAAATTTCGCCCTCGAAATTAGGGTACGTACCTGGTATGTAGAAGAGGTAAGGATACCTTGATTTCATTTCAGATTCTAACTCCGAAGTCATTTCCTCAACATCGTGGTTTCTCCACAAAACTTTGACTTGAGGTATAACCTTGGTGCGTAGAATATGTTCCTTCTTATCCAAGATTTGAATAGGAACCTCTTCATACGTCAAATCTTACGCTATTTTGTTCTGTTCTAACTCAATAATGTGGTTCGAGTCTTCCACATATTTACGTAGCATGGATATGTGAAAAACGTTATGAACACGAGACATACTTGGCGGTAAAGCGAGACTATAGGCCACATTTCCTACTCGATCGAGGATTAAAAATGGGCCAATGAATCGAGAATTGAGCTTTCCTCTCTTTCCAAATCTCATAACTCCTTTCCATGGAGCAACACGTAACAACACATGATCTCCTATATCGAATTCCACATCCTTTCGATGAAGATCAAAGATAACTCTTTTCTTAGATCTTGTGAGGTTTTTATACGTTGTCGGATCGTTTGAATCTTTTCTATAGTCATACGTACCAACTCCGATCCCAACAACGTTGCTTCTCCCACCTCATCCCAGTATACTGGAGAATGACACTTTCTTCCATACAATGCTTCGAATGGATCCATGCCAATACTTGCTTGATAAGCTGTTGTTATAGGAAAACTCCACCAATGGTAAGAACTTGTCCCAACTTCCTTGAAATCAAGGACACGTGAGTCTTAATAGATCTTCAAGAGTTTGAATAGTCCTCTCGACATTCATCTGCATGCTCCGAGGATGATATGTCGAGCTAAATCATAAATTTGTGCCCATAGCTTTGAAAACTAACCCAAAATCGTGAAGTGAATCTTGGGTCTCGATCGTAAATTATGGATATTGGCATACCATGCGATCTTACAATCTCGTTTATGTACATACGAAAGCAAGACGTTCAAGTATATAAGTTTCAGATCGGTAAGAAATGAAATGACTTGGTTAATCTATCAACAATGACCCAAATCGCATCTATACCTTGAGAAACCTTAGGAAGACCGGTAACGAAATCCATGGTAATCTGCTCCCACTTCCATTCTGGAATTTCAGGTGGTTGCAATGGACCTTTTGGTACTTGATGCTCCACCTTGACTCGTTGACACGTTAGACACCTTGAGATAAACAACGCTATCTCTCTCTTTATATTGCCCCACCAAAATGTATGTCAAATATCATGATACATTTTGGTACTCCCAGGATGGATTGCAAACGGTGTGTTATCCGCCTCCATCATAATTTTATACTTTAAATCAGGGTCGTTAGGAACACAAAGTCTGGAGTTGACTCGAAGTATTCCTTCTTCATCGATTCTTTCTTCCCAAGATAGCACCTTCTTGCACTTTCTTCCTCATACGCATCGCCTCCAGTGTCAGTAGCTTGAGCGACTTTAACTTTATCAATTAAAGTCGGTTCTACTCAGATATTCGCCATCATCACATGGGTCCCCGAGTCTTTAACTCTATCTCCATCCTTTGCAAGTCACACAAAATGGACCTTCTTTGCGTTGATAATATCGCATTCAAGACTTGCATATGATCTTCTACTCAATGCGTCGCTACCACATTCGCTTTTCGGGATGGTATTAGATAGTATGATCATAATCTTTCAATGTTTTAAGCCAACGTCGTTGTTGTATGTTGAGTTCCTTTTGAGTGAAGAAATATTTGAGGCTTTTTATGATCCGTAAAGATCTCCACTTTTTCCCCATACAAGTAATGCCTCCAAATCTTTAGTCATGAAGATAACAAATGCTAACTCTAGATCATGAGTAGGATAATTCCTCTCATATTCTTTGAGTTGTCGTGAGACATAGGCTATGGCTTTCCCATGTTTCATGAGAACACATGCTAACCCTTTTCCCGAAGCATCACTGTAGATGACAAATCCTCGGAAACCGAGATGGTATTGTCGAAGCAGTCTTTGAAATGAGTCTCCTCTTGAGTTCTTGAAAACTCTTCTCACATTCCTCGCTCCAACCGAACTTTGTATCTTTTCGAGTCAGTTGAGTTAGTGGAGTAGCGATTCGAGAAAACCCTTCTACGAATCTCTGATAATAACCAGCTAAGCCGAGAAAGCTACGTACTTCGGTCACTGATTTAGGTTGCTCCTAGCTTTGAATAGCTTCAATATTTGCTGGGTCAACAGATATTCCATGACTTGATACCACGTGCCCAAGGAATGCTACTTCCTCAAGCCAGAACTTGTATTTCTTCAACTTGGCATAAAGCTTATATTCACGAAGCTTTTGGAGTATCTGCCTCAAGTGTTGCTCATGATCTTCACGGCTTTTGGAATAAATAAGGATGTCATCAATAAAGACGACCACAGAGTGATCCAAATATTCCTTGAATACTCGGTTCATCATATCCATGAAGGCATCAGGAGCATTAGTCAATCCAAAGGACATGACTAGGAATTCATAATGTCCGTCTGCAGGGTTACGGCGAAGCCGTCTTTCGAATGTCATCGGTTCTAATCTTAAATTGGTGATATCCGGAAGGAAGATCAATCTTTGAAAAGAATTTGGCTCCTTATAACTGGTTAAACAGGTCATCAATATGTGGCAATGGGTACCTATTTTTGATGGTGACATGGTTCAACTCCCGATAATCAATACAAAGTCGCATACTCCCATCTTTCTTTTTCACAAATAGAACAGGAGCACACCAAGAAGTACTAGGATGAATGAAACCGATGTCTAACAATTCCTGTAGTTGGGTCTTTAACTCCTGAAGTTCAATAGGAGCCATTCGATATGGGGCTTTGGAAATAGGTTTTGTACCAGGTTCAAGGTCGATACAAAATTCAATTTCACGCTCTGGGGGTAGGCCAGGAAGTTCTTCAGGGAATACGTCAGGAAATTCATTAACAATAGAAATATCATTCAAAATTGACGTATTTTTGTTTAGATCCGGGACATGAGCTAAGAAAGCTTGACATCCATTTTTCAATAAACGAATAGCTTTATGGCTTGAGATGACAGTGATTGATTTTAATGGTTTGGTTGCTTGATAAGTCAAAGTCTAATTCCTCCGGAGTCAAATTTAAACGTTGAGCGCAAGTAGGAGAAATAAAAGAATGGGTAGAACCGGTATCAAATAAGGTATAGACTTCGCTAGAGTTTATGATAAGCTTACCCATGATGACCTCATTCAGGTTCCTTGCTTTCTGGGAGGTCACTACAAACGCTCTCCCTTGCACTACCGGCTTTGACTTTTCTAGGACGGCCTTTGGTGCCTCCATCCTAGCTGAAATTGTCTTCGGTGAACGACAAAATCAGGCTAAGTGACATTCTCTTCCACAATTATAACATACTTTGGACGGCATCGCGCAGTTTGGACTGATGTGTCCCTCCCCTTCGCATTTGAAGCATATAATAGGTGGTCGTTCTCCTTCCTTAACCACGGTTGCAGGTGCTGACGTCTTTCCATCATTATTGAATCTCCTTTTCTTGAAATGTCCATTTTATCTTGGCCATGATTACCACCGGCGTGGTTACCATTTCGCATGTTGATTCCTCCACGTTTGTTGTCACCGTTTTGATGGTGATACCTTTAGTATTTTCATCTTCATTGCCGTTTTTTTCTCTTGGTTGCGTTGACTCATTCTGCGCTCCAATAATTGAGCCCTATTTACAACATCTCGAGTACAAACACGGTTTATGAGAAATAAGATATTGGCGTATCTCCGGGTTTCAAACCTCTTAAAACATTCGTGTCATTAAACTCCTCATTATCGACCAAATGGGATGCAAACCGGGATAACTCCTCAAATTTAGCCTCGTATTGCGACACTGTCATATTATTTTATTCCAATTTGATAAAATCCACTTCTTTCATGTGACGAATACTCTCGGGAAAGTACTTGTCGTTGAATAGCTCTTGGAACTTCTCCCAAGACATCTTGAGTGCGTCAGGCTGGATACATTTTATAGATTCCCACTAGTAATCTGCCTCTTCACGCAACATGAAGGTGGCGAAGGGAACCTTTTGCTCCTCGGAGCATCCCAAGACATCAAATATCTTGGTGATCTGCTTTATCCATGCTTCTGCCTTAAGTGGTTTTGGCTCTCCAATAAACTCCGGTGGTCCCAGCTCCTTGAATGTTTAGCGGTGACCATCTGAGAGTTTCCAGTGTTTCCACCTACATTTCAGACAGGAGCCGCTCTCGTCTGATGTTGCATGAATTGCATAAAGCCTCTGAACAATCCATCATTCATCATTTGGTCCGTGTTGTTGTTTGAATGAGGATTGTAGCCTTCCTGATGCACATTATCCTGATTATTGATATGTGGAGACTCAACGGTCTCTTGTGCTCCATTGCTATTCTAAACATTCTCGGATGTCATTTTCAGAAACTGCCACAAAACAAGGGTTAGTTGACATGTAACATATTATCTCTAAACTCTGACCAACCAATTAAATACCAAATAAACTTAGATAGGTCATACTAGCGAAGGAATTCCCCGTCTCTCCCCTCCTAGTTATAGTCTCACATCTTAGCCAGGGATCATATCCCTAAGCTTTGATAACAACTGTGACGCCCCCAAAATAGGTATACATTACCTATTCTGAGTCGCCAAATACATGGAACAGAATACAAATACAATCTTTAATATACAACAAGAGAGTTGTGAGTTTTAATACAAATCATCTTCTAGACAATATCCACTCTCGAGAATAAGTCCTCATTACATTTATTGTCACATTATTTAACGTAATAGTGAGGACTACTAGCTAATACTATCATCCCACCATCACTCCGCTTCGCCGAGGCTAAATCCCATTTACGTTCTCATTTTTTCTCGAAGAGAACGAAGAAAAGAAAGGGTGAGCTCAACTAGCCCGATGAAATATTATGACTAAGATAATGCGAGAATAAATTATCATTAGCCTTCAACAATGTTAAACCGATAAAATATAACAAACATCAAGTATAATCTGCGGTGAACAAGAAATCCATTAGAAGAGTCAGTAGAGAATAAAATCTACTATCTTCTATGATTTAAAAGGTTTTTCATGACTTTTACCACTGAGACTCAAACAATAAAATAATTCACATCATCGAATCACCGTGGCGCCCCAAATTAAGACACTAGTATCTCGAATTTGGTTAAGCCACGCATAATTCTAACTTCACACTAAAATCATTAACAACGCAAATAATAGAATAATTTACATTGATATAATATAAATATTCGCGTCCCCCAGGTTCCGTAGTAACCATTACTACAACAATCCAGTGATTAAACTTAAACATATTTAATCATCCTTCATACATCATAATACGCATATAAATAATAATACTAATACTCTTAAGGAACTAAGCTACTCCGTAGCCTTGCCCTTCCCCTTGTCCTTTCCCGAGGTACCGCCTTGCTCTGCCTTAACTGTAATGTTTTTAGGGAAGCAAGAATGAGCAACAAGTTTGCCCGAAAGAAGTAATATAGCAAAAGAGAATGAACAGTTATAGCATTTGAATCTTTAAGGGTATAACAGTAAATGGTAGTTCAAGGATATCAAGAAATATCAAAAGTGTTTGATAAATGTCACTAAAGATTGAAGGACATCAATAATATTTCAAGGTTTAATTATTTCGAGGTTCAATAAGAATGAACATTGAGCAGTCGTTAAAGACTATGAACTCTTACTAGAATTAACAGTATTATAATTCAAACCAAGATAAACGAGTACAACAGGTGATCAGCCTACGGTACCCTACGTTATGCATAACATTTAATCATACTTGTAGCATGCTTGCGTCGGTTCCCAAACAATATAAATTTCCCCTTTTTTTAAGAGGGTTGTTCATCTCAGTAGATTTTTAAGAGTCCGTACCAAGTCAATTGGTTTGGATAGCTTTCTAACATATGATAACAGTCTAACCGAATCAAAGGTTTAGACAACTTTTATAATGCACTTTAAGAACAATAAGTCTAATGCTCGCAATAATGTCAAAGTAATTGATTTTCGAATAGTAATAGTCATTTTCTCAATATAATTATATCAATAATTCGGATTCATACAATATAAAATGTAGGAATTTAGATAACTTGTATTTGATATGTGAATCAATGGAAGTTAGAGAGCTCGCACAAAATCCAAAGTTGTGAGAATTAGGAGACTTGCCTTTAGCGTTGATTACCACTTAAAACGTAATATCACTTCAATGAACTACGTCATCCTATATATGTATGTATATGTATTCATTAGTCATATATACTTGATATGCATTTTCACATACTTTCATCACACATATCTAACTTCGTGTAGGCTACACACATTCAAACTCATAGATGCGTAACTCACATTGATTTTACCTTTAAAGTCTTTTGTACCATATGCTCATCCTTTGTATTTTTAAAATACCTCTTACCTTACGTATTTTTAAGTTGTTTCACATATTAAAGAACCTTTAAGCTAGTTTTGACCCTTTATTAAAGTTACTCATACATTTTCCTCTTTCAAAGTTAAAAGAGTTCATTACATCAATCAACTAGCCATAATATTCATTATACCACATAATATTACCAAACAACTTCTTTCTACACATGCTTGCATAATTTATGACAATGTTTAACTAGATGCGTGAACATATAAAACATCTCTAGAGGCATATGCATCCTATTCTAATTATTCCTAAGTTCACAATATAATTCATAGAGTTTGTCATCTCAATTGGTTTTCAATCACTAAGATGTCATGACTGTCAATCTATACATGCAAGGTATGTTGAGCTCATATTTCATATGTATTTACGAGACTAACCAAACTATAAACATATACTCAATGGGTTAGATTCAAAAAGGCGTAAGGTTTTATAACCATGTGTCAGGAATAAGTTTTATAACCATGTGTCAGGAATAAGCATGTGAATGCTATTCCTATTTATATATGATTTGATTATGATATATATATATATATATATATATATATGAATGAATAATATCTGATATGCTTGCATTAAGAAAAAAGTATAAAGTCCTGTGATAGATAATAGAAATATATGTACAAGGACATAGAATGAATTGATCAAATATGTTAGGTTGATCCTACATAAAAGTAAAACTTGACTTTGTAAAGTCCTTAAAAAGAAATGATGTACAAGGACTATAAATATAGAAAGATCAAGCTTGTTAGGTTGATCTTATGATGTAATAGATAGGCTAGTCGATAACGAAAGCCTTTGCACTGAAGTAAGTAGTCCTTGAGTGAGTCAAGGTTAACTCGGGAGCTATTGAGGCAGAATAAGAGTATGCAAGATAGTAGATCTCAGAGTTCATAGACTGCATGGGGAAACGAAGAAGCTATAAACATATACTCAATGGGTTAGATTCAAAAAGGAGTAAGGCTTTATAACCATGTTTTCCGTCTTTTAACTTTTCATTTAAAAAGGTTAGGATTCAATTCCAAACCTACTAAACACCTTGTAAAATACATTGATATATGTTTAGGGAGTATGTATGTTCTTGAAATTAAGTGGAGTGTAAGACTTCTTGCATAAAATAAGCAAATTAACTTTTTTAGTTGTTACAGCACCCCCCCGCCGGGGTGGGCATTTTCTCTTCAGGACCCCGGGGGGGTAAGTGATCCCTAACTAAAACACAAGCGGTGTGTTCCCTGTTACTTCCTGCTCAGATTTTTGAGGAATTTTCAACCCAATTCTCATCCAAGCAATAATGTAATCATGTATAATTGTTATAAACTTGCTACATAACCTTCCTATCATGCTTCTAACATTCCCACACATACAAACAATAAATTTCAAAGATCAATTCAAGGTTTTTGCCATTTTTTCAAAGTTTAACACACATAGCAATTTTCTTCCTTACGAATCCGTCACTTGATCATTTTACTTCGTTTAAATTTCATTGAATTCGTTTTTGACCACATTAACAATATCTAACATAAATTATAGATTCTAGCATGTTTCAACCATAACCATTTCAACTTAAACAAGTGTTTTCATACTCATGAACTTTGGAAAGCTTGAATGTATGAACATCTTGAGGAAAGGTTACCTTTTCTAAAGTTGAATTGCTACTCTAGCTTCAACTTGCAGATTATATAAGCTCACAATATTCACACTCCTACTAGAAATCTCAGAGAAATTAGCAACATGCTTATGAATGAGAGGGGCTTTATTTATAGGCAAGCTTGTGACCAATTTGGTTTTGTGCAATGAATCAAACCATTGGAATGGAGAAGAAGCTAATGGTTATGAAGGATTTGGTAGAAGAGTACAATTTAGCCCACTCCCTTCTCCATGATTTGCTAGCTATGGAGTTGGTATTGAGGGACTAGGCCAATGGCCTATAATGTGAAGAAAAGAAGAGTGACTCTCATTTTGGGAGACCACCAATTCTCAAACTTTTCTTTGCACTGATTCTGACCATTTGCCCTTTGTTCACACTAAAGCATACAAATACACCCACTCATATATTACACATAAAATCATATAATCCATGTACATTGATTTATTTCAAGTAATAATTATTCTAGACTAGGATATAATTTAATTGTGTACCAATGCTACTTATTATTAATTTATTTTAATCAAGTTACTTTCTCTCATAGGTTTAAAATACCGATTTAATTATTCCCACACACATCAATATGTCACATAAGACTTTTTATACAACTTGGTCAATTACCTAAGTCAAGCTTAATTTTATCACATAGTGTTATATAATAATTACAATGTCACCCCTCACTTTATATTAAATGAAAAACCTTATTATATATGATTTCTCCTCACACACTATTATTCATGATAATTAACGAATAACAAATAAATCAACCTCATTATGAAATTATTTACTTATTAGTAATACTAATTAATTCCATCATTAGTTAAATTAGTATTTTCTCAATTCATCATCTTGCCACACTAGGCATAACTCCACAAGTTTAAACTAAACTTCTAATCGCTTTTTTTCATTGTTTAATTATCACTTAGCTTACTCAATTAAAATGCTCATCACAACACATGTATGATGTTATATATATATATATATATATATATATATATATATATATATATATATATTTATATTCAAATAAATATACAAACAAATCTTTATTCTCAATATTATCATTTATTAAAATTGCATGTATTACATCCTCCCCATTATAAAAATTCGTCCTCGGAATTGTACAAAGTTACTCAAATAAATGGGGATAATCCTACGCATCTTATCCTCTAATTCCCACGTGGCTTCTTCTTGTCGTGGTTTCGCCAAACCACCTTTATAGAAGATATAATTTTATTCCTCAACGTTTGCTCCTTTCTATCTAGTATTTTAACAGGAGTTTCCTCATACGTTAAATTTTTCTCTACTTGAATAGGCTCATAGGGAGATCACGTGTATGCGTAGTCGGGCTTGTAGGGGACGTAACAATCGAAATGTGAAACACGTTGTGGATGTGTTCCAATTCAGGAGGTAATGCAACTTTGTATGCCACTTCGCCCACTCGTTTCAAAATTTCGAACGGTCCTATGAATCTCGGACTCAATTTCCCCTTTTTCCCAAATCTGATCTTTCCTTTCCAGGGAGAGACCTTCAAAAACACAAAACTTCTGACTTCAAAATCTCGGCTCTGACGATGCAAATCGGCGTATGTCTTTTGGCGATCTTGAGCTTCTACCAATCTGGCCCTTATTGTTGTTACCACGTCAGCCGTTTGTTGAACTAATTCTGGTCCCAAAAGTCATCGTTCTCCGACTTCATCCCAACATAATGGTGTTCTACACTTTCTCCCGTAAAGAGCTTCATATGGCGGCATACAAATACTCGCATGATAACTATTATTGTAAGCGAATTCTACTAATGGTAAATGGTCATCCCAATTCCCTTTGAAGTCCATCACGCAAGCTCTAAGCATGTCCTCCAATGTTTGTATGGTTCGTTCACTTTGTCCGTCGGTTTGAGGGTGATAAGCAGTACTTAATCTCAACTGAGTTCCCATTCGCTCTTGCAAACTTTTCCAAAATTTTAACGTGAAACGCGGATCTCGATCGGAGACAATCGACACTGGCACTCCATGTCGTGACACGATTTCCTTTACGTATAAATTTTCTAATTGGTTCAAACTGAATCGAATCTTGATAGGTAGAAAATGAGCTGTCTTTGTTAGTCGGTCCACGATAACCAAAATGACATCATAACCCTTCTGTGTGATCGGAAGTCCAACCACGAAGTCCATGGTAATATGCTCCCATTTCCATTATGGTATTTCCAGCGGTTGAAGTAGTCCACTAGGCCTTTGATGTTCTGCTTTGACCCTTTGACAAGTAAGACATCTACTAACACATTCTGCAACTTCTCTTTTCAAATTAGGCCACCAAAAGTGATATCGAAGATCCCGGTACATCTTTGTGCCTCCTGGATGAACAGAGTACGTAGTATTATGTGCTTCGTGCAAAATTTCCTCTCTTAGTTCGGTAATAGCTGGCACCCATATTCGACCCTCAAATCTTAATATACCATCCTTATCTACTTTGAACTTTTCCTCCTCATTTTCTACTATTCTCTTCCTTATCTTCTCACATTCTTCATCTTTCTCTTGTGCTTCTTTTACTCTATCCAGTAACGTCAGGTGAGCTTCCATCACAAATAATTTTCCTCCTGCTTTTTTTGGTCATTTCACCTCTATTTCCAATTTTTCCATTTCTCTTATTAATTCCTCCTTAGTTGTCAACTTGAACAACTTTTCCCTTCCTTTTCTACTTATCAAGCTTCTTAGGTTGATCTTATGATGTAATAGATAGGCTAATCTGATCGTCGAACCTTTTTTGCACTGTAAGTCGAGTCGCCAAGTGAGTCAAGGTTAACTTTCGGAGCTATTGAGGCGTAATGAGAGTATGCAAGATAGTAGATCTCAAGTTCATAGACCGCAAGGGGAAACGAAGAAGGATCGTGAGTGTATCGAGAAGAGCTTCCTCGGGATCGTAGTGTGCTGAGGAAGTCATGTTCAGAATCGTAGAGACAGCCTGCCTACAAGCCGACCGGTCATCTGCCGAAGCAAGAGAGAAACATAGACTACACTCGAGAGTCGTAGAGTCTCATCGATCCGGCCAAGTCGAGGATCGTAGATCACACTCGAGTTCGTAGAGTCTATTGATTATATCTGAGATCGTGAGTCGAACAAGATCGGATGAAGATAACGAGCACAAGCGCGTAAATCGTAGAGTGTCAATATCTCGATCTCGGGATCATAGTGTACTGCACGTACAAGGCAGATAATCGTAGAGTGCGTAACTATGACTCCAAAAGAAGTGCTCACAATGCTAAGTCAGAATCGTAGAGCAGATACGATTCTCAAAAAATGAGCACTCCCAAATATCAAAAGATATGAAGCCTCTGGTTGGCACTGGAAAGATGCAATCCACAGTAAGGGAACCAGAGAGCACTCAACGAATGGTATGCGGGCTAAGCGGAAGAACTAAGCACCAATCCAATCAAAGATCAAGATTGAGTTAAAAGCCATTCGTGATGAAGTCTTCCACAAGATGATTCAAAGAAGACTTGTTGTTGACTAAGGAAAAGTCGACTAATGCAAGTTCTTGTCGAAGAGAATCGAAGACAACGATCTTGGAAGCAACCAGGATCGTAGTGTTTGTCGAGATAAAGAAAGAACTGATGGAAAGTGAACCGAGATCTCGGGTCCGACCAAGAGAGCAAGGCTAAAGTGATTAAGTGCAAGGTCAGTTCATTGATGATAAGTGAGCGGAAGATCACCAGGAGAAAACAAGTTGGATGCGCCAAAAATCTGAAGTGTCTTGATATTTAGAAGGGGACCAGAGCAAGGAATTAGGCCATCGATGTCGAGAACAAATCGAAAAAGCGAAAGTATTGAAGCCTTTGCATGATATAGTGAAGAGGTGTTCTTCAGTGAAGATCCAAGCAACTCTCTTCAGGATCGTAGTGTTAGCTCTACTAGTCAACAAGCAACAGTCAACAAGACACTACGATCAGGTCCTTGAAGACGTGCATCAGAATCGTAGAGTCCGGATAACTTAAGACTGAAGCATTGACAAAGGTTCAATCTGAAGGGTAATATTCAGACAAGTGCCTATTGAGAGCATCGATGCAATAGGACAACCTCTGATCGAGGAATCAGAAAGAGGTGATAAAGTCTTCGACCTTCCCAAGACATTAATGTTATACATCTGACAGGGTAGGTGAAACAGTAGACTGCAGCGTCAGAAAAAGTATGATAAGTCACATCATGCAGTCTACATCAAACAACTTGAGATCTGTGAAGATATTTAAATAGCCTTCAACGGTTACTTTCCAACGGAAGGATTGGGAAGAAGTATAAATAAGAAAGAGCTTCGAAGATAAAAGGTTGCTAGAGTTATCGAGTTTGGAGAGTAGGTGGACTGATATAAATCATGTGAGATAGTGAGTCCGAAGGCTTACTCTACGATCCACCAAGAACACTCAGAAGTCAGATCAAGAAAGAAGTAGAAGTGTGAGTTCTACTATGTAGAAGTGAGAGTTCTACTACATAAAGAGTGTTCTGAACTGCCGAGAGAAAGGAGAGCATCATGCCATCTGGATGTCCATCATGGGAAAACTCTAAGTACAATAGAGAAGAGCTTACGATCATCTTAGCAAGTCCATCATGAGAAGGCATCGAGTAGCAAGAAGGGAGATCACAAAAGCCATCTTGGTGTCAAGCATGAGAAAGCTTCTAAGTACTTTACAGAAGAGCTTACAGTCATCTTAGAAGCCTCTCATGTGCAGTCATCAAGTACCAAGAAGAATGATCTTTAAGGCGGTTCATCAAGGGGTCATCCGGAGTAGTTGAACAACCTAAGAAGCTGAGCATCATGCAACACTCAACTGCTCTTCAAGGATGATCAAGCCAAGCTGCTAAGGATAGAAGATGTTCAGAGCATGAAGACATCTTAGCGGTAAGCACCCCACTCAACAACAACAAATAAATAACTCAACGGCTTGAGGGCTGAGGGGTCCTTGTCCAGAGGGACTAAATGAAGCAGGGCCAAGAGGGTCCTTGTCCGGAGGGACTATACAAAGCAGGGCCAAAGGGTCCTTGTCCAAAGGGACTAAATAGAGTTCCAAGCCTGCTGGGCTTGAAGAGTTCCTAGGGAACTAGAGGAGTCCCAAGGCTGCTGGCCTTAAAGAGTTCTTAGTGAACTAAAGTCCCAAGGCTGCTGGCCTTAAAGGAATCATAGAGATTCAGGGTGTTGCCCTTCCTTGGTAAAATCCTCATAGTTGAAAGCAAAAGAGTGGATTAGGAGCTTGAGTCTCCGAACCACTTAAAACCCTTGTGTCTTTTTACATTATGTCATTTACATTATGTCTATAACTTCTATATGTTCTAACCGCTTACAACTAAACTAACCCAACGAACAATGTATGTATGATTATGAATATATCAATGAAGGGAATCTTTTACTTATTCCATTGTGCTTAAAAAGATTCTTATGTTTATCATATACTTAAATATGAACAATACAACATTAACCAGAAAAGTATTTGATATAAAAGGATCTATTCAACCCCCCCCCCTTTCTAGATTTATTGTGCCCTCTCTCGGGAACTAACAATTGTATCGAGGCGAGTTCTCATGCTACATTCAAAAGCTAATCGCTTTGAGTCCGATCCCGAGCACTAACATTGTTCTAAACTTAGTTTAGTAGTAAGTAACTTGTTATATGCGAAGAGCTCACACGTTGGAAATATTGTGTATAGGTAAAAATGTATACACACGAAGCTGCTTTCAGATTGGTCCATATCCTCGATTGCTATATCAACAAGACCAATCCTAGCCTGCAGTCAATCTTGTTGTCTGAAGACCAGACGAGAGAAAGAAAGCAAGGGACATCAGTGACAAAGAGTAAAGCATTCATCAGTCTGAAAGATGAAGAGGTCACGCGTACTAAGAAATGCTGATCGAGAGGAGAAAGAAGATCTTTTCAAACTTATGAGTGACCAACCAACAACTGGGTGCTATCTTTGTAAACTCAAAGATGTCAAAGATTTAATGCTATGATTCTCTTGATCTACATCTTCAAGACCACGACTGATTGATGAAAGGCCAATAAGAGCATTAAGCCGAAAGGAACAAAAGTAAAATCTATGCACATCAATACCTGAACTCAGTATATCTAAGGTAAATGACTGTTAAGAAACTGACAGTAAAAAGGTACGGTTCCTCACCATTACTAATGTATAAATCATATTTGCACCATCTTATGAACTATGACAAGATGATACATCAAGAAGTCATAATCTACCTAAAAAGGTGAAGAGAGAAAGTAGTCCTAAGATGGAAAATTCAAATGTCTACAAACTTTCTCTTTAACCAAGTTTTAGGTCAAGATGACATCTTGAAGAAAATCAAAATAGATCATAAGAGTATCATGAATCAAATAAATTTTATGTTAAGTAATCATTGCGATGTGCTTAGTATGTATGTATGAAGCCTATGTTCTAAATGTTTGACAACACACGAGAGAATGATCAGCCTCTACAAGAGGATCTTGTGGCGATTTGTAAAAGCGATCACATCCATAAATCAACTAGATACTCATAAATCGTAGAGTTGATTCACACTCTGTGAACACTTAAACATTGTGAACATAACCCAGTAAATGATGAAACCATCATAGATAAAGAGTGTGTCATTAATTGTCAAATCCTACACACACTCACCATCATGCATCTCAAATGTATTATCTCAAGATAGTTGCATGCTTGAATATGTTTGTTGGTGATAAACATGATGATTATCCGATTAAGAAGAATAGGGGTTTAGAAAACTAACCTGAAGGGGACCCATTCAACAATGGGGACCAAAAGTAAAATATACTTAAACCTCACAATGTACTTGGTCGGTCGACCACATTAAGGAATCTTTGAGGCGAAGACTTCATTCAATAGGTCTCAACCAATGTAAGGCTAAGGATTTGTTTAGAGATGAGTCTGATAAGGTTCCTATATGTCCAAGCCTGTTCTTGAAGACCCTCTGAGCTAACTGGAATGGAGCTCACATGGTTGCAAATCTGTATATTGGAGCATGCCATGCAACAGAAGATAAAGAAGATTCTATGTGCCCATATCAAGAAGGACATGCTTTATGAAAAGGATCCTCAAGGGAAGCTCACAACAGAAGATCATTGAGCTTAAGATAAAAGGAGTTCTTTACGAAACAAAACTTCTCAAAACAAAGGACTGTCAAAGAAGACTACGTTCATAGTGCTGTCAAATAATCGTAGAGTGATCAATCCTGAAAATACTCATCTCTACGATACAAGGAAAACTAAGTAACGATGATGATTCCAACGGAAGGAGAAATCTTTGGTGACCATCAAATGAACATGAAGAAGGAATCACATCTATCTGAGAAGACAGCATCAACAATGGGGGAGTAGTGATCTGTTAAGGAATAACAACACTATTAAGCCTGGAAGAGATGTACCAGCTACAGAGTCCCAAAACTTTGTGGCTGATGAACCAAATGAAGATCTATAGTCAGTAGAAACGTCTCAAAACGTACTACTGATAACCCTTCAGCCACCCAATCCATAATCGTGAGGTTCCTACGATCAACCACATGATCGTATTGTAAGAGCAGAAGGACACCATGAATTCAGCAATGCAGATATCCAGAGTTGGTAGAAAGAGCTCCCTATCAGAAAAGGTCTAATGAGATGTTATTGAAAATCATTGTCTTAGTATTTCATCTGGAGAGCACCTCAGGGACAAACCTGAACCTTAGCTAACTCTAAGAGGTTGGCCCTTCCTGAGCTACCTTATCCCAGAAGGAATGCTTGATCTAGTTCATCTGAAAAGAACCAAGTCAGTCAACGATCGTAGAGTTGAACGTGAAGAGGACTAAACGATTTTAGTATAAACTCAATGATCGTAATGCTATCTAAACGATCGTAGTGCAACCTCAGCGATCGTAGAGGACAACTCAACGATCGTAGTCCTACTAAAGGGTATTCTAATTCACAAGGAGAATAAAGAATGAGACATCTGCTAAGCCATTCAAGTTGAGGAGATAAGTTCGAATACATCAGTGATTGAGCTATGTTGCATCGAAGAAAGGAGGAAAGACAAAGCCATCCACTGCAGCATCTCTTAGAAGTTGATCATTGAGTCAACAAAGGAAATCGTAGAGTCTATAACTATCTCATTATGTTACTCTACGAATCAAAAGGTCAACGATCAAAGCCACGTCAATTAAACGCCCACTCTCTAATAACGAAAAAGTTATGGGAGTTCTGACTCATCTTGCAAAATATGTAACCAATGGACAGTTGACACATCACTGAGTATGCAGAGTTAGAAGGAACTGCCATAAAGACAAGTTCAAATCTGCAGACAGTTACCAAAAGATATCGAACCTTTCTCCCTCCCATTTTCAAAACCCTAGAAAGCTTTTCAAGAGCAAAATTAGTTAACCCCCAGAGCCTTACCAACCAGACAGCCATCTCGCATAAACCTCTCTATATCTAACACCCACATTCTTCAAACTACTCAAAATGGAAAACTGGCAAGTAGTCACTGGTATTCAGCTTGGAACCAAATCGTATGAAAAATCTGAAAAGAAGTTCAAGGATATTCTCAAGCTTGTAAAGAAGGTTGGATTTTTAGAATGCCTTGAGACAAATAGTCGAGTCTACTACAACCTGGTTAAAGAATTCTACTCAAACGTCTCTATAAATTCGAAAACCCTTACTACCAAGGTTAAAGGTCAGTCTCTCAAGTTAAAATCTTCTGACCTCAATCAATGCCTAGGTTTTCCTAACCAAGGGCTAAAGAACCTTGATATTATCAACATTGAACTAGCAAAGGAAGTTATGGGGTATCAAAGAAACCCTAGTTTCAAGGACATGAAGAAGAAGGAGTTTCCTGAGCAATATGAGTTCCTTGCTGAAATAGTTGGAAAGTGCATCTCGTAAGAACACCGCATACGACATGTTGATCGACCAAAGAAGTTGAAAATCATGTCGACAATAGTTCAAGAAACAAATCGACTTTGGAGCTATCTTGTTTGATCGATCTCCAAGTGGGTAGAGAAAGGTCGAGAAGAAGCCCCGACCAAGGTATTTCATGGGAGGTTCTTTGAGTATCATCCTGAAGAAAAAGCTAGGGGGAAAGATCAAGGATGATGAGGGAGAAGCCCTTAATGTGCACAAAGTAATGTCTCCACAGTTATTTGAAAACTGGAAGAAGAAACCAAAGGAGAACAAGAGGCTGACAGCTAGGAGCAGCATTAGAGCCTCTGCAAAGAAGAGGAAGACAGTAAAGACAGAGACCTCTGAAGTCGATGACTCTCTGAAATTAAATCACACCAACGAAGAAATCAAAAGTGGTGAAAAGAGCTGGTGATGTGAAGAAAGCTCAGGCCCCACCAAGGAGAGTCTCCTCCTTGAACAAGGATAAGGAAGAAAAGGACCAAACTTCTGAAACCATAAAGAGAAGAAGCAACAGGTTGATTCAAGGGCTTGTCAGCAAGAAAGCTAAGGTGGAAGACAAACCAGCCTTAGCTTCTCAAATCAATACATCTACTGAAGAAAGGGACGTGGAGTCGTGAAGAGAAGAAAAGCAGAAGATGTAGTCCAGGTCCCCACAATCAAGACCCAAAGAATGAAAATGAAGCGGATATGATGAAGGAAAGTGCAGAAACTGCTGAAGAAGAAAAGTGCTCAAGCCCCATGGCCAATCCTCAAAGCAGTCACTCTGATGAAGAAAAAGAAATTCATGACGAGCAAGAGGAGTCAGAGACTAAAGAAGAAGAAGAAGAGTCTGTCTCTCCAATAGTTGAACCTCCACGTAGAAGGAAGAGCTACAGGCTGCAAGCCCAGTTTGCCTCCAAAAGGAACAGCAGCTAATCAAATGCCATCATTGAATTAAGTGATGATGAGTCTGTATTCCCAGGAGAAGATGCTGAAGAAGAAGCCAGCAGTGAAGAGGAAGAATCTAAGGAAAGACTTGCTGAAGAAGGACCTGATAATGAAATGTCACGATGAAAGACTATCTCTTCAAGTCGATCTAAGTGGTTCTATTTCTGAGAAGGAAGAAGCAGAAAATGATTCAAACTCTGAAAATCAGGAATCAGAACCTCACCCAGTTCTCACACCTGCAAAATCTACCAATAAAATTGTGGTAGAAGTCCCAAATGAACCATCAGAGACTCCTCCAGACAGATGGGTAAACTATGGAGGCGAGCAGCTTAGAGTAACAATAATGACTTCCTTTGACTTAGTCAGGAATTGGAACAACATGGAGCTAGACTGCTCAACCATTCTCTATAATCCTGATGATATGCAGATGAGATGGTTCTTCCAGTAGTTGCCTTGGCTAAAGGCTTTTAATGAAGGAGATGGAAGCTACTTCAGCTGGTGTTATAAGACTTTTCCAAGCATGGAACTGGTAGCCCAAAACTTCCCAAGGGTGAAAATCGATGCTACCAAGATGATAACCAACCAGCCTCACTTCAAGGTCTATCGACAAGCTGAAAATCTCTACATCCCGTACGAGCGTAGAGTAGATTCTGAAGGAAGAAGGGTCATGACCAAGGAGCTAATCGTAGAGTCTGTTCACTCTACTACTGCTGATGCCCAAGTCCAAAACAAAAAGCCTTCTTATGATCAAGCACTACTATCAGACACTCCATCATCCTCTGCAAGCAATTGGTACTCCACGATTGTTCAGATTATCCAAACCTTTGAAAATCTGTCCAAAGATGATGATCGTAGAGTCCAATCCATTGCTCAACCTGAAGCTGCCAATTAAGAGGATCAAACTACTTTGGAGCAGAAACTACTGAAGAGCTTCAAGCTATCTTGGCTGATGTATCTCTCAAACTCCTAGAGAGAGATAGTATCTATCAGAAGGCCATCCAAGAACAAAAGGCAGTAGCTCTACAAGTTCAGGAGGCCAATGCAAAGCAGATCAAAGCCCTCTCTGACAAGATTGATGATCTGAAATAGTCCTTCTCTGTGCAACTTGAGCTCGGCCAGCAAGAACTAAAGTTTGAAGTTGCAAACTCCTACTACCTGATGGAGCAGCTTATGTCCAACATGGAGCAGCTCTCTCAAATGATTGATGACAAAAAGGGGGAGAAAAAGAGGCAAAGAAAGAAGAGGAGCAAAAGGCACTCGAAGAAGAGCAGAGGGTTAAGGGAGAAGAAGCCAAAGAAGAAGAAAGTAGCAGCAGATAAATAATCATCATCTGAGGGGGAGCCTGAAGATGATGATACCAAAATCACAGAAGCTGAAGGGGAGCCAGATCAGAAAGGTGATGAAGGGGAGCCAAGCAAAGATAGAAGGTCATCACCTGAGGGGGAGCAAGAGCAAGAAGCAGAAAAAGATGAGTAGCTGATCAACAAGCATCCTGGAAACTCACATGGAGCCAAGGAGGTACATCTCTAATTTGTTAGGAATGTTCTGGATCCAGGATGTAGAATGTCTTAAGGTATAAATTTTCATATCAATATAAATGACATTCATGATTAATCGCTTTTAGAAATACAAATGCTCACTCAGTATATAAGATTCATTCATAACATGCATATGCACTTATTGTTTTGTCATAATCAAATAGGGGAGATTGTTAGAATAAGCATGTGAATGCTATTCCTATTTATATATGATTTGATTATGATATATATATATATATATATATATATATATATATATATATATATATATATATATATATAAATGAATAATATGCAAGTATGCTTGCATTAAGAAAATTTGTAAAGTCCTGTGATAGATAATAGAAATATATGTACAAGGACTTAGAATGAATTGATCAAATATGTTAGGTTTATCCTACATAAAGCAAAACAACTTTGTAAAGTCCTTAAAAAGAAATGATGTACAAGGACTATAAATATAGAAAGATCAAGCTTGTTAGGTTGATCTTATGATGTAATAGATAGGCTAGTCTGATCGTCGAGCACTGCACCAGAAGTCGTAGTCTGCCAAGTGAGTCAAGGTTAACTCGGGAGCTATCGATGCAGAATGAGAGTATGCAAGATAGTAGATCTCAGAGTTCATAGACTACAAGGGGAAACGAAGAAGGATCGTAGTGTATCGAGAAGAGCTTCCTCGGGATCGTAGTGTGCTGAGGAAGTCATGTTCAGAATCGTAGAGACAGCCTGCCTACAAGCCGACCGGTCATCTGCCGAAGCAAGACAGAAACGTAGACTACACTCAGAGTCGTAGAGTCTACTGATGCCGAAGCCAAGTCAAGGATCGTAGATCACACTCTGAGTTCGTAGAGTCTATTGATTATATGCAGAGATCGTAGTCGAGCAAGATCAGATGAAGACAACAGGCACAAGGTAGAAATCGTAGAGTATCAATATCTGATCTCGGGATCGTAGTGTCTGCACAGCCGAAGCTGAATCGTAGAGTGCAGAACTATGACTCCAAAAGAAGTGCTCACAATGCTAAGTAATAATCGTAGAGCAGATACGGTTCTCAACGAATGAGCACTCCCAAATATCCAAAGATATGAAGCCTCTGGTTGGCACTGCAAAGATGCAATCAACAGTAAGGGAACCAGAGAGCACTCAACAAATGGCATGCAGGCTAACAGAAGAACTAAGCGCCAATCTAATCAGCATCAAGATTGAGTTAAAAAGCCATTTGTGATGAAGTCTTCCACAAGATGATTCAAAGAAGACTTCAGCAGCTAACTAAGGAAAAGTCAGCTAATGCAGTTGCTGTCAAGAGAATAGAAGACAACGATCTTGGAAGCAACCAGGATTATAGTGTTTGTCAGACAAAGAAAGAATTGATGGAAGGTGAATTGAGATACTGGTCAGCTTCTGAAGAGCAAGGCTAAAGTGATTAAGTGCAGGGTTAGTTCATTGATGATAAGTGAGTAGAAGATCACCAGGAGAAAGCAAGCTGGACGCGCTACAAATATAAAGTGTCTTGATATTCAGAAGGGGACCAGAGCAAGGAATTAGGCCATCAGTATCTGAGAACAGTCAAAGCAAACAGAAGTATTAAAGCACTACACAATACAGTGAAGAGGTGTTCTTTAGTGAAGATCCAAGCAACACTCTTCAGGATCGTAGTGTTAGCTCTACTAGTTAACGAGCAACACTCAACAAGACACTACGATTAGGTCCTTGAAGACGTGCATCAGAATCATAGAGTCCGAATAACTGAAGACTGAAGCATTGGCAAAGGTTCAATCTGAAGGGTAATATTCGGACAAGTGCCTATGGAGAACATCGATGCAATAGGACAACCTCTGATCAAGGAATCAGAAAGAGGTGATAAAGTCTTCGACCTGCCCAAGACATTAATGTTATACATCTGACAGGGTAGGTGAAACAGTAGACTGCAGCGTCAAAAAAAGTATGACAAGTCACATCATGCAGTCTACATCAAGCAACTTGAGATCTGTGAAGATATTTGAATAGCATTCAACGGTTAATTTCCAACGGAAGGATTGGGAAGAAGTATAAATAAGAAAGAGCTTCAAAGATAAAAGGTTGCTGGAGTTGCCAAGTTTGGAGAGTAGGTGGACTGATATAAATCATGTGAGATAGTGAGTCCGAAGGCTCACTCTACGATCCACCAAGAACACTCAGAAGTCAGATCAGGAAAGAAGTAGAAGTGTGAGTTCTACTATGTAGAAGTGAGAGTTCTACTACATAAAGAATGTTCTGAACTGCCGAGAGAAAGGGGAGCATCATGCCATCTGGATGTCCATCATGGGAAAACTCTAAGTACAATAGAGAAGAGCTTACGATCATCTTAGCAATTCCATCATGAGAAGGCATCGAGTAGCAAGAAGGGAGATCACAAAAGCCATCTTGGTGTCAAGCATGAGAAAGCTTCTAAGTACTTTACAGAAGAGCTTACAGTCATCTTAGAAGCCTCTCATGTGTAGTCATCAAGTACCAAGAAGAATGATCTTCAAGGCGGTTCATCAAGGGGTCATCCGGAGTAGTTAAACAACCTAAGAAGTTGAGCATCATGCAACACTCAACTGCTCTTCAAGGATGATCAAGCCAAGCTACTAAGGATAGAAGTTGTTCAGAGAATGAAGACATCTTAGCAGCTCATCACCGACTCCAACAACAACAAATAAACAACTCAACAAAGCTAGGGTCTAAGGGGTCCTTGTCCAGAGGGACTAAATGAAGCAGGGCCAAGAGGGTCCTTGTCCGGAGGGACTAAACAAAGTAGGGCAAAATGGTCCTTGTCCAAAGGGATTAAATAGAATTCCAAGCCTGCTGGGCTTGAAGAGTTCCTAGGGAACTAGAGGAGTCCCAAGGCTGCTGGCCTTGAAGAGTTCTTAGTGAACTAAAGTCCCAAGGCTGCTGGCCTTAAAGGAATCATAGAGATTCAGGGTGCTGCCCTTCCTTAGTGGAAATCCTGCTAGTTGAAAGCAGAAGAGTGGATTAGGAGCTTGGGTCTCTGAACCACTTAAAACCCCTTGTGTCTTTTACATTATGTCATTTACATTATGTCTATAATCGCTATAATCTGCATGTATGTTCTAACCGCTTTAACTAAACTAACCCAACAAATAATGTATGTATGATTATGAATATATCAATGAAGGGGAATCTTTAACTTATTCCGCTGTGCTTGAAAAGATTCTTATGTTTGTCATATACTTAAATATGAACAATACAACATTAACCAGAAAAGTATTTGATATAAAAGGATCTATTCAACCCCCCTTCTAGATCTATTGTGCCCTCTGGGAACTAACACCATGTTTTTTGTCTTTTAACTTTTCATGTAAAAAGGTTAGGATTCAATTCCAAACCTATTAAACACCTTGTAAAATACATTGATATATGTTTAGGGAGTATGTATGTTCTTGAAATTAAGTGGAGTGTAAGACTTCTTGCATAAAATAAGCAAATAAACTTCTTTAGTTGTTACAAGACTTCTTCACCAGAGCGGTGCATTTGCTCTTCAGACCCCGTCCGTAAAGCAGGCAGTCCTATTAAAACACGACAGTGTTCCCTGCTTGCCCCCTGCTCGGATTTTGAGGAATTTTCAACCCAATTCTCATCCAAGCAACAATGTAATCATGTATAATTGTTATAAACTTGCTACATAACCTTCCTAGCATGCTTCTAACATTCCCACACATACAAACAATAAATTTCAAAGATCAATTCAAGCTTTTTGCCATTTTTTCAAAGTTTAACACACATAGCAATTTTCTTCCTTACGAATCCATTACTTGATCATTTTACTTCGTTTAACTTTCATTGAATTCGTTTTTGACCATATTAACAATATCTAACATAAATTATAGATTCTAGCATGTTTTAACCATAACCATTTCAACTTAAACAAGTGTTTTCATACTCATGAACTTTGGAAAACTTGAGTGTATGAACATCTAGAGGAAAGGTTACCTTTTCTGAAGTTGAATTGCTACTCTAGCTTCAATTTGCAGATTATATAAGCTCACAATATTCACACTCCTACTAGAAATCTCAGAGAAATTAACAACATGCTTATGAATGAGAGGGGATTTATTTATAGGCAAGCTTGTGACCAATTTGGTTTTGTGCAATGAATCAAACCATTGGAATGGAGAAGAAGCTAATGGTTATGAAGGATTTGGTAGAAGAGTACAATTTAGCCCACTCCCTTCTCCATGATTTGCTAGCTATGAAGTTGGTATTGAGGGACTAGGCAAATGGCCTATAACGTGAAGAAAAGAAGAGTGACTCTCATTTTGGGACACCACCAATTCTCAGCACTTTCTTTGCACACTTAGGGCCATTTTGCCCTTTGTTCACACTAGAGCATACAAATACACCCACTCATATATTACACATAAAATCATATAATCCATGTACATTGATTTATTTTAATTAATAATTATTCTAGACTAGGATATAATTTAATTGTGTACCAATGCTACTTATTATTAATTTATTTTAATCAAGTTACTTTCTCTCATAGGTTTAAAATACCCATTTAATTATTCCCACACACATCAATATGTCACATAAGACTTTTTATACAACTTGGTCAATTACCTAAGTCAAGCTTACTTTTATCACATATTGTTATATAATAATTACAATGTCACCCCTCACTTTATATTAAATGAAAAACCTTATTATATATGATTTCTCTTCACACACAATTATTCAAGATAATTAATGAGTAACAAATAAATCAACCTCATTATGAAATTATTTACTTATTAGTAATACTAATCAATTCCATCATTAGTTAAATTAGTATTTTCTCAATTCATCATCTTGCCACACTAGGCATAACTCCACAAGTTTAAACTAAGCTTCTCATCGCTTTTGCTTCATTGTTTAATTATTACTTAGCTTACTCAATTAAAATGCTCATCACAACACATGTCGATGCTATATATATATATATATATATATATATATATATATATATATATATATATATATATATTTATATTCAAATAAATATGCAAACAAATCTTTATTCTCAATATTATAATTTATTAAAATTCGCGGGTATTACATCCTCCCCCCTTATAAAAATTCCGTCCTCGGAATTGTACAAAGTTACTCAAATAAATGGGGATAATCCCTACGCATCTTATCCTCTAATTCCCACGTGGCTTTCTTCTTATTGTGGTTTCGCCAAACCACCTTTACGTAAGATATAATTTTATTCTTATTACATCACCCCACACACTACTGGCCAAGGATATTCTTTAGTATCACGACCACAATTATCCATGCACTACGGGCCAAGAATATTTGTGTATTCATTAATGGTCATGATCATGCCAACAACTCATCCATCAATGCACTACGGCCAATGAGGACTTTTACCACATCATTTGTAATATTACTACCATGATTACACCGAATAATCCTCGGTCATAATCATACCAAGTCCATCTATGCACTACAAGCCACGAGATGACTTTAAAAAAATATAAACATGAGGATGATGACAATGATATAAGAATTCAATAAAACAAGTTCAAGAATTAATTTATCCAGAACTAATAATGTCCAAATTGTCAACATGATACTACTTTGTAGAGTAAAATTCAAGAATGCTCGGAAGAATATTTTCATGAAGAGATCTTTGGATGAAGCGCAAATATCAAGGATATTCCACTAATTTCATGGAGTATAGAAGTCAAAACTTTAACCAACCGAGTATAATAAAGAATGGAATAACAAAAGAAATCACCATGCATGCATAAGATTACATTCACATAAGTTATTCCAATAGAATACTAAATAACGGAACCGGGTTAGGTGAAATTACATGACCCAACAAGATGTTCCAACAGAATAATAAAGAATGGAATAACAATGTAAATCACCATGTATGTGGTACTTAGATGACATGTTATTCCAATGTAATATTAATAAGGATGAGAATCAGTCCGCCAGAAAAGCGCATGCATACATGATATTCCAATGAATAATAATAATAAAGACGGAACCAGTCCCAAGTAAAAAACGCCTGAACATGATATTCCAATGTAATAATAAAAAAACGAAATCAGTCCCACAGAAAATGCATAGAGCGGATATTCCAAATGTAATAGTAAAGATGGAATAATAGAATAATGTCACCAAGTATAGGGTAGCTTGCATATATAGGTTATTCCAAAAATATAATAAAGAATGGAATAACATAAGTTCCTTCATGAATACAAAAGAATAACACCCCTTACGAGTACAACAAATAATATTCCCTACCTTAAAGAAGAAGAGCTTTGGATATATAAGTAGTGAAGTAGCGAAATACTTTCTTCTTTCTTTTTATAGTTTATCTCTCTAGAGTTTCAAAGGAATTAAGTAAGAAAATAATGAAGGAATGAGCTTCTATTTATAAAAAAAATGGATCGCATAAGTAACTAACTCATAAACGGTCCGATTGATTTACTTTAATCGATGGTCCATATTTAAAGCAAAATCTTTTAAATAAAATATAATATATTCTATTTATAATCTAATAAAACGAATAACTTTATAAAAGATTTTACTATGCAAATACTATGCATAATAAAATATAATATATTCTAATTATTGTCTAATAAAATGATAACTTTATAAAAGTATTCTACTTTTATATAAAAAAAGATTTTAATATGCAAAATACTATGCGATACTATGCAACACTATGCATAATAGAATATAATATATTCTATTTATAGAATAACTTTATAAAAGTATTCTGCTTTTATATAAAAAGATTTTCTGTATTGTTACATTAATAATACCAACAAAAACGAGTGACTTATCACCTAAGCATCAATAATTAATACTGGTATTGCTACTATGCAACCACGCCAGACATTCTTTATGCTTTAACAAGGGGTGTTTCAACGAGCTTAACTAGTAAAACTTCCGCCGTTATTTTCATAAAGTATTTTTGTCATTTTCTCAATCCGATAATAATTTCGTTGTGGGGTCCACCAATGATTGTGCCGTTGTATGAATATTCCCTGTTAAAACGAATATTCTCCGACCAATCGAATATTATATAACAACTTGCGTACTTTGCAAAATTTATAAATATTACCCACAACTATAACATTATATCAATTTTACTCCATAATATTCAAAATAATATTTATAAAAAATTCATCTTTATTCAAAAAGTTAGGATTTTACAATACTTAAATAAATATTCCACTTAAACAAATATCACAAAATTATATTCTCATTATAATTTTATTTAATAATTTAACATACCTTAATAAACAATTTAAATCAAAACAACAATATAACATCTCATGTTATCTTACAACTCTCTAACTATAAATTAAATTAATTTAGAATATTATTTAATAAATTTAAAGTCATAAATATTTAATAACAACAATCACATCAATAAAATATTTATTAGAGTGTTATCTAATAAAATTAATTCACACATATCTACTAATAACAACCACCTAAACAAAATACTTCTTTAATTTAAGAAATATTTTAAATTACAAAACAACAACTTCATCAATAAAATATTTATTTAATTTAATAAATATTTTAAATTACAAATAAAATCTTGGATTGTTACATTTTTAATAATATTTATTCATCATTAATATTATAACTCACAATATTAACAACCAGATCATTCTCAGGAAAGAGGGGGCTTTCCGATAAGGACTTCTCCTTATTGGCGTGCAATTAGGTGACCAAACCCCTTTTCTCGACAAAAATTTCTAGACATTGTCAATAATACAAATAATAATATGAATAATTTTGTCGTCTCAATTATTGATTTAATAATATAAAATATTGTGTAGATGATACTGTGACAATAATTGAATCAATAATGTGAGATATTATGCAACAATTAATGTTGTAATAATTGATTAAAACTGAGTGACTTCTCACGTAAGCATCAATAATCATAGATACTATACAATATCGTGTATTATTCTTTGCAACCAGATTCATTAGACTTTTACCCTGTTGGGCTTCGACGTAAACGCACAAAGAAATTAAAATTTTAAAACAATTTCAGAAACCCTAAAACAGGATCCATGCGAAAATCAATTAATTCAGAGGTATAGAGATTATACCAGATATAAACAAAAACGAGAATCAAACCGATTGCGCCTCGAATCTCCAACGCAATACAAACCGATTAAGCCTCTACTACGGTATCCACATCGAACGCCTCACGAACCGTCGAACGATTACTGATAAGAAGGACTTGCGGTACTAGCCACCAAAAGGAATGGATTTTGAAGCTGTTTTCTCTCTAGTCTCTCTCTAAGAAGCGGCTAGGGTTTTCAATTATGATATCTTACCTAAGTAGTGCTATATATCATATATATAGTAGTTAAAAAGAATTAATCAAATCAAAACCTAATTTTATAAAATCCGAATTTATATATATATATATATATATATATATATCTCTTAATTAAGTCTTACTTAATTAATATACATATATACAATTATCCTTTTAATTTAAATTAATTGATTTAAATACTATTAATCATATTAATATATTTAAATCCTTAAAATTTAAATTAATTCCCTTTAAATAACGTTCTATGTGTGTGACCTATAGGTTATTATTACGTTGGCAATAATTTTAAAATCATATTATAAAATTATAAACGTTGAAGCTGCATCTAGTAATGCATCACCGCTACCCAGTAATAATAAGATCGATGATTCGATGCAACCTTTTAAGTGACCAATGTTTCAATGTAATTTAATCCTTTTAACCTTAATATCCTAGATTAAACTCGAGTCATGGAATGTGTCATACTCTTCATAATTTAATCTCAGTTTTCTTGATTAATGAGTAGACTATATATGAAACAAATCACTATTTGAGCATGGCCATGCATTTCATAGTCCTACTCAATCAAGAGGCCTATGGATATCACCCATAATATATAAGATGGTTAAATTCCATCTAGATCACTCATATTTCTCACACGATTAATGATGAACCCAATAATTACCTTTATAGTCCACCCTATTAAAGGTGACATTTGATGATATCAAAGTACATAAATTCTCGTGTAGTAATATAAGCGATTTCAGTGCCTGAGGAGGACCATTACGTCATTGTCACTATGAGAATTGCTAATGACACTTCGCGCATAATGCTCCATATAGAATTCTCATGGTGGGTCCATCCCGATTACATCGTTCTCAACATGTACCTATGCATTGACTTAATATCTCATATATTTATGACCAATGAGATTTGGTCATCGATCGATCCACATACTAGTCTCAATGCATCATTGTTGTCCCATCAACAATGATACTCGACTAAGGGACATTTAAGAACAACGATACTAATGGTAATATATAATCTCATGTTCAAGTCACATACTTGAAACTATATAATTTGTATCACTATTCTAAGGAATTTTATTATGTTAACAATTATATTACGCATAAATAAAACCATAATAAAATTATATATTTATTCAATCAAATATAATATCAAAACGTTAAGCAATTATATCAAATAATTGGCCTCTAGGGCATAAACTCTAACAGGTCTCCCACTTGCACTAGAGCTAATCACTCATGTATCTAATACCCATGGAACTAGTGTGACCGCTGTGCTTCTGCTGCGACAAAAGCCTTGGTTAGTGGATCTGCAACATTATCATCTGTTGGCACTCTTCCTATATGTACATCTCCTCTATCAATGATTTCACTTGATGAGATGGTACCGCCTAAGTATATGCTTGGATCGTTGGTGAGATCCGGGTTCCTTAGCTTTGTCAATGGCTCCATTATTATCACGATTATAGAGCAAATCCCGGGATCAACAATGGTTGGAACAACACCAAGTTCGATGATGAACTTTTTAATCCATCTGACCTCCTTGGTTTGCACTAGAAGCGACAATATACTCACCTCTCCGTTGTAGAATCGACTATTGTCTCTTGCTTGAACTTTTCCATTAACAAAGACCACCATTAAGGCAAAACACAAAACCCGACCGAGACTTATAGTCATCATTGTCGGTCTGAAACTAACATCATGTAACCTTTCTTTCGCTAGTTCGTCTTCACCTCCATATACCAAGAATGAATCCTTAGACCTTTTCGTGTACTTGAGGATATTCTTGATCACGTCGATGACCTTCACCGGATTCGATTGGTATCTCGCCATTATGCTCAAAGCATACGAGACATCCGAGACGAGTACATATCATTGCATACATGATAGATCCAATTCACCAAAGCATAAGGGATCTTTCTCATACGCTCCTCATCATCTTGTGATTTAGGACATTGGGCCTTAGAGATCTTTACACCATGAGTCACAGGTAAGTTTCCTCTTTTCACCTCTTGCATCTTTGAACCGCTTTCAACACTTTATCAATATATGTACTTTGACTTTGTAGTCGAGCATTTTTCTTGATCTATCTCTATAGATCTTGATACCTAAAATGTAGGCGACATCGCCCAAATCTTTCATGGAGAAACATTTTCCTAACCATGTTTTTACACTGTAAGGAAGGAATGTCATTCCCATAATTAATATGTCATCAACATATAATACTAGGAATACAATGTGACTCCCACTAACCTTCTTATATACACAAGGTTCATCTTCATTTTAATAAAGCCAAATTCTTTGATCGCTTCATCAAATCGAAGATTCCAACTCAGAGAGGCTTGCTTCAATCCATAAATGGATCATTGCGACTTACATACCTTTCCAAAGATCCTTTGAGTGACAAAACCCTCGTGTTGTGTCATATACACATCCTCAAGGAGATTTCCGTTAAGGAAAGCGGTTTTGACATCCATCTGCTAGATTTCGTAATCATAAAAAGTCGCAATAGCAAGTAAGATCCTCGATGGATTTAACCATTGCCCTTCGGAGAGAAGGTTTCATCATAGTCAACACCTTGAATTTGTTTGAAACCTTTTGCTACCATCGGCCTTTTTAGGTTTGTACATTACCATCCATGCTGGTTTTCTTCTTGAAAACCCACTTGCACCCGATTGGTTTTACCCTTCGTGGATCAACCAGAGTCCATACTTGGTTAGTATACATGGAGTCCATCTCGGATTTCATGGCTTCAAGCCATTTCTCGAGATCTGGTCCATTCATAGCTTCTTGGTAGAAGCGTGCTCATCTTGATCTATGAGCATCACATCGCAGCTTTGAGTCACAAGATATCCATAATATCTCTCGGGCTCTTGGCGTGTCCTACCAGATCTCTGAATGACTTGTGTAATTTGAAGCAGTTCACTTTCCATAATTTCTTGTGGTTCCTGCTCATGTTTCAACTCAGGTTCAATGATATTTTGTGGTTCTCGAATTTCTTCGAGTTCTACTTTCCTCCCACTGTTTCCTTTAGAGACAAATTCTCTTTATAGAAAAATACCAGTTCGAGCAACAACCACTTTGTTCTCAGAAGGTTTGTAGAAATAATACCCTTTTGTTTCCTTTGGGTATCCCATAAAATTACATTTGTCAGATTTGGGTCCGAGCTTGTCAGAATTCAGACGTTTTACGAACGCCTCGCAACCCCAAATCTTCATGAACGATATATACTAGGATGTTTCCAGTCCACATTTCATATGGTGTCTTCTCGAACCGTCTTTGTAGGAACACGGTTAAGTGTGAATCTGTTTGCCTCTGTGGCATGACCCGAAGCTTATTGGAAGATCTGCATGACTCATCATTGATCGTACCATGTCCAACAAGGTTCGATTCCTCCTCTCGGATACACCATTCCATTGCGGTGTTCCGTGGAGTGAGTCGTGATATAATACCACACTCCTTTAGAAGGTCATCAAAGTCTTGGCTTAAGTATTCACCTCCTCGATCGGATCGAAGGGCTTTTATGCTTTTGCCAAATTGGTTTTGAACTTCATTCTTGAATTCCTTGAACTTTTCAAAGGATTCGGATTTTGTCTCATAAGATACACATATCCATATCTACTAAAGTCATCAATAAATGTAATGAAGTAATAAAACCTACCTCTTGCTAACGAACTCATGGGTCCACATACATCACTATGTATAAGTCCCAATACATCGCCAGCCCGCTCAACATGTCCAATGAAAGGGGCTTTAGTCATCTTGCCTAATAAACAAGACTCACATTTCTCATATGATTCAAAATCAAATGAATCCAAGAACCCATCTTTATGGAGTTTGGATATGCGTTTCTCATTTATATGGCCTAAACGACAGATTGCGAGATATATGTCGATTTGAATCATTTGATTTAAATCGTTTTGTATTTATGTTATAGATAGACATTTCTAAATCAAGAATATAGAGACCGTTAAACAATTGTGCAACACCATAACAAATATTATTTAAGTAAAACAAACAACGATTGTTCTTTATTATAAATGAAAAACCTTTCTTGTCCAAACAAGAAATGCGAAATAATGTTTTTGCTTATAGCGAGGCACAAAATAACAATCTTCTAATTCTAAAACTAGCCCGAAGGGCAAAGATAAATGATAAGTTCCTACTACGGTCTGTCAAGAACTTTTGCTCTATTTCCAACTCGTGAGGTCAACCTCTCCTTTCGCTAAAGTTCTACTCCTTGAGTCCCGCACATTAACACAAATGTGAGAACCACATCCAAAGATCCAATACCCATGATGTAGAAGTAGACAAGTTGACTTCTATAACATATATACCGAATCGAAGTCGTATTTCCTTTTCTTTTCTTCACTTCTTCCGGATAAGCATGATGGTTCCTTTTCCGGTGGTCCGTGTTTTCCACGTAAGTGACATTCACCTTCCTTAGCCACCCCACCTTTAGGTTTTAAAGCTGTTTGGTTTTGGAATTGGGTTTGGAAAAAGATTTAGATCCTATCTTCTTCTTGCCTTTCCAATTTCCCTTAGCATTCCCTTTTGCACCATCATTATGGGAGCGGGTCCGCCTTTTTCATGTTGTTTTGGCAGCTCTTAACATGCTCAACAACTCGATGAGGGGGTTCTCAATTTCATTCATAAGATAGTTCATAACAAATTGAGAGTAGGTTGTTGTTCAAAGATTGCAAAACAAGGTCAGGTTTGGGCTTCCTGGAGTGATTGGAAAACCCAACCTATCAAGGTACTCAATATACCCAATCATTTTCAAAGACATGTGGACCAACTGGATCACGTTCACCCATTTTGGTGGATACAACGCCTTTGCTTGTATCATACCTCTCTCTTGTCGAGCATGCCCTTCTAACAATTTCTTGAAATGCTCGATCATCTCATAAGCATCCATCAACTCATGTTGCTTCTGAAGCTCAGTGTTCATGGTTGCTAGCATGACACAACTCACATCCAGAGCATCATCTTGATGCTTCTTGTAAGCATTATGCTCATGACGTGTGCGATGGATACCGGTCTTTGCAGGAATGGGCCCATCAATGACATATAGCTTACGCTCTTTGTTTGAGGACAATCCTCAAGTTCCTATGCCACCAAGGAAATTAATTCCACTTATCTTGTCCTTTTCAAGGACCCATCGTAATGAAAGACTATTTGTGTTGTTGTTGTTTGCCATTTGATATCTACAATTTATAAGTGCAACAATAATAATAAGTCAAATTACGAGTTGATATTATATAATTGATAATAGTACATTCAAAATATACCTCCCTATTTTATTCAAATTAATAGCCCTCACCATTAATTCGAAAAGCATTTTCTATTAAATCTTTCTAGTGAGCCAAGATCCATATTTCATTATGCCTTAAGTTAGCTTTGGCTATTCTCTCAAAACATAATTATTTAGGTAGACAACCCTTTGTCAATTATATCATATATAACTCCTGGATAGTTTGGTAAACAACATTTGTTTCTAGTCCATCTAATGGTACCAACCAAACTCTATGCCTCTAAGTCCACAATCTTATTGAGATAACTTAGTTAAGTCTGGCCCAATGATTTTAATAGTTTGGATATCACAATTATCCTATCGCATCTTACCTAGATAAATAGGGTACTTTGCTTTGGCAAACCTACATCTATTGATTAAGGTCTTGATGAGTGTTATTCATTGGAAGGCATCTGATTTAGACTTAATAATTTAATGAGGGATTTTATTAATTTAGATCTCACCAATTTTAATCTTGTTAAGCATGCACATTATTAATCATATCATATCACATACAAGCATAAATAAAGTGCAAAATTAAATGTGTCACGCTTATGGCCCAATCCACTCGTCAATCTTTTTCAAGCTAATGAAAGATTGAAGGTCAATCTAAGGTGGTAAAAGATCTTAAAATAAATAACTTCCTCGATCTTCCTCTAGCATCGCCTCCTCTCCATCATCATCTTTCCATTGTGTTCTCCATCTTGACATCTTCATCAATTCTGATTATTACATGACGACATAAAGAAACCTCGAGTTACATTCGAGGGGATTTAGATGAGAAGAGAATATTACATTAGAATTTATAGAAGGCACGACATGCAAGCCGTATTTCAAAACCAAAAAACCACTAACCTATGGGTCAAAAGGCCATAATCATACACCATGCATATCACAATAAAGACATAACAATTTATATATAATTAAAGAAAACTATATATAAAATATAGGGACACGACCATCGCGTGCGCTTTACGACGGGGGGTCCAAGGGGGTCTCCCCATGGCGGTGGTCCTACTGATCGGACTACATTCTCAGATTGCAGAATTTTTCCATACGAATCTCTGGAAAACAGCTTTAAATCATACATTTTAATCCACCAAAACACCCATAATAACAAATCATATATGTCCGATTTCGATTTAATCATATTAAAACGCGAATAACAATACACCAAAATTTATCATATATTTCCGGTTTGATTTAATCATATTAAAACGAATAACAATACACCGTAATTTATCATATATATCCAGGTTTAGATTAATCATATTAAAACGATTCTTCATGCTTCTAATCCGATTAGAATAGTTATATTGTTATTCCACCGATTAAAGATACGATTAACGGTATTCATCATATATATTACCGAATACACATACAACGAAATATCATATATTCAATTTTATATCACGTAAACATGCATCATCATATATCATATATATCGAATACAATTAAAACACGTAATCAATTAATCTTTTCGCAAGTAGCTCGATACCACTTTGTTGAGCTTTACGCGAGAAGCATACAATGAAATTAAAATTTTAAAACAATTTCCGAAACCCTAAAATGGGATCCATGCGAAAATCAATTAATTCAGAGGTTTAGAGATTATACCAGATATAAACAAAAATGAGAATCAAACCGATCAAGGCCTCGAATCTCCAACGCAATACAAACCGATTAAGGCCTCTACTAGATCCACACGAACGCCTCACTTAACCTGTCGAACGATTACTCAATAAGAAGGACTTGCATACTAGCCACCAAAAGGAATGGATTTTAAAACTGCTTTTCTCTCTAGTCTCTCTCTAAGAGCGGCTAGGGTTTTTCAATTATGATATCTTACCCTAAGTAGGCTCGCTATATATCATATATATAGTAGTTCAAAAGAATTAATCAAATCAAAACCTAATTTTATAAAATCCAATTTATATATATATATATATATATATATATATCTCTTAATTAAGTCTTACTTAATTAATATACATATATACAAATTATCCTTTTAATTTAAATTAAATGATTTAAATACTATTAATCATATTAATATATTTAAATCCTTAAAATTTAAATTAATTCCCTTTAAATAACGTTACATGTGTGTGACCACATAGGTTTATTATTACGTTGGCAATAATTTTAAAATCATATTATAAAATTATAAACAAAGGAGCGACATCTAGTAATGCATCACTTTGCTACCAAGTAATAATAAGATCGATGATTCGATGCAACCTTTTCGTGACCAATGTTTCAATGTAATTTAATCCTTTTAACCTTAATATCCTAGATTAAACTCGAGTCATGGAATGTGTCATACTCTTCATAATTTAATCGAAGTTTTCTTGATCAATGAGTAGACTATATGAAACAAATCACTATTTGAGCATGGCCATGCATTTCATAGTCCTACTCAATCAAGAGGCCTATGGATATCACCCATAATATATAGGATGGTTAAATTCCATCTAGATCACTCATATTTCTCACACGATTAATGATGAACCCAATAATTACCTTTATAGTCCACCCTATTAAAGGTGACATTTGATGATATCAAAGTACATAAATTCTCGTGTAGTAATATAGCGATTTCGTGTCCGAGGACCATTACGTCATTATTGTCACTATGAGAATTGCTAATGACACTTCGCATAATGCTCCATATAGAATTCTCATGGTGGGTCCGCATCCGAAAGACATCGTTCTCTAACATGTACCTATGCATTGACTTAATATCTCATATATTTATGACCAATGAGATTTGGTCATCAAATCGATCCACATACTAGTCTCGAATGCATCATTGTTGTTCCATCAACAATGATACTCGACTAGGGACATTTAAGAACACTGATACTAATGGTAATATATAATCTCATGTTCAAGTCACATACTTGAAACTATATAATTTGTATCACTATTCTAAGGAATTTTATTATGTTAACAATTATATTACGCAGTAAATAAAACCATAATAAAATCATATATTTATTCAATCAAATATAATATCAAAACATTAAGCAATTATATCAAATAATTGGCCTCTAGGGCATAAACTCTAACATTACCACCGGGTATTTCAACAGTTAACGGTAAAAGTTTTGCCATTACTTTTATAAAAAGTTATTTCTGTCGTTTTCTAACTCCGACAGTAATAACATTATGGGGTCCACCAATGATTGTGCCGTCGTACGAATATTCCCTGATAAAACGAATATTTCCTGACCCAATGAATATTTTATGACAACCACTTCTTTGATTATGGTTGCATTATTTGTATCTCGTGATATCTCGTCATTTTTTTTCAGTGACTCTTGTTAAATTTGATTTGTTCGTTTTGTCCCTTGTTTCGAATTCTGTTATGATTTCACATAATTGTTTCCGGTGAAATTCATATATTAATTTCATTTTGGAGTTGATACATATGACTCATATTTGTACTCTTTGAATTAGGTTATCATGTTTAGTATTTATTTTTGATAATTGTAGAGCGGTACATATTGCTACCTTCTTTTTGAGATATTGTGACTATAATTTGTTTTGGTTAAACATGTACATATAGAACCCTTTTGTTAGTATTATGTCGCATGTGTTGTGACATGGTATTTTTGTTAGCATATACCGTAGGGTATACCTGAGCTATAACCACCTGTGGGGGTACCACATGCATGTCGTCTTGGCACGAGAGGCATGACACTTTCCGTGGTAGTGTGATTAGTCCACGACGTCTTCGTTTGGGCTTCGGAGGAAGTGGGACATTTGGTATTTTGTTGTGGGAGGCGTATGGGTTAACCCTAGTTTTCTGTTCTGCGGATTGGTGATGTTGTGCCAAACACACCTATCCGATTTTCATGCATTTGGATTCGCGGTCCAATGTGTGATTTGCCTGTGTGGCATTATTTTTGTTGCCTGTGTGGCATTATTTTGACTTGCCTGTGTAACATTGTTTTGACTTGCCTATGTGGCAATGTTTTGACTTTCCTGTGTGGCAATGTATATTTCTGAACTCACTCAGTATGAAATAACACCCAACCATTTGATTCAGCCTATTATTTCATTGTATTAGTTTTGTTTGTTTCTGTTCAATTCAATTCATTGAGTTAGTTACTTCAGTTCGTTATTTCTTTACTCTTCTATTGGTTTCGTCAATTCTGTTGATTCAGATATATTCCATTCAGATCTTTGGAGATTATATTTTTGTCAGTATATACGCTTGAGGTTTTGTTCAGTATTTTGTCTCATTTGATTTCGTATATCAATTGTATATCTTTTGTATATTTGTATCCGTACTGGGCAATTGGCTCATGCTGTGTTTTTCTTCCGGCAGGTTTACAAGGGTGATTCAGAGCTAGTGTGATGAGAGTGTTACCTTTGACCATCTAGGTTGTTTCAATTTTTGGTTTTTATTATTTTGACTCTAGTTGGAGAATTATAATTAGTACTTCATTGATGGATATCATTATTAATATTTTACAGTTATCGGTGCTCTGTTTACTAATTTTGAGGTTTGTTGTGCTTTGCACGTGACCTCCTTTTTCTTTTCGGAAAGGGGGTGTTACAACCAATCTATGAGAATTTAAAAACAAAACTCACTAACATTTACATATAAACACACAGATTACTCTTTGAATAAAGGCTTGAAATAACTTTTCCTAAAAGTCCTTTCTTAGCCAAAATTGAACCCCACTAGGATAAAATTAACTCACTTACAATTCATGACACCAAACACGTACTATGAAATGGCACAAGACACTTAGGCACATAACACTTAGAACACGAAACACTTGAGAAAAGAATTAAGAAAGCAGTAATCTTGTTTTGCAGAAGTCGGGGTGCCTAACAATTTTTCCTCGCATAAGCAAGCCCTCGATTTTTTGAATCTCGATTGCAGATCAATGTAATGGAGTCACATTTTGGGTCATCTATCTTCAAAACCTAAAAACCCAGATGAGTTGGTACATCCATTTACATTGGCCCACATTTAAAATTAATCTTTTAAACCCCATCAAAAAGTGGCGTCGTTTTCCAAAAATCTCACATAAATCACACACATTTCATAAAAACCCTTTTAAAAGATATTTTTTTGAGAAAGTGGGAAAATAAAATTTTCCTGATGTCGACAAATATAACTTTGAGTACCAAATTGAAAGCTAAAATAAATCATTCAAAACAAGAAGCAAATAATCAAACACAAGTAATATTTAGCTAGATGAAAAAGGTATAAATTATGAGGGTTTTATTTTTTTCGATGTCGATCAAATTTGTTTCAAATATATATGTCAACATTATTTTGATTGTGTTAGTTCCCAGAGGGCATACAATTGATCTAGAAGAGGGGGGGGGGGGGGGGTTGAATAGATCCTTTTGTTTTCAAAAATCTTTTTCATTTTAGTTTTCATTGCTAAGTAATTAGCAGATGACAAACTTAAGAATTATTTTAAACACAGCGGAATAAGTTAAAGTTCCCCTTCATAGATATTTTGTTGACCATTTTTCTAGAGTTAGTTTATATGTAAGTAGCTATCATATTCATAACAGTTATAGCAGTTATTGTGTAAATGATAGTATGTAAAAGACATGAGGGATTTTAAGTGGTTCAGAGACTCTAGCACCTAATCCATTCTTCTGCTTCAACAAGCAGGGATTCCACTAAGGAAGTCTTTACATCTTTGAATCACTACGATTCCTTCAAGGCCATCAGCCTTGGAACATTAGTTCACTAAGAACTCTTCAAGTCCAACAGACTTGGAACTTCAGTTCACTAAGAACTCTTCAAGGCCAGTAGCCTTGTAACTCAGTTTAGTCCCTAGGACAAGGACCCTTCCGGCCCTGGCTTGTTGTTGTTGTTGTTGGTGCTGAGCTGCTAAGATGACTTTAAGCTTATTCATCCTTTGATACTTAGCAGCTTGTTGTGATCCTCTTTGGATTCTGCATCGAGACTGGATCACTATTGGATAGACTGCTAAGTTATTCATGAAGCTCAATTTCTTTGAGTACTTAGCAGTTGTCACTCCTTCTTTGGTGCAGCTGATTTTGTGGTTAGTTCTTATCTTTGTCTGATCTCAGCTTGCACACCTTCACCACTTGAGGTTTGCTAAGTCTTTGCACTTTTGATAGACTTCATCTGGCATTTAGCATCCCCCGAACCTTGATTGACTTGTGTATAGATTTGGTTCTGTATCTGTTCTTCTTCAGGTCTTGGTGGTTCTTGGTGATTCATGGATTGGCTCTTTGAATCTTCTCTCTGATCTACCAATATTTTGAATGCTATTTTCTTGGCCTTCTCGGCTCTCAGCTTGGACGACATTCTTTGTGACGCCCCCAAAATAGGTCCACACAACCTATTCTGAGCCCGCCAAAATACATGGTACAGAAAATAACTACAAACTTCATTAATCCAACTGTTGTACAAAATACGACAACACATATGCTATGGATACCAACTGTGACTCTCATCCCTTTACTTGGATAGCACCTCACATTGATACCTTACATAAAGGTACAGTCAATAACTGTTTTAAAAATTAAAATCTTTGGAAAATGCTCAAGGAAACCTTCGTACATGGGAGGCCATGCATCTAAGTTGTAATAGATATCATATGACTCGAGAATTATCCTTGGGTGACCCAATAGACCCCAAAGAAAAGCGAGAAGATTGATATCATGTTCTTTCCAATGGTGAGTCTTCTCTTGCTATATAATTATCTCCATTGTCTCCAATTGAGAATTATATTTCAACCAAACTCCAAGATTAAATAGGTAGTGTTCATAGATATAATCTGTAAGTGGATGTGTACAACCCTGTCTTATGATAACACGAAGTCGTATGTCATTAGACATCTTGTATGATAGGGGCAAAACACCCTTCCAAAGTTAGGTTCACATCACCCTATTCGGTTTACCAAAATCAACGGTTAAATGACGTATAAAATACAACACACTTATCCAAAGTTCTCAATAAAATTATTTTCGTACTGTTTAGGGAGAACCTCAACAGCTATAGACCACCGTTCTATTCCCTCATTACCTCGCTCAATGACCCACCCGGCCTACTCTTATTATTACCTGAAAGGAATTGTGAAGCAAAAGGGTGAGCACAACTAGCCTAGTAAAGAATATCATGACTAAAGATAACTAAATTATCAATAGTCTTCGTCAGTAATCAATCAGAGATTTAGAACATATGATAGATGATAAAACTTTTCAACCATAGTTGTTGTGGAATGAACAATCCATTAGAAGAGTCAAATAGACCATAAAGTCTATTATCTTCTCCATGTTAAAAGTTCACCAATAATGTTTTATCCATGTAACATCAATCAATAGGTCATGTCCACAATCATGTGAATAACTCATAATCATACTTGTGGTTCTAAATTCCTCTTCGCACCCAAGACGAAGATAATTTTCATCACCTGTCTTTACCTAAAACATCAAAGATCATGATTGTAACAACCCGATAATTTTTAGATAAATAAATCAGAAATTTTGCGCGTATAATTTTTTTTTTAAGGATGAGGATTTATACAAGATAAGGTGTATATGTATTTATGTGATAAATAAAAATATATTTATTACATGAATATTTACAAATAATTTTATTTTGAGTTATTGATTATTATAAATTATATTCTTATAATAACTACTTTTATAGTAGAAATATTTTTATTAATTATTTTCATGAAAATATAATCATATATTATTTGAATAATATATGAAGTGATTTTTAGAATAATTATAATAATTATTTTATTATATGAAATTTTGTACAGATTATTAAATTAATTATTTTACCTTAATTATTAAGGTTAAATATGGAAGAATAAATCAGATATGGAATCCAAACCCTAATTTTGGATTTTGATCAATGAATGAGAATAATAATATAATATTAATTATATTTTGATTTTTCAGTGCTATAAATATGTACTGTATGAATGTGAACTGTCAATGATTGGTCAATTACGGTACAATATTTGAAAACCCTAGTTTTACTGTGGGAAACCCTAAATTGAAACACAATTGTGAGTTTAAAGACTATTATATAACTGTGTTATATGATTTTATGGTTAATTAGTTCAACCCTAATTAATATTTAGAAATAATAATTTTTAGAAACCCTAATTTGGTAATTAAAAACCCTAATTGTGATTTGGAACCCTAATCGTCAAATTTGTAAACCCTAATTGCTAAAATTAGTAAGGAAATTTATAATTAGTAAGTAATACCACAATGTTCATGTATAACGTAATTAGTAAACCTAATCTAATTAGGGATTTCTAAATTACAATTTTAGAAACTAAGATTTTATTTTTGTACAAACCCTAGTCGCTAAATCTTACAAATGCTTAAGGTTAAACCCTAAGGGTTAAACCCTAAGAGTTAAACCCTAAGGGCCAAACCCTAAGGGTTTGACAAGTTACATTATTGCCATTAAAAGTTTAAGCCAAATGACCTTTTTACCCTTAGTTGCATTATTGAAGCTAGTATATAGGTTTTGACAATAGGGGAAGTTGGTGACCAAATCCAACAACCCCATGTGATGAAAAATGGCAGCAATCAACCACTATGATCAGCCATACATGTATCTACCACTTCTATATATAGATTGAAAGACAGAGAAAATCATTTTGCTAGCATAGTTTGAACAAAACACTCAAACCTTTTCTCTCAACCCAAACCCACGAAATTTATAAGCTTTCCGGTCCCAAAGATCATTACACTAAAAATCCCCTAACCAAATCAGTAGCCTTGAATCATCAATTGATTAAAGAAGGTATAACCCCTAGCCATGATTTCTATCCATAAATTTGTTGTTAGATGTTAAATTTTTTGTGTTAAATGTGTTGTTAGTAGTGTCTAATGATGATCTGGGTTGCTAGATGTTGAATCCATAACATCTAGAGGCTCGAATTTGAAGATTTGCAAAATCTGGAAAAAAAATTAAATTGTGGTCTGACAAGGAATGTCAGTGGCCACAGATCTTTGGTCGTTTACGATTTTTGTTGTTTTTAAGTTGTTATGTGTAGCTTGTAATGTGGTCTTTAATCTGCAAAACGAATCAGAATTATTTGATGTCTAGGTTGGTAGTTATTAACGATCAAACACCGTTGACCGGCATTGACTGGGCCTTTTTTGGGCAGCCCAAAAAGCCACGAACAACGTTTGACAAGTTTTTTTATGGCTTTGATCTGTCAGTCCTGATGTTGTTTTAATGATTTGTTGTACTAAACATGTAGCCTGTTATATGTTATATGATTCCATATCTTTAGATCGTGTAAGTAATCAACAGGTATATCGTAGCAATTGATCAAAGTAGGCCACTCGCACTGATTTGTATTTCTGGGAATATCCAGAAACGTGTTGAAGCTTATTTCTGACAGGGTTTGACTAGTTTGTATATACTAGATTTGTTGTTCTTTTAGTGATGTTTTGTGATGGATCTCTTTAGTTACATGTTGGCTAGAATCTGTAATCGTTAGATCATAATAGCATCAAAAGGATTTCTAGTAGTGGAAGCCCAAACATGCGTGCTTGAACTGTCCTTCATTTTTGGGCAACCCAGAAATGAAGAACAACCTCTGACAGCTACTTTAGGCCCTTAGATCTCTTTGGTTATGCATTATTTGACTATGTTTGTTGTTGGGTCTTGTAGTGGTGCATTTGTACTACATGATCTGATCAACAACGAGTCCAGAAACACTTTTTGTGATGAATGATTGATGGTCAAACATGTTCCTTCAAAACAGTGTATGATTTTCTGGGTTTGCATGATGAACACGAAGAACACCTATAGCGACGATTCTGTCGCAATAGCTATAGGTGGTCTTTAGCAACAGAATATTTATAAAAATCATATTTTTATTAAATAATTATGAAAAAATTAGTTTTTAATTATTAAAAAAACAAAATAAATTATTAAAATTATTTTAAATACTAAAAATTAGTTTTTAATTATTTTGAATATATTTCATAAATATTTAATATTTTTGGAATAGTAAAAGTATTTAATTTATTTAATTATTATATTAAATAAATTATTTAAAAATAGTTTTAATACTTAAAAATCATTTAAAATTATAGTATGGTATAAGAAAATATTTAAGTTATTTTTAATGACTTTTAATATTTTGTGATAAATTTCATTAATAAATTAATATTAATGATAATTAAGTTATTTAATAAATGAATTAAATAAATAAATTAAAAATGATTTTATTATTTTAAAATCATTTTAAATGATAATAAGGTATTTAAAAATATTTTAAGTTATAAAATATAACTTTCAATATTTAAAGGTAAAATTCATTAATTAATTATTATTAATGATATTAAAGTTATTTAATAATTATATTAAATAATTGAGTTTAAAAATGATTTTAATATTATAAAAATCTTTTAAATGAAAATAAAGTGTTTAAAGATATTTTAAGTTATAAAATATAACTTTTAATATTTAAAGGATAATTTCATTTATAACTTAATATTAATGATATTAATTTAATATTAATGATATTCAATTTATTTAATAATTATATTAAATAAATAGTTTAAAAATGGTTTTATTAATTTTAAAAATCATTTAAAAAGGATATAAATGAATTAAAAATATTTTAAGTTATACTTAATGACTTTTAATATTTTGATAAATAAAACATTAATACTTTAATATTAATGATAATTATTTAAAATGATTTTAATGTTTTAAAATCATTTAAGGGTAATATAAATACTTTAAAAATATTCTAAGTTATTATAAATAATTTTAATATTTTAGCAATGGTTTCATTAATAGTTTAAAATTAATTAAATATTAATAGAATTGTTTAATATTTAAATCATTTAATAATGATTCTGAGGTTTGAAAATTCATGATAAATTATAATAAATGTTTTAAAATTATAATGACTGATACTAAATTGCAGGACAGAGTCTTAGACTCGATAATTACTTCGATAAAACCGCTTGCATTTGCAATCGGTTATGTTTCGTAAATTGATCTGGACTTAGATAATTTGATTAGATAAGTATTTATTTGTGATTCAATGGTTGTTAAACATAGGTGACAATGTGATTAGGTTATGTGCTGACTGCAATAAACAATATTATGTGTTGAGATATGTTATTATAATCAGTAAAATGATCTTATTACTGATAGGTGTTTATATAAAAGATAAAACTAAGTTGCGAATTGTAAGCAGCGCATCAGGCAAGTATCTTACCTTTGCATTTTCTTTATGTAATGGACATGAGTAAGAATGTTTCTGAATTATATTATTACTGTACAGATTATTAACCCTATATTATATACGTTCATTGATTATCAACATGTTAGTATATGGTAATTCGAGATATATATATATATATATATATATATATATATATATATATATTCTGTTCGTTAATTTCTATAAATGGTTAATCATTGTATTTAATCACATGTTGATACACATTGTTAATTACCCGTATATATATATATATATATGTTGAATTATAGATTATTGTTGAACAAGATAAAACCTTACTATTATCCAAGTGAATTGCTTTGGTTTGGAACCCAGACAAGTATGAACATCCCGATCAAGGGAAAACTTTTATGCTTTGAGGCGAACAGTGAAAGGAACCTACCCTCGCTTCGCATGTAGTGTTGATCAATCACAGGTACAACGGTTGATCACCCCGTGTCTGTAAGTTATGACGGTTTGCAGATGAAGTTCTGTTTAACCTATTCAAAAATTAAAAACAATGTTCATAGAATGTCACCTTAACTCTATTTATAGTCATTACGTAGTTTCAAAAATTTGAAAGAGGGTTGTTATGTTATTATTATCGGTTCAGATTACTTCACAACTATTGACTTGTTGTAGAAGGGTAGTATAAAGAAAACATTTAAATTCTTTTAGCTTATATATATAATTGCTATTACTTGATGGGCACTCAAATGCTAATCCTTGCTTAATTTAAATGTTTTCAGCTAAGTGTGAAGAACTAGAAAGCTCATGCAGAAACAAAGGAAAAGGGAAGCTAACCAAATAAGAGTAGTGGTAGTTTATGTATTAGTTTGATATTATTAAGACAAGTATGATATATATTATCTATCACATATTATAATTAATGTTTAAAGGTCTCGTACCTGGGGATTCAGACTCTGATGAATATGTAAATTAAGTTGATCTTTATATTAGTGTTATTATTATTTGTATTATTCCGCTCATAGAAATGGTATCGTGAAGCACCGAGTTCGGGTTTCAAGTACCTGATAACTGTGATGGCCCCAAATTCGAGGTCTTGAATTATCGCGGATCCGATTCGATCATTCTAACACTATTACTATTTTTGCGGAAGATATAAACATAAATTATTTATACAATACACTTTACACACTATTTCCCCAAAATCGAGTAACCTTAACTTGTACACAATTCATAAACTATCTAACATATAATATTATTATCAAACTATACTATTACAAAACTAATCGCACACAATAACTTTAAGCTGGAACTGTCTTTAACCTTTCCTTGTATCCGACGCATTCGTCTTAATCTGCAATGTTTTATCATGATATAGCAAGGGTGAGCATAAGGATTACCCAGCAAGTTTAAGTTCAATAATTTAACGATATATCATGATTGAAAGAATTTGAATAATAAGCTGGCTATAATTCAACAATATAATTGGGAACTAGCAGGAACAAACTTTTGACTGAACAAGTATATAACATGAACAAATATATCTGGACCGAAGGGTAATGAAGGTGATCAGCCTTTCATACCTGACTTATACATGCAATATGTATAGAGTACAATTCTACATGGCAATCAGCAATGATTAACCATAAGCATAACTGAATGAAACAACTCTTAGTAGAGTTAAGTAAAACTTTCCTGAACCGTTGATTACCACTACACAATTTATAACGCGTTATCCGAAGACCTAATATTAGTAATATAGATCTCCAATATTAGAATAATATCATTATAATATAATACTATTATATATATATATACATAGAATAACCTAAACACATAACACATAACCCTATCAGTCTATTCAGCACATAAAACTTAGTATTAGGTCAAACTATTTCAGTCTGACATGAGTTCGGCAAAAATCTAACATCCCGACGGTCTAGTCGGATATTCGTCGAGTTTAAGTTCAATTAAACTCTACCTAACACTTAACAATTATCTCAGATAATTTATTAACAGTCGAAATATTTTCCATAAGCTCGAAATAATTTTTAAATAATTATTACCATTTATCATGATTTTTCAATCATTAACAACGTATTTATAAAATATAAATACCACAATATTCTATTATCATTAATATTTATTTATTATCATATATTAATGAAATACATGTCATAATATTATAATATATTTATAATATCACAAAGTATTTTTAATACTTTAAAATCACCTTTATATGATTTTTAAACCATTAAATTTATTATCCAATAATTGCTATTAATATTAAAATATTAATATTTTTATGAAAAAATATCAAAAGTTATATTTTATAACTTGAAATATTTTATAACCCTTAAATAATTTTTATATGATTTATAAATCATTAATTCTATTTTTCTATAATTTATTTAATATTGTTATTAAATAAATTACTTATCATTAATATTGATTAATTAATGAATTTCATCACACAATATTAAAAAGTTACTGAAAATATCTTTAAATATTTTCTTATACCATAATATTATTTTTATGATTTTCATGTATTAAAATCATTTTTAAATAATTTATTTAATATTATAATTAAATAAATTAAATACCTTTTATATTCCAAAATATTAAATATTTATGAAATATACTCTAAATAATAAAAACTATTTTTCGGACTTTAAAATAATTTTTCATAATTTATTATGTATTCTTAATAATTAAAAACCATTTTATCAATTTTAAATAATTTACAAAAATTAGAAATTCAAAATTAATAAATTGTCATTAAAGTATTCTATAGCGGCGTAATTGTCGCTATAGGTGTTCTTGAGGTCGTTTTGAGTCGCCTTAAACTTCAAGTCGATTAGCCTATTGGGTGGTTTCGAATCGTGATTAAAATAGTGTTCGTGTTGATTTCTGGGATGCTAATGATACCTAGAATGTAGTATAAGTGTAATACTACAATTATAATCAAGTGTCATGACCATTCTACAATAGATCAGAGAGATCCAAGCTCTCCAAATTGACGTCAGACCTGTTCTTCAATTTTTGGGTTTTCCAGAATTGAAGAACAGTCGAGGTACCAATTTTGGTTCCTTATAACTTTCGTTCTGGGTTTGCTTTGTGTAATATAATGGTTGAATCTTGTAGTAGAGATGTCAGACTTCATTTCTATAACAACAGATCATCATAACAACATCACACATGACAGATTTGGGCCGGTCAAACTAGTGGTCTGAAACTGTTCTTGAGGAAATCTGGGTTTCCTAGATTTCTTCATAAGGCAGTCGGTCAACGCTCGTTTGACCTTAATTATCTTTGATTCTACTATTATTCTGGGTGATCTAATAGCATACATGTGTAGTCCTTATACCTGTTTACAACAGTAAAACAACAATATAGCCAAAACTAATAAACTCAGTAAGATCATGGCCAAACAAAAGACAACACGCTGAGTTCTGGGTTGCCCAGAAGCATACTCCCGTGATCGGTCAACGTTGTTTGACCGATCATAACATGCAATCTAGACACGATCCACCCCTGATTCCACTTGCAGAACAAAGACCACATGGCATACTACAAGTTATAACTCTTAAAACATACAAACAATAAACAGGAAATGATCCGTGAGCCCTGACATTTGGCTGTCAGGCCATGTTCTAGGGTTCATAGTCAGTTTCAAAAAAACACGATTTCGTGCAACTAGATGTTATGGATCTGGGATTTCGTGCAACCCAGATCACTAAAAGACACCTTAATACCTAACTTTAAACAATCAATTACAACATCAAACATCAAATCATAAAATTTTAAGATTTAGGGATTTTTACCACTTTGAGCTTTGATCTTGGATTCTGACTTCATGATCTATTCTTGGTGAGTTAAGATATGGTCATGGCTCATCTTATCACTCTCTTTCTCTCCCCATTCCCGAATTTTAGAGAGAGAAGGTCTCAGGAGAAAAAGAAATTTAAAGTGGCCCTTTTTCTCTCTTAATCTTTATATTATTCATGATACAATGTATATTGTCTAGCAAATTGGCTGAGATCTTATGAGCTATATGTCAAAAGCTAGACCTAGAGTTGGTGAACAACCAATACTAGGGTTAGATCTACAAGTTACACTAAATAATGCACAAAAGGGCATATATGTCATTTCCTTACCATTTTATTTCTAGATTTGTCATTTGTTGCAAACCCTTAGGGTTTAGGGTTTGAGCTATTTAGGATTTAGGGTTTGAACCCTTAGGGTTTAGGGTTTGAACCCTTAGGTTTTAGAAATAATTTCTAGAACTTCCAAATTAGGTTTTCAAAAATAGAAAATTAATATTTCTAAATTATAATTAGAATTTTCTAATTATATTAAAATTTCTTAATCATAATTTAAATATTTCAAATTAGTATTAATAATTCTTAAGTAAAATTGCTAATTAAGCAATTAGGGTCAAAATGGTCATTAGGGTTTATAACCCAGAAATTAAGGTTTCTAATAGAAAAATAATTTTCTAATTTAGAAATTAGATTTCGTAATTAGATTAGGGTTTTCTAATTTCTAATAACTTGAAAATTAGGATTAATATTTCCTAATTAACATTAAAACTATTTAACTAACAATAAGGTTTTCCCTAATTATAAATTAGGGTTCATAAACCAGAAATTAGGGTTTCAAATTTTAAAATTAATTAGGGGTTTCTAACCAATTTGTTAAGATTAACCCTAATTAATCTTATAATTATTTACACTTATGCCATTAAGTTTTCAATTTAGGGTTTCATACACCGAATTAGTGTTTCGGATTCCCGGAACTGAAGTTAGGATTTCCAGAACCGATTTGTAGGGTTTCTTGTTAATCGCTAGGGTTTTCTAACTGAACATTGACGTTCTTAATATAATACTAGGGTTTGACACTGATAAAATTATCTGGTCAACCCTTGACCCTTAACCACATACTGTACACATATACACAGAACATATTCACGTATTCCCTTAATCCTGAATAATTCTCCTAAATCATTCACAGAATTTTGAAATCCTCAAAATTCTATCTTAAAAATATCAAACACATACACTAATTTTCTGTCTAGGTTCTAATATTGAACCCTAAATAAATTAATAAAAATTTTAAAAATATTCAAAATTCTCGTGTTGTGACATTCACCCCTTCTTCTAAAAATTTTGTCCCCGAAATTTACCTTACACCTTACACCATACTGCTTACACCAATATTCACACACATTATCACATGCTACCCAATACACCACTCACAAGAGTAAAAATTTTCAAATTTTGCTGAGGAGTCATATAGACTATTTGTCTGTCATTTTCGCAAAGGTTATATGGAAATTCATCCGCAAACCAGCATAACTTACGAACATAAAGGGTAATTAGCCTGATATGCCCTGTACTGATCAAGTACTGCTGGTCGGAACAATTTGTTCCTCTTATCCGCCTTAGGCGCACAAAATTTCTTACCTCAGTCTTATTGGATTCCGCACCAAAATAATTTGGTTTGGGAAATTTCTTTCAATGAACACTTAGAGTTTTCATAACATTAGTCTAGCTGAATCGAATAACATAGACTCATATCAATAATTCAATTCAATCGAATTATTTAGGTATAGCCAAACCCCGTTGGCAAATTAAATTTTTTTTTTGAAATTATTTTCGAGAATGACGTCATGATGTCGTACTGTATTAAAAGTCCGTTTGAGGATGCCGTCATTGTATGACTTTGTCATAACACATCATACAATAGTGGAACAATGATTTTTAGATCGAATTCACACTAAGTATTCCTGTATTTACAACTCCATCAACTTTTTATCATCTCTGCACCAGGTTACATGGTATATGAGTGATAAATAAAATATATTTTGATATTTCAAATCATTTGCGTCTAGCCAAAATGAGTAGCATAGACTATACTTTAAACCGTTTCAACAATGATTACGAGTCTACATTTTTTTTTCAAAAGCACATAGTGCGTATGTAACACCCCAGTCCCACCTCGAAAGATAGGGGAAAAATTTGTCTGCATATAATGAAATAAGTTACTACCAATAATACCTTCATGTCATGGCCTTTTGGGAGCCTGTGGTGGGCTAAGATGACCCAAGAAGATACTACTGGACTAGTAGTTTGAGGCCTTATTTTGAAGGATTTGATTCGATTCGAACTTGGGATTTGACCCGGGTTGTTTCATATGGTATCGTAGTCGACTCTCGGCTGCTCTGGTCGGGTCATCCGATCAGTCTTGGGAGGTGGGGACACGAAGGTGGTGGTATTATCCCACAATGGAGAGATGGAGGTCCGGAGGTGGGGACACGAAGCCAGCCGATATTATCCCACAATGGCTAGAGAGGCAAAGATCTTGGGCCATGTGTGTGATCGGTTCTGACGGGGACGTCAGAAATTTAACTGGGGGAGTTTGTAACACCCCAGTCCCACATCGAAAGATAGGGGAAAAATTTGGTTGCATATAAGGAAATAAGTTACTACCAATAATACCTTCAAGTCATGACCTTTTGGGAACCTGTGGTGGGCTAAGATGACCCAAGAAGATACTACTGGACTAGTAGTTTGAGGCCTTATTTTGATGGATTTGATTCGATTCGGACTTGGGATTTGGCCGAGGTTTTTTCAGCGTATTTAACTTGATGTCAAAATTTCAAAGTCTAGCATAGCTAGGAGTTTTGGAAAACTTATGTCTCCACCAATGATCATTTGCTTAACAATCTATCTGTCCCTATTATCCTCAATTCTCCATTCACACTCAACTATGCCCAGTTGGTAAAACCACACTTATGAGTCCATAAATTGCCACAATTATATGAGTTTAAGAACTTTCCTAGACAGACCTTTGGCGTCCATTCGCTGAGGGGTTCATAAACATTTCATATAACTATGAATCAAGAATGTCACATAAGTATGAGTTTTAAGAACTCGTACTTAACCTTATATTCTCTACCTATAACCTATCTATCTGTTATACCAATGAGAAAGGAATCACCCTCTTAACATGCATATAGCAAATAGCGCGACACAAATATTTCAATGATTATCATGGCCAGAAACTAAGTAGTTTTTACACCAAGTACAATTCTCCACCCACACAAGGAATCATACAACTCAGCTGCCGACATGAATTGTGACGCCCCTCCTAGTTCTTATCTCACATCTTAGCCAGGGATCATATCCCTAAGCTTTGATACCAACTGTGACGCCCCAAAATTAGGTATACATCACCCATCTTGGGTCGCCAGATACATGGTACGTAATTCAAATACAACTTACTAATACAACCGTATGTACAATACGACAAAACATAAATCGTGACTTTGAATACAATTATTGTCTACTAGAGATTATACAAACTCAAAAGGAGTCCTCATTACAATTATTATCACACTATTTCACAAAATAGTGAGGACTACTAATGCTATGCTCTGGACCATCACTCCGTTCCCCGACTCGTCTCAGCTATATTCTTATTTCCTCAAGAGAACAGTGAAAGAAAGGGTGAGCTCAACTAGCCCAGTAAGAAATATTATGACTAAGATAATGCAGAATAATTTATCGTTAGCCTTCAACAATGTTAAACTGATAAAATATAATAAATATCAAGTTTAACTGCAGCGGAACAAGCAATCCATTAAAAGAGTCAAGTAGAGAATAAAATCTACTATCTTTTATGATTTAAAAGGTTTTTCATCACTTTTATCGCTGAGACTCAGCTTAATAAATAATCCACATCATTAAATCATCCCTGCACTACAGGCTAAGGATATTCTTTAGTATCACGACCATGAATTATCCATGCACTACGGGCAAAATATAATAGTGTTTTTATCAACGGTCCTTGCCATAAAACAATTCATCTTTGCTCCCTTGGCCGAAGAGAATCCATAGCCATAATCATACCAAAAACTGTCCATCAATGCACTACGGGCCAATGAGGACTTTTAATTTTCACATCATTTGTAACATTACTACCATGATTATACCGAATAATCCTCGGTCATAATCATACCAAGTCCATCTATGCACTACAAAACACGATGACTTTCAACATAACATAAATATGAGGATGATGACAATGATATAAGAATTCAATTAAACAAGTTCAAGAATTAATTTGTCCAGGAACCAATAACGTCCAAATTGTCAACATGATACTGCTTTGTAGAGTAAAATTCAAGAATGCTCGTAAGAATATTTTCACGAAAAAGATATTGGATGAAGCGCAAATATCAAGGATATTCCACTAATTTCATGGAGTATAGAAGTCAAAATTTTAATCAACTTGAGTATAATATCGAATGGAATAACAAAAGATATCACCATGCATGCGGTAGATTTGATAGACGCTATTTCAATGAATAATAATAATAACGGAACTGTGTCGTGAAATTCACACCAACAAGATGTTCCAACAAAATAATAAATGCGGAATAATAAATGATGGAACCAGTCCTAGGTATATAACGATGCATGTGATATTCCGAAGCGTAATAATAAAGACTTTTAATAATAAAATGGAACCAGTCCCACAGATAACACGCATGCAGATATTTCGACATAATAATAAAGATGTAATAATAGAAGAATGTCACCAAGTATAGGGTAGCCCAGCGTACATACAAGTTATTCCAACGTAACAATAAAGAAATGGAATAATGTAAGTTCTCTTCTTGAATACAAAAGAATAATATCTCTTCCGTAAAAATAATACTTGATATAAGAGTAGTGAAGTAGCGAGAAAACTTTTATTCTATCTCTCTATAGCTTTCTCTGTAGAGTTCAAAGAATTTGTAAGAAAATAATGAAGGAATGAACTTCTATTTATAGAAAAATGGAATGCATAAGAACTAATCCATGAACGGTCCAAATTGATTTACTTTTAATCGACGGTCCCATATTTAAAGAAAAAAATCTTTTAAATAAAATATAATATATTCTATTTATATAAAAAGATTTTTATTATACAAACACTATCTGCAAGTAACTATGCAAAACACTATGCATAATAAAATATAATATATTCTATTTATAGAATAACTTTAATAAAGTATTCTATTTTATATAAAAAGATTTTACTATGCAAAACACTATGCATAATAGAATATAATATATTCTATTTATAGAATAACTTTAATAAAGTATTCTGTTTTATATAAAAAGATGTTTCTATTTTATTACGTGAATAAAACAAAACTTCTAAATCAACAATAATTGAATCAAATAATGTGAGATACTATGCAGCAACTATTGTAGCAATAATTGAACAAAACTGAGTGACTTTTCACATAAATATCAATAATCAATACAGTGTAGTACTATTACGCAACAACGCCAGATCGTACTTTTTACTACCGAGTAGTAGTTCAACAAAGATCAACGGAAAACTTCCGCCGTTATTTTCAATAGAATATTTTTGTCATTTTCTCAATCCGACAATAATTACGCTGGGGTCCATTAATGATTGTGTCGTCGCATCTAATATTTCCCTGCTTAAAACGAATATTCCCCACCAATCGAATATAATATGACAACTCTTGCATAGTTTGCAAAATTTATAAATATTACCCACAACTATAACATTATCTCAAATTCACACCATAATATAAAAAAAAATTATTTCGAGAAAATTAATTCTTTATTCATAAAATCTGGGGTTTCACAATCTCCCTCCTTATGGAATTTTTCCTCTCGAATTTACGTGACGCACTGGTATGCCAATGTGAGAGGATACCTTGACTTCATTTCGATTCTAACTCTTGAGGTATAACCCTTGAGTGTTGGATACGATTCTTCTTATCCAAGATTTTAACACGAGATCTCATACGTTAAATCATCCGCTATCTCGTCCGATTCTAAATTAATAATGTAGTTCGGGTCATCCACATATTTACGTAACATTGATACGTTAAAAACGTTATGAGCACGCGACATACTTGGCGGTAAAAATAGTCTATAAGCCACAGTTCCTACTCAATCGAGGATTTCAAATGGGCCAATTAAATTGAGGGTTGAGATTTCCTCTCTTCAACAACTCTTGCTTCTAGAATAATTCCCTCTTGAACCTTCTTCTTCACATTCATCAGATTCGGGTATGTAGCTTGAGCGTCTTTAACTTTATCGATTAAAGTCGATTTTACTCGTATATTCGTTATCTTCACGTGGGTCCCTAGAGTCTTTAACTCTATCTTCATCATTTGCAAGTTATACGAAATGAGTCTTTGTGTTAACAACATCGCACTTGTAAACGCATACGATTTTCTACTCAACACGTCACCTCTCAAGGTTCGCTTCTTCCACGATAATATTGAATAAGACGATCGTAATCTTCAACAGCTCGAGTCAACGTCTTTGGCGCATGTTACGTTTGTTTTAGTTGAAGAAATATTTTGAGGGTTTAAGAAATGGGTTTTGTGCTGGTGTCAATACAAAATTCAATTTCACGCTCGTGGTAGGCTAAGAAGTCTTCAGGAATACGTCAAGAGATTTATTAATGATAGAAATATCATTCAAAACTGTTACTCTCATCCAAGACTTGGATAGTATGTCACATTGATACCAACTGTGACTTCTATCCCTTAACCTAGATAGCACCTCACAATGATACCTATCAACTTGTCATCGTCATTCATGACGTCGCCTACAGAAAGTCTGGCTTCGGTGCATTCCACACAAGGAAGTCATCAACAAAAGGATCGGGGCTCTTTACTTATGGCTTGATATGACAATGATTGAATTTAGTGGTTTGGTTGCTTGAATTCACATAATAGGTTAGTTAGGAATATGAAAGCTAACAACCTTACGAAAAACATGATGAGTAGTTAACCAATCGTTTAAAAAACCACATCAAAGGCAAGTATTTTCAAAGAGATAAGATCGACAAGTAACGTGAAAGTGTCGATTTGAATCAAACAAGATTTATAAACAGTGGAGGTAACGAAGGTTTCTCCCAATGGAGTTTCAATAGATAAATCAAAGTTTAACTTCTCCGGAGTTAAGTACAAACATTGAACACAACTAGGTGAAATAAAAGAGTGAGTAGAACCGGTATCTAACACGGTATAGACTTCGTAAGAGCTTATGATTAACTTACCCGTGATAATTTTATTCAGGTTCCTCGTCACGAGAAAAAAAAACGCTCTCTCTTAAACTACCGGCTTTGGCTTGTCTGGGACATCCTTTGGCATCACTATCCCGATTGGACTTGACTTCACCATACGACAAAATTGAGCTAGGTGACCTTCTCTTCTTCAATTAAAACACGCTTTGGATTGTTGCGTACAGTTTGGACGGATGTGTCCCTCTTGTCCGCATTTGAAACATACGACCGATGGGCGTTCTTCTTCCTTTGAAACGGGTGCTGGTGCCGACGTCTTCACGTCATTGTTGAACCTTCTCTTCTTAAAATGTCCATTCTTATTATCTTGGCCATGATTACCACCGAAATGGTTACCATTCTTGGCATGATAATATCCCCCACGATGGTTATCGTTGTTCTAATGACCATTGCCACTGGTATGATTATTATCGTGTTGTTGGTCTTTGCCTTTTGGTTGTGCTAACTCATTATCGCGCTCCAATAACTGAGCCCTATTCACAACATCTGAATATAAACAAAGTTTGTGAGAAATGAGGTATTGACGTATATCGGGTTTCAAACCTCACAAAAACATTTGCGTGATTCGCTCCTCCTTATCGACCAAATGGGATGCAAACCAGGATAACTCCGCAAACTTAGCCTCGTACTGCGACACGGTCATATTGTTTTGCTCTAGCTTGATGAATTCTACCTCCTTCATGTGACGAATACTTTCGTGAAAGTACTTGTCGTTGAATAATTCTTGAACTTCTCCCAAGACATCTTGAGTCGCGTCCAGTTGTAATGCTTTTACTGATTCCCACCAATGATCTCCTTCTTCATGCAACATAAAGGTGGCGAATGGAACCTTTTTCTCCTCTGAGCATTCCAAGACATCAAATATCTTGGTAATTTGCTTTATCCATGTCTCCGCCTTAAGTGGTTCTGACTTTCCCAAAAACTCCAGTGGTCCCAGCTCCTTGAATCGCTTAGCGGTGACCAACCGTGGGTTACCATTGTTCCCACCGCATTATGGACGTGAGAGCGCCTTACCTTGGTTGTTGCATGAATTGCTCCTTAAACTGCTTAGCGGTGACCGTCCGAGAGTTATCAGTATTTCTACCTGCATTTTGGACATGAGCTGCCTTCGTCTGTTGTTGCATGAATTGCATAAAGTCTCTGACCATCCCATCATTCACCATTTCATCGGTGTTATTGTTTTTATGAGGAGTATTGTCCTCCAGTTGCACATTATCCCGATTATTGATCATGGAGACTCAACGGTCTCCTCGTGGCTCCATTGATAATCTCAAAATTCTCGGATGCCATTTTCAAACACTGTCACAAAACAAGGGTTAATTAACATATCACATATTATCCCTATACTTTGACCGACCAATTAAATACCAAATAAACTTAGGTAGGTCATACTAGCAAAGGAATTCCCCGTCTCTCCCCTCCTAGTTCTTATCTCACATCTTAGCCAGGGATCATATCCCTAAGCTTTGATACCAACTGTGACGCCCCAAAATTAGGTATACATCACCCATCTTGGTTCGCCAGATACATGGTACAGAATTCAAATACAACTTACTAATACAACTGTCGTGTACATTAGGACAAAACATAAACTGTGAGTTTGAATACAATTATTGTCTACTAAAGATTATACAAACTCAAAAGGAGTCCTCATTACAATTATTATCACACTATTTCACAAAATAGTGAAGACTACTAATGCTATCCTCTGGACCATCACTCCGTTCCCCGACTCATCCCAGCTATATTCTCATTTCCTGAAGAGAACAGTGAAAGAAAGGGTGAGCTCAACTAGCCCAGTAAGAAATATCATGACTAAGATAATGCAGAATAATTTATCGTTAGCCTTCAACAATGTTAAACTGATAAAATATAATAAATATCAAGTTTAACTGCAGTGGAACAAGCAATCCATTAAAAGAGTCAAGTAGAGAATAAAATCTACTATCTTTTATGATTTAAAAAATTTTCATCACTTTTATCGCTGAGACTCAGCTCAATAAATAATCCACATCATTAAATCATCCCTGCACTACAGGCCAAGGATAATCGTGTTTTCATCAACGGTCCTGATCGTGCCATAAAACAATTCATCTTTGCCCCCTTGGCCGAAGAGAATCCATAGCCATAATCATACCAAAAACTGTCCATCAATGCACTACGGGCCAATGAGGACTTTTAATTTTCACATCATTTGTAACATTACGGTCATGATTATACCGAATAATCCCTGGTCATAATCATACCAAGTCCATCTATGCACTACAGGCCACAAATGACTTTCAACATAACATAAACATGAGGATGATGACTATGATATAAGAATTCAATTAAACAAGTTCAAGAATTAATTTGTCCAAGAACCAATAACGTCCAAATTGTCAACATGATACTGCTTTGTAGAGTAAAATTCAAGAATGCTCAGAAGAATATTTCCACGAAAAAATACTGGATGAAACGCAAATATCAAGGATATTCCACTAATTTCATGGAGTATAGAAGTTAAAATTTTAATCAACTGAGTATAATATCGAATGGAATAACAAAAGATATCACCATGCATGCATTGCCCATAGAGGCAGTGAATTAAAAGAAAATAATGAAGGAATGAACTTATTTTTATAAAAATGGAATGCATAAGAACTAATCCATGAACGGTCCCGATTGATTTACTTTAATCTGACGGTCCATATTTAAAGAAAAATCTTTTAAATAAAATATAATATATTCTATTTATATAAAAAGATTTTTATTATACAAACACTATGCAAGGCACTATGCAAATACTATGCATAATAAAATATAATATATTCTATTTATAGAATAACTTTAATAAAGTATTCATTTTATATAAAAAAAGATTTTACTATACAAAACACTATGCATAATAGAATATAATATATTCTATTTATAGAATAACTTTAATAAAGTATTCATTTTATATAAAAAGATGTTTCTATTTTATTACGTGAATAAAACAAAACTTCTAAATCAACAATAATTGAATCAAATAATGTGAGATACTATGCAAAGAACTATTGTAGCAATAATTGAACAAAACTGAGTGACTTCTCACATAAATATTAATAATTAATATCGTGTGCTACTATGCAACAACGCCAGACATTCTTTATTTTTACTACCGAGTAGTTCAACAAAGATCAACTGTAAAACTTCCGCCGTTATTTTCAATAAAATATTTTTGTCGCTTTCTCAATCCGACAATAATTCCGCTAGGGTGCACTAATGATTGTGCTTCCGCATTTAATATTTCCTGTTTTAAAACGAATATTCCCCGACCAATCGAATATAATATGACAACTTGCATAGTTTGCAAAATTTATAAATATTACCCACAACTATAACATTATCTCAAATTCACACCATAATATAAAAAAAATTATTTCGAGAAAATTAATTCTTTATTCATAAAATCTGGGGTTTCACATTAATCCTCAATTGAATCCCCACCTAACACTAACTCCCTTCTCAATACGAATTTCATTCAACTCGTATTCATAATCCTTTCCTGAATCTGTACCAATTCACACAGCAATCTTGCTGTAAACTTTCCAATCATTAGATTGATTCTTCTCCCTGCTATCACTTTATCAGATCACGGAGTGATCTCATAGTATATATTACGATTCATTTCTATGCCTTGATCGTTTTGTTTTACGATCTCCTATTACTGTACTTTTAGTCTTTTAGACTCGATCTATTCATCACTCATCGTTCAACTTTATTATCGAGTTAGGGAACTCAGATCTTATAACTTCATGAGATTCGCTCTTTGAATCTTACCGACCAACTAACTCTATTGGAGTTGGTACTTATCCTAATCACTGCGATTATTAGTCTCAGGTATTCCTACCTAAGGTTCATAACCTACAGCTTTAATACCAATTGTAACGTCTTTGAACTTTAAGTTATTTTTAATGACTTTTAATATTTTGTGATAAATTTCATTAATAAATTAATATTAATGATAATTAAGTTATTTAATTAATGAATTAAATAAATAAATTAAAATGATTTTATTATTTTAAAAATCATTTTAAATGATAATAAGATATTTAAAAATATTTGAAGTTATAAAATATAACTTTCAATATTTCAAGGTAAAATTCATTAATTAATTATTATTAATGATATTAAAGTTATTTAATAATTATATTAAATAATTTAGTTTAAAAATGATTTCAATATTATAAAAATCATTTTAAATGAAAAAAAAAAGTGTTTAAAGATATTTTAAGTTATAAAATATAACTTTTAATATTTAAAGGATAATTTCATTAATAACTTAATATTAATGATATTAATTTAATATTAAAGATATTAAATTTATTTAATAATTATATTAAATAAATAGTTTTAAAATAGTTTTATTAATTTTAAAAATCATTTTAAAAGGATATAAATGAATTAAAAATATTTTAAGTTATACTTCATGACTTTTAATATTTTGATAAATAAAACATTAATACTTTAATATTAATGATAATTATTTAAAAATGATTTTTAATGTTTTAAAAATCATTTAAGGGTAATATAAATACTTTAAAAAATATTCTAAGTTATTATAAATAACTTTAATATTTTTATAATAGTTTCATTAATAGTTTAATATTAATTAAATATTAATAGAATTATTTAATATTTAAATCATTTAATAATGATTCCGATGCTTGAAAATTTATGATAAATTATAATAAATGTTTTAAAATTATAATGACTGATACTAAATTACAGGACAGAGTCTTAGACTCGATAATTACCCGATAAAGCCGTCGGTACACCGACATGTTTCAGAAATTGATCTGGACTTAAATAATTTGATTAGATAAATGTTTATTTATGATTCAATGGTTATTAAACATAAGTGATAATGTGATTAGGTTATGTGCTGACTGCAATAAGCAGTATTATGTGTTGAGATATGTTATTCTAATCAGTAAAATGATCTTATTACTGATAGGTTTTTATGTGACGCCCCCAAATTTGGGTTACCTGACCCCCGAGTTTGGTGTTCACGATCCACAATATAATACCATTTAACTACCCATTCATATATAAATAGGAATACATAAGTCATTAACATAAGTTGTTAATACATAAGTCCTAGGTCCACTAACATTAACATTACAGCAAAATACCCCTTAGATATACAAAATGGGTTTATAATACAATACATCATAATAATATTATTCATCATAACTAATTTATAACTATGCCTTTTCCCTTGTTCTTCTTCGCAGCACCTTCTACAACTTCGTCCCTAGCTAAAAAGTTTTATTTATAGCAAGGGTGAGCAACAAGTTTGCCCCGCAAGTTAAGACATACAATAAAGGTATAGAAATCAATATCAATTGTTCTAACATTCTCCGCAAAAATAATCTGATAATGAAAGAGTACAATGCTTTCAAGGTTTTCTACAATATTCAATGAATAATCAAGAATTAATTCTACGAAATAGCAAAGTGGAATATTTTCCAAATTTATGCTGAGTGATCCATTGGATCTAGAACTTCTACTTTCTCGGGTATCTATCAAAGATTTACTTTGATACATACGCAGGAGTATCAGATAACCATAACTATTAAATCATACCCCTCTGCAAGTACTTAGAGTCGGCCAACTCCTTGTACCCTATATTATGCATAATACTTAGGTCGCGCGCAATGGTCGAGTATACGATTTAAAAATTTTGTTCCCTTTACATAAAAGGTTGTTCTTCTCAGTCTCAGAATCAAGATGTTGATTTAACAACGAAATACTGTGATTTCAAATTCTATTTACTTATCGATCTAGCTGAAATAATTGGCATCGATCTATCAAGAACAATTGAATTCTCTTCTCGAATTTATCAAATTCTAACAAATGTTCGTCTAGCCAGAATAATTAGCTAAGACATTTCTCAACATAATTTGACAATAAATGAATTATCTCATCTCATCAATTCTATCTTATACGAATATGAATTTCCAACGACAGTTATTCTATAAATGTATATTCTCCGAATTAGTAATTCAATTTGAATTATTAATCATGCACTAACGGTGAATAATCAACAATAAATTCCCTGGATATGGTATAATTAGCAATAATTAACCATTATAATAATTGAATGAATATAACTCAAGGTTGAGTTAGGAAACTTGCCTTCCACGTCGATTACAGCTACACAATATAATTAACTGCGTTCGTAAGACCTATATTCAACAATGCTCTGTCCTCACAATTAGCATAATCATTTATAACACGTAACAATCGTATTTTACAAATCAACCTCTCCTAGACACATTACCACATAGCCACATTAGTGTTTATAACCTATATAAATACTTAACAAGTCTAACTAGTTCGGTCTGGTTGGATTTCGGTCCATTCTCGGTGTTCTGTTCACTTTATCCGACAATTAACACATTGATTGTCAATTAAACTTGGTCTCTAAGCTTCAATATTATTTTAGATAAGTCAAATATTATTTATAATATTTTTCTAAGCTTTAATAATTTATAAACAATTATTATAATTTATAATAATTTTTCAAACACTTCAATCATTTTTAAATGATTTGATTATCAAATAATCTTATTATCATTAATATTTCATAATATAAAAATATTAATTTTATACTTGTCAAAATATTAAAGTTATTATTAATAACTTAAAATATTTTTAAATCATCAATATTCTACTTAAATAATTTTTAAATTAATTAAAATCATTTTTAAATCATCACCATTAATATTTAAATATTAATGAAATTATTATCAAAATATTTAAAGTAATTAATTATCACTTATAATATTTTTAATCCATTTTTCTCATTTTAAATGATTTTTAAATCAATAAAATTATTTTAATTTATTTATTTAATATAATAACTAAATAAATCTAATATCATTAATATTAGTTTATTAATGAGAATTCTCCAAAAATATTAAAATTATATATTATAATTCCAAATATTTTCTAACACTTTATTCTTATTTAAAATGATTTTTAAATCAATAAAATCATTTTATCTTATTTATTTAATTTATTAATTAAATAAATCTAATATCATTAATATTAATTTATTAATAAAAATTCTCCAAAAATATTAAAAGTCACATTTTATAACTCAAAATATTTTTAAATACATTATTCTTATTTAAAATCATTTTTCATAATATTAAATCATTTTTCTCTAATTTACTTAATATACTAATTAAATAAATTAAATATCATTTTTATTCAAATAATTATAATTATTAAAGAAAAATGTCCCAAATAATTAAAAGTTATTTTTCAGAATTTAAAATGATTTTTAAAACCATTTTTATGAATTTTTATAATTTATTTCTATTTTTAAATAATTTTCGGAATATTCAGAAATTAGAAAATAAATAAACCGTCGCTAAATCCCTTTAGCGACACAAAGCGTCGTTGTTGGTGTTCTTGAGCTCAAGAACACTGACTGCTTCGTGTTTAAGGGTCATCGTTTGACCGGCTTTAAATCACTAATTTAAACCGTTTCTGGGCTATCTTGAAATCTGATTGTGTAGTAAGAACGTAGTACCACAATCTCTAGTCATCATTTAGATCATAACACAAACCAACACGAAGATCGGACCTCTCAAAGTAGCTGTCAGATAGCTCCTGGGTTTTCTGGGTAACCCAGAAACCCAGCAGCGTCGAGGGTCCATTTTGGGACTCGATTAACTTAGTGTTCTGGTCATCTATTGATTGTTATTATGGTTTACATATGTAGTACACATGTTGTAGAACATAACTATAACAAGATATCAACCAAAAGACATTAACCTCGTCAGATCCAGCTCGGTCAAAGGCTGTCAGAAGCTTAGTTCATCTGTTTCTGGGTTTTTCCCAGAAACGTTTTTCGTGAACAACATGCCTACTTTGACCATTACTTACACTCGATCTACACTCTGTTTGTGGACATTAAAACCATGGATCTCAAATCCATACAACCGGCTACAAGTTTGATACAACAACAACATCAAAAACAAACACGACAGACAGATCAAGAAGCTTAAAGATATTGTCAGACATTGTTCTAACCTTTCTGGGTTGCCCAGATTTGGCCCAGTCAAGTCCGGTCAACGGGTTTTGACCGTTAATAACACACGATCTAGAGATCCAATGACATTGATTCCACTTGTAGATTAAAGACCACCTGACAAGCTACCAATAACAACTTTAAAACAACAAAGATCATAAACGAGAAAGGATCCGTGGCGACTGACATTAATTGTCAGACCACTAAGAATGCTCAAGAACAGATTTTTGAAAAACTCATTTTTAAGAAATTTGATGCTATGGATCCATCATGGATCAACATAGATCAACTAAAAACAACTTCTAGCATGAATCGAAACACATAAACACAAATATTTCTTAAGCATACAAGATCAAAAATTAAAATAGGTTTATACCTTCTATCTTTAAATTATTGATCTTGATCTTCTAAAATGAATTTGGTTGTTCAAGGGGCTGATTATATGACTAAGACACTAGTATAATTCGTATATGTAGAGAGAGAGAGAGAGTTGTGGGAGTGTTTTATAAGAAATGACCAAATACATGCATTTTCTCTCTCTTTAATCTCATATATAATGCTTGTATTGCTGCAAAATCTGCTAAATTCGGCTGAGTTATTTTGGGTCACCAAAGTCAACTTAGTTGGTAAACCACTAAAGTTACTAGCAATAATACAAGTTATCTAAATAAAAATCCAAAAAGGGCATTTTGGTCATTTGTATTTTATATTTAATGGTATTCTTGTCAATTAGCCAAACCCTTAGGGTTTAGGGTTTGGGTTAGGGTTTAGGGTTTAGCAATTTAATTTTCTAAAAATTTCCAATTTCCAATTTATGTTCTAAAAATCAAAAATTAATATTTCTAAATTATAATTAGGTTTGTAAAATAGAAATTAAAATAACTAAAATATAATTAGGGTTTTCTAATCATATTTTAAGTTTAATAAACGCCTTATACTTTCCAATTAGAATTAGGGTTTCCTAATTTAGGGTTTAGAATTCCCGAATATGAAATTAGGGTTTCCTGGCTTTCGATTAGGGTTTCTAATCCTAAGATTAGGGTTTCTATTCTCTTATTTGGGTTTATACTTTTAAACCTTATCCTGATCAATCATTGATCAATAAATCTCTTCGGTACAAACACATACTCATTAAAATAATTATTTTAATTATATTTTCTATCGAATCCTTATCCAGAAATTAGGGTTAGGGTTTCTAAAGCTGTTAAGCACAACTCTACTCTATTTTCTCAGTCAATACACAGATTGACTAACTCTCGAGACTCGTATCACAGATACATAGTAAAATATTAACAGTCAATGTCGATATTAAATAAAATAAAAAAAAATTATTCGTGAAATTTGGATTATTTGAAATCTCGGGTTATCACAGTTTATATAAAAGATAAAACTAAGTTGCGAATTGTAAGCAGCGCATCAGGCAAATATCTTACCTTTGCATTTTCTTTATGCAATGGACATGAAGTAAGAATGTTTCAATTATATTATTCTTTGAGCAGTTATTAACCCTATATTATATACGCCATTGATTATCAACATGTTAGTATATGGTAATTCAGATATATATTATGTTCGTTAATTTCTATAAATGGTTATACAACTGTCCCCATTTGGATAATCATTGTATTTAATCACATGTTGATACACCTTGTTAATTATCCGTATATATATATATATATATATATATATATATATATATATATATATATGTTGAATTATAGATTATTGGTGAACAAGAAAAAACCTTACTATTATCCAACTGAATTGCTTTGGTTTGGAACCCAGACAAGTATGAACATCCCGATCAAGGGAAAACTTTTATGCGCCCAAGGCGGACTGAGTGAGCGATACCCTCGTTCTTGCATGTAGCGTTGATCAATACAGGGTACAACGGGTTGATCACCCCCGTGCCCGTAAGTTATGACGGTTTATAGATGAAGTTCTGTTTAACCTATTCAAAAATTGAAAACAATGTTCATAGTATGTCACCTTAACCCTATTTATAGTCATTACGTAGTTTCAAAAATTTGAAAGAGGGTTGTTATGTTATTATTATCAGTTCAGATTACTTCACAACTATTGACTTGTTGTAGAAGGGTAGTATAAAGAAAACATTTAAATTCTTTCAGCTTATATATATATAATTGCTATTACTTGTTGGGCACTCTGTTAATTCCCAGAGGGCACAATAGATCTAGAAGGGGGGGGGGGGTTGAATAGATCCTTTTTATTTCAAATACTTTTTCTGGTTTATATTTTATTGTTCATAATCAACATATGACAAACATGAGAATCTTTTCAAGCACATCGGAATAAGTAAAAGATCCCCTTCATTGATATATTCATAATAATACATACATTGTTTGTAGAGTAAGTTTAGTTGTAAGCAGTTAAAACATATATAGCAGTTATAGCAGTTATAGTACATAATGTAAATGACATAATGTAAAAGACACAAGGGGTTTTAAGTGATTCAGAGACTCAAGCTCCTAATCCACTCTTCTGCTTTCAACTAGCAGGATTTCCACTAAGGAAGGGAAGCACCCTAAACCACTAAGATTCCTTCAAGGTCAATAGCCTTGGAACTTTAGTTCACTAAGAACTCTTCAAGGCCAGCAGCCTTGGGACTCCTCTAGTTCCCTAGGAACTCTTAAAGCCCAGCAGGCTTGGAACATCGTTTAGTCCCTCCGGACAAGGACCCTTCTGGCCCTGCTTTGTTTAGTCCCTTCGGATAAGGACCCTTCTGGCCCTGCTTCATTTAGTCCCTCTAGACAAGGACCCCACAGGCCCTGGCTTTGTTGAGTTGTTTGTTTGTCGTTGTTGGAGTTTGTCTTTGAGTGCTAAGATGTCTTCATGCTCAAACATCTTTTATACTTAGCAGCTTGGCTTGATCATCCTTGAAGTGCAGCTGAGTGTTGCATGATGCTCAGCTTCTATGGTTACTCAACCACTTCGGATGACCCCTTGTTGAACTGCCTTGAAGATCCTTCTCCTTGGTACTTAATGGCTGCACATGATAGGCTTCTAAGATGACGGTAAGCTCTTCTGTTAGGTACTTAGAAGCTTTCTCATCCTTGACACCAAGATGGCATTTGTGATCTTCCTTCTTGCTACTTGATGCCTTCTCATGATGGACTTGCTAAGATGACTGTAGGCTCTTCTCTGTTATACTTAGAGTCTTCCCATGATGGGCATCAAGATGACAGAATGCTCTTCTTTCTCTCGGCAGTTCTGAACACTCTTCATGTAGTAGAACTCTCACTTCTACATATTAGAACTCACACTTCTACTTCTTTCTTTATCTGACTTCTGAGTGTTCTTGGTGGATCGTAAAGTGAGCCTTCGACTCACTGTTTCACATGGTTTAGATCACCCAACTTCTCTCCAACTCTCAAGAACTCCAAAGAACCTTTGATCTTTGAAGCTCTTCCTTATTTATACTCCTTCCCAATCCTTCCGTTGGAAAGTAGTCATTGAAGGCTATTCAAATATCTTCACAGATCTCAAGTTGCTTGATGTAGACTGCTTGATGTGACTTGTCATACTTTTTTCCGACGTCTGCAGCTTCATCGCTTCACCTACCCCCGCCGGATATATCACTTTAATGTCTTGGGTAGGTTGAAGACTTTATTACCTATTTCTGATTTCTCGATCAGAGGTTGTCCTATTGAATCGATGCTCTCAAAAGGCACTTGTCCAAATATTACCCTTCAGATTGAACCTTTGCCAATGCTTGATCTTGATTATTCGGACTCTACGATTCTCGATGCACGCCTTCAAGGACTTGATCGTAGTGTCTTGTTGAGTGTTGCTCATCGATCGTTGAGTTAACACTACGATCTTGAAGAGTGTTGATTGGATCTTCAATGTAGAACACCTTCCTCAGTATTGTGCAAAGGCTTCAATACTTCGCTTGCTTTACTGTTCTCGAGACCGATGGCCTAATTCCTTACTCGTCCCCTTCGAATATCAAGACACTTGATTTGTGGCGCGTCCAAATTTTGCTTTCTCCTTGTGATCTCCCGTTCACTTATCATTAATGAACTGACCCTGCACTTAATCACTTTAGCCTTTCTCTTTAGAGGCTGACCAGTATCTCAGTTCACCCTCCATCAGTTCCTTCTTTGTTTAGCAAACACTACGATCTTGGTTGCCTCCAAGATAGTTGTCTTCTATTCACTTGATAGCTATTGCATTAGCTGACTTTCCTTAGTCAGATTCTGAAGTCTTCTTTAGATCTCTTTGTGGAAGACTTCATTACGAATGGCCTTACAACTCAATCTTGATGCTGAATGGGTTGGTGCTTAGATCTTCTGTTAGCCTGCATGCCATTCGTTGAGCGCTCTCTGGTTTCCTTGGATGTAGCTTGTAGCTTGAACCAGAGTCTTCGTTCCTTTGGATATTCTAGGAGTGCTCATTTGTTGAGAACCGTATATGTTCTACGATTCATCCTTAGCATTGTGAGCACTTCTTCTTAGATTGTAGTTCTGTACTCTACGATTCAGCTTCGGCTTGTGCAGACACTATGATCCCGAGATCAGATCTTGACACTACGATTTCTGCCTTGTGCTTGTTGTCTTCATCTGATCTTGCTTGACTACGATCTCTGCATGTAATGAATAGACTCTATGAACTCAGAGTGTGATCTACGATCCTTGACTTGGCTTTGGCATCAGTAGACTCTACGACTCTAAGTGTAGTCTACATTTCTGTCTTGGCTTCGGCAGATGGCCGGTCGGCTCGTAGGCAGGCTATCTCTACGATTCTGAACATGACTTCCTCAGCACACTACTCCCGAGGAAGCTCTACTCGATACACTACGATCCTTCTTTGTTCCCCCTGACAGTCTACGAACTCCGAGATCTACTATCTTGCTACTCCAATTCTGCCTCGATAGCTCTCGAGTTAACCTCGACTCACCAAGCGAGACTACGACTTACAGTGCGAAGGTTCGACGATCAGACTAGCCTATCTATTACATCATAAGATCAACCTAACAAGCTTGATCTTTCTATATTTATAGTCCTTGTACATCATTTTTTTTAAGGACTTTACAAAGATGTTTTACTTATGTAGGATCAACCTAACATATTTGATCAATTCATTCTAAGTCCTTGTACATATATTTCTATTATCTATCAAAGGACTTTATAGCTTTTCTTTATGCAAGTATACTTGCATATTCATTCATATATATCATAATCAAATCATATATTAAATAGGAATATCATTCACATGTTTATTCCTTACAATCTCCCCCTATTTGATTATGACAAAAATAATAAGTGCATATGCATGTTATGATTGAATCTTATATACAGTGAGTAGCTGTATTTCTAAACAGATAATCATGAATGTCATTTATGTTGATATGGAAATTTATATATTCAAAAATTCTACATCCTGGATCTAGAATATACCTAACAGTTTAGAGATGTAACTCCTTGGCTTGTTGATCAGCTACTCATCTGTTTCTTTTTCTTGCTCTTGTTCCCCCTGGGATGATGACCTTCTGTCTTTGCTTGGCTCCCCTTCATCATCTTTTTGATCATGCTCCCCCTCAGACTCTGCGATCATGGGATCATCATCTTTCGGCTCCCCCTCTGATGATGATACTCCTTCAGTAGCTAATATCTTCTTCTTTGACTGCTTCTCTCTTGTCCCTCTGTTCTTCTTCGAGTGCCTCTTGCTCCTCTTCTTTCTATGCCTCTTTTTCTCCCCCTTTTTGTCATCAATCATTTGAGAGAGCTTCTCCATGTTGGACATAAGCTGCTCTATCAAGTAGGAGGTGTTGGCAACTTCAAACTTGAGTTCCTGCTGGCCTAGCTCAAGTTGCACTGAGAATGACTGCTTCAGGTCGTCAATCTTGTCAGAGAGGGCTTGGATTTGTTCTTCATTTGCCTTCTGAACTTGTAGAGCTTCAGCCTTTTGATCTTGGATGGCCTTCTGATAGATGTTATCTCTTTCTTGGAGTTTGAGAGATACATCAGTCATGTAAGACCCCAACTTTTTAATGAATAAAATCAAATTTCCTTTATTTATTATTGTGAATAATAAGGTATTAATTTGATATAATACTTTGGTTATGGGTGAAATGTGCAAATTTTCAAAATAAGCAAGTGGTTATATAATATTCATTGTTGTCGGGGAATATTCGTTTGGTCGTGGAATATTCTTTCCGTTGGGGAATATTCGCATGCGATGACACATTTATTTGTGGGCCCCATAACGGATAACTGTCGGATGAAGAAAATGACAAAATTGAATAACGGCGTAGTTGTTATCGTTAACACTGTTGGAATACCTGGTGGTTAAAATACAGTAATATGCGTTGTTGCACAGTAGCACACGGTATTGCACAATATTGTTGAATTATTGATCCTTACGTAAGAAGGCACTACTCAATAATTATCACAGTAGTTACTGTTCAATATTTTATTTTATTGATTCAATAATTGCTACGTTGATATTTATATTATTGTTGTTTCAATAATTGTCACTGCACATCATCTCCATTATCAGATCAATAATTCATATTATTTGGAATATTATTATTAGATAGCATTATTTGCAATGTCTAGAAAGTTCTGTCAATGAGAGGTTTGGTCACCTAATTGCGCGCCAGTAAGAAGAAATCCTTATCGGAAAGCCCCCTCTTTCCCGGGAACTGCCTGATTGTCATTATTGTGATTCTGTAATATAATTTGTGAATAATTAATTATTGATTTATATGATAAGGAAATATTTATTTTATGTGGATATAAATGATGGATTTATTTATGTGGTTATAAATGAAGGAATTAATGTTGAGGTGTTTTATCGATTATTTTGTCCTGATTAGAGGTATTAAAAATCAAACCAAAGGTTTTGAGATATATTAAAGAATTATAATTTTTAATCCGAACGTTGGATCGTTGTGATTTTTGGATATGTTATACATATATAAGTTGAGTATATGTCCACAAATTTTGAACCGTTAAAAATGAACGTATGATTTGTTATAAATTTTAAGAGGTGACTGATTCGAAAATTAGGTTATAAATGATTTTGGTGGAAAATTCTAGAATTGGTGGGCCCCACTTTTGGTTGGTGAAAATGTGCTGAGATTTTTATTGAAATGTGGTGGGTGGAAATAGTAGCAGGTAAAGCCATCAGGTTGCAGGTTAAGTCTGCTTCGGCGTGCTAACATTTTCCTATAAATAGTGGGCTAAGTTAGAATTAAAAATCACACCAGAAACAAGTTTTCTCTCTTTCTCTCTCTAGATTATTGAGTGTATTTTGTTAGTATTTAGATACTTTATGAGTTTCTATTCATCAGTGCAAGTTTCCTTCAGCCTTATACCGATATTCCGATCAAAAGTACTAATATTTTGAGGTAAGGGGTGTTATATTCTTCTTAAAATGATATTTTCTTCAATATCATTATACCGAAATGTTGGTATGAACTTTTTATCAAATTTGAAACTTTTTGTGTCGGGGTTACTATTCAAGTATACAGCACTATTCACCAAAAAATGAAATTTTCTTCTTTTTGTCCAAGTTGTCTATTATGGTTACTATATTTGATTGTATCCATGTTTTGATCATTATTTTTGAATTCTGCTTCAGAATTGGTTATTTCAGAATATTATTAAACTTGGATAAACTGTAATACGAATCCTTAGTATTTGATCTTTTATCTCACTGGATTCGTTTTCTTTAAAATATTTTTTATCATCCTCAATCCTAAATGATGATACAAATGAATATCTTTGGCCTGTAGTGCAAAGATGAATGATTACCTAATGAATATCTTTGGCCCATAGTGCAAAGATGAACAGGTGTTGAGATGAACATGACCAACTGGTGATACAAATGAATATCTTTGGCCTGTAGTGTAAAGATGAATATTTGATTCAAGATGTATATTGATTGATGTTACGAGGATAAAATATTGATGATGGATTTTAAATCTTAGAAGATAGTAAAATTCTTTCTACTGATTTTTCTAATGGATTCTTGCTCCAATCGCAGTTGTTGGTCTAAAACTTGTTGTCTATTATATTTTATCATATTTTTCCCTGTTGAAGACTAACGATAATTTTTTGTATATTATCTTAGTCATAATATTCTTTACTGGGCTAGTTGAGCTCACCCTTTTCCTTTTTGTTCAATTTTTCTCAAGAGGTGAGAACATAGCAGGAACTAGTCGGGGTACGGAGTGATGGTTCTAGAAAGATGTTTTAGCAGTCCTCACTATTTCTGTAAAATAGTGTTTGAATAATTGTAATGAGGACTCCTTTTGAGTTTGTATACTGTATAGTATACAATATTTGTATTCAAACTTACAGTATAGGCGTTGTCGTATTCTGCACGACTATTATATTACTGAAGTTGTATTTGTTTTTGTACCATGTATTTGGCGACTCAGAATGGGTGATGTATACCTATTTTGGGGGCATCACAGTTGGTATCAGAGCTTAGGAATATGATCCTTAGCTGAGATGTGAGACAAGAACTAGGAGGGGAGAGACGGGGAATTCCTTCTCTAGTATGACCTACCTAAGTTTATTTGGAATTTAATTGGTCGGTCAGAATATAGGGATAATATGTTGCATGACAATTAACCCTTGTTTTATGGCAGTATTTAAGAATGGCAGCTGAGAACTATAATAATGGAGTGAATCAGACTGTGGAGACACCTTTGATCACCACCCAGGGTAACGTGCAACAGGAAGGCAATATTCCTCTTGTAAACAACGCTACCGAACAAATGATGAATGATGGGTTGTTTAGAAGCTTTTTGCAGTTTATGCAAAACCAGACGAGGGAGACTCGTGCACAAAATACGGGTGGAATTGCTAGCAATGCGTGGCTTGTTACAGCCAAGCAGTTCAAAGAGTTGGGACCACCAGAATTTCAGGGAAAGCCGGATCCGATCAAGGCGGAAACGTGGGTCAAGCAAATTACCAAGATATTCGATGTCTTGGGATGCACGGAGGAACATAAGGTTCCATTCGCCACATTTATGTTCCACGGTGAGGCGGACTCTTCGGGGAGTCTGCGTGAAGCGTACCTACCAATCGCTTTCAAAGCATGTCTTGGGATACGTTTCAGAAACTATTCAATGACAAGTACTTTCCTGAAAGTATTTTTATCATATGAAGGAGGTAGAGTTTATCAGACTGGAACAAAACAACATGACGGTTGTCCCAAAGACAAGGCGAAGTTCATTGAGTTATCCAGGTTTGCACCTCATTTGGTAGAGAATGAGGAACGAATGACAAGGATGTTTCTGAGAGGTCTAAAACCCGAGATTTGTCAATACCTTATCTCTCATAAATTTTCTTCGTATTCAGATGTTGTCAACAGGGCTCAATTATTAGAGAGAGATAATGAGTATGTTCAACCGGGGACCACAACCAGGGTCATCATCAATTGGCCGATCATCGAGCGATGATAACCAACGAGGAGGGAAAAATACTGAACAAAGCGGTAACCACTCGGGTAGTCATCGTAGCCATGATAATGGGAGAGGTGAGTCAAGTGGAAATTTCGGAAAAGAGGAGATTCAACAATGACGGGAAGACATCGGCAGAAGAACACCAAAGACCAACAACAAATTCTAGGGGAGGAGAACGACCGCCGCTTAGATGTTACAAATGCGGAAAGAGGGACATATCGGCCAAAAAGCGCTCTACAACAATCCAAGGTATGTTACAACCAGGAAAGGAAGGCCACATAGCTCGGGATTGTTACATGGCAAAACCAAGTTCAACGGGATGGTGACTCCAAGGACTGTCCCTTGATAAGTCGAAATCGGCGGTTCTGGAAGGCGTTTGTCGTCGATCAAGCGAAAACGCGAGGAACCCGAACGAGGTGATTACGGGTAAGCTAATCTTGAATTCTTCATGAAGTTTATACCTTACTAGATACCGGTTCTACCCATTCTTTTATCTCTCCTGCTTGTGCTCAACGTTTAAACTTGACTCCTGAGAAATTAGACTTTGACTTCTGAGAAATTAGACTTTGACTTATCTTTTGAGACTCCGTTAGGAGAAACTTTCGTTACATCTACTATTTTTAAATCTTGCATGATTCAAGTCGGTACCATCACATTACCTGTCGACCTTATTTCGTTGAAAATTCTTGCATTTGATGTGATTTTGGGGATTGATTTGTTAACCACGCATCATGCTAAAATTGATTATTTTCGTAAGGTTGTTAGTTTTTATATTCCTAACCAACCTATTATGCGAATTCAAACAGCCAAACCATTAAAGTCAATCACTGTCATATCAAGCCATAAAGTTATTCGTTTATTGAAAAATGGATGTCAAGATTTCTTAGCCCATGTCACGGACTTGAACAAAAACACGTCAGATTTGAATAATATTTCCGTTGTTAGTGAATTTCCTGATGTATTTCCTGAAGAACTTCCCAGTCTACCTCCAGAACGTGAAGTTGAATTCTTTATTGACCTTGAACTTGGTACAAAGCCCATTTCTAAAACCCCATATCGAATGGCTCCTATTGAACTTCAGGAGTTAAAGGTTCAACTACAGGAGTTGTTGGACATCGATTTTATTCGTCCTAGTACATCTCCTTGGGGTGCTCTTGTGTTATTCGTAAAGAAGAAAAACGGGAGTATGCGATTTTGTATCGACTACTGAGAATTGAATCATGTCACTATCAAGAATAGGTATCTGCTACCTCGCATTGATGACCTGTTTGACCAGTTGTAAGTAGCACAATTCTTTTCAAAGATCGATCTTCGCTTACGGATATCATCAAATTGAAGATTAAAATCGAGGATATTCCAAAGACGCCTTCGAAATCCGGTATGGGCATTACGAATTCTTAGTCATGTCTTTTGGATTGACTAATGCTCCTGCTGCTTTCATGGATATGATGAACCGTGTATTCAAGGAATATTTGGATCAGTTCGTTGTTATCTTTATTGATGACATCCTCATCTATTCCAAAAGCCGTGAAGATCATGAGCGCCATTTAAAGCTGGTACTACAAAGGCTTCGCGATAACAAGCTATATGCCAAGCTGAAGAAATGCGAGTTCTGGCTTGAGGAAGTAGCATTCCTTGGGCATGTGGTGTCAAAACATGGAGTATCTGTCGACCCAGCAAAGATTGAAGCCATACAAAGTTGGGAGCAACCAAAGTCGGTGGCCAAGACGTAGCTTTTCCGGGCTTAATTGGGTTACTATCGGAGATTCGTGGAAGGATTTTCTCGAATCGCTATTCCGTTAACTCAGCTGACTCGTAAAGATATAAAATTCGGTTGGAGCGAGGATTGTGAGAAGAGTTTTCAAGAACTCAAGATGAGACTCATTTCGGCACCTGTTTTGACAATACCATCTGGTTCGGATGGATTTGTTATCTACAGCGATGCTTTAGGCAAAGGGTTAGGATGTGTTCTCATGCAACATGGGAAAGTCATAGTATATGCCTCACGACAACTCAAAGAATATGAGAGGAATTATCCTACTCATGATTTGGAGTTGGCAGCAGTCGTTTTCGCGTTGAAGATATGGAGACACTACTTGTATGGGGAGAAAGTGGAGATCTATACAGATCATAAAAGCCTCAAATATTTCTTCACCCAAAAGGAACTCAATATGCGATAAACGACGTTGTCTCGAGTCAACGAAAGATTACGATCATACCATCCAATATCATCCTGAAAAAGCGAACGTAATGGTATTTATCGCATTAGTAGAAGATCATATGCGGGTACGAGTGCAATGTTGTTAACACAAAAGTCCATTTTGTATGACTTGCAAAGGATGGAGATAGATATGAAGGCTCCAAGTACCCACGCGATGATATCAAACATACGAGTAGAACCGACTTTAATCGATAAAGTTAAAACTGCTCAAGCTACGGACATGGAGCTGATGCGTATGAAGAAGAAAGTGTAAGAAGGTGCTATTCCAGAAGCAAGAATCGATGAAGAAGGAATAGTTCGAGTCAACTCCAGACTTTGTGTTCCTAACAATTCTGACTTGAAGCATAGAATCATGATGGAGACACACAATACACCGTTTGCAATCCATCCTGGGAGTACCAAAATGTATCATGATCTTCGACATACATTTTGGTGGAGCAATATGAAAAGAGAGATCGCGGAGTTTATCTCGAGGTGTTTAACTTGTGAACGTGTAAAGGCGGAGCATCAAATGTCAAAGGGTCCATTACAACCACTTGAGATTCTGAAATAGAAGTGGGAACACATTACTATGGATTTCATTACGGGTCTTCCCAAGGTTTCTCAAGGCATAGATGCGATTTGGGTTATTGTTGATAGATTAACTAAGTCTGCTCATTTCTTGCCTATACGGGAGACTTATTTCCTTGAATGTATTGCTAGTATGTACGTGAACGACATTGTGAGATTGCATGGCATGCCAGTATCCATAGTTTCGAATCGTGACCCAAGATTCACTTCACGATTTTGGGTTAGCTTGCAGAAAGCTATGGCACGCGATTTCTGATTGGCCGGCATACCATCCTCAAACGAACGGACAATCAGAGAGGACTATTCAAACTCTTGAAGATCTATTAAGACTCTGTGTCCTAGATCTCAAAGGGAGTTGGGATAAGTACCTACCATTGGTGGAATTCTCCTACAATAACAGTTATCAGGCGAGCATAGGTGTGGCTCCATTCGAGGCGTTGTATGGAAGAAAATGTCGTTCTCCAGTATGCTAGGACGAGGTGGGTGAAGCAACACTGTTGGGACCAGAGTTGGTACGCATGACTATAGAGAAGATCCAAACGATTCGACAACGTATACAAACGGCACAGGATCGAGAAAAGAGTTATGCGGATCTTCATCAGAAGGACGTGGAATTTAATATTGGGGATCATGTATTGTTACGCGTTGCACCATGGAAGGGAGTTACAAGATTTGGGAAAAGAGGAAAGCTCAATCCAAGATTTGTTGGTCCATTTGAGATTTTTGACCGAATAGGAAATGTGGCCTATAGACTCGCATTACCTCCAAGTATGTCTCGTGTTCATAATGTTTTTCACATATCTATGCTTCGTAAATATGTTAAAGACCCGAACCACATTATTGAGTTAGAACCAGACGAGATAGCTGAAGATTTAACGTACGAGGAGGTACCTGTTAAGATCTTGGATAGGAAAGTGCATGTCCTACGCACGAAGGTTATACCACAAGTTAAGGTTTTGTGGAGAAACCATGCTATTGAAGAGAAACCATGCTATTGGAATCAGAAATAAAAGCGAGGTATCCTCACCTTTTCGAAACACCAGGTGCGTACGTTAATTTTGAGGACAAAATTTCATAAGGAGGGGAGGTTGTAAAACCCCAACTTTTTAATGAATAAAATCAAATTTCCTTTATTTATTATTGTGAATAATAAGGTATTATTTTGTTATAATACTTTGGTTATGGGTGAAATGTGCAAATTTTCAAAATAAGCAAGTGGTTATATAATATTCATTGTTGTCGGGGAATATTCGTTTGGTCATGGAATATTCTTTCTGTCGGGGAATATTCGTACGACGGCACAACTATTTGTGGGCCCCATAACGGATAACTGTCGGATGAAGAAAATGACAAAATTGAATAACGGCGTAGTTGTTATCGTTAACACTGTTGGAATACCTGGTGGTTAAAATACGATACACGCGTTGTTGCAAGAGCACCAGTGTATTGCAAAGATTGTTAAATTATTGATCCTTACGTAAGAAGGCACTACTCAATAATTGTCACAAAGAGTTATTGTTCAATATTTTATTTTATTGATTCAATAATTGTTTGCGTTGATATTTATATTATTGTTGTTTCAATAATTGTCACTTTTACACATCATCTCCATTATCGGATCAATAATTCATATTATTTGGAATAATATTATTAGATAGCATTATTGGCAATGTCTAGAAAGTTACATCAAGGAGAGGTTTAGTCACCTAATTGCGCTACCAAGATGGAGAAATCCTTATCTGAAAAGCCTCTCTTTCACAGGAACCGCTGCTGGTTGTCATTATTGTGATTCTCGTAATATAATTTGTGAATAATTAATTATTGATTTATATGATAAGGAAATATTTATTTTATGTGGATATAAATGATGGATTTACTTATGTGGTTATAAATGAAGGAATTAATGTTGAGGTGTTTTATCAGTATTTTGTCGGATTGGAGGTATTAAAAATCAAACCAGTGGTTTTTGAGATATATTGCAGGAGTTATAATTTTTAATCCGACTGTTGGATCGTTGTGATTTTTGGATATGTTATACATATATAAGTTAAGTATATGTCCACAAATTTTGAACCGTTAAAAATGAACGTATGATTTGTTATGAATTTTAAGAGGTGACTGATTCGAAAATTAGGTTATAAATGATTTTGGTGGAAAATTCTAGAATTGGTGGGCCCCACTTTTGGTTAGTGAAAATGTGATGAGATTTTTATTCAAATGTGGTGGGTGGGAATAGTAGCAGGTAAAGCCATTAGGTTGAAGGTTAAGTCTGCTTCGGCGTGTTAATATTTTCCTATAAATAGAGGGCTAAGTTAGAATTGAAAATCACACCAGAAACAAGTTTTCTCTTTTTCTCTCTCTAGATTATTAACTGTATTTTGTGAGTATTTAGATACTTTGTGAGTTTCTATTCATTAGTGAAAGTTTCCTTCAGCCTTATACCGATATTCCGATCAGAAGTACTGATATTTTGAGGTAAGGGGTGTTATATTCTTCTTAAAATAATATTTTCTTCAATATCATTATACCGAAATGTTGGTATGAACTTTTTATCAAATTTGAAACTTTTTGTGTCGGGGTTACTATTCATGTATATGGTACTATTCACGTATACGGCACTATTCATGAATACGACACTATTCATCGAAAAATGAAATTTTCTTCTTTTTGTCCAAGTTGTCTATTATGGTTACTATCTTTAATTGTATCCATGTTTTGATCATTATTTTTGAATTCTGTTTCAAAATTGGTTATTTCGGAATATTATTGAACTTGGATAAACTGTAATACAAATCCTTAGTATTTGATCTTTTATCTCACTGGATTCGTTTTCTTTAAAATATTTTTCATCATCCTTAATCCTAAATGATGATACAAATGAATACCTTTGGCCTGTAGTGCAAAGATGAATGATTACCTAATGAATATCTTTGGCCCGTAGTGCAAAGATGAACAGGTGTTGAGATGAACATAACCAACTGGTGATATAAATGAATATCTTTGGCCTGTAGTGCAAAGATGATTATTTGATTCAAGATGTATATTGATTGATGTTACAGGGATAAAATATTGATGATGGATTTTTAAATCTTAGAAGATAGTAGAATTCTTTCTCTACTTGACTCTTCTAATGGATTGTTGTCCTGCTGCAGTTGTTGATTTAAAACTTGTTGTCTATTATATTTTATCAGATTTTTTCCTGTTGAAGACTAACGATAATTTGTTGTATATTATCTTAGTCATAATATTCTTTACTGGGCTAGTTGAGCTCACCCTTTTCCTTTTTGTTCAATTTTTCTCAGGAGGTGAGAACATAGCAGGAACTAGTCGGGATACGGAGTGATGGTTCTAGAAAGATGTTTTAGCAGTCCTCACTATTTCTGTAAAATAGTGTTTGAATAATTGTAATGAGGACTCCTTTTGAGTTTGTATACTGTATAGTATACAATATTTGTATTCAAACTTACAGTATAAGCGTTGTCATATTCTGCACGACAATTATATTACTAAAGTTGTATTTGTTTTTGTACCATGTATTTGGCGACTCGGAATAGGTGATGTATACCTATTTTGGGGGCGTCACAAGTCAGGATAGCTTGAAGCTTGTGCTGGAAAGAATCATCTCCTGCTGTTGTCTGCTTCTGTGATTCTTCAGTGAGCATAGATATCTTCTTGCTTAGATCATCAGAACTCTTCAGTAGTTCCTGCTCCAAAGTAGTTTGATCCTTTTGGTTGGCAGCTTCAAGTTAAGCAATGGATTGGACTCTACGATCGTCATCTTTGGACAGATTTTCAAAGGTTTGGATAATCTGAACAATCGTGGAGTACCAATTGCTTGTGGTGGATGATGGAGTGTCTGATAGTAGTGCTTGAGCATAAGGAGGCTTCTAGTTTTGGGCTTGAACATCCTCAGTAGTAGAGTGAACAGACTCTACGATCAGCTCCTTGGTCATGACTCTTCTTCCTTTAGAATCCACTCTACGATCGTAGGGGATATAGAGATTTCCAGCATGTCAATAGACCTTGAAGTGGGGCTGGTCTTTGATCAGTTTGGTGGCAAACTTCTTTACTCTTGGAAATTTCTGAGCCACCAGTTCCATGCTTGGAAACTGCTTGTAACACCAACTGAAGTAGCTTCCATCTTTTTCAGTAAAGGCCTTTAGCCATGGCATCCACTGGAAGAACCATCTCTCTGGTGAAGCATCTGTTAGATCATTTGACACTTCCTCTACGATACTTCTGCTAAATCTTGCAGGAGAGGGAACTGGATAATCTTCTTGTTCGTCTGCTTCCTGAGGTGCAGAACCAGAATCTTCTTCAATCTCTTCTCTCTCGGAGCCTGAACTTTCTTGATTATTTTCAGCAGGGAATTCCTCTTGCTGCATTTCATTCTCAGAACCTTCTTCAACCAGATCTTCTTCATTTCTGGTTTCTTCTTCAGCATTTTCTCCCTGGGATACAGACTCATCATCACTCAATTCAATGATGGCATTTGATTGACCACTGCATCTTTTGAAGGAAAACTTGGCTTGCAGTCTGTAGCTTTTCCTTCTTCTTGGAGGTTCAGGTATGGGAGAGTCAGACTCTTCTTCTTCTTCAGACTCAGACTTCTTTGATTCAGCAGACAGACTTCTTTGAGGTTCAGCACTGGCATGAACAGACTCTTCTTCTGTCATTTCATCAACTCTTGATTCAGCAAGGTGGCTATCTGGATTGGTGGGGGAAAGTTCTTCTTCTTCAGACACATCATTACTTGACCTATCATCTTGCTTCATTGGGACAGTTGCATTTGGGGATGCAATTTGGTCATCTTGGATTTCTTCTTTATCATCAGAGTGACTACTCTTAGAATTAGCCACTGGGCTTGCACATTCTTCTTCATTAGCAGTTGCTGCACTTTCTTCCATCCCATCAACTTCATTTTCATTGCTGGATGCTGACTGTGGGGACTGTACCTTGACATCTGTTTCCTTTTCTTCTGCTAACTCTACGTTGTGACGCCCCCAAAATAGGTATACATCACCTATTCTGAGTCATCAAATACATGGTACAGAATACAAATACAACTTAATTATACAACTGTCGTGTAAAGTACGACAAAACATAAACTGTGAGTTTTAACACAAATATTGTCGTCTAGACAATATACAAACTCAAATTCAATATTATTACATTTATTTTCCACTATTTTACTGAATAGTGAGGACTACTAATGCTATCATCTGGTCCGTCACTCCGTTCCCCGACTAGTCCCTACTACGTTCTCATTTCCTGAAGAGAACAATGAAAGTAAAAGGGTGAGCTCAACTAGCCTAGTAGGAAATATTATGACTAAGATAATGCATAATATATTATCGTTAGCCTTCAACAGTGTTAAACTGATACAATATAACAACCATCAAGTTTAACTGCAGCGGAATAAGCAATCCATTAAAAGAGTCAAGTAGAGAATAAAATCTACTATCTTTTATGATTTAGAAGGTTTTTCATCACTTTTATCGATGGGACTCAGCTTAATAAATAATCCACATCATCGAATCACCCCTGTACTACGGCCAAGGATATTCTTTAGTATCACGACCACAATTATCCATGCACTATGGGCCAAGAATATTTGTGTATTCAATAATGGTCATGATCATGCCAACAATTGTCCATCAATGCTCTACGAACCAATGAGGACTTTTTCCACATCATTTGTAACATTACGGTCATGATTACACTGAATAATCCCTGGTCATAATCATACCAAGTCCATCTATGCACGATAGGCCACAGATGACTTTCAACAAAATATAAACATAAGGATGATGACAATGATATAAGAATTCAATAAAACAAGTTTAAGAATTAATTTATCCAGGAACTAATAACGTCCAAATTGTCAACATGATACTGCTTTGTAGAGTAAAATTCAAGAATGCTCGGAAGAATATTTTCATGAAAAGATCTTTGGATGAAGCACAAATATCAAGGATATTCCACTAATTTCATGGAGTATAGAAGTCAAAACTTTAACCAATTTGGTATAATAAGGAATAGAATAACAAAAGAAATCACCGGGCATGCGATAGATTTGCACGGTGTAGGTTATTCCAACGTAATAATAAATAACATAATCAATCCCAGTAAAACGCATGCAGACGGATATTCCAACAAAATAATAAAAGGCGAAATCGGTCCCCAGGTAAAACGCATGCATGCATGAGATATTCCAACGAGAAATAATAAAGACGCGAAATCGGTCCGGTGAAATGTACAGAGACGGGATATTCCAACGAGAATAATAAAGATTTTAATCGGTCCGGCCAAAAAGCGCATGAACAAGATATTCCAACAGAATAATAAAGACGCGAAACCAAATTCATGTGTAGAACGCATGCATGGGATGTTCCAACAGAATGATAAAGAATGGAACAACGAAAGAATTTTACCAAGTATAGGGTAGCCCATATATACAAGTTATTCCAATGAGAATAATAAAAAATGAATAATGAAGTTCTCTTCATGGATAAGAAAGAAATAATACTCCTACCTTGGAAAAATGGATCTTTGTAATAGTGAGGTGCAGACTTCTCTTCTTCTTTCTTTCTATAATTTCTCTCTATAATAATCGCTCTAAAACTTTTGTGAATTGGTGAGAAATGAAGGAAGAATGAGCTTCTATTTATAGAAAAATATAGTTTCGATAATTGTACGTTTTAGGGCTCGAAAAATTACAGTACAATACCTCCAACTTTTCCATTATTTTTAATTTAGTCATGGAAGTATTATCAAACTTGCACCACCTCCCCTAATAGTAAATAATGTGATTCAATAGTAAATTATGTGAATCAATAGTTCTAGACATGTGAAAATACGAATTACAGTATAGTACCTCCATCTATACCTCCATTTTTAACTTAGTCATGCAAGTATTATCAATCTTGCACCAACTCCCCTAATAGTAACAAGAATGTGAAACAATAGTATACACATGTGAACAAATAGTTATAATCATGTGAAATAATAGCAATCAATTGCTCATTTATTTGGTTAAATATCTGATTGGTCAATATAACCTCCAGACATCAATTATTATCGAAATAATTATCGATTTTCACTAACACAAATAATTCCAACACAATGACACCATTTTTATCAAAAATATAAATTTTGAAATTTCGAAGTTTGACTTTTCCCAAAAAAGTCAATTGTTGACTTTTTGACCAAATAGTGAATTCGAAAAATTTTATGTTTATAGACTATTTTTACTAATTTCATCGTTACGGACTCAAATATCACGTCCGCGTCTCCAAATTCAACTCCGAACACAACTTCAATTTTAATAACATTCATCATTAATATTATAACTCATAATATTTATCAACCAGGTCATTCCTAGGAAAGAGGGCTTTCCAATAAGGATTTCTCCTATTGGTAGCGCCAAATTAGGTGACCAAACCTCTCCTCGATGTAACTTCTAGACATTGTAAATATTGTAATTTAATAATATGAATAACTTTGTCGTCTCAATTATTGATTTAATAAAATAACATATTATGCAGATGATACTATGACAATAATCAAATCAATAATATGATAGATATGATGCAGTAATTACTGTAGCAATAATTGAGTATAACTGAGTGACTTCTCATGTAAGCATCAATAATCAATACCGTGTGCTACTATGCAACCACGCCAGACATCGCATACTTTTACTACTTAAGGTAGTTCAACGATTAACGGTAAAACTTTTGCCGTTATTTTCATAAAGTATTTTTGTCGTTTTCTCAATCCGACAATAATTCCGTTGTGGGGGTCCACCAATGATTGTGCCGTTGTACGAATATTCCCTGTTAAAACCAATATTCCTTGACCAATCGAATATTATATAACAAATTGTGTACTTTGCAAAATTTGTAAATATTACCCATAACTATAACATTATATCAAATCCACACCATAATATTCAAAAATATATTTCGAGAAAATTTAATCTTTATTCAAAAAGTTGGGGTCTTACAACCTCCCCTTCTTATGAAATTTCGTCCTCGAAATTAGGGTGCGTACTTGGTATGTCGAAGAGGTAAGGATATCTTGATTTCATCTCAGATTCTAACTCCCAGGTCATTTCTTCCACATCGTGGTTTCTCCATAAAACTTTGACTTGAGGTATAACCTTGGAGCGTAGAATATCATCCTTTTTATCCAAGATTTTAATAGGTAACTCTTCATACGTTAAATCTTCCTCTATCTCGTCTGGTTCTAATTCAATAATGTGGTTGGGTCTTTCACATATTTACGTAACATAGATATGTGAAAAGCGTTATGAACACGAGACATACATAAAGAAATGGCGAGTCTATACGCCTACGCTTCTACTCGATCGAGGATTAAAATGGGCCAATGAATCGAGGGTTGAGCTTTCCTCTCTTTCCAAATCTCGTAACTCCCTTCCATGGAACAGCACGTAATAACACATGATCTCCAATATCGAATTCCACGTCCTTTCGATGAAGATCAACATAACTCTTTTGTCGATCTTATGAGGTTTTTATACGTTATCGGATCGTTTGAATCTTTTTTGTAGTCATACGTACCAACTCCGGTCCCAACAACGTTGATTCACCCACCTCATCCCAAAGATATCTTTGAACGACACTTTCTTCCATACAACGCCTCAAATGGACCCATGCCAATACTTGTTTGATAACTGTTGTTGTAGGAAAACTCCACCAATGGTAGGAACTTATCCCAACTTCCCTTGAAGTCAAGGACATAGAGTCTTAATAGATCTTCAAGAGTTTGAATGGTCCTCTCTGACTGCCCGTCCGTCTAAGGATGATATGCCGAGCTAAATCGTAAATCCATGCCCATAGCTTTTTATAAACTAACCCAAAATCTTAAAGTGAATCTTGGGTCTCGATCAGAAACTATGGATACTGGAATACCATGCAGTCTTAAAATCTTGTTTATGTACATACGAGCAAGACGTTCAAGTGTATAAGTTTCTCGTATAGGTAGGAAATGAGCAGACTTGGTCAATCTATTAACAATGACCCAAATTGCATCTATGCCTTGAGAAACCTTGGGAAGACCAGTAACGAAATCCATGGTAATGTGTTTCCACTTCCATTCTGGAATTTCAAGTGGTTGCAATGGACCTTTTGGTACTTGATGCTCCGCCTTGACTCGTTGATAAGTTAAACACCATGAGATAAATTCTACTATCTCTCTCTTCATATTGCTCCACCAAAATGTATGTCGAAGATCACGATACATTTTGGTACTCCCAGGATGGATTGCAAACGGTGTGTTGTACGCCTCCATCATGATTTTATACTTTAAATCAGGGTTGTTAGGAACACAAAAGTCCTGGAGTTGACTCAAGTATTCCTTCTTCATCGATTCTTGCTTCCTAAGATAGCACCTTCTTGTACTTTCTTCCTCATACGTTTCAAACTCCAGTCCAGAGAGCTTGAAAGCGGCTTTAACTTTATCGATTAAAGTCGGTTCTACTCGTATGTTTTCCATCATCATGTGGTTCCCTAGAGTCTTTATCTCTAACTCCATCCTTTGCAAGTCATACAAAATGGGCCTTTGCGTTGACAATATTGCACTCGTACCCGTATATGATCTTCTACTCAACAAGGCCGGCTACCACGTTCGCTTTTCCAGGATGGTATTGGATGGTATGATCATAATCTTTCAATAGTTCAAGCCAACGTCATTGTCGCATGTTGAGTTCCTTTTGGGTGAAGAAATATTTGAGGCTTTTATGATCCGTGTATTTCTCCACCTTCTCTCCATACAAGTAATGCCTCCAAATCTTAAGCACAAAAACGACATCTGCCAACTCTAGATCATGAGTAGGGTAATTCCTCTCATATTCTTTGAGTTGTCGTGAGGCATAGGCTATGACTTTCCCATGTTGCATGAGAACACATCCTAACCCTTTGCCTGAAACATCACTGTAGATGACAAATCCCTCCGAGCCAGATGGTATTGTCGAGCAGTCTTTGAAATGAGTCTCCTCTTGAGTTCTTGAAAACTCTTCTCATTCCACGCTCCAACCGAATTTGTATCTTTTTCGAGTCAATTGAGTTAATGGAGTAGCGATTCGAGAAAACCCTTCTACGAATCTTCGATAATAACCAGCTAAGCCGAGAAAGCTACGTACTTCGGTCACTAATTTAGGTTGCTCCCAGCTTTGAATAGCTTCAATCTTTGGCTTTGGGTCAATGATATTCCATGACTTGATATCACGTGCCCAAGGAATGCAACTTCCTCAAGCCGAACTTCGATTTCTTCAACTTGGCATATAGCTTGTTTTCACGAAGCTTTTGGAGTATCAGCCTCAAGTGTTGCTCATGATCTTCATGGCTTTTGGAATATATGAGGATGTCATCAATAAAGACGACCACAAAATGATTGAAATATTCTTTGAATACTCGGTTCATCATATCCATGAAGGCAGCAGGAGCATTAGTCAATCCAAAAGACATGACTAAGAATTCATAATGCCCGTACCGAGTTCTGAAGGCAATCTTTGGAATATCCTTAGTTTTAACCTTCAGCTGATGATATCCAGAACGAAGATCGATCTTTGAAAAAAATTGTGCTCCTTGTAACTAATCAAACAGGTCATCAATACGTGGCAATGGGTACCTATTTTTTTATGGTGACATGATTCAACTCCCGATAATCAATACAAAGTCGCATACTCCCATCTTTCTTCTTCACAAATAGAACAGGAGCACCCCAAGGAGACGTACTAGGACGAATGAAACCAATGTCTAACAATTCCTATAATTAGGTCTTTAACTCCTTAAGTTCAATAGGAGCCATTCGATATGGGGCTTTGGAAATGGGTTTTGTACCAGGTTCAAGGTCGATACAAAATTCAACTTCACGCTCTGGGGGTAGGCCAGGAAGTTCTTCAGGGAATATGTCAGGAAATTTATTAACAATAGAAATATCTTTCAAATCTGACGTATTTTTGTTTAAATCCGTGACATGAGCTAAGAAAGCTTAACATCCGTTTTTCAATAAATGAATAACTTTATGGCTTGAGATGACCGTGATTGATTTTAATGGTTTGGTCGCTTGAATTCGCATAATAGGTTTATTAGGAATATGAAAGCTAACAACCTTACGAAAATAATCAATTTTAGCATGATGAGTAGTTAACTAATCAATCCCTAGAATCACGTCAAATGCAAGTATTTTTAAGGAGATAAGATCGACGGGTAACGTGCGGTTACCGATTTGAATCAAATAAGACTTATAAATAGTGGATGTAATGAAGGTTTCTCCTAATGGAGTTTCAACAGATAAGTCAAAGTCTAATTTCTCCTGAGTCAAATTTAAACGTTGAGCGCAAGTAGGAGAAATAAAAGAATGGGTAGAACCCCAGATCAAATAAGGTATAGACTTCACTAGAGTTTATGATAAGCTTACTCGTGATAACCTCATTCGGGTTCCTTGCTTTACGGGAGGTCACAACAAACGCTCTCCCTTGCACTACTGGGCTTTGACTTTTTCTCGGGACGGCCTTTGGTGCCTCCATCCTAGTGAATTTTTCTTGATTGAACGATAAAATCGAGCTAAGTGACCTTCCTTCCACAATTATAACATGCTTTGACGACATCGCGCAGCTTGACCGATGTGTCCCTCCCTCCGCATTTGAAGCATATGACATTGTGGTCGTTCTCCTTCCTTAACAACGGGTCTTTGGTCTTGACGTTTTCCATCATTATTGAATCTCCTTTTCTTGAAATGTCCATTTTTATTGTCTTGGCTATGATTACCACCGAAGTGGTTACCATTTCTAGCATGTTGATTCCCTCCACGCTTGTTGTCACCGTTTTGATAACTGTTACCACTTGTATTTTCATTATGCCGGCTGCTTTCTCTTGGTTGCGTTGACTCGTAACCGCGCTCCAATAACTGAGCCCTATTTACAACATCTGAGTAAACACAGTTTATGAGAAATAAGATATTGACGTATCTCCGGTTTCAAACCTCTTAAAAATATTCGTGTCATTCGCTCCTCATTATCGACCAAATGGGATGCAAACCGGGATAACTCCGTAAATTTAGCCTCGTATTGCGACACGGTCATATTGTTTTGCTCCAACTTGATAAACTGCACCTCTTTCATGTGACGAATACTTTCGGGAAAGTACTTGTCGTTGAATAGATCTTGGAACTTTTCCTAAGACATCTTGAGTGCGTCAGGCTGGGTACGTTTTACAGATTCCCACCAATAATCTGCCTCTTCACGCAACATGAAGGTGGGGAAGGGAACCTTTTGCTCCATGGAGCATCCCAAGACATCAAATATCTTGGTGATTTGCTTTATCCACGCTTCCGCCTTAAGTGGTTTTGGCTCTCCAATAAACTCGGGTGGTCCCAGCTCCTTGAACTGTTTAGCGGTGACCGCTCGAGAGTTTCGATGTTTCCACTGCATTTTGAGCAGAGCCGCTCTCGCCTGATGTTGCATGAATTGCATAAAGCCTCTAAACATTCCATCGTTCATCATTTGGTCAGTGTTGTTGTTTGCATGAGGATTGTCGCCTTCCTGATGCACATTATTCTGATTGTTGATCTGTGGAGACTCAACGGTCTCTTGTGCCCCATTGCTATTCTCAATATTCTCGGATGCTATTTTCAAATACTGCCACAAAACAAGGGTTAATTGACATGCAACATATTATCTCTATACTCTGACCAACCAATTAAATACCATAAAAATTAAGTAGGTTATACTAGCGAAGGAATTCCCCGTCTCTCCCCTCCTAATTCTAATCTCACATCTTAGCCAGGGATCATATCCCTAAGCTTTGATACCAATCGGCGACGCCCAAAAATAGGTATACATCACCTATTCGAAGTCAATCAAATACATGGTATCTGAAATACAAATATAACTTAATTATACAACCATCATGTAAAGTACGACAAAACATAAGCTGTGAGTTTTAATACAAATATTGTCGTCTAGACAATATACAAACTCAAATTCAATATTATTACATTTATTTTCCACTATTTCACTGAATAGTGAGGACTACTAATGCTATCTCTGGTCCGTCACTCCGTTCCTCGACTAGTCCATGCTACGTTCTCATTTCCTGAAGAGAACAATGAAAGTAAAAGGGTGAGCTCAACTAGCCCAGTAGGAAATATTATGACTAAGATAATGCAGAATATATTATCGTTAGCCTTCAATAGTGTTAAACTGATACAATATAACAACCATCAAGTTTAACTACAGCGGAACAAGCAATCCATTAAAAGAGTCAAGTAGAGAATAAAATCTACTATCTTTTATGATTTAGAAGGTTTTCATCACTTTTATCATTGGGACTCGACAATAAATAATCCACATCATCGAATCACCCTCGCACTACTGGCCAAGGATATTCTCAGTATCACGACCACAATTATCCATGCACTACGGGCCAAGAATATTTGTGTATTCAATAATGGTCATGATCATGCCAACAACTGTCCATCAATGTTCTACGGGCCAATGAGGACTTTTTCCACATCATTTGTAACATTACGGTCATGATTACACCGAATAATCCCTGGTCATAATCATAGCAAGTCCATCTATGCACGATAGGCCACGGATGACTTTCAACAAATATAAACATGAGGATAATGACAATGATATAAGAATTCAATAAAACAAGTTCAAGAATTAATTTATCCAGGAACTAATAACGTCCAAATTGTCAACATGATACTGCTTTGTAGAGTAAAATTCAAGAATGCTCAGAAGAATATTTCTATGAAAAGATACTAGATGAAGCACAAATATCATGGATATTCCACTAATTTCATGGAGTATAGAAGTCAAAACTTTAACCAACCGAGTATAATAAGGAATGGAATAACAAAAGAAATCACCGTGGCATGCGATAGGCCGCAAGACAAAAAGTTTATTCCAATAGAATAATAAATAACGGAATCAGTCCCACAGTAAAACTCACGTATGGGATATTCCAACAAAATAATAAAGATTTTAATCGTCCGGCATAAAAGCATAAGAGAGGATATTCCAATGTAATAATAAAGATGTAATCGGTCCGACGTAAAACGCATGCATGTGATATTCCAAATGTAATAATAAAGACGAATCGGTCCAGCGAAAAGCGCATGCATGTGATATTCCAAATGTAATAATAAAGATTTTGGATCGGTCCCACAGAAAACGCATGATACGATATATTTCAACGAGAATAATAAAGATTTGAACCCGGTCCCACGTGAGAACGCATGCATGTGATGTTCCAATGAATGATAAAGAATGGAACAACAGTAAGAATTTCACCAAGTATAGGGTAACCACATTATCTGAGTTATTCCAATGTAATAATAAAGAATGGAATAATAGAAGTTCTCTTCATGGATAAGAAAGAAATAATACTCCTACCTTGAAAAAAATTGGATCTTGTAATGGTGAGGTAATGTACTTCTCTTCTTCTCTCTCTATAATAATCGCTTTCTAAAGCTTTTGTGAATTGGTGAGAAATGAAGGAAGAATGAGCTTCTATTTATAGAAAAATATAGTTTCGATAATTGCAGACGTTTTAGGGCTCGAGAAAAATTACAAAGACAATACCTCCAACTTTTCCTTTATTTTTAATTTAGTCATGGAAGTATTATCAAACTTGCACCACCTCCCCTAATAGTAAATAATGTGATTCAATAGTAAATTATGTGAATCAATAGTTCTAGAACATGTGAAAATACTGAATTACGATATAAGACTTCCATTTATACCTCCATTTTTAACTTAGTCATGCAAGTATTATCAATCTTGCACCAACTCCCCTAATAGTAACAAGAATGTGAAACAATAGTATACACATGTGAATAAATAGTTATAATCATGTGAAATAATAGCAATCAATTGCTCATTTATCTAATTAAATACCCGATTGGTCAATATAACCTCCAAACATCAATTATTATCGAAATAATTGTCGATTTTCACTAACACAAATAATTCCAACACAATGACACCATTTTTATCAAAAATATAAATTTTGAAATTTCAAAGTTTGACTTTTCCCAAAAAAGTCAACTGTTGACTTTTTGACCAAATAGTGAATTCTGGAAAATTTTATGTTTATAGACTATTTTTACTAATTTCATCGTTCCGGACTCAAATATCACGTTCGCGTCTCCAAATTCAAATCCGAACACAACTTCAATTTTAATAACATTCATCATTAATATTATAACTCATAATATTTATCAACCAGGTCATTCCCAGGAAAGAGGGGGCTTTCCAATAAGGATTTCTCCTATCAGCCAAGAATTAGGTGACCAAACCTCTCCTTGATGAACTTCTAGACATTGTAAATATTGCAATTTAATAATATGAATAACTTTGTCGTCTCAATTATTGATTTAATAAAATAACATATTATGCAGATGATACTATGACAATAATCAAATCAATAATATGATAGATATGATGCAGTAATTATTGTAGCAATAATTGAGTATAACTGAGTGACTTCTCACGTAAGCATCAATAATCAATACTGTGTGCTACTATGCAACCACGTGTATTACTGTACTTTTACTACCGGGTAGTTCAACAGTTAACGATAAAACTTCCACCGTTATGTATTTTTATCGTTTTCTCAATCCGACAATAATTTCGTTGTGGGGGTCCACCAATGATTGTGCCGTTGTACGAATATTCCCTGTTAAAACGAATATTCCCAGACCAATCGAATATTATATAACAACTTGCGTACTTTGCAAAATTTGTAAATATTACCCATAACTATTACATTATATCAAATCCACACCATAATATTCAAAAATATATTTCAAGAAAATTTAATATTTATTCAAAAAGTTTTGGTCTTACATATGTCCCTTTCTTCAGCAGATGTACTGATTTAGGAAGCTAAGGTTGGTTTGTCTTCCACCTTAGCTTTCTTGCTGACTGGCCCTTGAAGCAACCTGTTGCTTCTTCTCTTTGTTGTTTCAGCAGTTAGGACCTTTTCTTATTTGTCCTTGTTGGAGGAGACTCTCCTTGGTGGGGCCTGGGCTTTCATTACACTGGCAGCTCTCTTCACACTTTTGGATTTCTTCTTGACTGATGAAGTTTTAGCTGCTACAGAGTCATTGGAGAGGCTCTACTGCTATCTTTCTCTTCTTTACAGAGGCTCTACTGCTGCTCCCAACTGTCAGCCTTTTTTTCTCCTTAGGGTTCTTCTTCCAGTTCTCAAATAACTGTGGAGACATCACTTTGTGCACATTTAAGGCTTCCCCCTCATCCTCCTTGATTTTCCCTCCTAGCTTCTTCTTCAGTATAATACTCAAAAGCCTACCATGAAATACTTTGATCAGAGGCTTTTCAGTGAATTTCTTCTTCTCAGCCTTCTCTACCCACTTGGAGATTTGATCGAACAAGATAGCTCCAAAGTCAATTTGTTTCTTCAGAACTATTGCTGACATTATCTTCAATTGTTGGTCAATCACTGTATCATGTGCAGTGTTTTTGCACAGTATACACTTTCCAACAATTTCGGCAAGGAACTCATATTCTTCCAGAAACTCCTTCTTCTTCATGTCTTTGAAACTAGGGTTTCTTTGGTATCCCATCAACTCCTTTTCTTGTTCAGTGTTGACCTCTTCAAGGTTCTTCAACCCTTGGTTAGGAAAACCTAGGCATTGATTGAGGTTAGAAGATTTCAGCTTCAGAGTCTGACCTTTAACCTTGGTAGACAGAGTTCCAAAGTTCCAGATTCTTTAACCAGGTCAATGTACACACGAGTACTTGTTTCAAGGCATTCTGAAAACCCATCTTTCTTTACGAGTTCAAGAATGTCCCTGAACTTCTTTTCAGATTTCTCAAACAATTTGGTTCCAAACTGAATGCCGGTGATAACTTGTCAATTCTCCATTTGAATAGTTCGAAGACTGTGGGTGTTTGATTTAGAGAGGTTTATGCGAGATGGCTGTCTGGGATTTGGTAAGGCTCTGGAGGGTAAATTGATTTTGCTCTTGAAAAGCTTTCTAGGGTTTTCAAAATGGGAGGGAGAAAGGTTCGATAGCTTTTTGGCAACTTTCTGTAGATTTGAAATTATCTTTAAGGCAGTTCCTTCTAACTCTGCATAATCAGTGATTTTTCATCCATTCATTAGTTGCACGTTGCCCAGTAATGAGCTGTAACTCCCCCATAACTTTTCAGTTAGATATTTTCCTTTTAGAAGAGTAGACGTTTAATTGACATGGCTTTGACCGTTGACCTTTTGATTCGTAGAGTAGCATGATGAGGCAGCTATAGACTCTACGATTTCCTTTGTTGACTCAACGATTAACTTCTGAGAGATGCTGCAGTGGATGAATTTGTCTTTTATCCTTACTTTGATGCAGCATAGCTCTATCACTGATGTATTCGAACTTATCTCATTAATCTTGAATGGTTTAGAAAATGTCTCATTTTCAAGCTCCTTGTGAACTGGAGTACCCTTTGGTAGGATTACGATCGTCGAGTTGTATTCTACGATCGCTGAGGTTGTGCTACGATCGTTGAGGTAGCACTACGATCGTTGACTGACTTGGTCCTTGAGATGAACTTGATCAAGCATTCTTTATGGGTTAAGGTAGCTCAGGAAGGGCCAACCTCTTAGAGTGAGCTAAGGGTCAGGTTTGTCCCTGAGGCGCTTTCCAGATGGGATACTATAGCAATTATTTGTAATGACATCTCATTCAACCTCTTCTGAGTGGGAGGTCTTCTACCAGCTTTAGACAACTGCATTGTTGAAATCGTGGTGTCCTCCTGCTTCTTACAGTACAATCATATGTACTTGTGTTCACTGCTGCTGAATCTTTTGCTGAGGTAGTAGATAACTCGTTCTCTCTATCGTCTTTCTGTCCCAGCATGAAGCCCATGGCATTGTCACATATGGACAGGTACATGAACAGGGGAACATCATCCCTGGGTGGTACCGAAATGGGAGCTTTGACTAGCTGTTCTTTGATTTTAAGGAAGGCCTTCTGGCACTCATCATTCCATTTCATGGAGGAGTTCTTCCTTAATAACTTGAAGATAGGCTCATAGGTGGCTGTGAGTTGAGAAATAAACCTGCTAATGAAGTTGATTCTGCCCAAAAATCCCCGTATTTCCTTCTTTGTCTGAAGAACTGGCATTTTCAATAATGGACTAGATTTTGGTGGGATCCATCTCAATCCCCTTGTGACTGACTAGGAATCCTAGCAACTTGCCTGATTTAACGCCAAAGGCGCACTTGGCTAGATTCAACTTCAAGTCAGATTTTACGCAACTTCGTTGAAGAGCTTTCTGAGATGGTCTAAGTGGTCTTCTTCCCTTCGGGACTTGACAATGATATCATCCACGTAGATCTCTATCTCTTTGCATTAAGTCGTGGAAAAGAGCCATTATAGCTCATTGATAAGTGGCTCCGGCATTGATGAAGCCAAAAGACAACCGTCTATAACAAAAGGTTCTCCAAGGCGTGATGAAAGCAGTTTTCTCACGATCCTCCTCAGCAACCATAATCTGGTGATACCCTACGAAACAATCCGCAAAGGAGTACATGTCGTATTGAGCAGTATTGTCAATGAAAATATGGATAAATGGCACGGAAAAGATATCTTTAAGGTAAGCTTTATTCAGATCCTAGTAATTCACGCAAACTCGCCTTTCCCCTAGGTTTAGGTACGGGAACTATGTTGGATATCCATTCAAGATATGTGGACACCATGATAATGTCAGCTTGAAATTGTTTCACAATTTCTTCTTTAACCTTTAAACTCCACTCCGGTTTCAATCGCCTGAGCTTCTACTTGACTGGCTTGAATCCCTCTTTAATGGGAAGGCGATGAAGGACAATGTCAGTGGACAAACCCACCATGTCTTCATGAGACCATACAAATATAACCTGGAATTGGGTTAGTAGTGTAACCATGTCATTCCTCTGGTTTGGAGTAAGGTCTGAACCAATCTGGATTAGCTTAGGGCTTTCTAAGGTTCCAAGATTGAAGGAAGTGGTTTGATCAAGGTTGGGTTTAGGTTTGTCTTCTGCCCATTCTTTAATCTCCTGAGGTATCTCAATGTCCTCTTGTATTTCCATCAAGTCTGAGTCCAACTTTTCATCAAAGTTACAATCCTTGTGGAAAAGAGGCGTCTTATGAGCAAGTACAGGCACATCTAAATTCAGAGTCCTGAAACAAAATATACTTTCACTTAATATATGAAACCGTCTAATCATACAAAGTGTTAGCATGTACTGACAAAATAACTGCTAATATTGTACAGAAAAGTATGTAGTTAATGATATCTACAGGGCAAAAGGAGTTTCTGCCCGTTTTACCCTTGTCGACCAATGAAAGGAGTGTTGCTCCAATTATCGAGGGCAAAGTCCTGGTGGACTGCAGTGATGGAGGGGTTGTCATCGTCCTCCTTCTCCCGAATGATGACCATTATGTCTAGGCAATCATCGTCTGGAGTGTATCTGTTTGTATGTTCATCATGGACAATGATGCGTATGTTGGACATCATCCTGGCGATGTCTTGCTTACGTCTTCGTTCCTCTTCTTCCACTTTGGGATCAGGAACTAGGACCTCTTTTCCCTTGACCGGTATCGACTTGGGAAATAACATAGCCATTACGTTGGCTGGCACCTTTATCGGAGATTGTGCGGGCTCAGGATTTGTAGGTGGAGATAATCGTCGTGCGGCTGAAGATGGAGGAATCTGCTTGTGCTTATGAGGATTCCTGTGACTAGAACTGGCAAAATAGCCTAGTCCGGCTGTCCCGGTTTGACTAGACATTTGAATCGGGTGCTTAATGCCCTGATGATTTTTACCCAACCCATGTCCCTGCTGATGACCCAATGACATCAGTTCTTGAGTAGCTGCCATCACTTCGGCAGAAATCTTGGGTACGGGAAATGGCGTCCTAATGGAATGGTAGTGAGTGTTGCTCACCACCAAGGTATGAAAACTGACCGGCTCAACTTCCGAATTGAAGCTGATGAGTGGTATGTCACCTCGTGCAAGACATCCTGGCTCAGCGTTAACCGTAACTAGGCTGTCGTTAATGATGTATTTAAGTTGCTGATGAAGAGTGCAGGGGACGGCCCCAGCCATATGAATCCACGGTTGATGAGTGAGTTTTATGCTCATAATTGAGTGTGTTTGAACTTAATATTTTGGATGTTTTTAAGTGTTTATGTCTATTCATGCATGTTTTATGTTGTTTTGTAGGAATTGGGACAAAAGTTACATGGATCGACGTTTAGGATGGCTAGATGCGCGTTTTCGGCTTGCCATTTACACAGCAGTCATTTCAGAGCCAATTTGAGTATTTCTACAGACCTTATTTCGAAAACCTTAAAGAATGAAAGTTGTAGATCTATGTCTCTTCTTTCCGGATCATCTTGAATCATCGAAATCAGAGTTCGGACGAAGAATTTATGGCCATTTTCCCAAAGGACATTGAAGCAGAAAATGTCAGAACATGTGGCAGCGCTGGGGCGCCCATTTTTGGCCTATGCCTAGCGCCAAAGGCTGGAAGGGCGATGTTTGAGATCGTGCTTGAGCTAGCTAGGCGCCGGGAAGGGCTTGTGATGGCTTTGACACACGTTTTTGGCGAATTTTGACACCTTTTTTACTCCAAATAGGATTGGGTTTGTTCCTAAGCTAAAAATTGGACTTATAACCTATAAATATATGATGTAAGACATAAAATAAAGGGAGATTACATAGATTATATTAGAGATACACTCTATTAGATTAGACATTAACCCTAGTTCTTATTAGTTTTGAAGATTGAAGGAACTTGGAGATCATTAAAGATCAAAAGCAGGAGCAAGAGGGGAGCATCAGATTTGCTGACAACAGATTCTATTCTCTTCTCATATCATACTTTTATCTTTTAATGTCTATTCAGTTGTGGATTCTTTGTTTCCATTCATTAATTATGAACTAACTCTTTTATTAAGATTTCAATTGAACCTTTTATGTCTATAAATTAGTTATTTGATTTATTCCAATTATTTATGTCAAAGTAAATTGTTTATCTTGTCTTGAGCTTATTGATTAATTATCTGATCAGTAATTACCTTGTTACTCTAGAAGGAATTGAAAGAGGAATTCTAGGGTTAGAACTGGGCATGATAACATGTGACTTAGTTATTTGCATGGTGAATAATTAGGTTTGTGAATTGAATGGAAATATCTGTTCACCGCATGTAACACATAAGGAATTGGAATTGAAGGAGTTTAATTCAATTGTTTTGCATAGGAATATAGTAAGATTAATCTGGATTAAATAGAAGGCAATTGATCACTTGAAGGACTTTTGGCATTTGAGAATTCCTGTTAACAATTCAGTAGGCATAATAATTGAGATAATTAGATAATTGATTTATAGTTCATAATTGGGGATATTGAAGTCTTAATCTTTATTTATTTGAATTAATTTTAGAGTAATCTAGTTTTAATTGATTAATTTAGTTTTCTTAATTACAAAAATCACAATTTATGGTTGTTTAAATAAAATTGATTTGGTTAAGAGTTAGTACTTGGTAATTTTTATTAAATAATTCCTCGTGGGAACGATACTTTTCTTATCACTTTATTACTTGTTGACCGTGTATACTTGCACGTATTCATTGATTGCGAAATCGACCAACAACGGTCTTCCCAGTAGCAGGTTGTATCCTGAATCTATCTTGAGCATGTGAAAAGATACACAAAATGGTTAGGGACCAATCTCAATTGGTAGTTCAATCTCTCCGACTGAATTTCGACGAGATCCGTCAAAAGCTTTAATAACTGTGTGGCTGTTTCGGATCCGTTTGAGATTAACGTTCATCTTCACCAAATTAGCATAAGGACAGATATTCAGAGACGAACCTCCATCTATCAAGACTCCAGCTAGCATGTATCCGGAGGAAAAAATCGCAATGTGCAACGGTTTACAATGACCGGTCCCTTCGGGCGGTATGTCATCATTAGTGAAAGATATCACATTGTTGTTAAAAATGTGATCAACCAAATATTAAAATTTTTCCACATCCACTGATTTCGACAAGTAGGCTTCTTCCAAAACCTTCAGTAAGATCTTCCTGTGCTCCTCGGAAAAGAAAACCAAGTCCAGTTTTGAAATTTGATGTGGAGCTTCTCTTAAGCTTAAAACCACCTTGGCTTCATTATGACCCATAGTACGGAGGAATTTTTCAATTTTCTCCACGGGAATTTTTCCCTTTGATTTGATGGTAGGCTTCATCACCTGTTAGGGAAGATACAGTGGATTCTCCTTCGACACTGCAGCAGTTGTATGAGAGGTGGATCCTTCAGCATCTCCATAATTCCATGGGACTTTTTGTAAGCTGATAACAGGATATTGTGATCTGAATGGTAAGCTAATTGGCTCTGGTGCAGCCACTTTCAAAGGATTGTCAACTCCTTTAAGTTGAATTACTTGTATTATGAATGGTTTGACAGTCCTATCAGCCTCAGCAGATATAACTGCTACCAATCCCTTCCATTTAGTAGGACAAGTATTTTCACTCTCAAACAGCACAGTATCATCGTCTGCTAGTTGCAGGACACCGCTGTCAATTATATTCTAAATAAGGTGGCGGAGTGCCCAGCATTCTTCCGTGCTGTGACCGCGAGAATGGGAGTGAAATTGACATACTCCATCAAAATTAAATCGTCCTAAACATGGATTAATTGGAGGTAGAAGGGAGGTGATCCTTCCTTCATTGATCAGCATCTGAAATATCTCCTCCATAGGTTGGCCCATGTATATAAATTCCTTTCTATTGGCAAAATCCTGACGGGCTTTAGCATTTTCTCTCTTCGCAACTTTGTCCTCCAGTGTTTCATTTTTTGAAGGCGATGATGGAGTATTCATAACAAAAGGGAGGAGACTAGCATGCTCCTGGCTGACTAATTAGCATGTGACTTGATGCTGATGGATCACCAGTTCTTCCCATTGCTCAATTTGCTTACACAGAGCTTTTATCTTTCGTTCCATCACAAACTGGAACTTTGCATAATCCCATTTGTCAACATCGTCTTTGATGGTCTGGGATGATTCACCATTAAAATTGGAACTCTGTCCACTACTCCAATTAATCATATTGACTTCTTCCTCTTTGTGTTGGGGAAGAGGGTTATCTTGTACGTGAGGTTGGTCTGGTTTGGTGACCATGATCTCACCGTTGTCTATTAAATCTTGGATCTTGTGTTTCAAGGCCCAACAATCCTGAGTATCATGTCCAGGTGCCCCGGCATGATAAGCGCACTTACGAGTAGCATTGAAACCCCTCCCATTCGGGTTGGCTGGTGGAAGAAGATGTGTGATTTTCTTCTGAGTAGTCAGAAGATTGAGAATGTTCTCGAGTGAGTCCCCTAAGGGTGTGAGCACTCGAGGGCGTTTGACTTCTCCACCTTTAGGCAATGGAGGGTTTGAAGGCTGAGCTTGAAAAGGGGAGTAATTTCTCCTCTGAATAGGCATATTCTGATTACCTTTCTGACCTTGTAGTATCAAGGAAACATCCTCCTCTTTCTTTTTATGGACCCTCCGGGGGTTGTTTCCATAAGTTTTGGACTGGATGTGCTCAGCAACAGCTTTAAGGGCAGCTAGGTCTTGAATCTTTCTTGACTTCAATCCCATCTCAGCCATCTCTCCGTGTTTAATCATTTCAGAGAATAGTTTACCAATGCCAGCTAAGACTCTCTCATAGAAAGGAGCTTCTTGTATGTCTATAAAGGTCATAACCATTTTTGAATCTGTCATAGAAGGAATAACTTGAGCAGCAAGGCGCCTCCACCTTTGAGCATACTCTCTGAAAGACTCATTGGAATGTTTCTTGACCTTGGTAATCTGGTACCGGTAAGGAGCCATCTGAGACTGGAAGCTGTATTGGGTGAGGAAGGCATGAGCTAGCTCTTCCCAACTATGGATTTTTGAGTTGTCTAATCTGGTATACCACGAACGGGCTTCTCCAGTCAAACTCTTTTGGAACAGCTGCATTCTGAACTTCTCGTCCTCTGCATAAGATCCAAGTTCTCCAATGAACACCTTCAAATGTGTGTAAGGATCTCCTAACTCATCATATTTTTTGAAGTCAAGAGTTTTGAACTTTTATGGATAATGAACCCCAGGGAATATACAAAGGTCAGCATATGAGACACTCCCGTGTGCTCCAATTCCTTTGATAGAACTAAGGGTTTCTTCCATTTGAAGGACCTTTTTCCTGATATCACCGGTGTCTAGATCTCCTTTGAGATGGGTGTTTTCAGGGTTTTTGTCTATTGTAATTAACTAGAGTTCCAGATTTGTTTTATCCGAACCTTGGGTTCCTCCCTGTGTAGAGGATTCTGTATGTGTGGGCATTTTTGGGTCCTGAGTAGACTGATGTAGTTCTTTAAGCAGAACAGCCAAATATGTAATCTGTTTACTTAATCCGTCAAATTATTCGCGGGAAACGGGATTAGACTGGTCAGATGAAGACATGATTGGTTGTAGGCTCGTGGCCTTTTTGGACTTTGAATGGGTAATATGTCCAATTGTTTCCCTGCAAAAGACTTGCATAGTTTAGTCTTAGGGAATGTGTAAATGTTTACATGCTATATGATGTATCCGTTTTAGGAATATTATCCTGCAAGACAAATGTTAGCTGTTTGTAACACAGGACAGCATGTAAATTTAAATATGCATGTACACATATTTCTTCATATTTTCCATTTACAATGAGATTGACATGGAATGACATTACAAGTAAATGTTTTAACAAGTAATTGAAAATGGAAAGTATGAAGAGACTTTCCTCCGCGTTTGGTTTATCAGAGGCTGACCTATCTTAGGTTTACTCTCGCTGCTTTTTGGCATGAAGGTTCCCAGATCATCGCAATTTACTTGATGGGAAGTTAATTCAGTCTTTCAACTGGAGCAAATCTGGGTGGTACCTTTCCTGAGCCTTGTTGGAATTAGTCTCCCTACAAGTCCAGTAATCAAACACCGACATGATAGCCTCCTGGTGGAGGAACCACACAACATAAATTCACATACAATGTGTCTCACCGTTTATGAAAATGATGACATGTGCGAAGCACTAATATCACAAGCAGATATAGTGTAAAGCATTAAGTGCAGTAAATATATGCATTCGTACACATTCATCATAAATGTAAATGCAACATCCATACACAAGCATATAACAATTTTGAAAAGATTATAATAGCGACTTAAGCCCTCTTACTGGTTTCCCCAGCAGAGTCGCCACCTGTCGACGTCGGGATTTTTATTTGTCCCTTTTATGTTCTTGTTCTTTGGTGTTCTCATGTTAGGTGAGATTTGTTTGAAAAAACAAGTTATGAAAAGGTCCGACGTGTATATGTCGACAATTTGACTGTAAGAGTCGTCAGTTGATTTTTTAAATGGTTGTACCAACACAACCGAGAAAAGGTTTACACATTGACCCAGTGATGTGACACTACTAAACGGGTCTGTGAAACCTTGATTCATTAGGGCCCGGGGACTTGGTTATGCGAAGGGAAGGTGTTAGGCACCCCCCGACATCCGTGTTACCATAGTGACCGCCAATTTTCAAGAAACTGTTATATGAATGTGTGTGTGTGTGTGTATGGGTCAATGTGTGTGGGTCAATGTGCTGTTATTTGGAAGTAGTGCGAGGCCTCGTTCGCACCTATATACATAGGGTTTGAATTTATGTAAAAATTCAGTTTTAAACAATATATGGTAGTGATGTTTTATAAAAGAGGTTTTTCAAACCCTTATGCTCAATAATAATTGAGACCTTTTACACTTCCATTTTTTATTAAGTGTTCGGCTTAATTGTTTTTAATTTTCGAGATGCGAAGCATCATCGAGAAAATAATGTACAAAGTAGTGCCGAACTACTCTTGGGCATGAAAACCATCTGAGGAAATCCAAACACCGTGAATAAATTTACAAGCTGCTTACAGCTGAAAATGTCCATCACGGAACCGAATCTAGATCCAAGATACTTAATCATGATCACATGATTCCTAGGCTCACATGATGCAATTAATTTATATGAAAGCGATGGCGATTATATATATAAAAAAGTCAGAATATATATACAGACATGATCAACCACCACGAAGCACCTCCATGGGGGATCGGAAATGTAAATAAAGTTGTAAAAGCAATCAACCACCACGAACTAAACTCCAGGCGGGACGAAAAGTAAATATATATATATATATATATATATATGAAAGCAAATAAATGCTCCAGACGTAAGTCTAGGCTCAATCGAGGCATAACTCGATAATGTTAGTCCATATATAAATATATGTATGTATATATATATATATATGTATATACAAACTGAAATGAAACCACGAACCGAACTCAGGGCATGCACACACTACACGTCTCTCAACGTGAAGAATGGTGTGTGCAAAAATGAAGAGAAAGGCTTTAAAGTGTGTAAGAAGGCTTACAGTGGACTGCCAAAGAAGACTTCTATAACTTTAAGTGGATGAACACTCGGCTCCCGCTAATAAGCACTCAGTTTAGGGTGTGTACAGAGCAAATTGGACAGGGCTTCCTCACCTTTTCTCTATGCAAAGTGGCCACCCCAAGCCCTCTATTTATAGAGGGGAGTCATGAAAGCGGCTAGTCATGAATATACTGCATGTTTGCCGGGAATGCCCCGGATCCGCGTCTCGCATGCTCTCAAAGTGCGTGCACGCACCTTTGTGATGTCCGTTCGAACTTTCAAAATTATAATCTGGGCATCTGATTAAGGTGTATAAGACCTATTTCGGACCGCCATTATCGAGAGCTATGTCATGACATGGGATTAGAGGTTGTATAAAGTCAAGAAGATGGGACCATGCCCTCGGTCTTCAAGCTTTAAATTCTATCCGGTGTGCTACCTGACGTAGTAGTCACTCGGGATTGGACCTCCTTGGTTCTTGTGGGACACTGCTATATAGAAATGTATGTATGTTGTTGTTGAGACGGCGCAATGTGGGGTCGAAGTGGCAAAATGATTATTTTACCCCTCATCGGGGTTATCTCCGGTTTGGGCTAATAAAATGTATAATTTGCCGTGGTTATCTCTCGAGATTGAATTGCAGAATACTGAAGGTCCTCAGGGTTATCTCTGAGGTGTGCCTGTCTCCCCGGTGTTATCCTCGGGTCTTGTACTGAGTGCCTCAGTGTGAGTTCCGTGGTTGAAGCTGACTGCATGCATTTGAAACAAGTATTTTCAGGGTTATCTCCGGAACTGCAACTGCACTCCTTGGGGTTATCTCCAAGGTTAGCACTGCTATTCCCGATGTTATTTTTGGGACTGGAACCGAGCATCTTGGGGTTATCCTCTCCGGTGGAATTTCTGGTATTTGAACTGCATCATCTCCCAGGGTTATCTCTAAAAGACGAATCTGTCCTCCTATAATGTTAGTGATAGGTGTGCAGAAACTTTTGAGTGTCTACATGGCATCGCAGTCAACACGCAATGATGTCATTTCAGGGCGATAGGGAATCAGAATGCTTGTAGGTTTTAAGCTTCGGCATAGGCGTTATAAACATAGGAGATAGGAAATTTGACTATTTTGCCCTTGTAAGTTGGAAATGACCTAATAATCCCTGCAACACATAGATTAAGAAAAATCATAACAAAATAATATAAAAGCGATATAAATTACGACGAACAACCAACTTCTTAAGCAATAAAGGATCCGATTCGCGAGTATAAATCCCACTCACCAGCAGTGACATGCAAAATTTGACCAAATGATTGTTTCCAATGGATTTAAAATAAATGAATCAGATACATGTGTTTATTCTAAGTTTTTTAAATGTTTGGTGTATAACTTATTTATATGTTGATGATATGTTTATTTTTTGTACTAGTGAAAAAGTAGTATTAGAAACTAAAACATTCTTGTCTGCTACCTTTGATATGAAAGATATGGGGGAGACTAATGTAATTTTAGGTATTAAAATTGTGCGGTCTCAAGATACCATTTCTTTAACTAAGTCTCATTATATTGAAAAGTTGTTAAAGAAGTTTAATCGTGAGAATCTTAAGATAACCTCTACCCCATATGACCATTCTGTTAGGAATGACTATGCTCAACATATTTAGATTTGATGATGCGATTATAATGTATAATTTTTCCAGTAGCTTTTGTAAAGTCTTTTAATGAGATATATATGTACAAGCTAGGACTTAGAAGTAGAACGATCAAACTTGTTAGGTTGATCCTTTGAGTTGATGAATATGTAATAGAATCAAAATTGATCCTTTGCGTTGATTTCTCTTTCATGATCCAAGGTTACATACCATTAGAGACATACTATTAACATCTTTACATATTAAAAGTTTCAAAGATTTCATAAGGAAAGGATTTACAAATTTTTCTATGGATTAAAAGCTAGTTTAGGTATACCTTTACTACATTTTCTTTCTTCTTCTCCTGTCCTTTTTCTTCTCTTTTTCCTTATCTTCCTCTTTCCTCTATGCTCAGCCAAGTATATCTCTTTTTATTTCATTTGTTGTTGTCGAGCTTTGGGGGTGGCGATGTTATGTTTGACTTGACTTTTTTGGTTTGCTTATTACTATATTTAATAGCTTCTTTTTTTGGATAAGCTTAGACTCAAAATATCTTGGGAGGCTTCGTTGAGAAACCTCATCCCCCCTATCCTTATCCATTCAGCCAAAATTTGAATAGTGTTCTATTATTTTTTTTTCTTCTCTATCCTTTGACTTTTTGACTTTTCACTTCTAAAAGTCAACTTTTCTACCCCCGTCATGTTTACAATCAAATCCTACTAAAGTTGACGACTTGATTATCACGGTGACCTTCATTTTGTTAAATTGGTCTTCGAACTCAAAGTTTGACTTTTAATACTAAAAGTCAACTGTTGACTTTGACCATAAAACGTCGTAATGTGTTTACAGTCTTTTCCTATTAAACTCGACGTTCCGGACTCAACGATGAAGATCGCGTTTCAAAATTCAATCCCTAACTCAAATTTGAGTTTTAAGAAAATATAACTTTTTTTTTGATAATGTGGAGTATCAGGTCTGCAGTCTGACTAATCTCCCTACCTCGGGTCAGGCTTTTTATATGGGCTTGCGCCCGTGTCCCCGTGGCCCCATGACCATTTTTTATTGTCTTGACAAATTGGAGCTGGTGGTATTCGAACCCAAGACGTCCGAGTCCACGGCAATTGTCCCGGGGTCTCATTTGAACCACTTCGTCAACTGCTGGGGTTTGATAATATAATTTTTTCTTTCTTTCCTTTCTTTTAGTTGCTAGTTACTTTTAATTCAAAACTTTAATTTATAAATTAAATACATTAGGGTTTAAAATCACCATTTATTGACATTTTCGTTATTAATATCTGGGATATTATACCATATGCCCTAAAATATAAGATTAGTATTCAAATTTGAAAATTTACATGATTCATTTAAGTTTGAATGTAATAAATCTTATAACTATTAATCTCATTTTGAAAATTTTCATTTGATAAAAATAGGTTATAATTTCTATTATATACCAAAATAACCGAATTATATATTCAGTTATTCGGATATTTCAAAATTTTAATATTTGTTCGGATAATAAAATTATATAACATTCGGTATTCATTATAACCAGATACTCAAACCCTAGTTCTCACGGTGTTCATGAATCGGAGAATGACTTGCACACATGAAGAGAATTAGGAATTTGACGACTTGGACAACTGAGAAATAACTTGATGTAAAAATTAGTACAAAGGATGCAAAAATCAATCAAGGAAGGTTGTTTAGGGTTTAGCGAGTTTAACCTTTTTCTTGTGCGCGACAACTATATCTATCTAGCTACTCCCTCCGTTCCTTAATATAAGTCGTTTTAGAGAATTATTTTTGTTCCGTAATATAAATCGTTTGAGAATTTCAAGTAAGCATTAATTGCTTAGTTTCCAATATTACCCCAAGTAATAAATATAACTTTGGTTCTCTCACTATTTTTTTCCCAATAAATAACTCTTTTTTTAAATACATGGGCAATATAAACAATTGATATTATATTCAATGTTAAACAAACATTTCCTTAATACTTGTGCACAACTCTAAAACGATTTATATTAAAAAACAGAGGGAGTATATTATTAATGGGGGAGAGAGAGAGAGAGGTAATTAATTCTTAAAGTTATGTGACATTTTAATTTCTCTTTCCATTTCTTATCAATCCCTAATTTTTCTCAGTTATATCTTTAAGTGCACACGTATATAGCGTGTGCTTGGGACACTACTAAGTAAAGAGGGATGATAGGGGTCTCAAAATAGAGTTTTGCTATACATTGGGAAAATTTTCAGCCGAATTATGATTCCGACGTATGTGCATATATTATGTAACGACCCCAAAATTCATACAATTTAATTCTCGACTTTGGTCGTTAACAATACATCTAACTTCTGATTTTACATCATTATTAGATATTAAACTTTATAAAATGCGAAATAATTTAAACTTTTATGTCTTCTTACTTTAATTCCCTGAATCAAAACCTTTATCAACTACATGTCTTTGAATCAATCTTATTTTATGATTCGCTTTATCATTGTTATCATATAAAATTTTACATTTCAAATCGATAACCTTTACATATCAGATAACTCTAACTCTAGCTTTACAACTCAATATAAAACTATACATCATAAAACATTTAATACATCTCATGAATCTTAATCACGGTTTAAGAAAATAGCAACTTTAGCTAAAATATAAATCTTCGTATATTATTTCTGATCCACTTCATTCAAGTAGCACATAGTGTTATCTTCAACCCTTAACCTGCAAAAATGGTTATTTGCAAGGTTGAGCTCGACAGCCCAGCAAAATCTAACAGTTTTCATGCATCACGTAGCATATAATAACATGCTCAACATATATCTCTTAAACATTGGACTATCATAACATACAGGCTACAGTTCATATAACAAGTATAAAGATTGAGTTCCATTCTCAATCAACATGCTTTACTCAATCAACGTAGTCATAAGTTGACTTTAACGTTTCATGCTATCAACATAAATATAACACATCATGTTATTTGCAATAAAAATTTAAAATAGTTAATCATCAAGTTCACATAGCAAATAGGAACTGAAAGACTTGCCTGGTTCGTAGATTACCAATTACCGAAAAATAGCTTAAATGCTTTGCGTACATCCTACAACAGTTCAGAGGTTCATATTCACATGCATTAGTTACACATATAATGAAACCACAATAACTCTTAGTCCTAATTGTGACACCCCCAAAACAGGTATACGTCACCCATCTTGAGTCGCCAGATACATGGTACAAAAATCAAATACAAACTTAATTATACAACTATCGGGTAATATACGACAAAACATAGCCGAGAGTTTTAAAAAGAATATTGCCTTCTAGATAATATCCACACTCAATGGAGTCCTCATTACAATTATTGTCACACTATTTCACAGAATAGTGAGGGCTACTAAAGCCACTTATCCTGGACCGTCACTCCGTTTCCCGACTAGTCCCGGCTACGTTCTCATTTCCTGAAGAGAACAGTGAAAGAAAAGGGTGATCTCAACTACCCCAGTAAGAAATATTATGACTAAGATAATGCAGAATAAAGTATCCTTAGCCTTCAACAGTATAACAACTGATAGAGTACAATAGACAACAAATTTTAGATCAACAACTGCAGCGGAATAAGCAATCCATTAGAAGAGTCAAGTAAAACATAATGTCTACTATCTCTTCTAGATTAAAAGTCCATTGTTAATATTTAATTCCTGTAATACTCACTAACAGTTCTTTGTTATACCCAAGACAAAAAGAACTATCATCACCTATCTTCACCTGAACCACCAAAGATTATAGTTAAATCCATAATTCATATTTATAATCATGTAAATCAACAGTTTCTCCTTGCCACAAAGGCTTAATAGAACGTTTACTCAATATCCTTACCCCAAAGGCTAAAGATATTCAAATGTAATAACAATGATCATACCAATCAGTTGTCTACCTTTGCACTACGGGCCAAAGATATTCAACTATAAAACCAATGGTCATAATCATACCAATCAATTGTCTGTCAGTGCACTACGGCCAAAAACATTCAACTGTTAACTAATGGTCATGATCTTGCCAATCATCAAATTATCCATGCACTACGGGCCAAGGATATTCGTTATTATCACCAGTAGTTATGATCATGTCATACACCTATCCATCTTTGCACGTAAGCCAAAGATATACAACTATAAAACTAATAATTAACAGTCCATCTTTGCACGTAAGCTAAAAATATACAACTGTAAAATCAATAATCAACAGTCCATCTATGCACGTAAGCCAAAGATGACTTTCATCACAATATAAGCATGAGAATGATGACAATGATATAAGCATTAATCAAATGAAATCAAGGATAAATATTAAAGACTTTAAATTTATCTAGAGTTTAAAAATATCCAAATTATCAACATGATACTTCTTTGTGGAGTAAAATTCAAGAATAATATTCATGTACCAAAAATAATTTGAACAGAAAAGAAATATATTTTTCGGGTGAATATTACCCCGTGAATAGTACCCTTTGAATAGTACTTCAGGAATAGTATCTCGTGAATAGTACCCCAGCATGAAAAGTGTCCCAAATACCCGAGTGAATAGTAACTGGGTGAATAGTAACCCATGAATAGTAACTCGTGAATAGTACTCTAGCACAAAAAGTGCCCTGAATACCCGAGTGAATAATACTAGAGTGAATAGTAATTGGGTGAATAGTAACCCATGAATAGTAACTCGTGAATAGTACTCCGGCATGAAAAGTTCCCCGAATACCCGAGTGAATAATACTAGAGTGAATAGTAACTGGGTTAATAGTAACCCGTGAATAGTAACTCGTGAATAGTACTTCGGCACGAAAAGTGCCCCGAATACCCGAGTGAATAATACTAGAGTGAATAGTAACTGGGTGAATAGTAACTCGTGAATAGTATTCCGGCACGAAAAGTTCCCCGAATACCAGAGTGAATAATACTAGAGTGAATAGTAACCCCGACACAAAAAGGTAGAAATTCCACGATAAAATTCATACCAATATTCTGGCATATGATATTGAAAGAAATAATATCATTTACGAAGAAATAATACCCCTTACGACTGTTGAACGAGAATAATATTCGAACGAATATTTAACGAAGATAATATTCCTATGAATATTGAACGAAGATAATATTCATACGAATACGAAAAATAATATCTCTTCAGAATATGAAATAAATAATACCTCTTACTTACAACGGTTGAACGAAAATAATATTTCTTACGAATATTGAACGAAAATAATATTCCTTACGAATATTAAACGAATATAATGAATATTGAACGATAATAATATTCATACGAATACAAAAAATAATATCTCTCCAGAATATAAAAATAATAACCCTTACCTCAGAAGAAAATTGGATACTGGAGTAGTGAAGTAGCAGACTACTCTTCTTCTTTCTCTTTATAGCTTCTCTCTCTATAATTTCTCTTGTGAGTCTTAGTGAATTGGTGAGAAATGAAGGAAGAATGAGCTTCTATTTATAGGAAAATATAGTTTCAATAATTGCACATTTTGGGGCTCGAAATATTATAGTATAATACCTTCCTCTTTTTCTTCATTTTTAATTTAGTCTTGCAAGTATTATCAAACTTGCACCACCTCCCCTAATAGTAAATAATGAGAATTAATAGTAAATCATGTGACTCAATAGTTCTAAACATGTGAAAAAATTAATTATAGTATAGTACCTTCATCTATACCTCCATTTTTAATTTAGTCATGCAAGTATTATCAATCTTGCACCAACTCCCCTAATAGTAAATCATGTGAATCAATAGTACACACATGTGAACACATAGTTATAAGCATGTAAATTAATAGCATTTTATTACTCATTTATCCGGTTAATTACCCGATTGGTCAATATAACCTCCATACATCAATTATTATCGAAATAAATGTTGATTTCCACTAACACTAATAATTTCCACACAATGGAACTATCAATTTCATCTTTAATCAACACGAACTTATTCATCATTAATATTATAACTCACAATATTTAACAACCAGGTCGTTCCCAGGAAAGAGGGGGCTTTTCAATAAGGATTTTTCCTTATTGGCGCGTAATTAGATTATCTAATCTCTCCTTGACAGAACTTTCTAGACATTGTCAATATTGCAAATAATAATATGAATAACTTTGTCGTCTCAATTATTGATTTAATAATATAACATATTATGCAGATGATACTGTGACAATAATTGAATCAATAATATGAGAGATATGATGCAGCAATTACTGTAGCAATAATTAAGTATAAATGAGTGACTTCTTACGTAAGCATCAATAATCAATACCGTGTGCTACAATGCAACCACGCGTATTACTGTACTTTTATCACCGATTATTTTATGACAACTTGCTTACTTTAAAAAAAGTTTCACATATCACCCTTAAATTTAACCTTTTATCAATTTAACCATTTACTAAATAGAATAATTATAAGAAAATTGAATACTTTCATTTCATAAAATTTGGGGTCTCACACTAATCTTTTTATAACTTGTGTCTCTTTGAAACTTAACACATAACTTCAGGTGTTTACTCCTCTTCGTATGACACCTATCATTACGTAACCCCATATTGTGTTTCTTTATACTTCTTTCGTAACTGACACTTAACATTCAGCAAAGTTGTCATAGACTCCATTATCTCATATTAGATGTGTTACACTTGTTAACAACAACAAAGTTATATAACCTCTCTCGTTACGGTTCCCTTACAATTGATAGTTAAGTCTTCTAACACGTATTTACATCCTTTTAAACATATATTAGATTCACTAATCAAGTTAACATTCAAATCGTTCTTTCAACTTATATCTCACTATAAACCAACATAAACCTTATCATTTATTTCTTACTTTTGAAAACATCACATTTAGTTCCATTGCATAACTTAATTAAGAAATCACTTAAAATATTTACACTTTGCATTACAACACCTTACAATCTGTTATTGTAGTTTCTATTATGTCTTAACATCATTAACATGCTTGCTTAGCTAACATAAGTCCATTACGCATGACACGTAAATAAGCGAGATGTCACTTTGCTCGGGCTCAGGCAGAACCAGTAGTATTCTTATTGCCATTGCGATTCTTGTGCGTTCACTGCACAATAATGCTGTAGCAATTGCATGCATACCTAAAACGGCTAGCAGCATTTACAATTACTACACAATGATCACCCATCTCAACCCAATTCCTATAGAAATCATAAAGCCTAGCAACTAAAACTTTGTAATAGAATAGTTACACATGTCATACACCAATCTAACTACATAAACATCACATTTACACAAATTTGAGGAATCAACCCCCCCCCCCCCCCATTTCCAAATTTCTTCATTTTTTTTTACATATTTAGCGAAATCGATCGCCATTAATTCGTTTATTAATCAATTGACACGATTCCAACTACGCCGCTTTCGTTTCTTAACATACTAACATAATCAAACATCAATTTTCAGATTCTCATACTTATTAACCATGAAATTTTGTACTTTATTAAGCCATTTTTCATGTATAAACACTGTTATTTACTTTTCTCCTTACAAACCCAAATTTCATGTATTTAATCATCAAATAACACTCACATAAATTGATTAACATATTATAAACCACATACATACATGTAGAAATCCCATGTGATAAGCAATTTACAAAAGATAATCATAGAAACTCAAAACATAGTATTAGAAATAAAATATATCTTCAACCCTAGTTGTATGCTAGCAAGAGATGGTGACTCTCTCTCAAAACCACTATAATTCCTCCTTCTCTAAAATCTTTGTATTTCTTCTTCTCTCCAAACCCTCTCTGTACTTGGCTTAAAAATAAAAGACGCTTAGAAATAAACTGAAGATTCCCCACGTTCATCAGTTATGTTAGGCCAAAAGCCATAAGACTGTGTTTGGCTACATAAAATTCCCTCATACTAGATTATTTTAATAGCATTATATTATATAGTTACTTTTGTCACACTTGATTTTAGTTCATTTAAAAGACTTTAGCTTAATTAATTTAAATAACTTATAATGGTAATTATAATAATTATAATTTTTATTATAATTATACTTATAATTAATAAATAATTACACATGTCTAATTTAATTAATAAATTAGAAACATCACTTTATTTAATTTATTTATTTCTTTAATATTAAATAACTCATTTAATTTAATTAATTAATTAAATTAAATCTTCAAAGAATAAAATTTACCTTTGCTTTAACTTAATTACCATACACATATAACTAAATTATTATACCAAAATTTCATAAATTATTTATTTTTCTCAATAAATAAATTATTTTAAAATATTTATTTAATTCAATAAATATTTAAACTTAATTATAAAATTCATTTAATTTCTTCAATAGTTAACTTAACTATTAAACCTCACTTTCCCAATATATGAATATATATTTATCTTCACACCAGAACACATATTTCAAAATATGTAACACGTATATATACATACTCAAACTCAAAACATCTCATAATAAGAATTTTAATTATTAAATTCTTATTTTAATAACTTATAAAAATTCGGGTTGTCACATCCTTCCCTCCTTATAAGGATTCCGTCCTTAGAATCAACGAAACCTCCCTTACTCGGTTTTCACCAAATCTCTTTTTAAAATTTATCGTTGAATATCTTCAACACATTACCTTAATATAGGTTTTATATTTCCTATTATATTCATTACCTCAACAAATTCTAGGTTTTATTTCATAACTTTCACTTGAACTCAGTTATATTTTGAGTATTATATATTGTTTAACCCATTCATTTCCTTCTCTAAGGATCGTTATCATAAACACTCGGGATATTACATTCACCCCTTCTTCTAAGAATTTCGTCCTCGAAATTTTATTTATTACTCTTCATTCATTCAATCTATCAAAATAGATTTTACGTTAATACTTTATTCATTCATTGGGTTCTATAACCACTTTCTTTCTCTAAAGATCTTTCTAAGACCATCATATTCCTCACCTCATCCTCTTCTAAGAGTTTCACATTTCTCTTCTTTCTGGAATTTCAATTCTTTCTTGAACTTATTATGTTTTGATTAATTTTCTCAACCTTTCCACTTTCACCTTTCAGAATAATAAGAATTCTCCATAATTGCTTAATAATTGGGAAGCGATATGAATAACATGAATTTAAAAGATTTCAAATCATGTTGAGGGGTCATAAAACCTTGAACTACGTCCCTAGGTTATCAAGTATCTCAACTTGAACCTTTAACAATCATAAGACTATACGGACCTTGAACTCTTCCTGAGGTTTAACGATTGCATCACCAATTTAAAACCGTCATTAATGTAATATTTAGCAATCACACGCATCGAAAACACTCTCTGCAAGTACTCTAGGTGATCGACTTATCATTCTCTACGTTATACAACAACGTATTACATCTTAACATCGTAATGACTATATGCATTACTTTCAGAACCATTGTCTCCGATAACATGTCCCCTTTTACAAGGTTGTTCACCTTAGCTTTTTAACATTTGAATCCACACCAAAATAATTTGGTTTGGCATAACTGTTAGTTCTCAGATGGCACAATAGATCTAGAAGGGGGGGTTGAATAGATCCTTTTTATTTCAAATACTTTTCTGGTTTATATTTTATTGTTCATAATTAGCATATGACAAACATAAGAATCTTTTCAAGCACAGCGGAATAAGTAAAAGATCCCATTCATTGATATATTCATAATCATACATACATTATTCATAGAGTAAGTTTAGTTGTAAGCAGTTAACACATACATAGCAGTTATAGCAGTTATAGTACATAATGTAAATGACATAATGTAAAAGACACAAGGGGTTTTAAGTGGTTCAAAGACTCAAGATCTTAATCCACTCTTCTACTTTCAACTAGCAGGATTTACACTAAGGAAGGGAAGCACCCTGAATCACTAAGATTCCTTCAAAGCCAGCAGCCTTGGGACTTCAGTTCACTAAGAACTCTTCAAGGCCAGCACCCTTGGAACTTCATTTAGTCCTTCCGGACAAGGATCCTTCTGGCCCTACTTTGTTTAGTCCCTCTGGACAAGGACCCCTCAGGCCCTGCTTCATTTAGTTCCTTTGGACAAAGACCCTTCTGGCCCTGGCTTTGTTGAGTTGTTTGTTTGTTGTTGTTGGATTTGGTGCTGAGCTGCTAAGATGTCTTCATGCTCTGAACATCTTCTATACTTAGCAGCTTGGCTTGATCATCCTTGAAGTGCAGCTGAGTGTTGCATGATGCTCAGCTTCTTTGGTTACTCAACCACTTTGGATGACCCCTTGTTGAACTTCCTTGAAGATCATTCTCCTTGGTACTTGATGATTTTATATGAGAGGCTTCTAAGGCGACGATGAGCTCTTTTATTAGGTACTTAGAAGTTTTCTCATGCTTGACACCAAGATGGCTTTTGTGATCTCCCTTCTACTACTTGATGCCTCCTCATGATGGACTTGTTAAGATGACTGTAGGCTCTTCTCTATTGTACTTAGAGTCTTCCTATGATGGACATCAAGATGACATGATGCTTTTCTTTCTCTTGGCAGTTCAGAACACTCTTCATGTAGTAGAACTCTCACTTCTACATAGTAGAACTCACACTTCTACTTCTTTCTTATTCTGACTTCTCGAGTGTTCTGGTGGATCGTAGAGTGAGCCTTCTTGACTCACTATCTCACGTGGTTTAGATCACCCACCTTCTCTCTAAACTCGACAACTCAAAGACCTTTTTGATCTTTGAAGCTCTTCCTTATTTATACTCCTTCCCTAATACTTACATTGAAAGTAGCCGTTGAAGGCTATTCAAATATCTTCACAGATCTCAAGTTGCTTGATGTAGACTGCTTGATGTGACTTGTCATACTTTTTTGACACTTTTGCAATCTCTTTGTTTCACCTACCATGTCGGATGTATCACTTTAATGTCTTGGGCAGGTCGAAGACTTTATTACCTCTTTCTAAAATCTCGATCAGAGGTTGTCCTAAAGCATCGATGCTCTCAATAAGTACTTGTCCAAATATTACCCTTCAGATTGAACCTTTGTCAATGCTTCGCCTTGATTTATTCGGACTCTCTGATTCGATGCACGTCTTCAAGGACTTGATCGTAGTGTCTTGTTGAGTGTTGCTCATTGACCGGGTAGGTTTAACACTACGATCTTGAAGAGTGTTGATTGGATCTTCAATGTAGAACACATCTTCCTTGTATTGTGCGATTAACTTCAATACTTCTATTTGCTTCGATTTGTTCTCGAGACTAATGGCCTAATTCCTTGCTCGTCCCCCCTTCGAATATCAAGACACTTGATTTGTGGCGGCGTCCAACTTTTGCTTTCTCCTTGTGATCTCCCGTTCACTTATCATCAATGAACTGACCCTGCACTTAATCACTTTAGCCTTGCTATTCAGAGGCTGACTAGTATCTCGGTTCACCTTCCATCAGTTCCTTCTTTGTTTGGCAAACACTATGATCTTGGTTGCTTCCAAGATCGTTGTCTTCTGTTCACTTGATAGCTACTGCGTAAGCTGACTTTCCTTAGTCAACTTCTGAAGTCTTCTTTGGATCTCCTTGTGGAAGACTTCATCACGAATGGCATTACACCTCAATCTTAATGCTGATTGGGTTGGTGCTGAGATTTTCTGTTAGCCTGCATGCCATTCGTTGAGTGCTCTCTAGTTTCCTTAGATGTAGCTTTCAGCCTGAACCAGAGGCTTCGTTCCTTTGGATATTCTAGGAGTGCTCATATGTTGTAAACCATATATGCTTTACGATTCTTCCTTGGCACTGTGAGCACTTCTGTTGAGGTCATAGTTCTGCACTCTATGATTCAGCTTCGACTGGTGCAGACACTACGATCCCGAGTTCAGATCTTGACACTCTACGATTTATGCCTTGTGCTTGTTGTCTTCATCTGATCTTGCTTGACTACGATCTCTGCATGTAATCAATAGACTCTCTGAACTTCAGAGTGATCTACGATCCTTGACTTGGCTTTGGCATCGATGAACTCAACGACTCGAGTGTAGTCTACGCTTCTGTCTTGGCTTGGCGGATGACCGGCCCGGCTCGTGGCGTGTTTGTCTCTCTCATTTCTCGAACATGACTTCCTCAAAGACACTACGATCCCGGAAGCTCTACTCGATACACTACTGATCCTTCTTCGTTTCCCTAGAAGTCTATGAACTCCGAGATCTACTATCTTGCATACTCCTTTTACGCCTTGATAGCTCTCGAGTTAACCTCGACTCACCGGCGGACACGACTTCTATTGCGTTGGTCGTCGATCGATCGACTAGCCTATCTATTACATCATAAGATCAACCTAACAAGCTTGATCTTTCTATATTTATAGTCCTTGTACATTATTTCTTTTTAAGGACTTTACAAAGTTATTTTGCTTATGTAAGATCAACCTAACATATTTGATCAATTCATTCTAAGTCCTTGTACATATACTTCTATTATCTATCAAAGGACTTTCTGACTTTTTCTTAATGCAAGCATACTTGCATATTATTCATTATATATATATATATATATATATATATCATAATCAAATCATATATAAATAGGAATCGCATTCACATGCTTATTCCTGACAATCTCCCCCTATTTGATTATGACAAAAACAATAAGTGCATATGCATGTTATGAATGAATCTTATATACAGTGAGCAGCTGTATTTCTAAAATAGTTAATCATGAATGTCATTTATATTGATATGGCAATTTTTTACATTAAGACATTCTACATCCTGGATCCAGAACATTCCTAACAGGTTAGAGATGTACCTCCTTGGCTCCATGTGTGTTTCCAGGAAGCTTGTTGATCAGCTACTCATCTGATTGGTCTTCTTTCTCTTGTTCCCCTTCAGCCTCCTTCTGATCATGCTCCCCCTCAGACTTTGCAATCTTGTTATCATCATCTTCCGGCTCCCCCTCAGATGATGACTCTTTATCTGCAGCTGCTTTCTTCTTCTTTGACTTCTTCTCCCTTAACCCTTTGCTCTTCCTTGAGTGCCTCTTGCTCCTCTTCTTTCTATGCCTCTTTTTTTCCCCCTTTTTGTCATCAATCATTTGAGAGAGCTGCTCCATGTTGGACATAAGCTGCTCCATCAGGTAGGAGGAGTTGGCAACTTCAAATTTTAGTTCTTGTTGGCCTAGCTCAAGTTGTACTGAGAAGGTCTGCCTCATATCATCAATCTTGTCAGAGAGGGCATCAATCTGCTCTGCATTGGCCTTCTAAATTTGTCAAGCTTCTGCCTTTTGATCTTGTATGGCCTTCTGATAGATGATATCTCTCTCTTGGAGTTTGAGCGATACATCAGCCAAGATAGCTTGAAGCTTGTGCTGGAAAGACTCATCTCCTGCAGCTGTCTGCTTCTGTGATTCTTCAGTGAGCATAGATATCTTTTTGTTTAGATCATCAGAGCTCTTTTGTAGTTCTTGCTCCAAAGTAATTTGATCCTTTTGTTGGGTAGCAGCTGGTTGAGTATCTGTTTGGACTCTACGATTTTCATCCTTAGACAGATTTACAAAGGTCTAGAGAATCTGGATAATCATTGAGTTTCAATCGCTGGTTGAGGTTGAGGATGAGGGAATATCTGATAGAAGTGCTTGGGCATAAGGAGGCTTCTAGTTTTGAGCTTGAACATCATCAGCAGTAGAGTGAAAAGACTCTACGACCAGCTCCTTGGTCATGGCTCTTTGTCCTTCAGAGTCCACTCTACTATCGTAAGGGATGTAGAGATTTCCAGCATGTCGATAGACCTTGAAGTGGGGCTGGTCTTTGATCAGTTTGGTGGCAAACTTCTTTACTCTTGGAAAGTTCTGAGCCACCAGTTCCATGCTTGGAAACTGCTTATAACACCAGCTGAGGTAGCTTCCATCTCCTTCAGTAAAGGCCTTTAACCATGGCATCCACTAGAAGAACCATTTCATCAGCAGATCATCAGGGTTATAGAGAATGGTTGAGCAATCTAGCTCCATATTGTTCCAATTTTTGGCTAAGTCAAAAGTAGTCATTCTTACTACTCTGAGCTGCTCATTTCCATAGTTTATCCATCTGTCAGGAGGAGTCTCTGATGGTTCATTGGGAACTTCTACCACTATTCCTGATGAATCTTGCAGGTGAGAGGATAGGGTGAAGTTCTGAGTCTTCTGATTCCTGATCTTCAGAGTTGGAATCATTTTCTACTTCTTCCTTCTTAGAGCCAAAACCATTTAGATCAACTTCAGCAGATAATCCTTCTTGTTGCATTTCATGTCAAGAACCTTCTTCAGCAAGCATTTCCTCAGATTCTTCTTCTTCACTGTTGGTTTCATTATTAGCACTTTCTTCCGAGGATACAGACTCATCATCACTCAATTCAATGATGGCATTTGATTCGCCACTGTTCCTTTTGGAGGCAAACTGGGCTTGCAATCTGTAGCTCTTTCTTTTTCGTGGAGGTTCAACTATTGGAGAGACAGACTCTTCTTCTTATTCAGATTCTGACTCCTCTTGCTCAACAGACAGACTTCTTTGGAGTTCAGCACTTGCAGGGACAGATCCTACTTTCTTGGACTCATCACTTTCCGAGTCATAATGAAGGCTTTCTGGATTGGAGGGGGTATTCTCTTCATCTTCTTGATCAGCAATGTCTGACCCATTCTCTGGACTTGTTGGGGCAGTTGCATTTGGGGATGCAATTTGATCATCTTGAATTTCTTTGTCATCAGAGTGACTGCTCTGAGGTTTAGCCATGGGGCTTGAGCATTCTTCTTTTTCAGCAGATGCTGCAATCTCTTCCATCACATCAGCTTCATTTTTATTGTTGGATGTTGTTTGTGGAGACTGAGCCTTGACAACTGTTTCTTTTTCTTCTGCTGATTCTACGTCCCTTTCTTCGTCTGATGTACTAATTTGGGAAGCTAAGGTTGGTGTATCTTCCACCTTAGCTTTCTTACTAACTGGCCCTTGAAGCAACCTGTTGCTTCTTCTCTTTGTTGTTTCAACAGTTAGGACCTTTTCTTCTTTGTCCCTGTTCAGGGAGGAGACTCTCCTTGGTGGGGCTCGGCTTTCTTCTCATCACCGACTTTCTTCACAACTTTTTGATTTCTTTACATTTGGTGTGATTTACTTCTACTGAGTCATCGACTCTGAGCTCTCTTCCTCAACTATCTTTCTCTTCTTTGCAGAGGCATTACTGCTGCTCCCAGCTGTCAGCCTTTTGTTCTCCTTAGGGTTCTTCTTCCAGTTCTCAAATAATTGTGGAGACATCACTTTATGCACATTCAATGTTTCTCCCTCATCATCCTTGATTTTCCCTCCTAGTTTCTTCTTCAGTATAATACTCAGCATCCTTCCATGAAATACTTTGGTCAGAGGCTTTTCAGTGGATTTCTTCTTCTCAGCCTTCTCTACCCACTTGGAGATTTGATCGAACAAGATAGCTCCAAAGTTAATTTGTCTCTTCAGAACTATAGCTGACATTATCTTCAATTGTTGGTCAATCACTGTATCATGTGCAGTGTTTTTGCACCGTATGCACTTTCTAACAATTTTAGCTAGGAACTCATATTCTTCAGGAAACTCCTTCTTCTTCATGTCTTTAAAACTAGAGTTCCAGAGTTTATGGAGACGTTTGAGTAGAACTCTTTAACCAGGTCAATGTACACACGAGTACTTGTCTCAAGACATTCTGAAAACCCAGCTTTCTTTACGAGTTCAAGAATGTCCCTGAACTTCTTCTCAGATTTCTCAAACGATTTGGTTCCGAGTTGAATGCCGGTGATAACTTGCCAGTTCTCCATTTGAATAGTTCGAAGACTGTGGGTGTTTGATTTAGAGAGGTTTATATGAGATGGCTGACTGGGATTTGGTAAGGCTCTGGAGGGTAAACTGATTTTGCTCTTGAAAAGCTTTCTAGGGTTTTGAAAATGGGTGGGAGAAAGGTTCGATAGCTTTTTGGTAACTGTCTGCAGATTTGAAATTGTATTTAAGACAGTTCCTTCCAACTCTGCATACTTTCGTGATGTCAATAATATCCCATTGGTTGCACGTTGCCTAGTAATGAGCTGTAACTCCCCATAACCTTTTCAGTTAGTTATTTCCTTTTAGAAGAGTAGACGTTTAATTGACGTGGCTTTGACCGTTGACCTTTTGATTCGTAGAGTAGCATGATGAGGCAGCTATAAACTCTACGATTTCCTTTGTTCACTCAACGATCAACTTCTGAGAGATGCTACATGAGGTTGGCTTTATCTTTTATCCTTGCTTTGATGCAGCATAGCTCACTCACTATAGTATTCGAACTTATCTCCTCCACTTGAATGGTTTAGCAAGTGTCTCATTTTCCAAGCTTCTTGTGAACTGGGGTACCCTTTGGTAGGACTACGATCGTCGAGTTGTATTCTACGATCGCTGAGGTTGTGCTACAATCGTCGAGGTAGAACTATGACCGTTGAGATTGCACTGCGATCGTTTAGTTCTTTTCGAACTCGACTCTACGATCATTGACTGACTTGGTCCTTGAGATGAACTAGATCAAACATTCCTTCTGGGTCAAGGTAGCTCAGGAAGGGCCAATCTCTTAGAGTGAGCTAAGGGTCAGGTTTGTCCCTGAGGCACTTTCCAGATGGAATGATATAACAGTGATTTGTAATGACATCTCTTTCGACCTCTTCTGATTGGGAGGTCTTCTACCACTTTGAACAACCGCATTCTTTGAAATCATGGTGTCCTCCTGCTTCTTACACTACAATCATATGTTTGATTGTAGGCACTTCACGATTATGGGTTGGGTGGCTGAAGGGTTATCAGTAGTACGTTTTGAGACGTTCCTACTGACTATGGATCTTCGTTTGGTTCATCAGCCACAAAGTTTTGGGACTCTGTAGCTGGTACAACTTTTCATAGTATATCTCAGTACTGTTGTTCCTTAATAGATCACTGCTTCTCCATTGTTGATGCTATCTTCCCAGATAGATGTGATTCCCTCTTCTTCAAATTCATTTGAAGGCACCCTTGCATGTTTCTCTCTAGCTAGAATCTCCATCATTGCTTAGATCTCCATGTATCATAGAGATGAATATTTTCATGATAGGTCACTCTACGATCATTTGCCAGTACTACGAACGTAGTCTTCTTTGACAGTCTTTAGTTTGAGAAGTTCTTCTTCTTAATGAACTCCTCTTGAATGATGCTCGATAATCTTCTGTTGTGAGCTTTATTGAGGATTCTTCCCATAAAGCATTCTTGACTAGCTTTTAAGCACATAAGTCCCTTTCCTTCTTTGGCTGAATGGCTTGCTTCCATATACAGATTAGCAGTCATATGAGCTCCATTCAGGTTAGCTCAGAGGGTCTTCAAGGACAGGCTTTGACAGATAGGAACTCTATCAGAATCATCTCTGAATTGTCCTTAGCCTTCTGCTGGTTGAGTCTTCTTGAAGTCTTCTGCTTCATCATTCCTTAGTGTGGTCAGACTGACCAAGTACCTACAGGTTTAAATATATTTCTATTTTTGGTACCCATAATTAAATGGGTCCTGCTAGGTTAGTTTTCTAAACCCCTGTTCCTCTTATTTGGATAATCATCATATTTATCACCAACAGACATATCCATGCATGTACCTATCTTATGATCATACATTTTGAGATGCATGATGGTGAGTGTGTGTAGGATATGGCATTTAATAACACACTCTCTATCTATGATGGTTTCATCATTTACTAGATTCTGTTCACAGTGTTTAAGTGTTCAGAGTAGAAATCAACTCTACGATTTATGAGTATCTAGTTGATCCATGGAGGTGATCAGTTTCTACAGATCAGCCAGATCCTTTTGTAGAACTGATCATACTCTGTGAGTTGCATACTAACCCACCAGCAATGATTACTTCACATAAAGTTTATTAGGCCTTTGATGTTCTTATAGCCTATTTCAGATTTCCTTCAGGATGTCATCTTCAACCTAAAACTTGGATGGAGAGAAAGTTTATAGTCATTTGAGTTTCCATCCTCAGGTTACTTTCTATCTTCACCTTTTTAGGTAGATTATGACTTCTTGACAGAATCCTATAATAGTTCATAAGGAGATGCAATTATGATGTATGCATTTATAATAGTGAGGAACCGTACCTTTTTATTTGTCGATTTACTATTAAATGAGTCATTTATCATGGATATACTTGAGTTTAGGCATTGATGTGCTTAGCTTTACTTTTGTTCTGACGACTCATTGCTCTTCTTTGGCCTTTAATCAATCGATGAGTGGTCTTGAAGATATAGGCCAAGAGAATCTCAGCATTAAGATCTTTGACATCCTTTAGATGATAGAGTTTGCACCCAGCTGTTGGTTGGCCAGACATAAGTTTGAGAAAATCTTCTTTCTTCTCTCGATAAGCATTTCTTAGCATGTATGGCTTCTTCATTTTTCAGACTGGTGGGTCCTCAACTCTTTGTCATTGATGTCTCTTGAGTTCTCTCGTCTGGTCTTAGGACTGCAAGATTGACTGTAGGCTAGGATTGGTCTAGTTGATGTACCAATAGAGACCATGGACCAATCTTGTAACGCCCGAGAAAATCGGATTTTTATGACAATTAAATTTTTATTTGATTATGTGAATTAAATGAATTTAATTGATTTCTTTGTGAGTAAGCTATGTGAAGTTCGTTCTGTGACCTAGAATGTACTAACGTGGTTAGTATTCTGGCTACGTGTTAGAAATAATTGTTTGGAATTTCCATGACGAAAATAATTATTTTCTGAGAAATTTCCGTAAAAACACTATTCATCTATTTCTGTTTGGGGAATTATTTTGAAATTCCGAGAAACGCGTAATGATAGAATATCGTGATAAGATGGAATATCTGATAATATTTCATTTATGGCAAACGCAGATTTTAGCTGTGATTTAAAACCTAAGGGTTGAGTATATTGATTTCCGAGAAGGAAATAATATGCGTAGAAGGAATGGCGTTAGGGTTAATGTGAGTGTTGTACATTAAGTTATACTATTTAGTATCTATGTATAATACGTTGAGTAAATACGAAGTACAATACGATTATTATCACGGGTAGTATCTGGAGATAATACATGAATTATGCATTATGTGTACGATTAGTATTATAGAATTAAGTTAAGACTTAATGACTAATTCATTTGAGTTGGATTATTAATTAATCCAATCATTTGAATGACCAAGGCCCAATGATAATTTAGTTAAGCCCAATTCATTAAAACCGAACCGTGGGTCGAACTGGTGGGTCACCGAATGGGTAAAACCCATGGGGCAAACCATGGGATGTCACATGAGGAGGTGGGCCGGCCACCTTGGTGTGGAAGCCAAGCTTAAGGCTTGGTCACCAAGTGTTTTACTTGGTGACCACACATGAATAGTAAGGAGGTGGTGGTTTATAGTCCAAATTGCCCTCCATTCTAGTTTCTATAAATAAGAAGCTAGGTTGATTCATTTGGGAGTTTTTCAACTTGCCAACCTAGATTATTTGAGAGAGAAAGAGAGCTATACTTGCAAGCATACACTTTGGAAGCTTTAACTTTTATTCTTCCAAGAGATTTCTTAAGAGTTCTTGAGGTAATACTTCTTTCTTCTCATCTCCATCTCTTTTAGATTTTCTTTCATTTTAGATAATCATGAAGGGGTGGTATATGTCTTGAATGAGGATTTAAAGATGACTTACCATAGATTCAATCTCTATAAGTCATGAGATTATAAAAATAATAAGGTTTAATATAGTTTTGAACCATGAAAATATTAATAGTTGAGATCGATTGTTGATAAACAATTGAGCTCCATCAATACGTTAGTATATGCATCTTGTTTGGTTAGGATGTAGATATGAAATCCATGGAGTATTCCATGTGATTTGGCTTAGAGAACCTTAGTAACGAAGTTATGACGAATTTTACAGAAATAGACGTTAAACGTCGAAAACGTAGAAATTCCGGAATGGTAGTCGAAAGTTGCAGTGAGACTTGAAAATGTTAGTTTTCAATGTCAACACGTGAGATAGGGTGATTAAGAGTTGTGGGTCCGAGAATCGTCGGATTCCGACTTAGAACGAATAAAACGAGCATTGAACGCTCATTAACGCGTTTTGACGCGATATAAATGAACTCAATAGTGAGTTACGAGTTATGATTTCAAAGTGTTGAATTCTTATATGAACACGTAAAGGATGTAATTCGACTTGTAGGAATTCGAATGGGTCTATTCGGATGTAAAACGATCAAATTAGGAAGCCGGGAGTTTCGTTAGAAAACCAAAACTGGTTTGGCCAATCTGGTACCTGAGACTTCGTGCATATGCCAAAACCAGTACAAAGTGGTGGCGCCAAGTGACACCAGACTCAATTAAGTACCCACCTTTAACTTGCATGCCACAAATACCACTAAAATATAAAGGATGCCAGCGCAGCAATGCTTGTGCAGATGAAAAAGTTGACCAAGTTAGGTTTTAAACTTGATTGTTTAGAGACCTACCTGACTTGAGTTTATATACTCAATAAATGTACTAAGACTAATCCTATATTACCTATACCAAGGTATATGGTATGAAACTTAGGAATGTAATGCATGTTAACAAGATATGTACAATGAACAAAGTTGGTACCTTATCAACGATGTTTGAGTCCCAGCTAATAAACGTCAATTGAGTGATAAAAAGCGGGATTGAAGGGTAATAAGTCATGTTGACTTTAATAAAGATATTAAGTTAACAAAGACATAGAAGAGAAAGAAGCTTGTAGGAACAATGTGAATAGTTGTTTCATAGCTAATTACAGTGTGTTATGTGAACATATCATGTAGATTCTGTAAAGGTTGTGGTCAGTCGAGTAAGTTATTTGAAGACGCTGAAAGGCAAGTTTTTCTTAACGCTTGTCTAACTTCCATGTTAGCCAAGTTTTATGTGATTCGTTGAACTGAATTGCAAGACTTGTTTTAAAGAAAGAGTTGATGTCTGTTTTAACTCGGCTAGACTATTCGTAATATATAGATTGATTATTATTCATATATTTCTATATAGAAATGTTAACGATATCCTATGCCAAGTAATTGGTACGGACGTGAAGGTAAGGTTTGTCTATGAACAAACAAAAGTATTTTTCATCGATTATTCGATGGGCACGCGAGTTTGCCAAAAATATTAAACGTAAATACGTTTAATGAATGAGTGTTGATCAACATAGAGTACTATAGGCTGATCACCTAGAAGTGCTCGTAAGTTATACTGGATGAAACTGCACTTAGTCTTTGTGGACTCCTTTTCAAGTATAAAACCGAAATTTCTTGTTCATGGTCTATCGAATTCGGTTGAAATTCTAATCTATTCTATACTTTGGGAATTGATGTTATGAATCTGTTAAAGTATTATTGATTCATAATACTTCATAACTATTGTTCAATTATGTTGGAATTGTTATATAATTCATGAATGTGGTATTCCTGTTATCCTTGATTAAACTTGTTGAAATAAGTGCTCACTTCTTGCTTGAATTATATAACTTCAGTTAAAGATGAACGTACTGTGAATGCCAAGAATGATAAGGGCAAAGCTAAGATGGATGCTTAGGCATTGTGTAATAGTTTAGTAAGTTTGTATGTATTATAAATTATGAACAATGAACGATGTAACCGGTTTATGAACCTGGGAAGGATTATACTTTGATTGTAATAAGAAGATAGTAATTACTTTCATTTTGTTGTATTTCAATGGAATGATTGTATGGATGTTAATCAAAGGAGCACCATCCGCCGGGTTGGAAGATACCGAATTTGGGGGCGTCACAGGTTGGTACCAGAGCCTTAGGTTATAAAACTTAAGGGGAAACCTTAGGCTAATAACCTCGTAAGGAAGGTAAAGTCTGAGGAATGAAAATCAAGTCAATTGAATTAATAAGATATTGAGACAACTCAGTATCAAAAGGATCAAGACAACTTAGCTTCATTAATTTAAATAACTTATAATGCTAATTATAATAATTATAATTTTATTATAATTATACTTATAATTAATAAATAATTACATATGTCTAATTTAATTAATAAATTAGAAACAACACTTTATTTAATTTATTTATTTTTTTAATATTAAACAACTCATTTAATTTAATTAATTCATTAAATTAAATCTTGAAAGAATAAAATTTACCTTTGCTTTAACTTAATTACCATACACATATAACTAAATTATTATACCACAATTTCATAAATTATTTATTTTCTCAATAAATAAATTATTTTATAATATTTATTTAATTCAATAAATATTTAAACTTAATTATAAAATTCATTTAATTTCTTCAATAGTTAACTTAACTATTAAACCTCACTTTCCCAATATATGAATATATATTTATCTTCACACCAGAACACATATTTCAAAATATGTAACACGTATATATACATACTCAAACTCAAAACATCTCATAATAAGAATTTTAATTATTAAATTCTTATTTTAATAACTTATAAAAATTCGGGTTGTCACATCCTTCCCTCCTTATAAGGATTCCGTCCTCAGAATCAATGAAACCTCCCTTACTCGGTTTTCACCAAATCTCTTTTTAAAATTTATCGTTGAATATCTTCAACACATTACCTTAATATAGGTTTTATATTTCCTATTATATTCATTACCTCAACAAATTCTAGGTTTTATTTCATAACTTTCACTTAAACTCAGTTATATTTTGAGTATTATATATTGTTTAACCCATTCATTTCCTTCTCTAAGGATCGTTATCATAAACACTAGGAATATTACATTCACCCCTTCTTCTAAGAATTTCGTCCTCGAAATTTTATTTATTACTCTTCATTCATTCAATCTATCAAAATAGATTTTACGTTAATACTTTATTCATTCATTGGGTTCTATAACCACTTTCTTTCTCTAAAGATCTTTCTAAGACCATCATATTCCTCACCTCATCCTCTTCTAAGAGTTTCACATTTCTCTTCTTTCTGGAATTTCAATTCTTTCTTGAACTTATTATGTTTTGCTTAATTTTCTCAACCTTTCCACTTTCACCTTTCAGAATAATAAGAATTCTCCATAATTGCTTAATAATTGGGAAGCGATATGAATAACATGAATTTAAAAGATTTCAAATCATGTTGAGGGGTCATAAAACCTTGAACTACGTCCCTAGGTTATCAAGTATCTCAACTTGAACCTTTAACAATCATAAGACTATACGGACCTTGAACTCTTCCTCAGGTTTAACAGTGCATCACCACTGAAAACCGTCATTAACAGAATATTTAGCAATCACACAGACTGAAAACACTCTCTGCAAGTACTCTAGGTGATCAGCCTATCGTACCCCTACGTCATGCACAACGTATTACATCTTAACATCGTAATGACTATATGCATTACTTTCGGAACCATTGTCTCTGATAACATGTCCCCTTTTACAAGGTTGTTCACCTCAGCTTTTTAACATTTGAATCCACACCAAAATAATTTGGTTTGGCATAACTGTTAGTTCCCAGATGGCACAATAGATCTAGAAGGGGGGGTTGAATAGATCCTTTTTATTTCAAATACTTTTCTGGTTTATATTTTATTGTTCATAATTAGCATATGACAAACATAAGAATCTTTTCAAGCACAGTGGAATAAGTAAAAGATCCCATTCATTGATATATTCATAATCATACATACATTATTCATAGAGTAAGTTTAGTTGCAAGCAATTAACACATACATAGCAGTTATAGCAGTTATAGTACATAATGTAAATGACATAATGTAAAAGACACAAGGGGTTTTAAGTGGTTCAAAGACTCAAGCTCTTAATCCACTCTTCTACTTTCAACTAGCAGGATTTCCACTAAGGAAGGGCAAAGACTTCGAATCACTAAGATTCCTTCAGGCCGGCAAGACCTTGGGACTTCAGTTCACTAAGAACTCTTCAAGGCCAGCAGCCTTGGAACTTCATTTAGTCCCTCCGGACAAGGACCCTTCTGGCCCTACTTTGTTTAGTCCCTCTGGACAAGGACCCCTCAGGCCCTGCTTCATTTAGTTCCTTTGGACAAGGACCCTTCTGGCCCTGGCTTTGTTGAGTTGTTTGTTTGTTGTTGGATTTGGTGCTGAGCTGCTAAGATGTCTTCATGCTCTGAACATCTTCTATACTTAGCAGCTTGGCTTGATCATCCTTGAAGTGCAAATTTGAGTGTTGCATCTTTGCTTTCGACTTCTTTGGTTACTCAACCACTTGGATGACCCCTTGTTGAACGCCTTGAAGATCATTCTCCTTGGTACTTGATGATTTGCATGCGAGAGGCTTCTAAGGTGACGATGGGCTCTTTTATTAGGTACTTAGAAGTTTTCTCATGCTTGACACCAAGATGGCTTTTGTGATCTACCTTCTGCTACTTGATGCCTCCTCATGATGGACTTGTTAAGATGACTGTAGGCTCTTCTCTATTGTACTTAGAGTCTTCCTATGATGGACATCAAGATGACATGATGCTCTTCTTTCTCTTGGCAGTTCAGAACACTCTTCATGTAGTAGAACTCTCACTTCTACATAGTAGAACTCACACTTCTACTTCTTTCTTATTCTGACTTCTGAGTGTTCTTGGTGGATCGTAGAGTGAGCCTTCGGACTCACTATCTCACGTGGTTTAGATCAGTCCACCTTCTCTCCAAACTCGGCAACTCCAGCAGCCTTTGATCTTTGAAGCTCTTCCTTATTTATACTCCTTCCCTAATACTTCTGTTGGAAAGTAGCCGTTGAAGGCTATTCAAATATCTTCACAGATCTCAAGTTGCTTGATGTAGACTGCTTGATGTGACTTGTCATACTTTTTTTGACACTACAATCTACTGTTTCACCTACCATGTCAGATGTATCACTTTAATGTCTTGGGCAGGTCGAAGACTTTATTACCTCTTTCTAATTTCTCGATCAGAGGTTGTCCTAAAGCATCGATGCTCTCAATAAGTACTTGTCCAAATATTACCCTTCAGATTAAACCTTTGTCAATGCTTCAGTCTTTAGTTTATTCGGACTCTACGATTCTGATGCACGTCTTCAAGGACTTGATCGTAGTGTCTTGTTGAGTGTTGCTCATTGACTGGTAGGTTTAACACTACGATCTTGAAGAGTGTTGATTGGATCTTCAATGTAGAACACATCTTCCTTGTATTGTGCAGTGCTTTAATACTTCTATTTGCTTCGACTGTTCTCAGAGACTAATGGCATAATTCCTTGCTCTGGTCCCCTTCTGAATATCAAGACACTTCAGATTTGTGGCGCGTCCAGCTTGCTTTCTCCTTGTAATCTCCCGTTCACTTATCATCAATGAACTGACCCTGCACTTAATCGCTTTAGCCTTGCTATTTAGAGGCTGACCAGTATCTCGGTTCACCTTCCATCAGTTCCTTCTTTGTTTGGCAAACACTACGATCTTGGTTGCTTCCAAGATCGTTGTCTTCTGTTCACTTGATAGCTACTGCGTAAGCTGACTTTCCTTAGTCAACTTCTGAAGTCTTCTTTGGATCTCCTTGTGGAAGACTTCATCACGAATGGCATTACACCTCAATCTTGATGCTGATTGGGTTGGTGCTGAGATCTTCTGTTAGCCTGCATGCCATTCGTTGAGTGCTCTCTAGTTTCCTTAGATGTAGCTTTTAGCCTGAACCAGAGGCTTCGTTCCTTTGGATATTCTGGGAGTGCTCATATGTTGTGAGCCGTATATGCTTTACGATTCTTCCTTGGCACTGTGAGCACTTCTGTTGAGGTCGTAGTTCTGCACTCTATGATTCAGCTTCGGCTGGTGCAGACACTACGATCCCGAGATCAGATCTTGACACTCTACAATTTCTACCTTGTGCTTGTTGTCTTCATCTGATCTTGCTTGACTACGATCTCTGCATGTAATCAATAGACTCTCTGAACTCAGAGTGTGATCTACGATCCTTGACTTGGCTTTGGCATCGATGAGACTCAACGACTCTGAGTGTAGTCTACGTTTCTGTCTTGGCTTGGCGGATGGCCGATTCGGCTCGTGGCGGTGCTATCTCTACGATTCTGAACATGACTTCCTCAGCACACTACGATCCCGAGGAAGCTCTACTAGATACACTACGGTCCTTCTTCGTTTTCCCCTGGCAGTCTACAAACTCCGAGATCTACTATCTTGCATACTCCTTTTCTGCCTTGATAGCTTTCGAGTTAACCTTGACTCACCTGGCAGACTACTACTTCTGGTGCAGTGCTCGACGATCAGACTAGCCTATCTATTACATCATAAGATCAACCTAACAAGCTTGATCTTTCTATATTTATAGTCCTTTTACATTATTTCTTTTTAAGGACTTTACAAAGTTGTTTTGCTTATGTAGGATCAACCTAACATATTTGATCAATTCATTCTAAGTCCTTGTACATATACTTCTATTATTTATCAAAGGACTTTACAGCTTTTCTTAATGCAAGCATACTTGCATATTATTCATTCATATATATATATATATATATATATATATATATATATATATATATATATCATAATCAAATCATATATAAATAGGAATCGCATTCACATTCTTATTCCTGACAATAACTTCTCAAGAAACGCTTGAATTTCATGAACATTTTTCAATATTCGTCTATCTGAATCAAATAGCATAGACTTCTATAACAATTAGGACATCAATCGAAATATACATATCCATATATATTCTCATATCTTAAAGAAATCTCAAAAACCTTTTTATGGCGTCATGATTATGACGTTGTCATACTACATCTCACCATAGTGGGCTGACGATCATATGATCACATCCAGCACCAGGTTTCATTGCATTGATGACTCCATCGTTTATCATATCACCTGATACATATAGTTAAAATATATTTTGAAACTTTAAAAAAAATCTTTTTTTTATCTAGCCGAAACAAACAGCATAAATACGCGAATAATAGCACTATTTTAAAAAAAAATCTGGTTCACTCGGGTGAACCAACATTTTTTTTTTCAAAAATCAAAAGTATAACCATTGGAACGAAGTCAATAAATTTCGAAAATCTAGCAAAGTTAGAAGATTTGGAATATCTAATTTTCTCCATCAATTTCAATCTTTATACTAAATATTCTTGTATTTCAACTTACAGTCCTCTTATATCCCCAGTATAGTTCATCAAACTTACCACACATTGAAAGTTCAGGAACTTGCCACGATAGTATGAGTTTAAGAACTTATCCTAGTCAGACCATAGGCGTCCATTCGCTGAGGGGTTCAAAACATACCATATTATTATGAGTAACGAACTTACCATATGCATTAGTTTGAAGAACCGTACCTAATCCTAATAATATCTGACTAATCTTTATAGTTTCTAACTATCAAATATACACATGAGAGAAGAATCACCTTTTCACCACATATACATTGATAGCGCGACACCGACATTCTAATGATTATCAATGTGATAAACCAAGTGCAAGCACAAAACCCTCGCCCATACAATGGTTTTTACAACTCATCCATCACATGAGTCCTCAATTGAAATCCCACCTAACTCTATCTTACCTATAACTTGCTCTTTTGCTCGATACGAATTCTTCGTATCACATCATTTATAACTCCTCGCGAGTTTATCTCGTACTATATCATAGTACATTATCTTTGTAGCATCAAGCTATCACTATTCAAACATTATAGACCATCTTCCTTTTATAACTTAAACGGATCACGTCTTGATCTTATTCTATAATCATCTCCCTTTAAATTCTTTTCTTAACTCGTGATCGTTTTGTTTTACGATTCCCTTTTCTTTCCTTTTTTCATCATTTACGACATTATTCGTTATCTTGGCTATTGGAGTTAGGGTAACTCCCATTTCTTATCTTTATATCTCTTCAAGATTCTTCTTTGAATTTTTTTGTTTCTATAACAATTCTTCCTTTAAGAATTTTTAACTTCATTTATATTGCTCAACATTTCATTCAAGTTCTACGTTTTCATCATACGTATCCATTTCTATACTTGGTACACATCGAGTCTCTAATAGTTTCAATATGGTATACTGAGTGGTTTCCCATAAACAACCAACAAACTAGGTTCCGAGTTGCTAGTTCGTATATACCTCCGCTCTATGAAGGAATCGTTTACCCCAGATACCATACATCAACTATTAAAGAGTACAATTATACCATACTTAAATATAACTTTCTATTCTTAACTCTCTTTTTTTTATCATTCTTTTTTTATAGACATTGTCTATTTATTATCACCTTACATCCTTATTATTGGAGTTGGGTAACCCCACATTCACACTTGTCACGCAAGTTTTAATCTCTTCTTTATAAATTTCTTAAATTACTTCTTATTGTTCAAACTCTATTTGAGCTTATTCGTTCATTATCTTCACCTCTCTTCTCTAAGGTTATAGCCTAAGGTACTCTTACCTAAGGTTTCTAACCTATCAGCTCTAATACCAACTGTAACGACCCCAAAATTCATACAATTTAATTCTCGACTTCGGTCGTTAACAATACATCTAACTTCTGATTTTACATCATTATTCGATATTAAACTTTATAAAATGCGGAATAATTTAAACTTTTATGTCTTCTTACTTTAATTCCCTGAATCAAAACCTTTATCAACTACATGTCTTTGAATCAATCTTATTTTATGATTCGCTTTATCAACATTATTATCATAAAATTTTACATTTCAATCAGATAACCTTTACATATCGAGATAACTCTAACTCTAGCTTTACAACTCAATATAAAACTATACATCATAAAACATTTAATACATCTCATGAATCTTAATCGTGGTTTAAGGAAATAGCAACTTTAGCTAAAATATAAATCTTCGTATATTATTTCTGATCCACTTAATTCAAGTAGCACATAGTGTTATCTTCAACCCTTAACCTGCAAAAATGGTTATTTACAAGGTTGAGCTCGACAGCCCAGCAAAATCTAACAGTTTTCATGCATCACGTAGCATATAATAACATGTTCAACATATATTTCTTAAACATTGGACTATTATAACATACATGCTACAGTTCATATAACAAGTATAAAGATTGAGTTCCTTACTCAATCAACATGATTTACTCAATCAACGTAGTCATAAGTTGACTTTAACGTTTCATGCTATCAACATAAATATAACACATCATGTTATTTGCAATAAAGATTTAAAACAATTAATCATCAAGTCCACATAGCAAATAGGAACTGAAAGACTTGCCTGGTTCGTAGATTACTAATTACCGAAAAATAGCTTAAATGCTTTGCGTACATCCTACAACAGTTCAAAGGTGGCAAAACTATGTTTTTCACCACTATACTTGGCAAGTTTTACTTAATACACCATTAAACTTTTAATTTTCTGAATTACCCCATTAAACTAATTAAAATAGTAAAATTGGGTCATTCCGTTAAAAATTTGACAGAAGTTAAAATATTGCTTATGTGGCGCTAACGTGGCAAAAAAATTAAAAAATATTGTTTATGTGGCAAAAAAAATCAAAAACAGATTTTAAAAATAAAAAAATTAACATTTTAAAGTTTTAAAAATAATAAAAACATAATAAAATAAAACAAAAAATACAAAAACAGATTTTATTTTTTTAAAAAAAAACAAAATTCTATAAAAAAAATATAACTTTTTTAAAAACAAATTTTTTTAAAAAAATAGAATTTTTTAAAAAACGGAACTTTTTAAAAAACAGAATTTTTTTCAAAATGATTTTTTTAAAAAGTTTTTAAAAAAATAGACTTTTTTAAAAGCAATTCTATAAAAAATATAATTTTTTAAAAGCAAATTTTTTTAAAAAAGAATTTTTTCAAAAAAGGAACTATTTTAAAAAGCAATTTTTTAAAATGCAATTCTATAAAAAAATATATATTTTTAAAAGCAGATATTTTAAAAATAGATTTTTTTATAAAAATGTATTTTTTAAAAATAGATTTTTTTAAAAAAATAGAATTCTATAAAAATATAATTTTTTAAAAATGCAGATTTTTTAAAAAATAGAATTGTTTAAAAATAGAATTTTTAAAAAATTGTATTTTTAAAAATAGATTTTTTAAAATGCAATTCTACAAAAAATATAATTTTTTTAAAAAAATGCATTTTTTTAAAAAGCGCATTTTTAAAAAGAGGAACTTTTTAAAAAGCAGAACTTTTAAAAAATAGATTTTAAAAAAAATTGAACTTTTTAAAAATGTAATTTTTAAAAAACTTTTTAAAAAATTTATTTTTCATAGAATTACATTTTTTTAAAAAATTTATTTTATTAAGAAAACTGCTTTTAAAAAAAATTATTTTTTATAAAATTCTATTTTTAAAAAATCTATTTTTTAAACAAATCTTTTTTTAAAAATTATATTTTTATAGAATTGCTTTTTAAAAAATTCAATTTTCAAAAAAGTCGCTTTTATTTTAAAATCTGTTTTTTTTAAAAAAAGCTTTTTTTAAAAATTTGTTTTTTTAAAATCATTTTTTTAAAATTTCATTTTTTAAAAAAGTTCGCTTTTTAAAATTCTATTTTTTTAAAATTTTGTTTTTTAAAAAATTATATTTTTATAAATTCTACTTTTAAAAAAAATCTATTTTATAAAAAAATCTATTTAAAAAAAATTTGCTTTAAAAAAATCTATTTTTAAATAAAATCTATTTTTTGTATTTTTTATTTTATTTTATTATGTTTTTGTTATTTTAAAACTTTAAAATGTTAATTTTTTTATTTTGAAAATCTGTTTTTGATTTTTTTTGCCACATAAGTAATATTTTTTTATTTTTTTTGCCACGTCAGCGCCACATAAGCAATATTTTAATGTCTGTCAACTTATTTTAACGGAATGACCCAATTTTACTATTTTAATTAGTTTAATGGGGTAATTCAAAAAATTAAAAGTTCAATGGTGTATTAAGTAAAACTTGCTAAGTATAGTGGTAAAAAATATAGTTTTGTCGTTCAAAGGTTCATATTCACATGCATTAGTTACACATATAATGAAACCACAATGACTCTTAGTCCTAATCTTTTTATAACTTGTGTCTCTTTGAAACTTAACACATAATTTCAGGTGTTTACTCCTCTTCGTATGACACCTATCATTACGTAATCCCATATTGTGTTTCTTTATACTTCTTTCGTAACTGACACTTAACGTTCAACAAAGTTGTCATAGACTCCATTATCTCATATTAGATGTGTTACACTTGTTAACAACAACTAAGTTATATAACCTCTCTTGTTACGCTTCCCTTACAATTGACAGTTAAGTCTTCTAACGCGTATTTACATCATTTTAAACATATATTAGATTAACTAATCAAGTTAACATTCAAATCGTTCTTTCAACTTATATCTCACTATAAACCAACATAAAACTTATCATTTATTTCTTAATTTTGAAAACATCACATTTAGTTCCATTGCATAACTTAATTAAGCAATCACTTAAAATCTTTACACTTTGCATTACAACACCTTACAATATGTTATTGTAGTTTCTATTATGTCTTAACATCATTAACATGCTTGCTTAGTTAACATAAGTCCATTACGCATGACTGCAAAATAGGCGGATGTCATCGCTTTGCTGGGCTCGAGAACACAGCCTTGATTCTTAATGCGCCCAATCACAGCTAGCAGCTTCTCTTTACTACAGCGATCACCCATCTCAACCCACTTCCTACAGAAATCATAAAACCTAGCAACTAAAACTTTGTAATAGTATAGTTACACATGTCATACACCAATCTAACTACATAAACATCACATTTACACAAATTTGAGGTATCAAACCCCCCCCCCCCCCCCAATTTCCAAATTTCTTCATTTTTTTACATATTTAGCGAAACCGATCGCATACAATTAGCTTTCTTAATCAATTAACACGATTCCAACCAACTCATAACTTTTCGTTTCTTAACATACTAACATAATCGAACATCAATTTTCAGATTCTCATACTTATTAACCATGAAATTTTGTACTTTATTAAGCCATTTTTCATGTATAAACAATGTTATTTACTTTTATCCTTACAAACCCAAATTTCATGTATTTAATCATCAAAAAACACTCACATAAGTTGATTAACAGATAATAAACCACATACATACATGTAGAAATCCCATGTGATAAGCAATTTACAAAAGATAATCATAGAAACTTAAAACATAGTATTAGAAATAAAATATACCTTCAACCCTAGTTGTATGCTAGCAAGAGATGGTGACTCTCTTTCAAAACCACTATGATTCCTCCTTCTCTAAAATCTCTGTGTTTCATCTTCTCTCCAAACCCTCTCTGTACTTGGCTTAAAAATAAAAGACGCTTAGAAATAAACTGAAGACTCCCCACGTTCATCAGTTATGTTAGGCCAAAAGCCATAAGACTGTGTTTGGATACATAAAATTCCCTCATACTAGATTATTTTAATAGCATTATATTATATAGTTACTTTTGTCACACTTGATTTTAATTCATTTAAATGACTTTAGCTTAATTAATTTAAAAAACTTATAATGCTAATTATAATAATTATAATTTTTATTATAATTATACTTATAATTAATAAATAATTACATATGTCTAATTTAATTAATAAATTAGAAACATCACTTTATTTAATTTATTTATTTCTTTAATATTAAACAACTCATTTAATTTAATTAATTCATTAAATTAAATCTTCAAAGAATAAAATTTACCTTTTGCTTTAACTTAATTACCATACACATGTAACTAAATTATTATACCATAATTTCATAAATTATTTATTTTCTCAATAAATAAATTATTTAAAATACTTATTTAATTCAATAAATATTTAAACTTAATTATAAAATTCATTTAATTTCTTCAATAGTTAACTTAACTATTAAACCTCACTTTCCCAATATATAAATATATATTTATCTTCACACCGTAACACATATTTCAAAATATGTAACACGTATATATACATACTCAAACTCAAAACATCTCATAATAAGAATTTTAATTATTAAATTCTTATTTTAATAATTTTTAAAAATTCGGGTTGTCACATATTAGATGTACGAATTAAAAAGGGTCTCATTTTAGTTTATTCTATCTTATGACATACACGTTCACGTTGGTCTCAATTCGACTTTGTCAAATATTTGTCGACTTGTATATATATCATTTTCCCTCAAAATATGTCATCATAACATTAGCCGGGTAGATTTCATTTATTTGACTATGTCAATAAATTATCATTAAAATATTTAATATAATATTATTTGAGAGCCATTTAAAACCAAAATTTTGAAAGTCGTAACATTACTCAAAAATTTAATGTATGTACCTTTCTATATAGCAATGAGTTTCAATCCAAGGCCTCTCTTGGGTTAATGGGCTTGCTTTAGATAAAGTGCCCCTTAGTCTCTTAATTCAAGACTAATCCATATATAATAATTTTATTTTATTTTGGTTAGATGAGATATTTTGTAATTTTTATGTTTTGCATTATCTAATTAAAATGTTTTTATTTGATTTAAAAATCATTTTTTTTGTAACACATACTCATTTATCAAGTACTTGTGTTACACCATCAATTTATGACATGATAAGTCAAAACACAATTAAAAAAATTAAAATTTTAATCATTTAATTACAAAAATTTAAAAGAAGATTCATCGTAATACGTAGTTGAATTTCTTTCTTTGATTTGTACATAATAGGTGGGTGGTGGTTCAAAGTTTGTTTTATATCATCTATATAATCAATACATGTCCTTAAATGAGATATCACCTATACAATCAAGTTTAATACATGTCCTTGATTACAAGCAGTGATATATACTTGTGTCTTATCAGTAACTCCATGCCACAACTGAAAACTTGGATGATCTATGCCTTTGTCAAATATACAAAATTAACTGAAAACAAAAAAGAATACCTAAATCAGAGATTTGCCTCCCCTTTGTTACAACACATGTATAAAACTCTCTTCTCATTTCTATCACTAGTAATACAACAAACCAAGAATCACCCATTATCTAAAACCAACCACAGCCTAATTCTAAGACAAAAATAGTTCAGTTCCAACGCTATCTTGCAGAGCGAGGCGTACCAAATAGAAGATACCTCAATATTGTACATAAGAAATGTATGAACTATGCTTCTTCCTTTACATTTTAAGCACAAATAGAAGATACCTCAATATTGTACATAAGAAATGTATGAACTATGCTTCTTCCTTTACAAAATGTATGAACTATGCTTCTTCCTTTACAATTTAAGCACAAATAGAAGATACCTCAATATTGTACATAAGAAATGTATGAACTATGCTTCTTCCTTCACAATTTAAGCACAAATAGAAAGAAAAAAAATTACAACAATGCCAAGAGGCGTACCAAACATAGCTGGGAAATTGCACCAATGCATATATAGCATTACAGCTCATATTCCAAAATTGCACCAATGCATATATAGCATATACTCCCTCCATTCCTCTATATATAGGTAGTTTTAGACTTTTTTTTGTTATTCCTAATTATTTGTTGTTTGTAATTATCTAGGAGAATTGATCACTATTTTTTCCAAATTGCCCCTTATTACTCCACTTAATTTTTTTGATCCATATTTATTATTATCATATACTACTCCTCTACTCTTAAGTCTTTTTCTCCTTCTCCCAATAAAACTCTTTCATTATTAGATAAGTGAGGTGAAGGGTATTATAGACAATTGATAGTATAGTTAATGCTTTTCAATTATTTCCTTAATTCTTGTGTACATGTCTAAAACGACCTATATTAAGTAACGAAGGGAGTATATAACATTACAGCTCATATTCCAACCATTCACATACGGACATACCGTATGTTCGGTTACAATTCACATATGGTATGTTCGGTTACAACAGTAATTTTTAGTGCGTTTGGCCACTTTATACGGTGCTTTTAAGCTCCAAATACTGCATTTGTAAGTTAAATAAACTACATTAAAAATAAGTAAGTTACTTGTTGACGAACAAGATTTTTAAAGTAAATGCGTTTGGAACTTCAAATGCGCTAAATTCTCTATAAGCTAGTAAATGAACAAGCAGTGTTCTTTATAAGCTGGTAGATGAACAAGCTCAATGTACATATACAAGTTTTTTTATTGAATAGAGAACCTGTAAGTTGTAACTTCGTAATTATTTATGACGTGTAGCTTAATTTGTTCTCTCCCAAATCCACCCATTACTTGAGAAGTGACTTTGCAATTCTAGTTACATTCTCTTCTGTGAAACCGAACTTCTTGAATGTATCCAAATAAGCCCCACTAGTCCCAAACTCTTCCACCCCAAGCACCACTCCTTCCCCTCCCACATACTCTCTCCAACCAACCGGTGACCCTGCCTCAACGCTCACACGCTTCATCACACACGGTGGCAGCACATTCTCCTTGTACTCCTTAGGCTGCATATCGAAAAGCCTACACACGTGCGAAACCACCCTCACTCTCTTCCCTTCTCTTCTTAGTGCATTTGCGCTCCCTTCACACAGACACAGCTCTGACCCTGTCCCTATCAATATAATCTCGGGAAATTCTTCACCTGAGCTGTCACTATTTATATACCCCCCTCTTTCAACTGCATCCGCAGATGTTCCTTCCAAGTTGGCCGCCACCTTTTGCCTTGACAGAGCAATAAGACTAGGCCGATTGCGATTTGCAATTGCCAACTTATAGGCTCCTGCAGTCTCATTGCCATCAGCTGGTCTGAAAACTAGTAGGCGAGGAATGGCTCGTAGGCCAGCAAGCTGCTCAACTGGTTGGTGAGTCGGTCCATCTTCTCCAAGGCCGATCGAGTCGTGTGTCGTAATGTAGATAACTCCGGCATGACTTAATGCGGACAGACGGATAGAATCCTTCATGTAGTCAGAGAAAATGAGAAAAGTGGCTGCAAATGGTATTAATCCGCTTCCGTGCAACGCAATACCGTTTGATATTCCGGCCATCGCATGCTCTCTAACCCCGTAATGAATGTTGCGTCCCCAAGGGGAATTGGGGTTTTGAAAATCTTCATATTCATGAAGATAGGCTTTGTTAGAGGTCGCAAGATCAGCACTGCCACCAATTAGCCCTGGAAGAACCTTAGCAAGCTGGTTTAAGCATTTCTCTGAATATCCTCGAGTAGCATCTACCGGATCAGATGTGGACCATTTCTGTTAAATTTTGGCATAAACAATATATATCATAATTAGAATAAGTATTTTCATTTATTGATAAGAAAAATGATTAGTACCCTACAGATCATATTGAATGATTTGCTTCACCTCTCCAATGAAACCATATATAGATCCTAATCCGAACTCAAGTAAATGGTACATGAAGCAAAATCATACTCCCTCAGTCCTAGATTTATTGCAATACATCTTTAGTGTTTGTGCCACTGAGTTTAAGACGGGCTAAAAGTATATTTAAATTATATATATTTATATTTATTTATTTATTTTGTTAAATATGAATGTTAAATTATTAACTATATTGCGTACTTTATAAAAATATAATATTTAAATATGTTTCAAGGCGTCTTAAATTCGTGTCACAAACATTAAAAAATGTGTTACATCATTCTGGGATGGCAGGAAGGTAATGAAATGTTTACCGGTAACGAACTTTCCCAGCCCGGAAGCAAACCACCACCAAGTAAAAGTTTAAATTGAGCAGCTTCTTCAGGGTATTTACTTTGGTAATAATTAAGTTTAGAAAGCCATTCCTTCTCCAATATTTCTCCACTGTCTGCTTTAACTTGTATTTCCCTGCAGAAAATAGATCATTCACTATATTTTATTTGGAAGCTTAACACAATATTAAGTTGTTGTTAACCTATACCCTATAGAACATGGGAATGACATAAAATGGCTCGCGATCATCCCAATTGACTTTCTTTCTCATATGGTTTGAATCATCTTCATCAAAGGTACCATGATGAGCTTTTGATGTTCCTTCTTTCTTCGACAATTTTCCTATCACAGTTTTCACCTAGAAAAATGAAATTAAAGCTTAAAACTTGACTGGAATAATCTCTAAGTTAATCAATTCCATTAGATAATTTACTCAATTTCAATATTTTTGTCCAAAATCATAGCACAAATATACAGAATTACCTATATGCTAGAGGTGACAAACTCAACAAATTAGACCTATATGATTGACTCCACATACCCTAATGAAAGTTGGTTTTCCAGTTTCACTAAAAGCATAACGAATCGCATTTTTGAATGATCCCATATTCTTGTGTATGTCATCAACTGTGATGGTATTCCAACCAAGAGCCTCAAATCGTAAAGATATATTTTCAGAAAATGCGAGCTCAGTACTCCCATCAACGGTGTTGCGGTTATCATCATAAATCAATGTAAGCTTGTTGAGTTTCCAATGTCCAGCTAATGATGCAGCTTCATGTGCTATACCTTCCATAGCACATCCATCTCCCATGATGCAGTATCTGCATTGATAATTGGCAGATTTTTAATTTATCACGGACAAATTAAGATGTATATTGAACAATACTTGAAATAATATTCAAGTTTAGATAAATCTTAACTGAGAATTAAGTTAGTGCTCTTACGTCCGATGATCAATAACAATTGCATCGGGTTTATTGAATCGAGCTGCTAAGTGAGCTTCAGCCAGGGCAAGACCAACGGCATTTGTTACACCTTGTCCAAGAGGTCCTAAATGCGAAGGTAATTAGTACATCAAAGGTGAAAAACTCACAAAATAAAAATATTTACTAAAGAAACTTATGCGTCCTCCAATCTAGCTACCAATTTAATTGTTTACAGAGCTGTTGCAATCAAGTACCCTGTGTGGGGTTCTGTTTGTGATCTTTACATTACCTTATTCAATTACTCCATCCTTTCTAAAATTAGAGATATATTCCTAAAACGACAACTTTTGAGGACATTTGCTAGAAATTTAGTAATAGTAGTGGCAGGGAAGTACTATACTCGTTACTCAATCTACCTAGAATATAAGTATTGACATGTTAGGAACTTCACATCAATATATAAGTCTAAATTAAATATATTATTGCATCTCTAATTTGGAACAGTGGGAGTAATTTGTTTACAAAGTTAGTAAATACTGCAACTTTAACATTTCAAATAATAATTTCATCATGTTAACCAACTTTAAACAGGTCATTTAAAATTGTACCAGTTGTATCCATTTGAGAACCAAAAGTTTGAACTCGGGATAAGAAAAACACAAACCAGTTGAGACTTCAATGCCTTCTGTCACCACATTCTCTGGGTTTCCTGGGGTATGACTCCCTAGCTTGCATAACCGCTTTAGATCTTCAATCTGATAATGAATATTAGTTTCAGAATGAAATAAAAGGATAATCTTATTAACAATGCACCCTGTAGATAAAACCTTCAACAACAACTCTACGAGGAATATTCACAACTTCGGACAATATATTCAGCTCAATTATTCTTTTTACACACCCCTGCTTTGTATCATAATTTGGTCTATAAGGAAGAAATTCCTCAAGGAGAAGATGACAATAAGAGTATAAGCAGAACAGTTAGCAAAACTATTCTAAGGCTGCAAGAGGCTAGGCTGACTTTAGGCAGGGGCGTAGCCAGAAATTCGAGTGGGAGTGGGAGGGGACCAAAAAATTGTTTGAATTTTTTTTAACATTAGAAAAATATTAATGTAATAATAATAAAAATATAAACATAATATAGAGCTTTATATATTTTTAATTTTAATATACATATAATTTCATCTATATGAAAGCAAGCGATTTAATATTAGAGTAAAGTTAAAGGTCTCAAATTTTTTCAAAGGCGTTTTAAATGTAAATTTCATTATTATATTTGTTCAATATTATGGTGGATCCTAAGAATTTCATTAGATATCAATACAATAATAACATGTATATTTAAAATAATTTGAGAGACCAATTTGAGACGCATAACATTAGTCACAATATTAATCTTATTTAGTTGACTATAAAGCTAAGTTAATTTTTTAAATGCTTTGTATTTGAAAATTATAATTAGACTTTGTAAAATGTATTAGAACTTGAAAATAAATTTGATATATTATTTTAGGTATAATATAATATAAATTTATATTCTCAAAATATGAGTCCAATACTAAAATATTTATACAATAATAAAGGAGCAAATATTAATATTAACATATATTTATATGCTATGTTATAAATGGTTAGGAATAGGTAAAGAAAGGGTACGTAAAATGAAAGAAAGCAGTCAGAACACGATTCGTCTGCTTCATTTCGATTAAAAGTTCGATTCGAATTTCATTAAAATGTAAATAAGTCAAATATGAGCACATTTTAAAGTTCGATAAATTACTCGAACCTCCTCAAATTATAATTTTCTATTGATACTCGGATCTGAAAAAGTTCAAACTGCTTTGGCTTGATTCAAATCGTTTCGACTTCGTAGTAGCTAAAATGAAATTTCAATCAAACCTTATTTTATACTCGATAAATTTTGTGAACCAAATCTGAATAACTCAATACTCGGATCGACTCGATTCGTTTACACCCTTAGGAATAGGGGCTAGGGGTGATCATTCGGTTATAATCGAACCGAAATGGCTATTCGGTTATAACCGAAAACCGAATTATCGATAATTTCAGTATCCGAACTACTAACCAAAATTTGAAACTAACCGAATTACCGAATATCGAATTACCGAATGTACAATTCGGTAATTCGGGTAATAACCGAACCTATAGAATTCTCAATCTTTCTCTACCTTAAATACAGAATTTCCAATCTTTCTCTACCATGTTGATAACCAACAGATTCCTTCCCCAAAGAGCACACAAAAACAGTAACTTTCAGCGCAGAGGTTAGAGAGAGAAAAACAGAGGAGAGTTTTTGAATGAGAAGCATCAAGCATGAAGCATCAAGGCTGGGAAGCATGAAGCGCCTTATTTAACCATGGTCTAGTTGAAGAAAGTTTTTGAACGAGAAGCATCAAGCAAGAAGAATAAGTGAATACTCAGATCTGGGAAGTTTTTGATTTGAGATCTGGGAAGACGAGGCTGAGCTTTTGATTTGAGAATCATCAAGCCAAAAATGACTGGATAAGAATAAAGTTATTATAATAATAGTATAAAGTTATTATTTTTTAAATATTAATATTCGGTTATTCGATTCCTAATTATCTGCATTTTAAAAACCAAAACCAAAACCGAATAATGAAAGCGATAAATCGGATATAACCGAAATAAGAAAAAAAACCGAAAAACCGAAATAATTCGGTTAAAAAAGTTCGGTTCGGTTCGGTAGTTCGGTTTTATCCGTTTTTTGCTCACTCCTAATAGGGGCAGCGTAGGGGATGGAACATGGCTCCCTCCCGTCCCTTCCTAGCTACGCCACTGGCTTTAGAAACAATAAATAAGCTCATGTAAGTTGCTTAAGCAAAAAAAATCAAACGACCTATGTCCAGATTTCTTTAAAAAATACTCCTATGATTTAGATGAATTAACCCAAAATGGTCCCTTCTTTGCCAGAAGCAGAGCAGGCTTATGCCAATGCAATAGTGAATTGTAAAGCCACAATAATAAATTAAGTTGATTGCAACAACACTTGCTATCATGGTCCAAAATGCGGTAGCATCCTATGTTTCGGAAGGTCAGTATCGGTTTCGGTATCGATTTCGGGCGATACATGTTAGCTAGTTATGAGCTTAGAAAAGTAAAAAAATTATGAATAATAAGATGAATCAATTAAGTTCAGAAAAAATACAAAAAATACTATGTAGTGCACATAAATAATCTAAATGCAGGGATTACTTTTTTTCTTTTGTGCAATTAAATAAGAAATCAACAAACGTCATATAATGAGAATAAAACTAACAAATAATCATCCACAAGCAAGACACAATATTTAACGTGGAGAAGCCTTAAAAGAAAAAATCACATGTCAAACTCTGAATCACCACTATATTAAAATAATGAGCTTAAAATAATCCTACCAAGTTTTATGCCACAAAACTTGAGGTTACACAATAAATTGAGATATTACAAATTTACCTTTAATTAGGTTAAGAAACCTAATTAACTTCACCACCCAAAAAAACCCAATCAATAAAGTCTTCAAGCTTTCAATATTTGAACGGAGATAGCGGCAGTCCGGCGGATACCCACAAGCAACAAACTGTAATTTTCTCAATTTATTATTTCGATACATTCTTGCTACCAAGCTTCTCTCATGTGAAAAATAAGATTCCCTCATAGCCTTATTTATAGTAAGTACTCTTTCTAATCCATTCCTATTATGGATTAAAAATAATTTATTCTCCTAATCAAATTAGGGATCACATCTCCTTGTCAACTTGTCTTAGTCACCAACAAATTTAACAAGTAAATCCTTTTTCAACTTGGATTCCTTTCATGGTAACCCACACCCAACAATCTCCCTCTCCGAATCCATGAGAGGAGTGTCACTAACCACAACTCCTCACTCAAAGTTAATTCCAACAAAATTTGGCTCCACTCAAGTTTCTTGAAACTTTCAACTTTCTTCATGTCCGACTTTTTCCCATCTACAGTTCTTCTCAATGGGAGGATCTAACTCAAACTTGATAAATTTTTTCTTGACAAATTCATTCACAACCGTTTTATACCCTGACTGCGAGCTATCATTTTCCTTTTTCACTTTTGGTACCCATTTAAAGCAAAAATCTTTCTTCTCGTGGTTCTCATGCAAGTTTTTCTCCCATCTTGCACGGCTTTGTACCACATCTTTTTTCACCTCCCCCATCTTCAACACCACTCACATGTGCCTGCATCGTGTAAAGAGTGTCTCCCTTCTTACCTCTAGTCACTACTAGAGACCCTTAGCTTCCACTGACTTTCACCAAAGTAAATTTTATAACCATTCTCATCAATCTTACCAGTAGAAATCAAATTATAACGGATATTCGGAACATGTCTGACTTCTCTCAACATCAACTTGTAACCACTGTTAGTCTCCAAACAAATATCTCCAATGCCTATAACCTTAGATGCACTTCCGTTTCCCATCCGTACATAGCCAAAATCACCACTAGTGTAGGATGTGAAGATTTCACCTCGCAAAGTAGCATGGAAGATGCACCTGAATCAATAATTCACTACAAAAAATGGTGATTTTGCAACAAACTGTTTTCGTTGCTAAATGTGCATAATTTCGTTTCTAAATGTCATTTGCAACGATTTTTCAGTCGTTAGACATTTCGTTGCGCAATGAGCGTTGCTAATTGTCTAGCAACGAAATTGTTTTTTCAATTTTCGTGTAAAATCAAAAATCATTTAGCAACGAAATATTGTGTAGCAAATTTATTAAGAAATTGTTCCTAAAAAACAATTTTCATTGCAAAATACGCCTAATTGGCAACAAAAAGAATCTTTTTATTTGCCAACGAAGATAAAATTCGTTGCATTTGATACATATTTGCAAACGAAGTTTGCCGTTACTGAACAATATAGAAATTATTACCTTAATTGATTTTTGTTGCTAATTGTGTACTTTTTGGTAACAATGTTTGTTGCTAAATGTACAAAATAAACCGGTCATATATTAATTTTCGACTAATTTTTCCGTTGCCATTGGTTTTGTTATGGATAATTATGATCAATTAGCAACGATACTATTTGAAGCTGATTGTTTTTTGAGAGCAACGAAAGTTGTCAATTAGCAACGACACTATACGTTGTCTTTTGCTTTTTCTATGCAACAAAAGTTGCTATGATTTGCAACAATATAAATGTTGCCTTTTCTTTTGTTTATAGCAACTATAAAAAAAACATCAAAAATATTATATACATCATTTAAAATCAGTCACAGTACAACATTACAATATAATAGTTGGATAATTCATCCTTAAAATATGATGATCATTATTATACCTAACTACTAAACTAATAACTTTTACGTTCATTATTACAATACAATAGTTCAGTTATATGTAGAAGACATCTGATTACTTGAAGTCACTTGAACTTGAACATTGTCTTCGGTTGTAGGTTCAGTAGCACCTGCTCCTCGCATATCAAAAAGTTCAATTTTCTTATTTCCAAATCTACACATATATCTGAAGTGCAACTATGGACAAAAAATTTATTTGAATGCATATAAACCTAAAAAATGAGGAAAATAGATATATTCTAAAAAATAATGCACTGCCACATATATAATATTCATTAGTAACTTCAAAAAATATCATCCCGCCAGATTGGATGGACAAAGTCATCTAGTGAATAAAGCAAATGTTGGATCACACAGGCAAAAGACGGTTCCGACGTATGTGGCGATTTTAGGTAGGTTGAATAACCAAATTTACGATTCCGGTTTGGTTACTAGCCAAAACCGCACGCATAAAACAGAAACCGCATCATGTGTGTGTATGTATGTATTATCTCTAGTAAATTTTAAAGTTATTTTTCACTTGAACACGCTCAGAGAAAACCCCAATCTTGCATTGTCATTTTTTCACCAATTGAAAGAAGATGTTAGAGGTTATAGAGTCAAAAATTAAGCAATTGGGTTTTGAAATTTTAAATTTGTTTGATGAGTTATTGGAGGGGCTTATAGCTGAGGGGCTCGAGCATTTGATGCATTGGTTAACGCCAATGCTATAATAGTAATAGTCTAATATATTATTTTTTAAATTAGGTATAGTTAGGATTATATTCTATAAGTCCTCCCTGCAATATATCTATCTCCAGTATATAATTTTAATATTTGGGGAACTAGATAAACATTCTTGCTTGTTATCGAATATATGGTCTTCGTTGTTTTATATAGCGTATATTTTAGTTGTAAAGCATGCTTGATATAATTTACATTGCCGACTCTGTCACTAAGTTAATAGCTCGATGTAAGTTTTATGTTAAATTTTATTGAAGGCTTAGATTTTTTTTTTGTTTCAATTGATTTTCGAACCGAAACCGCACTTTTGATTAAAACCGCATCGCACACTTTAAAACCAAGCACTTTTCAATCATAAGCGGTTTTGTGCGGTTTTGAATTTTTCAAACTGTACCTAAGCGGTTTCGGGTGCAGTTTGGACTTCAAACCGCACCAAACCGCACCATGCTCACCCCTAACGAGACCATCCCTCAGAAAAGGGCATATAGACATTAAATGGTACATTCAACTTCAGTAAATGAAGCAAGGGTGGTAATATTTTAAGGCCTCAGAAATTTAAGATTTCTCTGTCAGTTCAAAAAAAATCAGACGATGTAGGCAAATCTTTAGATCATCACGGGCCTAGGCAGAAGCAGAGGTGACCTAGAGTATGAGAATTTTTCATTGTTTTCTCCTCAATTGAAAGTAATAAAACAACATTCAACTAAGAAGTTTGAATCCAAAAAAAATCATAAGATATCACCAAATATCAAGGAAATCATACAGGGAGACTGATATAAATGTGAACACAAGGCAGAATGAGGTAAAGGGAAAATTCAGTGCAACTGGAAATATACCTTCTCACATCGAAGAAAGAAGAAAGAAGAGACGATTCTCCATCAAAAGAATTATATCTGGACTTGTGCGGCCATTACAAATAACATATTCATCTGATGGAAATCACATAATAATATCAATAGAAATTCTAGAATTATAAAGAAGATAAAGAAGAAATATGCAAAAAAGGACAAGCATAGACGCAGAAGACAGACCACCAAACACAGATGAACTCGAGATAAATTTTCAACATCTTATATTCAGCATTTATTTGCTTTATTTCTTGATCATAGCTTGACCACAAAGATCTATTCATTTGATGAACTCTCACCTTCATATCTGGACATATGGTTAAAACCCAGAGAACCCAAACAGAAAAGATAGCAAAGGAACCACTCAAATAAGTTCAAAAGAACATTTGAGACAAGTATCCTGGGGATTCCACATATAACGTAATAATATGGTGAAGGAACTTAATTACTGACATATCGCCGCAAAATCCCTTCAAATTTTTTGGTACAAATCTTCCCTTAACTACCAATCTTTGTTGTCCATTAAGCGACCCGCTTGTACCCAATTCGACCAAAGAAGAATGTCATTACATGCTCGTCGTTTTTATGCATTCTGGTGAAAGAAACAAAAGATGAAGGAAAACAAATTTAACACTAAATCATATAATGGACAATGCATGCGATCAATGTAATGATAAGAAATTCATTTCTAAGCAACTTAAGCTAACCCACGTTTAACATGCAATTTAAAATAAATCAAATTACATCAAATCTTGAAGATCGAACACGTGATAAGCCGGATCTGCGTAAATCTAGCAAAAGTTGGCGATGATTAAATGAAAATAAGGACATTAAAAGATCTAGCCATACGTTCGCGAGAGATCCATAAAGTTGACAAAAACAGTTTTCTTTGTTCAATCATTAATATGGCATTTGGGTTTATCATCACAAACAATGGCTACTTCAAAATCGGATAGATACACAATTGAATCTTTATCCTCATCTTTTTCCTTAGACTACTTCTTCTTCAAAAATTTACACTCTCGCCTTATGTGACCTAATTTCTAGCAGTGAAAACAAATTACTTCTTTTCTATCTCTTGACCTTCCCCTAAATTTGTCATCTTCAGGATAACTTCTCCCTTATTTATGTCTTTACTCTGTGCGATAAAACTTGTGACTCGACACTAATCACAATGGTATCTTTCGCCTCTAATATTCCTCATTAAACCAACTATCCTTGATTGTATCCATAGTCAGCTTGCCATTTGGAGCGGAGTTACTCAGCGATACAACCAACAACTCCCAGCTATCAGACAACGAGCTCAACAACAACAAAGCTTGCATCTCATCGTCAATGACCATCTTCATCGTACTCAACTGATTTATCAAACTCTAAAAATCACGTTCTACAACAAAGTTTCCATCCTTGAACTTAGAATTCACAAGCTTCCTAATAAAAAAAGCTTTATTTTAGGTCGTCTTCCTTTCATACATGGACTCCATTATCGGCCATAGAATAGGCTTTAGTTTCCTTGACAACATGATGAAACACACTTTGATCAATTCACGATCTAATTAGACTAATAGTCTTCCTGTTCATCTTGTTCCACTGTATGTCACTCTTGTTTGTGGGCTGGACTCCTTCATTCTAAAGTGGCTCGTAAAAATCCTTGCAGTAAAGCAAATCCTCCATTCTTGGCTTCCAAATTTCATAATTTGTAGCAGTGAGTTAAATCATGCAACATGTTGTCCAATCCTCCATTTAATTTGCACAAGAAAATCATAAAATATAACCAAGCTCTTGATACCACTTGTAGTGGAATTGTACGATTCATCCCACATCAATTCATTACCAATGTAGCGCACACCTGTTTTGACTGACCCAATAAGCATGTTGGACCACCTCCTTATATAAAAGGTTAACCTTTTAGGTTGAGGTTCCACTATACTTACTAACCCATCTACACTCTTAAATTTATCCGATGTGAGATTCATATAAAATATCCCAATAATCTCCACCTTTCACTTAAATCCCATCACAAGTATCATATTAGATTAGTCACTATTAAGCACACATTCTTTGAATCCTTCAAGAGCTATCATCGATGTAAAACCCCAACTTTTTGAATAAAGATGAATTTTCTATAAATAATATTTTTGAATATTATGGAGAGAAATTGATATAATGTTATAGTTGTGGGTAATATTTATAAATTTTGCAAAGTACGCAAGTTGTTATATAATATTCGATTGGTCGGAGAATATTCGTTTTAACAGGAATATTCAATACAACCAAGACAATCATTGGTGGACCCCACAACAAAATTATTGTCGGATTGAGAAAACGACAAAAATACTTTATGAAAATAACGGCGAAAGTTTTACCGTTAACTGTTGAAACACCCAGTGTTAAAAGTACAGTAATATGCGTGGTTGCATAGTAGCACATGGTATTAATTATTGATGCTTACGTGATAAGTCACTCAGTTTTGTTGGTATTATTAATATAATAATACAGAAAATCTTTTTATATAAAATAAAATACTTTTATAAAGTTATTCTATAAATAGAATATATTATATTCTATTATGCATAGTGTTGCATAGTGTCTGCATAGTGTTTTGCATAGTAAAATCTTTTTATATAAAACAGAATACTTTTATAAAGTTATCTGTTTTATTAGACAATAATTAGAATATATTATATTTTATTATGCATAGTGCTGCATAGTGTTTGCATAGTAAAATCTTTTATAAAGTTATTCGTTTTATTAGATTATAAATAGAATATATTATATTTTATTTAAAAGATTTTGCTTTAAATATGAACCGTCAGATTAAAGTAAATCAATCTGGACCGTTCATGAGTTAGTTACTATGCAGTCCATTTTTCTATAAATAGAAGCTCATTCCTTCATTATTTTCTTACGAATTCACTGAAACTCTAGAGAGATAAACTATAGAGAGAAAGGAGAAAGTGTTATGCTACTTCACTACTTATATATCCAATACTCTTCTTCTTAAGGTAGGAAATATTATTTGTTGTACTCGTAAGGGGTGTTATTCTTTTATATTCATGAAGAGAACTTATGTTATTCCATTCTTTATTATTCTGTTGGAATAACCTGTATACGCGGGAAACCCTATACTTGGTGACATTCTTCTATTATTCCGTCTTTATTATTCTGTTGGAATATCCTGTCTGTGTGTTTTACGTCGGACCTGATTCCGTCTTTATTATTACTCGTGGAATATCACATGCATGCGTTTCTGGCGGGACGTGGTTCCATCTTTATTATTATTACATTGGAATATCCATGTCTATGCATTTTACACCTACCGATTCCGTCCTTATTAGTATTCTATTGGAATAACTTGTCTGTCTAAATCTTAGTATGCATGGTGATTTACATTGTTATTCCATTCTTTATTATTACGTTGGAACATCCTCATGGGTCTTAATTTTACTTTGACACAGTTCCGTTATTTAGTATTCTGTTGGAATAACCTGTCTTTGTGAAGTACCGCATTCATGGTGATTTCTTTTGTTATTCCATTCTTTATTATACTCAGTTGGTTAAAGTTTTGACTTCTATACTCCATAAAATTAGTGGAATATCCTTGATAATTGCGCTTCATCCAGTATCTTTTCATGGAAATATTCTTCTGAGCATTCTTGAATTTTACTCTCCAAAGCAGTATCATGTTGACAATTTGGACGTTATTGGTTCTTGGACAAATTAATTCTTGAACTTGTTTTATTGAATTCTTATATCATTGTCATCATCCTCATATTTATATTTTTGAAAGTCATCTGTGGCCTGTAGTGCATAGATGGACTTGGTATGATTATGACTAGGGATTATTCGGTGTAATCATGACCGTAATGTTACAAATGATGTGGTAAAAGTCCTCATTGGCCCGTAGTGCATTGATGGACAGTTGTTGGCATGATCATGATCATTAACGAATACACAAATATTCTTGGCCCGTAGTGCATGGATAGTCGTGATACTAAAGAATATCCTTGGCCGTAGTGCAGGGGTGATTCGATGATGTGGATTATTTATTAAGCTGAGTCCCAGCAATAAAAGTGATGAAAAACCTTTTAAATCATAAAAGATAGTAGATTTTATTCTCTACTTGACTCTTTTAATGGATTGCTTGTTCCGCTGCAGTTAAACTTGATGTTTGTTTAACACTCTTTAAGGCTAATGATAATTTATTCTGCATTATCTTAGTCATAATATTTCTTACTGGGCTAGTTGAGCTCACCCTTTCTTTCACTGTTCTCTTCAGGAAATGAGAATATAGCTGGGACGAGTCGGGGAATGGAGTGATGGTCCTAGATGGTGCATTAGTAGTCCTCAATATTCTGTGAAATAGTGTGATAATAATTGTAATGAGGACTTCTTTTGAGTTTGTATTGTGACGCCCCCAAGATTAGGTATACATCACCCATCTTGAGTCGCCAGATACATGGTACATAAATTCAAATACAACTTAATTATACAGCTGTCGTGTAGAATACGACAAGACATAACTGGGAGTTTATACAAGAATATTGCCTTCTAGACAATATCCACACTCAATGGAGTCCTCATTACATTTATTGTCACACTATTTAACAGAATAGTGAGGACTACTAATGCTATCATCTGGACCGTCACTCCGTTCCCCGACTAGTCCGGCTACGTTCTCATTTCCTTTGAAAGAAGAGTATTTCAACCGGTAGGGTGAGGATATACTCGAAGAAAACTTGCACTACGCTCAAAGCTTTCTTAAACTTTAAATAAATACGCTCAAGATTATAGAAAAAGAACTCTCTCTATAGTTTCTCTCTCTAGAGTTTCAGTGAATTCGTAAGAAATAATGAATGAATAAGCTTCTATTTATAGAAGAATGGACTGCATAATAACTAATTCATGAAGGTCCAGATTGATTTACTTTAATCTGACTGTCCATATTTAAAGCAAAATCTTTTAAATAAAATATAATATATTCTATTTATAATCTAATAAAACGAATAACTTTATAAAAGTATTACATTTTTATATAAAAAAGATTTTACTATGCAAAACACTATGCAACACTATGCATAATAAAATATAATATATTCTATTTATAGAATAACTTTATAAAAGTATTACATTTTATATAAAAAAGAATTTACTATACAAAAACACTATGCATAATAGAATATAATATATTCTATTTATAGAATAACTTTATAAAAGTATTACATTTTATATAAAAAGATTTTACTATTAAAACTTTAAACCAACGACCCATATTGATTTACTATTATAATTTCAACCAACGGTCTGAAAAATTAGCACATCTCCTCATGGAATAATATTGTACCCAAAAATGATTTGGACCGAAAATAAATATATTTTTTTGGGTGAATAGTACCCTGTGAATAGTACTTTGGGAATAGTACCCCGTGAATAGTACCCCGACACAAAATGTGCCCCAAATACTCGAGTGAACAATACTAGAGTAAATAGTAACCAGGTATTTTATGACAACTTGTCTACTTTGAAATTTTTTTACATATCACCCTTAACTTTAAACTTTTATCAATTTAACTATTTACCAAAATAGAAAAATTGAATACTTTTATTTCATAAAATTCGGGGTCTCACATGTATACTCTCTAGTAGACAATATTTGTATTCAAACTCACAGTTTATGTTTTGTCGTATTGTACACGACAGTTGTATTATTAAGTTGTATTTGAATTCTGTACCATGTATCTGGCGACTCAAGATGGGTGATGTATACCTAATTTTGGGGGCGTCACAGTTGGTATCAAAGCTTAGGGATATGATCCTTGGCTAAGATATGAGACTAGAACTAGGAGGGGAGAGACGAGGAATTTCTTCGCTAGTATGACCTACTTAAATTTATTTTGTATTTAAATTGGTTGGTCAGAGTTTAGAGATAATATGTTACATGTCAACTAACCCTTGTTTTGTGGCAGTATCTGAAAATGACATCCGAGAATGTTGAGAATAGCAATGGAGCACAAGAGACCGTTGAGTCTCCACATATCAATAATCGGGATAATGTGCATCGTGAAGGCGTACAATCCTAATGCAAACAATAATACACGGACCAAATGATAAATGATGGATTGTTCGGAGGCTTTATGCAATTCATGCAACATCGGTAGAGCGGCTCTGCTCGAAATGTAGGTGGAAACATCGAAACTCTCGAATGGTCACCGCTAAATGTTCAAGGAGCTGACCACCGGAGTTTATTGGAGAGCAAAGCCACTTAAGGCGGAAGCATGGATAAAACAGATCACCAAGATATTTGATGTCTTGGGATGCTCAGAGGAGCAAAAGGTTCCTCGCCACCTTCATGTTTGCGTGAAGAAGGCGATTATTGGTGGGAATCATTAAACATACCCGACTTGGCCTTTCAAGATGTCTTGGGAGAAGTTCCAAGAGCTATTCAACGACAAGTACTTTCCCGAGAGTATTAAATCACATGAAAGAAGTGGAGTTTATCAAATTGGAACAAAACAATATGGCCGTGTCGCACTACTGAGGCTAAATTTGCGGAGTTATCCGGTTTGCATCCTATTTGGTCGATAATGAGGCGAATGACGCGAATGTTTTTAAGAGGTTTGAAACCGGAGATCGTCGATATCTTATTTCTCATAAACCGTGTTTGTACTCGGATGTTGTAAATAGGGCTCGATTATTGGGCCTTGATAGCGAGTCAACGCAACCAAAAGCGGTAGGCGGACATGAAAATACCGATGGTATCGGTCATTGAAACGGTGACAACAAACGAGGAGGAATCAACATGCGAAATGGTAACCACTTGATGGTAATCATGGCGACAAAGAAAATGGACATTTCAAGAAAAGGAGATTCAACAATGATGGAAGGACGTCAACACCAAAGACCCGTTGTTAAGGAAGGAGAACGACCACCTATCATATGCTTTAAATCGGGAGGGAGGGACACATCGGTCAAAGCTGCGCGATGCCATCAAAGCATGTTATAATTGTGGAAGAGAAGGTCACTTGGCGATTTTGTCATTCATAGAAGATAAGTTCACCGGGATGGAGGCACCAAAGTAGTCGAGAAAAGTCAAAGCCGTGGTCTGAGGAGGCGTTTGTTGTGACCTCCCAGAAAGCAAGGAACCCGAATGAGGTCATCACGGGTAAGCTTATCATAAACTCTAGCGAAGTCTATACCTTATTTGATACCGGTTCTACCCATTCTTTTATTTCTCCTACTTGCGCTCAATGTTTAAATTTGACTCCAGAGAAATTAGACTTTGACTTATCTGTTGAAACTCCATTGGGAGAAACCTTCATTACATCCACGGTTTATAAGTCTTGTTTGGTTCAAATCGGTACCCTCACATTACATGTTGATCTTATTTCATTGAAAATACTTGCATTTGATGTGATTCTAGGGATTGATTGGTTAACTACTCATCATGCTAAAATTGATTGTTTTCGTAAGGTTGTTAGCTTTCATATTCCTAATCAACCTATTATGCGAATTCAAGCCACCAAACCATTAAAATCAATCACTGTCATCTCAAGCCATAAAGCTATTCGTTTATTGAAAAACGGATGTCAAGCTTTCTTAGCTCATGTCACGGATCTAAACAAAAATACGTTAGTTTTGAATGACATTTCTATTGTTAATGAATTTCCTGACGTATTCCCTAAAGAACTTCCTAGCCTACCCCCAGATCGTGAAATTGAATTTTGTATCGACCTTGAACCTGGTACAAAACCTATTTCCAAAGCCCCATATCGAATGGCTCCTATTGAACTTCAGGAGTTAAAGACCCAACTACGGAAATTATTAGACATCAGTTTCATTCATCCTAGTACTTCTCCTTGGGGTGCTCCTATTCTATTCGTGAAAAAGAAAGATGGGAGTATGCGACTTTATATTGATTATCGGGAGTTAAATCATGTCACCATCAAAAATAGGTAACCATTGCCACGTATTGATGACCTGTTTGACCAGTTTCAAGGAGCCAAATTCTTTTCAAAGATTGATCTTCATTTCGGATATCACCAATTGAAGAGTAGAACCGATGACATTCGGCTTTCAGAACTCGGTACGGGCATTATGAATTCCTAGTCATGTCCTTTGGATTGACTAATGCTCCTGATGCCTTCATGGATATGATGAACCGAGTATTCAAGGAATATTTGGATCACTTTGTGGTAGTCTTTATTGATGACATCCTCATATATTCCAAAACCCGTGAAGATCATGAGCAACACTTGAGGCTGATACTCCAAAAGCTTCGTCAATATAAGCTTTATGCCAAGTTAAAGAAATCTGAGTTACGGCTTGAGAAGTAGCATTCCTTGGGCACGTGGTATCAAGTCATGGAATATCTGTTGACCCAAAGAAAGATTGAAGCTATTCAAAGTGAGAGCAACCTAAATCGATGTAAAATCGTAGCTTTCTCGAACTTAGGTGGTTATTATCAAAGATTAAGTAAAAGGGTTTTCTCGAATTGCTACTCCACTAACTCAGCTGACTCGGAAAGATACAAAGTTCGGTTGGAGCGAGGAATGTGAGAAGAGTTTTCAAGAACTCAAGATGAGACTCATTTCAACACTTGTTCTGACAATACCATCTGGTTCGGAGGGATTTGTCATCTCTGATGATGCTTGAGCAAAGGTTTAGATGTGTTCTTATGCAATATGGGAAAGTCATAGCCTATGCCTCACGACAACTCAAAGAATATGAGAGGAATTATCCTACTCATGATCTAGAGTTAGCAAATTTGTTATCTTCGCACTAAAGATTTGGAGGCATTACTTGTATGGGGAGAAAGTGGAGATCTTTACGGATCATAAAAGCCTCAAATATTTCTTCACTCAAAAGGAACTCAATATCACGACAACGACGTTGGCTTGAATCATTGAAAGATTATGATCATACCATCCAATACCATCTTGGAAAAGCGAGCGTGGTAGGCGGCGCATTGAGTAGAAGATCATATCTGAGTCTTGAATCGATATTGTCAACGCATGAGGCCCATTTTGTGTGACTTGAAAAGGATGGAGATAGAGTTAAAGACTCGGGGACCCATGTGATGATGGCGAATATCTGAGTAGAACCAGACTTTAATTGATAAAGTTAAAAGTCACTCAAGCTCTGAGACACAGGTGATGTGTATTAGGAAGAAAGTGCAAGAAGGTGCTATCTTAGGAAGTAAGAATCGATGAAGAAGGAATACTTGAGTCAACTCCAGACTTTGTGTTCCTAACGACCCTGATTTAAAGTATAAAATCATGATGGAGGCGTATAACACACCGTTTGCAATCCATCCTGGGAGTACCAAAATGTATCATGATATTCTTCATACATTTTGGTGGAGCAATATGAAGAGAGAGATAGCGTTGTTTAAACAGAATACTTTTATAAAGTTATCTATTTTATTAGACAATAATTAGAATATATTATATTTTATTATGCATAGTGTTTGCATAGTGTCTGCATAGTAAAATCTTTTATAAATTTATTCGTTTTATTAGATTATAAATAGAATATATTATATTTTATTTAAAAGATTTTGCTTTAAATATGAACCGGTCGATTAAAGTAAATCAATCTGGACCATTCATGAGTTAATTCTTATGCGGTCCATTTTTCTATAAATAGAAGCTCATTCCTTCATTATTTTCTTACAATTCTTTGAAACTCTAGAGATAAACTATAGAGAGAAAGAAGAAAGTATTCTGCTACTTCACTTCTTATATATCCATTACTCTTCTTCTTAAGGCGGGGAATATTATTTGTTGTACTCGTAAAGGGTGTTATTCTTTTGTATTCATGAAGAGAACTTATGTTATTCCATTCTTTATTATTACATTGGAATAACTTTTGTATCTGAAGACTCTGCTTATACTTGGTGACATTCTTCTATTATTCCATTTTATTATTACTCGTTGGAATATCCTCATGCATGCGTTTTTTAATGGGACCTAGTTAAAATCTTTATTATTATTACTGGAATATCACATGCATGCGTTTTTATGGGACCGATTTAAATCTTATTAGTATTACATTGGAATAACTTTTATATCGCGGCTACCGCATGCATGGTAATTTACATTGTTATTCCATTCTTTATTATTACATTTGGAACATCCTGTCACGCAAATTTACTTTGACACAGTTCCGTTATTTAGTATTACTGTTGGAATAACTTTGTCTGTCTGGCAATCGCATGCATGGTGATTTCTTTTGTTATTCCATTCTTTATTATACTCGGTTGGTTAAAGTTTTGACTTCTATACTCCATAAAATTAGTGGAATATCCTTGATAATTGCGCTTCATCCAAAGATCTTTTTCATGAAAATATTCTTACGAGCATTCTTGAATTTTACTCTACAAATCAGTATCATGTTGACAATTTGGACGTTATTGGTTCTTAGACAAATTAATTCTTGAACTTGTTTTATTGAATTCTTATATCATTGTCATCATCCTCATATTTATATTTTTGAAAGTCATCTGTGGCCTGTAGTGCATAGATGGACTTGGTATGATTATGACTAGGGATTATTCGGTGTAATCATGACCATAATGTTACAAATGATGTGGTAAAAGTCCTCATTGGCCCGTAGTGCATTGATGGACAATTGTTGGCATGATCATGATCATTAATGAATACACAAATATTCTTGGCCCGTAGTGCATAGATAATTATGGTCGTGATACTAAAAAATATCCTTGGCCGTAGTGCAGGGGTGATTCGATGATGTGGATTATTTATTAAGCTGAGTCCCAGCGATAAAAGTGATGAAAAACCTTTTAAATCATAAAAGATAGTAGATTTTATTCTCTACTTGACTCTTTTAATGGATTGCTTGTTCCTCTGCAGTTAAACTTGATGTTTGTTTAACACTATTTAAGGCTAATGATAATTTATTATGCATTATCTTAGTCATAATATTTCTTACTGGGCTAGTTGAGCTCACCCTTTCTTTCACTGTTCTCTTCAGGAAATGAGAATATAGCTGGGACGAGTCGGGAAACGGAGTGATGGTCTTAGATGGTGCATTAGTAGCCCTCACTATTCTGCGAAATAGTGTGATAATAATTATAATGAGGACTCCTTTTGAGTTTGTATACTCTCTAGTAGATAATATTTGTATTCAAACTCACAGTTTATGTTTTGTCGTATTATACACGACAGTTGTATTATTAAGTTGTATTTGAATTCTGTACCATGTATCTGGCGACTCAAGATGGGTGATGTATACCTAATTTTGGGGGCCTCACAATCGACTCCAATACTACTGCACCACGCCCGAGTCAAACGTGGGAGTACAACCTTGCTCCTTGTGAGCCCTTCACCCTGAGCAACTTTTCCAATCATCTCGAGTCCGCTCCACCCGACTTAAATCATATTGTGTGCCAAACACTAGTGATTCCCTTGTGCTCAACCTGACTCAATTCTATTTGCTCCATCGAGCGGACTGAGTAGCACGCGGCCTGTGAATTCTCCATCAAGGAGTGTTAACCTGATATTTGGGTCCATAGAACCATGAGCTCTGACAATGACTCTAGCAAAATTTCAGAATCCACATCCTACATCAATTCATCACACACCTGTGTAGACTAGCCCAATAATCATGTTGGACCACCTCCTTACCTAAAAAGTTTACCTATTAAGTTGAGGCTTCACTATACTTATTAACCTATCTATACTCTTGAATTTATCTGATGTGGGATTCATGTGAAATATCGCAACAATCTCCACATTTTACTTGAATACCCATTACAAGTATCATAGTAGTCACCATTGAGCACAACTTCTTTGATTCCTTAAAGAGCTCTGCTCAACTCTAATACAACTCCACCACGCCCGAGGCAAAAGTACAACCTTGCTCCTTGTAAAACCTTCACCCTGAGCAACTTTTCCAGAGCCATCCTGAGCCCGCTCCACCCGACTCAAATCATAATTTACCGTGTGATTCCAAACGCACTAATCTTGTGCTCCACCTAACTCAACTCTATTTTCTCTACCGCGCGGATTAAGTAACACGCGACCTTCAAATGGTCCATCATGGAGTGTCAACCTAATACATGGGCCTATCAAACCATGAGGTCTAATACCACTTGTAGCGGAATTGCACGATCCACATCCTATATCAATTCATCACACACCTGTGTAGACTAGGCCAATAAACATGTTGAACCACCTCCTTACCTAAAAAGTTAATCTATTAGGTTGATGTTTCACCATACTTATTAATCCATCTATACTCTTGAATTTATCTTATGTGGGATTCATGTGAAATATCCCAACAATAAGATTGTCCAAATTATAAACCAGACATCTCACATATATATTTAATCAATTTTGTGTTTGAATAAAGTTGATATTGATGTTGTCTTAGCTCAAATGGTTGAGTTTTGTTTTAAGTACAATTTAACTTAACTAAGTATATTTTAAGTGCAGTTTTTTTCAAGTTGTACTTAACTAGGTAATATATAGGTATAATTTAAGTACAATTTAGGTCAACTAATTATATATTAAGTACTTTTTTAAAGAAGTTATACTTAAGGAGGTGTTATATAGATAAGTCATGATTTCTCCTTTATTTGATGCAAAGCTTGACTCGTCGTGTTTCTCCTTTACACCCTTTATTACGTCATCTAAAAGCAAGAATTCGTTCTGTGAAACATCAAAATTTTGCAAAAATTACCCTTTACATAAATAATTTGTTGCGGCACCGATCGATACCTAACCGATACACCGATATATCGAACCATGCATGCTTGCTAAGTATATACAAATTTGAAAGTAAATTTATCAAAAGTGGCAACATTAAGTACAATTGTTTTACAACAAATCCCCAAAATGCCATCCACGTGCTTTATCTTTTTCAACCTTCCATTAGATTTTTAAAGAGTAATATATACTTCCCTTGTTCGTCCCATTTGACTTGTTTTTTTTTGTTTAGCTTTTTTCTATTCATATTAAAGTTCAACTAAAAAACAATTAGACATAAAGTAATCAATAAGCCGGGCAACGGGATGGGTATGGTCGAGGGACCCTTCCTCATATTTGCCGCCAATGAGTAGTTACCTACTTGACCCACCCTAAAAAAACTAATACTCCATACCCACCCCACTTCAGATCGAGGGGGCGTCCGATACTCTTATTAACCAGTACCGTCCGGTAATTTTGTTATTTTTTTTAAACCACAATTATGAAAATAATAAAAAAAATAGTAGACTAAGTTTGAACAAAAAACTGTAAAAGAAAATATATTTTTTATTGAAAAAACACTGTAAACAGTTATAGTGTTTTTTCAATAAAAAATATACTTTCTTCTGGCTTTTATTCAAACTTTCAATCTATTTTTATTTATTATTCTCATAATTATAGTTAAAAAACAAAAAAAAAAAAAACAAAAAAAAAACAAAGGTACTTACGACCAGTCTGCAATCCAATAAGACCATCTAACCCCACTTCACCCTGTTAACTAGAGTTCTCCCTTTTTCCCATTTTAAATTTCTCTAAATTCTTTAATACTAATTTTGTTAACTATTTTCAATTCAAATTAATCAAACATGCAATAATTGTATTTCTAGTAACACCTCATATTACAAATGCAATGAATTTTTAATGAAGTAATCCAAATAGGTACAAAATTATACATATACAACAAACAAATATTAGAAATAATTATATATAATCGGGCCAAGGTCGAGGGCAGGACCGTGGTGGAATGGTATATTCAACCCAACTAACCCTATAGGTTTTAAAAATTGGGTTCCATTAGGACTGGGATTGGGTAAAATTGCCGGACCTAGCTATTAAAAACATTTTTCCTAATAAGAATTAAATTGTATATTTATAATTAAACTTCATAAAAAAAGTACTCATTCCAAAATATTTAATTATTATTGACTTTCTAAATATTTATACTTTGCAATCAATTTGAAATATTTGTCAAATTCAACTATGTCATAGATTCATTTAATTTTAGTGCTTAATACAAAGATAAATATTGTAAACTATCTAATAAATACTACTAATTATAACTTATTTGTCACTTTTGAGTTTCAAAATGTGTCAAATTAAATAATGATCTTATAATATGAATGAGAGGGAGTAGTACGTAATTTGTCCTTTTTTTTTAAATAATTTAAATGGGTCTTGGGCAAACATCATAAAGACAAGTGAGATTCTTTGATTATACACTCAAAGCATTTATTCAAGTCTTTAAAAACTACACGCATATATAGGGCCAAAGACACCACAAACTGTAATTTTTCACTTCGAAGAAGAGCAAAATAAATTAAGAAATTAACATGCATCAATTGAAATACGAACAAATAATCAAATATCTAAATTACCTGAACAGATTGAAAGCCATAACATACATCAATTAAAATATGAACAAATAATCAAATATCTAAATTACCTGAACAGATTGAAAGCCAGCAAGATGAAGGCAAACATACTGCAGCAAACACCCATGTCCAGCACTCAAAACAAACCTATCTCTATTAAACCACTTAGGGTTTCTAGGGTTATACCTCATTACATGCCTGTACAACAAATAACCCACTTCAGCCATCCCCAGCGCCATTCCAGGGTGCCCGGCTTTCGCATGATTCACCGAGTCCAAAATCAACATTCTTATATTATCCACACACCTCTTGTCAATCAAATCTTCAAAAAATTCTCCATTTTCTTCAATTTCAATATTATTATTATTATTATTATTATTAGGGGAAGTTTCAAGTGGGAATGCTTTTTTGAGCTCTTTTTTCCATGAGATTTTGTGGTTTTGAGAGAGGGTTTTGGAAATATTTGTGATGGGGATAATTTGGGGTAGTTTATTAATGTTGTGGTTTTTTTGTGTGGTGAGTTTGGGGGGAAGAAAGGAGGGAAGGGGCGGAGGAGAAGGGAGGAGATGACCATTGTGGTGGTTGTTTGTGGTGTTGGAGGGTGGAGGAGAGAAAGAGGTGGAGGTGACCGGAGATGAGTAAGAAATTTAGTTCTACACTAGTAGGGTACGTGTATATGTTATATGTAACACGTGGTGGACATGCAAGGCAGATGATGAAAATAATTTTTGTGGTATTGGAGGGTGGAGAAGAGAAAGAGGTGGAGATGACCGGAGATGAGTAAGAAATTTAGTTCTAGACTAGTAGGGTACGTGTATATGTTATACGTGACACGTGGTGGACATGCAAGGCAGATGATGAAAACAATTGACTTGTTCAATATTGGAAATGTAGGTTTGATGAGTCCATATATATTCTTCATCTCATTTACCGTTTTACATCAAATATAATTTCAGTAATTAATTATAATTAATTATAGATTATATGAAAACATTGTATGGAATAACATTGTAAATGAAATAATCCCTTCGTCTCGGAATAAAAGTTTTGGTTGACTTTTTGCACATATTAAAAAAGAATATAAAATGACAATTCTCCATATTTAAATTCTCAATTAATTGTATAGTTTTTTGCACATTACTAGTGATGCTCCATAAATGTATAGAGAATAGAAATATAACAATTAATAATAAGGGTATTATAAGCAAATTATTGTAAAAAATAGATTATTTAAGGTAAGTAGACATCTCACTGTATCAAATATATCATAAAAGTATATCAATTAGATTTATTTATGTAACTCGCAATAAAAAAATCGAAAGGTAAAATCACAATATATATAATTTTTCAAAATATCGTGCATAAATTGTATAAAAAATACAGAAAAAAAGGAAGAGCAACCTATCTTTAAATTTTTACACATGTTTATAATATAAAATACTTGGATCCTTTATTAGTGATGCATAATTTTTTATATATAATGATATTAGTTCATCTTTATTGGTATGTATTACATGAAATGCAATACATGTTACAAAACCAAATGGGAATTCATCCTCATCCTTCATGTGGATTTGGCTGCTCTAAATTAATAGGTTCTCTATAGGAGCAAGGAAATCGAACCTTATTAGAGTTAGGGTTTCATGTTGGCTGAGGAGGAGAGAAATTCACAAAGAGTGCGTAATTGATTGATGAATTGAAGAGGGTAGAAGAACAGATGAGCAATTACTCCAATGACATGTGGTAGAAATCTTAGGATCCGAGAGCCTTCTTAGGGTATTAAGAATGCAGAGAGCCTTCTAGGGTAGAGAGAGAATCTGTCAGTCTCCAATCTTTCAAAAGTCCCTTCTTCATATAATGGAATGAGTATTTATAGAGTTTCTTGGAAAGTGGTCACATGACAGACACATGACCTTAGGAAAATTCCAGAAATACCTTTAGTCATCAGAATAAAGCCCAAATCGCCATGTCCTTCTAGCCACCAATTAGTCCATCAATCAATTCCCAAAATGAGTTGCCTCCATAAGCCTTCTTCATTGGGACTCACGGAGGCTCCTCCTCGATCTCATGCTTTAAAGCTCTTGTTGCTCAAACCATGTTTTCCTGCTCTTCCTTCTTTATTTGAGAATATTGTCTCTAGAAAACCTCAGAAAAAATCAGCACAGGACACGGGAGGTCGCGCCATAGTGGACCGAACCTAAGAGGGGCGAACCCTAAGTGGCTGAAAATGAGTACAAGATCACAATTTTATGCCCAAATTATTTGATTGACACAAACAACTTATCTATTACTTCCTAGTATTATCACCAATAATTTCTCCAACGTGTATTCTATTCAGAATATTTTAACAATTTAGTTAAGCCGAATCAAATGGCTAATAACTCTTTTCCACAAATCATACAATGAATTTCATATAACAAATGAAATTCCAACATTTAAACACATGCCTTGCACAGAAAAATAATATGTACAAAAATCATACGAAACTTGCATTTAATACGAAAATCAAATGAAGTTAAGATACTTGCTTAATAAAATTTGAATAAGTTTAGGAAACTAGCATTCAGTTCAAAAAAGTGAATGAAGTCAGAAAACTTGCTTAATATCAACAATTAAACACGAGTTAGAAATTTGCACAAAACAATTATCTTGTACATGTTAGGAAACTTGTCTTAAGCACTCTTTACAACTTAAGCTATATTACTCTTCAAATGGCCTACATATATCCATAAAGTCGAACATACCAATTAGTCACATAAAGACGTTGATTATCGGCTTACGTTAATTTGTTTTATGTCTTATAATGTTCGTTTCATTAGAATTAGAACACTTTTTAACTTCATTATCATTTGCCTCAGCGTTCTGACGTTCGTACGTCGTACGTCTGACTTGCCTAACTCGAACGTCCAAGAGACACACCATTGTGTACGATTGACACGTCCAATTCATTTAACACTCATTGGTTTACATTCCCCTAGACCATATTTTCAAAGTTAAATGTTAAGAACTCAGAAATACTAGCTAAAAATGGCTTGGCGTCATGCGTTCCGAAGAAACCACCACGCCTTGCTCCCGATTACACAATAGTCCTAAAGAGGCTTAATTTCAACATTTATCCTGACCTTATCACTCAATTCTTATTGAATGAAAGTTGTAGGTCTACTTCTTAGCTTTACAGATCATCTTGAATCACCTCAATCGGAGTTCGGACCAATTTACTAAAGGACGTCAAAGGCATCCCAAATGATCTCTTTTCTCTAGCTACGCCCACACCCAACTGACAATGTCTAAGGTGTAAGACCCCAAATTTTATGAATAAAGATTTAATTTCTCAAAATATATTTTTTTAATATTAAGGTGTGGATTTGATATAATGTTATAGTTGTGGGTAGTATTTATAAATTTTGAAAAGTATACAAGTTGTTATAAAATATTTTTGATTGGTCGAGGAATATTCGTTTTAACAAGAAATATTCGTACGACGTCACAATCATTGGTGAACCCCACAACAAAATTATTGTCAGAGTTATAAAATGACATAAATAACTTTTATAAAAATAACGACAAGCGTTTTCCTATTAAGCTGAAAATACCCTTGATAAAAGAAATGCGATGTATCGTGGTTGCATAGTAGCACACGGTATTTGATGCTTACGTGAGAAGTCACTCAGTTATACTCAATTATTGCTACAGTAATTGATGCATAGTATCTCACATTATTAATTTTATTATTGTCACAGTATCATCTGCACAATATTTTATATTATTAAATCAATAATTAAGATAACAAGTTATTCATATTGTTATTTGCATTATTGATAATGTCTAGAAAGTTCTGTCGAGGAAAGGGGTTTGGTCACCTAATTGCGCGCCAATAGGGAGAAATCCTTATCAGAAAGCCCCCTGGAAATGATCTGGTTGTTAATATTGCAAGTTATATTATTGATGAATAAATGTTGTTAAAAATATTGAGGAAATTTTTATGAAGTATTTATTGTAAATTTGGCTTATTATTTGGACCCCCACTTACCCATTATTCAAAATAGTCGGGAAAAAGTTATCTTAATTTGGTTTTATTACTTTATATATATATATATATATATATATATATATATATATATATATATATATATATATATATAATTAAGATCTTGGGGGGGACATGTATCACGGTGTATATATATATATATATATATATATATATATATATATATATATATATATATATATATATATATATATATATATATATTAAGTTTTGTTTTACTTGAATATTATATTATTATTTTAAAATCGGGGCGTTTGAGAATTGATGAATTGAAACAAGTGAATTCTTTCAACTGTTGGTCCATAATTTATTTTCTAAATAGTATCCTTCTATTCTCCTATAAATAAGATGCTTAGTTTAGAATTGAAAATCACACCATAATCAAAGAATTCTTCTTTTATAATATTGAGCGTATTTCTTTCGAGGTTTAGGAATTTTTGAGTGTAGAAAATAGTATAAGTTTTCTTCAAGAATATCCCGTCCTACCAGTCAGAAGTATTCTCTTTTTAAGGTAAGGGATATTATTTATTTCATATTTGCTTACGATATTATTTTTCGTATTCGTAAGAAATTTTATATCGTTCAATATTCGCAATAAATATTATCTTCGTTTAATATTAAGTAAGAAATATTATCTTCGTTCAATATTAAGTAAGGAATATTATTTTGATCCAACAGTTGTAAGGGATATTATTTTTGTTCAATATTAAGTAGGAAATAATATTTTCTTCCATACTATGTAGTATGTAAGTAATATTATTTCGTTTCAGATTCCGAATTCTATACTCATTTTGTTAAAGTATTACTTCTATACTCTTTAAAATTAGTAGAATATCCTTGAAATTTGTGTTTCATCTAGTATCGTTTCACAAAGATATTTTTCTGAACATTCTTGTTCATTTTTAGGTTTTTCATGTCGGAGTACTATTCATGGGTATTATTCATTTATACTAAGACTATTCATATACGTCATTTTAACTATTCATACGTCTGATTGACTATTTACTGATATTATTCACCCGGGGTACTATTCATGACAAAAATTAATTTTTATTCTGTTCAAATCATTTTTGATAAAATATTATTCTTGAATTTTACTCCACAAAGCAGTATCATATTGACAATTTGGACATTATTGAATTCTGGATAAATTGATTTATAAATCTTTAAAATTTATCCTTGCTCTCATTTAATTGAATTCTTATATCATTGTCATCATCCTCATGCTTATATTGTGATAAAAGTCATCTTTGGCCCGTAGTGCATAGATGGACTATTGATTGGTATTATTATGACCAGTGATTATTAGGTATAATCATGACATGTAATGTTACAAATGATGTGGTAAAAGTCTTCATTGGCCCGTAGTGCATTGATGGACAGATGTTGGCATCCATGCGTTCTCTTCGGCCAAGGGTGCAAAGATGAATTGTTGTTTGGCATGTTCATGACCATTGATGAAAGCATGAATATCCTTGGCCCGTAGTGCATGTCGTGGTTGTGATACTAATGAATATCCTTAGCCCGTAGTGCATGGATAATTCAGTGATGTGGATTATTTATTAAGCTGAGTCTCAACGATAAAATTGATGATAAACTTTTAAATCATAGAAGATAATAGATATCATGCTCTACTTGACTTTTCTAATAGATTGTTTATTCAGCTGCAGTTGTTGATCTAAAACTTGTTGTCTATTGTATTCTATCAGTTGTTATACTGTTGAAGGCTAACGATAATTTATTCTGCATTATCTTAGTCATAATATTTCTTACTGGGATAGTTGAGGTCACCCTTTTCTTTCATTGTTCTCTTTAGGAAATGAGAATATAGCTGGGATTAGTTAGGGAATGGAGTGATGGTCCAAGATGGTTGCTATAGTAGTCCTCACTATTCTATAAAAATAGTGCGATAATAATTTTAATGAAGACTTATTTTGAGTTTGGATATTGTATAGGAGACAATATTTGTATTAAAACTTACAGCGTATGTTTTTTTGTATTCTGCACGACACTTAACAATTGTATAAATTAAATGTGTATTTGAATTCTATACCATATATTTGGCGACCTAATATGGGTGATGTATACCTATTTTGGGGGCGTCACATAAAGTGCCCATTTTGTCAATTTTGACTGTTTCGTCGTTTTCATCGCACCTATTTTGTACTTTCATAACTTGCTTGTCCGATATTGGAATGAGCTCATTCTTACGTCTATTTATTCCTTGTTTCTTTAAATTTTCCTGGAAAAAATAATTTTTACGGGTCTTTTACTTGTCGGTAAATCGGCTCAAACTTCCTCGTTAGTCACTTTTTCACCGAAAGACGTTTTAACATCAATTTTTCTATACATCACAACGAACTTATCTGATGATGGATTGAGCTCGTTCTTGAGCCAACGGCTCACATTTTCACCCAAAACTTGATCAGAAAATTGTACCAAGCAAGTATTTTCAATTTAACACCATTTTTAAGAAAAATGTTGCCATAACTTCGTTATAACATATTTTTTTTCTCTGTTTCACTCATAACATATTCATAATCCCCATAAACCTTATAACTCCATAATCCTTCTATGATCTCTCATCACAAACAACCACCAATAAAGCACTTCTTTAACATATTAAAAAGCTTTTAAAAGAAATTAGATGAATTAGATGGGTTTACTAAACTTACCTCTTGATGATCTTCTTAAATCTTGATTAATTTGCTAGATCCTCTTCTTCCTTCTTGAATTCGAGCTCCTCTTCTCCCTCTCTCCAATTTGCTAGAGTTTTTCCTCTTTTTTTTAGTGAATTGGTGAGGAATGAAGAGAAAATGGGCTTTTATTTATAGCCCTTGCAATAGTTGGGGTATTTTAATCATTTAACCTCCAAAACTTTAGCTACAAGACAAGCCATTCTTTGGTTCCAAGTCCAAGCCATGACTTCAACACTTTGGCTCTAAGAAACTAAGGTTTTAACCTTAGGCTCTGATGAGTAGATTTTATACCTATGAATCCGATATTATTAAACTTAATTATTACTATCTTTAAGTGTTTTTAGTATCTTTTTATGTGTTTTTGTGTTTATTTCTTGTAGGTTGAAGCTGGAGGGACAAATTGGTCATTTGGGAGAAGAAAAAGATCAAAAATCATTAAAATTAGAGCTAAGTGGCATTTTTGTAATTACATGGTCCTGGTCAAGCACCTAGGCGCTTGGAAATGACCTGGGTTGAGCGCCTAGGCGCTCATGTGCAGCTAAAGAGATATTTTTCTACTGCTGAGTGGATTTTTGAAGCCAAAAAGGAATCTGAATGTGGGGGAGACCAATACAAATAGGAGAAGACTTTAGAAAAGACGTATCACTCAATTTATCAAGACAATTGCAGAGAGAACAACGAAGAAAAACATGAGGGAGGATTGCAAGGGTTGAAGATCAAAGAGAGAGTATTGGAGCAAATTTAGAATTTCTTCTTCTCTTCTCTAGTTTTATCTTTTGTAATTATCTGGATGTTTGGATTATTAATCTGGAGGATATTTTTCTTTATTATTATTATGAACCAAATTTTCATTAAGATTGCAACGGAACTTGGTATGTAGTTTAAATTAAATCTTCCCATTGAATGAAAGTAGGTTTTTATTGAATTGTTTATTATATCTTTTGCTTATTGATTAATTGTTTGGACAACAATTACTATGATAATCTATATAAAATTGGAAGATGGAATATAGATTTAGATCTGGATATAATAACATCTGTTCATATAATCTGAATAGGGTTAATATGATTAACATTAGGATAGGAATATGCATATAGGTCTTTTGTATCTATTGAAGAATTTGTGCATAAAACCCTAATTAACTTGATTCACATAGGAATATAGTGAATTAATTAACTAGGGTGTTCATTGTAATTATGTGTCTTAGGATCAGATTTAGGAGGATTTATTTGTGTCTTTGGAAGAGGTGCATGAGCACTATAAAATATTCTTGGATAATGATTCATATTAATTAATTGATTTAAATGGGAAGTAAATTTATTTAAATGGAATACCAAGGGAATTTGTAATCTTAACCTGTTAAATCTGCAGTTACTCTTGTGAAATTCTGATTTAAATTATTAGTTTTGTTAAGTTTAATTTTCAAATCACAAACAATATTTCGTAGTTTAAAATAGGATTAATTGTATTGGAATTAGTAATTGATAAATATTAGTCTATTTCCTCATGGGAATGATATCCTTGCTTGTTGAATATTATAATTGAACGTGTATACTTGTGTGTTAAATGTTTTTAAGAAATTAGGCAACAAGTTTTTGGTGCCGCTGCCGGGGAAATTAATTTAATATTTTGTCATTATTAAATTCAATGAAATTAATCTTAATTTAAACGTTTTTTTATTCTATTTTATTTTTCTCTCTAGTCTAATTCTTTTTCAGGTACCATGGACAACTATGACTATCGTTGGCCATATTCGAGAATGACTTGGCCAAGGGAGGCAGAGAATTATGAACTCGATGAATTGTCGGCACAATTTGGGACACTTTTGAGGAAGAATGACGCTTTATCAGCACAACTTATTCATAGTGTAGCGGTGATATGTGAGTATTATGGTGGAAATCATTCGAGTCATTAATGCGCCATCAGTTTCGAGTCGTTACAATATAGTGGAAACTTCGGCGATTGCCCCAATAATTATGAATATTTCAATAACTATCATCATGAGTGGGGGAATCAACTAAATTTTTCATGGAGTGATGACAATCTAGCCCAACCTTTGCTCCATGCCAATCATACACTTCTGAATTACAAGTTTAAGCTCCTAATCATGAAGAAGAATAGATTTTAAACTTAGAGGGACTTATTTCCAAGTTCATGGTTTTGATTGAGGACCAGACGAATAGTCAGGAGATGTCGATTTAAAATCTTGAGAACCAGGTGGGACAACTTTTCAACACCATCATCAATCGCCCTCAAGGTGAAGTGTCAAGTAACATGGATCCCGAGACTAATGGATTGCCAACGCTAAATCTAGAACCGGATGTGCCAAAAGAAAAGGATGTGGAAAGGGAGGAGACAAGTGGGGAGCAGGAAAAGAAGGTCGCCAAGATCTAGCCTTGAGTTCCGACATAGATGAACCGATTTTGATAGTTCCCCATATATCTTCTCCACCAAAGTTTAAGGATCCGACTAGATTTGCAATCCCGTGCCCAATTGGTAGTCATTTTTTTTGATAAAGCTATATATGACATGGAAGCTAGCTTAAAATTGGTGCCATGGTGTGAAGAGAATGGGAAGGGAGATGAAGAACCAGTTGTTCTGGAAAAGGTTCAACGCAAAAATTCGTTCACAGGTACAACTCGAAAAATGCCTAGTTATTTGAAGGTTGTAAAAGAGAATCTACCTATAAAGAACAAGCTAGGTGAATTTGAATCAATAACCTTTACTGATGGTAAACTCTAGGAAGTTACGTTATTACTAATGGATGGAGGGTTCCTCAATTTTTGAAGGAGAATTGGATAGAGAAAGTTGAAGAAGTCGGGTTGATGACGTTAAACTAACCGCTCACTGGGAGGCAACCTAGACTTACATTTTATCTCTTTAAATTTTAGTTCATTAATTTTATTTTAGTATTTTATTTCATTTAGCTATATATTTTATCTTAGTTTAAGGTTGTATGTTCAGTTGTAATCTTCTTACAAATGATAACTAAGAACTGGGTTCATTGCTTGCAGGTTAGAAGCATAAAATAACAAAAATTTTGGCTAAGGCTAGCCTGTAAGACCCCAACTTTTATGAATAAAAATTAATTTTTCTCAAAATATATTTTTGAATATTATGGTGTGGATTTTTTATAATGTTACAGTTGTGAGTAATATTTATAAATTTTGCAAAGTAAGCAAGTGGTTATAAAATATTTTATTGGTCGGAGAATATTCGTTTTAACAGGGAATATTCGTATGACGACACAATCATTGGTGGACCCCACAATGAAAGTATTGTCGGAGTTAGAAAACGATAAAATTATCTTTTTATAAAAATAACGGCGAAAGTTTTTACCGTTAAACTGTTCAAATACCTGGTGGTAAAAGTACAGTAATACGTGTGGTTGCATAGTAGCACACAGTATTGATTATTGATGCTTACGTGAGAAGTCACTCAGTTATATTCAATTATTGCTACAGTAATTGCTGCATAGTATCTCATATTATTGATTTAATTATTGTCACAATATCATCTGCACAATATCTTATATTATTAATTCAATAATTGAGATGACAAAGTTATTCATATTATTATTTACATTATTTACGATGTCTAGAAAGTTCTGTCGAGGAAAGGGGTTTGGTCACCTAATTGCGTGCCAATAGGGAGAAATCCTTATCAGAAAGCCCCCTTCTTCCTGGAAATGATCTTGTTGTTAAATATTATGAGTTATAATATTAATGATGAATAACTTCGTGTTGATTAAAGATGTTTGTTCATTTAGTTTTCTTTAGTTCTTCCGTGACCCAATTACCCTAAAAGGAGGTATTTCTGTGATTGGTTGGTTTTATTGACCAATCGGGTATTTAATTGGATAAATGAGCAATTAATTGCTATTAGTTCACATGCTTATAACTATTTATTCACATGTATGTACTATTGATTCACATGCATGTACTATTAGGGGAGGTGTTGCAAGATTGATAATACTTGCAGGACTAAATTAAAAATGGAGGTATAGATGAAGGTATTATACTGTAATTGTTTGTTCACATGTATGGAACTATTAATTCACATGCATGTACTATTGATTCACATGCATGTACTATTAGGGGAGGTGGTGCAAGTTTGATAATACTTGTAGGACTAAATTAAAAATGGAGGAAAAGATGAAGGTACTATACTGTAATAATTCGAGCCCCAAAACGTACAATTATCGAAACTATATTTTCCTATAAATAGAAGCTCATTCTTCTTTCATTCACATCAATTCACTAAGACTCACAAGAGAAATTATAGAGAGAGAAGCTATAGAGAGAAAGAAAAAGAGTATTCTGCTACTTGACTATTCCAGTATCCAGTCTTCCTCTAAGGTAATGAGTATTATTTCTTTCGTATTCGTAAGGGATATTATTTTTGTTCCGTATTCATAAGGAATAATATTTTCTTCCATACTCTGTAGTATGTGAGTAATATTATTTCATTTCGTATTCCTGATTATACCCTCATTTTGTTAAAGTATTGCTTCTATACTCCATAAAATTAGTAGGATATCCTTGAAATTTGCGCTTCATCTAGTATCGTTTCACAAGGATATTTTTTACACATTCTTGTTAAATTTTAAGCTTTTCATGCTGGAGTATTGGCCATGAGTACTATTCATTTATACGGTACTATTCATCCGAAGTACTATTCATGGGTACTATTCACAAAGTACTATTCACAAAGTACTATTCACGGGGTACTATTTTCGAAGTACTATTCATGGGGTACTTTTCACTTAGGTACTATTCATGAGAAAAATTGATTTCTTTGCTGTCCAAATCATCTTTGATACAATATTATTCTTGAATTTTACTCCACAAAGCAGTATCATGTTGACAATTTGGACATTATTGAATTCTGGATAAATTAAATTATAAATCTTTAAAATTTATCATTTGCTTTCATTTAATTGAATTCTTATATCATTGTCATCATCCTCATGCTTCTATTGTGATAAATGTCATCTTTGGCTGTAGTGCATAGATGGACTGTTGATTGGTGTTATTATGACCAGGGTTCATTCGGTATAATCATGACCCGTAATGTTACAAATAATGTGGTAAAAGTCCTCATTGGCCCGTAGTGCATTGGTGGACAGTTATTGGTATGATCATGACCATGCGTTCTCTTCGGCCAAGGGTTCAAAGATGAATTATTGTTTGGCATGTACATGACCATTGGTGAAAACATGAATATCCTTGGCCCGTAGTGCATGGATAATTCGTGGTTGTGATACTAATGAATATCCTTGGCCCGTAGTGTATGGATATTTCAGTGATGTGGATTATTTATTAAGCTGAGTTTCAGTGATAAAATTGATGATAAACTTTTTAAATCATAGAAGATAGTAGATATCATGCTCTTTTTGACTCTTCTAATGGATTGCTATTTCCGCTGCAGTTGTTGAGCTAAAACTTGTTGTCTATTATATTATATCAGTTGTTATACTGTTGAAGGCTAAGGATAATTTTTCTGCATTATCTTAGTCATAATATTTCTTACTGGGCTAGTTGAGCTCACCCTTTTCTTTCACTGTTCTCTTTAGAAAATGAGAATATAGCTGGGACTAGTCGGGGAATGGAGTGATGGTCCGAGATGGTTGTTTAATAGTTCTCACTATTCTGTGAAATAGTGTGATAATAATTGATGAGTGAGTTTTATACTCATAATTGAGTGCGTTTGAGCTTAATCTTTTGGTTGATTTTAAGTATTTGTGTGTATTAATGCATGTTTTACGTTGTTCTGTAGGAATTGGGACAAAAGTTACTTGGATCAACGTTTGGGGTGGCTAGATTTGCGTTTTTGGCTTGCCATTTACACAACAGTCACTTCAGAGCCAATTTGAGTATTTCTCCGAACCTTATTTTGAAAAACTTAAAGAAATAAAGTTGTATATCTACTTTTCCTCTTTCCGGATCATCTTGAATCATCAAAATCGGAGTTCGAACGAAGAGGTTATGGCCATTTTCCCAAAGGACGTCGGAGCAGAAAATGTCAGAACATGGGACCCGCGCTGAGGCGCCCAAAATAGGCCTATGCCCAGGCCAAAGCTGACTGAGGAAGCGATGATTGAGCGTTAAGCCCATCACCGGAGTCTTTGGGAAGGGCTTGGTGATGGCCTGGACGCGTTTTTGGGTGAATTTTGACACCTTTTTGACTCCAAATTGGATTGGGTTTGTTCCTAAGCTAAAAAGTGGACTTGTAACCTATAAATACATGATGTAAGACATAAAATAAAGGGAGATTACATAGATTAGATTAGAGATACACTCCATTAGATTAGAACATATACCCTAGTTCTTAATTAGCCATTGGAGATTGAAGCAAATTGAAGAACAAGATGAAGATCGAAAGCGAGCGAAGCAAGAGCGAGAGAGCATCGATTTGTTGACAATGATTCTATTCTCTTCTCTTATCATACTTTTATCTTTTAATGTCTATTCAATTGTGGATTCTTGGTTTTAATTCATTAATTATGAACTAACTCTTTCATTAAGATTTCAATTGAACCTTTCATGTCTATAAATTAGTTATTTGATTTGTTCCAATTATTTGTGTCAAAGTGAATTTTTTATCTTGTCTTGTGCTTATTGATTAATTAACTGATCAGTAATTAATTTGTTACTCTAGAAGGAATTAAAAGAGGAATTCTAGGGTTAGAACTGGGCATGATAACATTTGACTTAGTTATTTGCATTGTGAATAATTAGGTTTGTGAATTGAATGGAAATATCTGTTCACCGCATGTAACACATAAGGAATTGGGATTGAAAGGAGTTTAATTTAGTTGTTTAGCATAGGAATATAGCAAGATTAATCTGGATTAAATAGAAGGCAATTGATCACTTGAAAAAGGACTTTTGGCACTTGAGAATTCCTGTTAACAATTCAGTAGGCATAATAATTGGGATAATTGGATAATTGGTTTATAGTTCATAATTGGGGATATTGTAGTCTTAACCTTTATTTATTTGAATTCATTTATAAAGCAATATAGTTTAATTAGTTAATTTAGTTTTCTTAATTAGAAAAATCACGATTTGAGATTGTTTAAATAAAATTAGTTTAGTTAAGAACTAGTACTTGGTGATTTTTATTAAATAATTTTTCGTGGGAACGATACTTTACTTTCACTTTATTACTTGTTGACCGTGTATACTTGCACGTATTCATTGATTGCGAAATTGACCAACAAGTTTTTCGCGCCGTTGCCGGGGAATTAATTTAATAATTATTTACCAATATTAATTTCAATCAAATTAGTCTTAATTTAAACATTTTTACTTTTATTTTTCATTCTCTTCCTATATTTCTCTCTTTTTAGGTACCATGGATGACTTTGCGTATCAATGGCCATACACGAACATGACTCAACCAAGGGGAGCGGAGATTGACAGACTCGAGAAACTTTCTGCATTGTCAGCACAGATGGAGACACTTTCGAGGATGTTTGAAGCTTTTGAAGCTCAATGTCGTCAAAGTGTGGCGGTTACTTGTGATTATTGTGCTGGAAATTATATGAGTCATCAATGCGCCATCGGGCCGAGTTGAAGACAAAGTATAGTGGTGATTACCCAACAGTTATGTCTATCCTAACAACTATCATCAGGATTGGGGGTATCACCCGGATTTTTCATGGAGTAACAATCAAGATCAATTTTATGCTCTAAATCCAACATACCCACCGAATTTCTCGTGTCCACCTCCACTACAACAGGAAGAGCATTCAAATTGGGAGGAATCCTTGAAATTTTTTATTAAAGCTTCTGAAAAAAAGAACGAGGAACAGGAAAAAAAAATTAATCAAATAGAGCTGAATATGCAAAGCCAAAGTGCGTCGATCAAGAATCTGAAAAATCAATTGGGGCAGATAGAACATGTGTTGAACAACCGTCCTCAATACACTTGGCTCTATGACATGGATGACGAGACTGATGATGAGCCCGAACCAAATCTGCAAGCGGATGTGCCAAATGATATAGATGTTGAAAGAGAGGAAAGACTTAGAGACCAACAAAAGGAGATCGGCAAAGATCTAACTTTGAGTACCAACGAAGATGAACCAATTTTGATAGTGTCCCATGTACCTTCTCCACCAAAGTTTAAGAATCCGGGCAGTTTTGCAAAACCATGCCCAATCGGAGTCATGTCGTCGGCAAAGCTCTTGGTGACGTAAGAGCTAGTACAGTTGTGGAGTCATGGTGGGATGAAAAGGAGAAGATAGAGGAAGATTCCATTATGTTTATTAAGCTTCAATGCCCCAATCTGATCATCGACATAATGGAGGAAACACCTAGTGGTTTGTCGTTCTTCATGGGGATCCTATCTACAAAGAGCATGCTAGGTGACTTTAATTCAAGGGTTTTTGATAATGGGAACCTCCCAAAAGAGACATTGCTACTGATGGATGGAGGATTCCTCAATTTTTGAAGGGGAATTGGATAGCGAATTGAAGAAGTCAGGCTGAGACTATAAAACAAGCGCTTATTGGGAGGCAACCCAAGTTTAATTTTTATTTTTAGTTTTTTATTAGGTTTTATAGTAGTAGTTTTGAATTTGCATTTATTTAGTATTTAATAAAATTGTGTCATCATGGTTTACAGGTTATCCAAGTCAAATTCAAGAGTGGTGCCCAATTTGTTCCATGTGCCTAGCCTATTCTCAAAACTTAGCGGACAAGGAGGAAGATTGCTATATTTTCAGGGAAGTCCTCTGCTTTAATTTTTTTCTATTTTAGTCATTGAGGACAATGTCTAGTTTAAGTTTAGGAGCACTTTAGTGTCGTATTGCATATAGTTAGTTATCTGCGTAGTAGTTCATTTTTTTTATGTGTTAGCATTGTGTTTTTTTAGGTTGCATATAATACATGGTAGTTATTTGCATATTCATATATGTGTTGCATTAGTATGTGTTCATGTAGTATAATTGCATTTTTTTTGCATGAATCTGTGTGATCGGTTGGTGTGGTCTTAGCTAGGCCTATGATAAGATTGGTTTTGCATGTTAACTTGAACAATGTTGATAATTGATGATGAGTTCTAATTTTGATCAAGATGATAATCTGAGCCTGTCTTAAACTTATGTAACCGGTCAACACCTAAAGTTTAACTATTTCAATCCACTTGGTTCAAGGGTTTCACAATTTGTTTCTGAAGGAAAATCTTGGTTAAAATTTATGGAAATTAGTGAATTGGCGGTAAAGGTTAGAATGACGTAAAAGCTTGAGTTTGGGGGAATCTATGGGATAATATATACAAAATGAAAAAGAAAAAAAGAGAAAAAAAGAAATGATGAAAAGAAAAAAAAAGAGAAAATACAGAAGAAAAAAAAGAAGAAGAGAATAAACACCGTGGCATGCTTGCCTAGTTTTGTGGCCTTTGTTACTTGAGTAAAAATGCATGGGGGATTGTCTTTACACCTAGCGCCTAAGGTCTTAATGGCTTGGGAGTCGTTGGTGGCTAGATTAAGGTATGCTTTGAAAAGCCTAAGGGAATAGGACATTGCACAACCATGAGAAAAAAAAATGAATAAAACACGAGAAAGAGCAAAAATTCCCTCGTGATTGAATAAGAGTATAAATAAATCCTGTATTTACCTTAAGACTTGGTAATTGCTTAGTTTTAACCGGAGTTGTCATGTTCACAAAAGTAATTGAATTGGAACTAAAATTTTCCTTTTAAGAAGTTTGTTATGTGATTATCTTGAACTGTGGTTGGTTAGAATGGTTAACAAGCACATACACACAACATGGATGATGACAAGTTTGGATTGACTAATTGGTTAGAGTTATGGATTTTGACTTGATTGGATATAATGTTTGAGTACCAATGGTATCTTTGAGGACTGTTGCTATATATCATACTGATTTATTACTAGGTTCGTATGTATATGAGGAAGTAGATCATGCATATGCATTCATGTAGTTGAGTTTGTTTGTTTATTTTTAGTTCTTTTGTGTTTTTGCTTGAGGACAAACAAATGTTTAAGTTTGGGGGGTATTTAATGAGTGAGTTTTATACTCATAATTGAGTGCGTTTGAGCTTAGTCTTTTGGTTGATTTGAAGTATTTGTGTCTATTCATGCATGTTTTACATTGTTCTGTAGGAATTGGGACAAAAGTTACTTGGATCGACGTTTGGGGTGGCAAGATTTACGTTTTCGGCTTGCCATTTACACAATAGTCACTTCAGAGCCAATTGGAGTATTGCTCTGGACCTTATTTCGAAAACCTTAAAGAATGAAAGTTGTAGATCTACTTCTCCTCTTTCCGGATCATCTTGAATCATCGAAATCAGAGTTCAGACGAAGAAGTTATGGCCATTTTTCCAAAGGATGTCGGAGCAGAAAATGTTAGAACATGGGACCCGCGCCGGGGCGCCGAAAATAGCCCTATGCCCAGCGCCAAGGTGCTGGGGAGCAGTGGTTGAGCGTTAAGTCCAGCGCTGGGGCGCTAGGGAAGGGCTTGGTGATGGCCTGGACGCATTTTTGGGCGAATTTAGACACCTTTTTGACTCCAAATTGGATTGGGTTTGTTCCTAAGCTAAAAAGTGGACTTGTAACCTATAAATACATGATGTAAGACATAAAATAAAGGGAGATTACATAGATTAGATTAGAGATACTCCATTAGATTAGAACATAAACCCTAGTTCTTAATTAGCCATTGGAGATTGAAGCAAATTGAAGAACACTGAAGATCGAAGAAGCGAGCGCGAGAAGCGAGAGAGCATCAGTTCTTGACAATGATTCTATTCTCTTCTCTTATCATACTTTTATCTTTTAATGTCTATTCAATTGTGGATTCATGGTTTTAATTCATTAATTATGAACTAACTCTTTTATTAAGATTTCAATTGAACCTTTCATGTCTATAAATTAGTTATTTGATTTGTTCCAATTATTTGTGTCAAAGTGAATTTTTTATCTTGCCTTGTGCTTATTGATTAATTATCTGATCAGTAATTACTTTGTTACTCTAGAAGGAATTGAAAGAGGAATTCTAGGGTTAGAACTGGACATGATAACATGTGACTTAGTTATTTGCACTGTGAATAATTAGGTTTATGAATTGAATGGAAATATCTGTTCACCGCATGTAACACATAAGGAATTAGGATTGAAAGGAGTTTAATTTAATTGTTTTGCATAGGAATATAGGAAGATTAATTTGGATTAAATAGAAGGCAATTGATCACTTGAAAAAGGACTTTTGACACTTGAGAATTCCTGTTAACAATTCAGTAGGCATAATAATTGGGATAATTGGATAATTGGTTTATAGTTCATAATTGGGGATATTGTAGTCTTAACCTTTATTTATTTGAATTCATTTATAAAGAAATTCAGTTTAATTAGTTAATTTAGTTTTCTTAATTAGAAAAATCACGATTTGAGATTGTTTAAATAAAATTAGTTTGGTTAAGAACTAGTACTTGGTGATTTTTATTAAATAATTCTTCGTGGGAACAATACTTTACTTTCACTTTATTACTTGTTGACCGTGTATACTTGCACGTATTCATTGATTACGAAATCGACTAACAATAATTGTATTGAGGATTGAATTTGAGTTTGGATATTGTCTAGGAGACAATATTTGTATTAAAACTCACAACTTATGTTTTGTCGTATTCTGCTCGACACTTAACAGTTGTATAAATTAAGTTTGTATTTGAGTTCTGTACCATGTATTTGGTGACTCAGAATGGGTGATGTATACCTATTCTGGGGGTGTCACATAGCCCAAGCGCCTAGGCGCCCAAAACAAGCCTATTCCAAGCACCTAGGCGCCCAACTGTAGAATGCCCAGACACGCCCAAGGCCTAGGCGCCCACTTCAAGCTCTTTTCAAGCACCTAGACGCTCACCAACACCATTAGATTTGGTTCCCAAACGCATATGCGCTCCAACCTTCACAATTTCAAGCGCCTAGGCGCTCTACCTGTGCACTTGAAAAAAAATAAAGCCCTAAGTAAGGCAATTCTAATTCAAACCCAATTCCTTTCACTCTTAATTCAAACATAACTCCTTCCAAGCCCTTGCACCACAATAACACCAACTCTTGCACTCTCCCAATCAAAATCTAATTCATCTTCTCCAAACCACAATCAAGAAAAAAGCAAGCTAAAGTCAATTTCTTTATCTCCTACTTGGATTCCAACTGCAACAATTCAAAACAAAGTTCAAGCTTCAAGATTTGTTCTAAACCAAGTTTGGGGGAGGTTCTCATAGGAGTCTAAGCATGTAAGTGATTGGCGCTCCATTGTAGTTCCCACCACCTCCACCCTTGTCCATGTACCCTCTCGACTGACTTAGCTCCTGAGGATGATGCTAATGAAGAGTAAATCTTCAATCTTTCAGGGAAGTCCTCAGTGCCTAATTTCTTATATTTTTTATATACAATGAGGACATTGCATATGTTAAGTTTGGGGGTGCATTCTTCTAGTTGCATTGCATTGCATTCATTTAATATAACTTATTCATTTTGTAGTTTTTCATGTAGTTTTCATTCTAATTTCTAAAAAAAAACAAAAATGTTAGTAAAATTTATTGTTTGATTGAATTTAGTTCATATTTGCATGTTTCTAGCTGTTAGATAGTTTAAGTCTATTTTGGCCAATGATGAGATTGGAATTGAGTAGACAAGTATAGTATTGACTATTAAGACTTTGATATGATTTCTTGTCATGATTTGAATCTTTACCTATTTGAAACTGATATAATAAGGATATCATAGTAAAAACAACTATGTTGATTGATTGAGTCTAAATTGACACATAATAGAATTCTTAAGGATAATGCTAGTTTGAATGAAAGAAACTCATGAATAGGTAGTGGTGGCTAAAGTTAGACAAGAACCTAAGTTTGGGGGAAAATTTGAGATATATAAGCTTAAAAAAAGCTGTAGCTAGTCTTGTTTCGGGGTCTTTGTTACTTGAGTAAGTATGTCCGAGGGGATTCTCTCTACACTTAGCGCCCTAAAGCCTGAATGGTTTGAGAGTCATTGATTAAAAGCTCGCTAAGGGGTAGCACTGTTAGCCTAAGGGAATAAGACATTGCACAGCTATGAGTATAAAAGAAAAAAAAAACAGAGAATAAAACGGGAAATAAGAGCAAAAAGCCCCCGTAAGTGAAAAGTAAGTGAAAAATAAAGTATAAGTATCGCATCTTGACCTTTGAATTTAGTTGGTGTTTAATTTTAGCTGGATCTAGTCATTTTTGGATTTCTTAAGTTTATATTGTATGATGTCTTCAAAGAGACCTATTATGTGTTAAATTTGATTTTATATCAGTTAGCATGGTTGTTGAGCACACACGCACTATATCAGTAATAACAGGGTGAGATTTGATGATTGATTGCGAAATTGTTGATCTGTCTTGGTATGATGTACTAGCATGTTTATTGTGATTTCTTTGAGGCTTGATGAATAGATTTTGTTTTGTTTGACTATTGGACTCGTAGGCATGTAGATAGTTGCATTTGCATTTGCATTGCATATTTAGTTTTTGCATTGTGTTTTGTTACTTGGGAATAAACAATTGGTTAAGTTTTGGGGTATTTGATGAGTAGGTTTTATACCTATGAATCCGATATTATTAAACTTAATTATTGCTATCTTTAAGTGTTTTTAGTATCTTTTTATGTGTTTTTGTGTTTATTTCTTGTAGGTTGGAGCTGGAGGGACAAATTGGTCATTCGGAAGAAGAAAAAGATCAAAAATCATTAAATTAGAGCTAAGTGGCATTTTTGTAATTACGTGGTCCTGGTCAAGCGCCTAGGCGCTTGAAATGACTTCAGGTTGGCGCCTAAAGGCGCTCGTAATATGACTAAAGAGAGATTTTTCTACTACTGAGTGGGTTTTTGAAGCCAAAAAGGAATCTGAAAGAGGGGGAGACTAATATAAATAGGAGAAGACTTTAGAAAAGACGTATCACTCAATTTATCAAGACAATTGCAGAGAGAACAACGAAGAAAAACACGAAGGAGGATAACAAGGGCTGAAGATCAAAGAGAGAGTATTGGAGCAAATTTAGAATTTCTTCTTCTCTTCTCTAGTTTTATCTTTTGTAATTATCTGGGATGTTTGGATTATTAATCTGGATGATGTTTTTCTTTATTATTATTATGAACTAAATTTTCATTAAGATTGCAATGGAACTTAGTATGTAGTTTAAATTAAATCTTCCCATTGAATGAAAGTTGGTTTTTATTGAATTGTTTATTATATCTTTTGCTTATTGATTAATTGTTTGGCCAACAATTACTATGATAATCTATATAAAATTAGAAGATGGAATATAGATTTAGATATGGATATAATAACATCTATTCATATAATCTGAATAGGGTTAATATGATTTACATGTATGATAGGAATATACCTATGTGTTTTTTGTATCCATTGAAAGAATTTGTGCGTAAAACCATAATTAACTTGATTCACATAGGAATATAGTGAATTAATTAACTAGGGTGTTCCTTGTAATTCTGTGTCCTAAGGATCGAATTTAGGAGGATTTATTCATGTGTCTTTGGAAGAAGTGCGTGAGCACTATAAAATATTATTGGATTATGATTCATATTAATTAATTACTTTAAATGAGAAGTAAATTGATTTAAATGAAATACCAAGGGAAGTTGTAATCTTAACCTGTTAAATCTGCAGTTACTCTTGTGAAATTATGATTTTAATTATTAGTTTTGTTAAGTTTAATTTTCAAATCACAAACAATATTTCGTAGTTTAAAATAGGATTAATTGTATTGGAATTAGTAATTGATAAATATTAGTCTATTTCTTCGTGGGAACGTTATCCTTGCTTGCTGAATATTATAATTGAATGCGCATACTTGCGTGTTAAATGCTATTAAGAAATTAGGCAACATGCTCAACCCTAGCCAAGCCACTCCAACCCCTAAGCTCAACCCTAGCCAAGCTTATTCCAACCCTAACCAAGTCATTCCAAACCCTAGGCTTGGTTAGTCTAAAATTAATTTAATTTCTCATTTTCTTTTTAGTTAGATTTTCTAACCTTTTCGGTTACATTTTTGTAACACCCTCGGTTAGTTGAAAAATTAATTTTTGAAAATTCGATTTCGCCACCAATCCCCCTTGCCTTAACAAACGCTATGTCATTCTTCGAAAAGTCGAAAAAACGAAAGTGTTTTTCTCTTGAATAGTGTTTTTACGTCTTTTTCTCGAAAAAACTTTTATTAAATATTTCATCTTTCTATCTTAAATCAAGGCTATGATGTAATTCGAAATTCTCAAAAAAGTACGTTTATTAGCATTTCATGATTACTGTTTTAGTGTTTTTTTAAAAAAAATATTTTCTCCCAAAAACTTTCAACACTAATACATAATCACGTAACACGTAAACTTAGGTCATTAATCGACCTAAATCATATAACACCTAATAATATCAATAAAATGTTATTTATTAGATATTTTTATCGAAAAACCTAATTTCAAGGCTATTCGAATTCTCGGGTTGTCACACGTCAAATGGCTATTGCAGCACAGGATTGTTCCAGAAGGCTTCAGGTTAATGCCATCACATCCATAGATATCTCACACCTTGGATAACTTGTACCACTAGGACTCTTTAAAGACAAAGCTTATTACTTTGATACTTTTGGTCAACCTGATCTTTAACATGTAGGGAAAATGTTGACTTTACAAGCTAATAAAATTGCTTTGTGCCTTCAGAAGACGGAAGGTAATTTTTGTTAGTTGTAGATAATGCACTGGAGGCAAATGAAAGTTCAATCTTGGATGAGAATGAAGAAGATGTTATGTGACGCCCCCAAAATAGGTATACATCACCCATTTTGAGTCGTCAAATACCTGGTACAGTATTCAAATACAAACTTAATTATACAATACGACTAAAGTCGTAGCTGAGAGTTTTTACACGAATATTGTCTTCAAGACAATATCCAAACTCAAATTCAATATTATTACATTTATTTTCACACTATTTCACAAAATAGTGAGGACTACTAATGCAAACATCTGGACCGTCACTTCGTTCCCTGACTAGTCCCAACTACGTTCTAATTTCCTGAAGAGAACAATGAAAGCAAAAAGGGTGAGCTCAACTAGCCCAGTAAGAAATATTATGACTAAGATAATGCAGAATGATTTATCGTTAGCCTTCAACAGTGTTAAACAGATAAAATACAATATTCATCAAGTTTAACTGCAGCGAAACAAGCAATCCATTAGAAGAGTCAAGTAGAGCATGAAATCTATTATCTTCTATGATTTAAAAATTTTATCATCAATTTTATCGCTGAGACTCATCTTAATAAATAATCCACATCATCGAATCACCCCTGCACTACGGCCAAGGATATTCATTAGTATCACGACCACAAATTATCCATGCACTACGGGCCAAGGATATTCGTGTTTTCATCAATGGTCATGATCATGCCAACAACTGTCCATCAATGCACTACGGGCCAATGAGGACTTTTACCACATTATTTGTAACATTACGGTCATGATTATACCGGATAATCCCTGGTCATAATCATACCAAGTCCATCTATGCACTATGGGCCAAAGATGACTTTCATAACAATATAAGCATGAGGATGATGACAATGATATAAAAATTCAATTAAAAGAAAGCAAATGATAAATTTTTAAAGATTTATAATTTAATTTATTCATAATTCAATAATGTCCAAATTGTCAACATGATACTGCTTTGTGGAGTAAAATTCAAGAATAATATTGTATCAAAAATGATTTAGACAGAAAAGAAATCAATTTTTGTTATGAATAATACCCCAGGTGAATAGTAACTGAGTGAATCGTACCCCGTGAATAGTGATTTGGGACTAGTACCCCGTGAATAGTACACCGACATGAAAAGGTTAAAACTTATCAAGAATGATTAGAATAATATTTTATTAAAAAGATACTGGATGAAGTGCAAATATCAAAGATATTCTACTAATTTCATGGAGTATAGGAGCCAAAACTTAACAAAATGAGTATAGAATTCGAAATCTGAAACGAAATAATATTACTTACATACTACAGAGTATGGAAAAAAATATTATTTCATATGAATACTGAACAAAAATAATATCCCTTACCTTGAAAAGAAGAGTATTCCAACTGGTATAGCGGGAATATTCTTGAAGAAAACTTTCACTATTTTCTACACTCAAAGCTTTTTAAAACTCGAAAGAAATACGCTCAATATTATAGAAGAAGAATTCTCTAATTCTGGTGTGATTTTCAATTCTAACTAAGCATTCTATTTATAGGAGAATGGAAGGATACTATTTATAAACAAATCACAGACGCACAATATTTTTGAAAATCACGGACGCCGAACTTCAGAATTTTTTTTATAATTTACTATGCAAATACTATGCAGGCACTATGCACAATAAAATATAATATATTCTATTTTTCATAAAAAATAAAATTTATTATAATATATAATAATATTACTCCCTCATTCTCCCGACAATCTCCTTCCACCCCATTATCATTACCATTACTATATATATATATATATATATATATATATATATATATATACCATATTCCCCCCCCCTCCACCCATTACCTTATATATATATATATAAATCTGAAATAACTTTTTATCGAATATTTTGAAAAATGGGTAAATGGGGGTCCAAATAATAATTAAAATTTACAACAAATACTTCATAAAAATTCCCTCAATATTTTTAACAACCTTTATTCATTATTATTATTATTATTCACAATATTTAACAACCAGATCATTCCCAGGAAAGATGGGGCTTTCCAATAAAGATTTCTCCCTATTGATGCGCAACTAGGTGACCAAACCTCTCCTCGACAGAACTTTCTAGACATCGTCAATATTGTAAATAGTAATATGAATAATTGTATCGTCTCAATTATTGATTTAATAATATATAAAATATCGACAATAATTGAATCAAATAACGTGAGATACTATGCACGTGAATTCTTTGTAGCAATAATTGAACAAAAGCGAGTGACTTCTCACGTAAGCATCAATAATCAATACAAAGGTGTACTATTATGCGACCACGCCAGATTCTTGTACTTTTAACACCGGGTATTTCATTATTTAATGGTAAAACTTTCGTCGTTATTTTTATAAAAATATATTTTTGTCATTTTCTCATTCCGTTGTGGGGTCCACCAATGATTGTGCAGTCGTACGAATATTCCCCGACCAATCGAATATTTTATAACAAGTTGCATACTTTGCAAAATTTATAAATATTACCCACACCTATAATATTATATCAAATTCACTCCTTAATATTCAAAACTGATATTTATAGAAAATTCATCTTTATTCATAAAAGTTGGGGTCTTACATGTTAATTCTGCACGGGAAGCAGGATATGATGAGTCATTAATAGCTCATTCGACCTTGAAACTTGCCAAGGTAAGTAATTGCTTATTAGTTGCTGGAATTGTCATGTTTTATCAGTAACTTTTTTGTTTTTTAACTCCATAACCCAAATGGTTACAATTATATACTAATCCCCACATACACAAAAAAAACAACAAACAAAAACAAAAATGAAGCATAGCTATACTTCAGAATTCGAGAACATTTGATAGAGTTAGCTCGATACTGGCATATTACAGATCTCAGATCTAGCAAATTCTGTTCTCATACTTGTAGATATGGAATAATTAAAGAAAACATAGGTAAGGAATTAATTTCCATGGAATTGGTTTGTTTTTGAACTAGAAAGGATATGGATAATGTGGTTAGAGAGTACTATTATGACACACCTATTCCAAGTATATAACATGTTGTGGTTAACTGATTTTGCATCATGAAATATTAGAATTTGAAGCAGATGTGCATTATAGTTTTTTATTATAACATGTGTTAACGCCAAGATCCTTCCACGCGCTCCAATCACCAAAGCGCGTCCAATCTTCTGAAAGCGTAGTAAATAGCGAAAAAGCTTGACGGACTTGGGCATTGGGGATAACTCGATGTGAGAAAAAAGTGTAAGGCGATATATAAGGTTAACAATGGAGGCTTAATGCTCTAGTGCTGAAAAGTAATAATTTTCATGTACCTTAGAATCAGTGAAAATCCTTGTATTTATAGTGTTCTCACCACCTTCACGAAATCATTCTTCGAATCAGATTAAGGTTCTCACCCAAACAACTACTCCTTAATAGGATTACACCTAATCTCCTAGAATTAAGGAAGTTGATCTATATCCCAACACTTCCTTCTATACCTAGAGATCAAATAGAATTAAGAACCTTAACCCACAAATCCTCCGCCTACCAAAACAACCTCTGGCCCAAGCCCATATGACACCATAAGGACCACATCCCAACATAATCTAGAGGCCCAAATATCATTGGCCCAACATTGCCCCCCAGTCTTCCATCAAATACAATATTTGATGGAAGAGTATTCAAAACATGGCCCAACAAACAACAAGAATGTCCAAACAAGGACAAACAAGGCCCAATCACTAAACCACCCCAACACCGGATAACAAACTAACCCTTCAAATCCACAAAAAGCCATCAAAAGCCCCATTAATGAGCCACCCTCGAGATCCGAAAATAACCGAAAAGACAAAATTACAAAACCCTTTTCCCCCCAATTCAAACAGTTTCACCGTCTTATTTCAAAATCAAAGATAATCTTCTTCTCTCCAACTTCTCGACTATCCTTCTTCAAGTTGCAACAATGGTCTCCCAAAACATAGACAACTTCCTACCGGAAAACTCTATCCCCATCTCCGCGACTCCCATATCAAGCATCCCTGCTACTTCCAGCCTTCCCACAACCCCCTTAAACCCTAATGCTAACACAAACCCCAATACTATCACTACCTCCAACCAAAACCCAACAGAAAATGATTCACAAAAAATAACTCTCGAATACCCTATCGAGAAATAGTTCCTCCATGCCAACACCCCTTCTAAAATCACAGACGCTGACCTCGCAGTAATCCGAGAACATTATAAGTCCAAGAAACCTATCATCTGAAAACTCCCTCACCCACCGACTGTATGTATCACCGACCCAACGACTAGATCGCCATGCCCCTCACCCTACTGGAGAAAGGAGTCCGACTCCCACTTCACGCATTCATCGTCACCCTCATATGGTTCATTGGCATAGGGTTAGCCCAACTAGTGCCTAACTCTTAGATCAACATCGTAGCCTTCATCGCTTTCTTCCACGAGATTGGGGTTCCACCTTCCATTGACTTCTTCTTCACTTTGTACCAAATCAGAAACTCCCGCGAACGGGGCTTCAAGGTGCTATAAAAACAACCCCCAAAACCCAATTCCAAATTCGACAAACGTCCTCTGATGGATGCCCCTTCGAGAAACAAAGGGTGGCATAAGGACTGGTTCTTCGTCAAAGGATTGGAAATTCCTAAAATCCCAAACTGGACCTCCCACAAACGCTCCTCCCTAGACTTCGGCGACACTTCACCTGAATGAGTATCTGAAATGGTGAAGCTACACGAGTAACTTCCTCTGAAAGAGTGGAGCTTCACCCTTCTAACCAAATAAGCATGGCTGTATGACCATAAATGTAAGTTCCGAACTCACTACTTACTGTCTTTTAATTATTTCCAATCATTATTCTAAGAAATCCTCTTTATTTTCTATAGTATCCCTCATCAAACCAACTTCTGCTGATCGAAATGATCTTGAAGAATTCCTTTCCAATACCGTAACTGAACCACCCAATCAACCACCAAACACCGAAGCCGAAGAGAACCCCATCGAAGACCCCGCTCAACCTCAACAAAAAAGAAGAGCAACCAAAAAATTCAAAAACATCCCAACTCCCACTCTCACAGAAAGCCTCCTCGATATGCCCATCTCTGAACGAACTCAAATTATCCGAACCAAAATGAAATGCTCAAAGATCACCCCCTCACTACCGAAGAACAGAGGGTTCCTTTTACCGAAGCCAGCCAATCCCAAGACATACTCAACGAGCTAGACAAACTAGCTGAACCCAACCCTTAACTCATCAAAAAAAAAACACATCTGATAACCAGTCGATCCCTCCAAAAGAAACCCATATCCTTACTCCATCCGAACGACCAACATTACCTGCCCAAGAACCAATTATCCAAGAACCCACTACGCACATACCCGAAGCCATTCGTTCCCCAACCCTATAGTCAAACAATAACAAAGAATTCCCTCTATATCTTTTCGAACACTTCGTCCTCTCAACCGATGACCACCGCTTCGGGGATATTTCAACATCTGAACTTATTCGCGTCGGCATGATTCACCAAGCCCACGTAAGTCATTTTACAATAATCATCTTCATTTATGTACGATATTCCATACTAACCATTTAAATATTTGCAAGCTGCGGGAATCTCCGGGCGGCTCAACCAAAGATACAAAGAAATCAAAGCCGAAGAGAAGGCCGCCCGAAGAGAGAACGAATTCCTGAAAGTAGACCTAATAAAGGAGAAAAACTCGCACGATAACACCTCCTTCTTCTGCGAAGGCCATAAAAAAGATATCGTCAAACTAAAAGAACAACTGGCAACAGCCTAAGCACTTCAACAAACCACCTCTGAAAAGACCGACGAGCTTTCAACAGAAAATGAAGTACTGAAACGGAACAACCAAACCCTCACCCGCAAAATATTTAACGCAAAAAAGAAAGAATAAACACACATACACCTTCGATCTGTCGTAGAAAAAGAACTCTAACAGCTCAAAAACTTCAGCCCCCCTTTAACTGACGAACTACAAAATCAAATTTGAAGCGAGTATCAAAAATCTTCCCAACTCAGCAACAAAATAATACAAATGTACGCCGAAGGCTACGAAGCAGCCCAAAGCAAAGGAAAATCAAAACTTGTCGCGGCCGCGCTGAACCCCCTACTCCTCGATTCTTCTGATGACGAAGACGAGGATAATGTTGAAGATGTTCCCCTACCTTCATAATTTCATACTTGTAAACATGCAATCTTGTAATCTCTTTTATATTTCAATGAAATTTTCTTATTTACTCTTCCATAAAAACTTCACATAGCTACTTCACCAAATAATTATTAACAACAATCAATAAAAATCTGAACTCAACACTTAACACAAATCAAATAAATACTACCAAACGATCATGTTCACCGCTAAAGGGTCGAAAGAATCTCTCAAATTATCCTGCTTACCAACAAAGGGTCGAACAGATCCCACCGAACCTCCTAACAATCCAACTTACCAACAAAGGGTCGATCCCACCGAACCTTCAAATGATCCTACTTACCAACAAAGGGTCAAGCAGATCCCACTGAACCTCCAAATGATCCTACTTACCAACAAAGGGTCAAGAAGATCCCACCGAACCTCAAAACGATCCTAATTAACAATAAAAGGTATAACAATTCCCACCGAACCTCCAAATGATCCTACTTAACAAAGAGTCAAGCAGATCCCACCGAACGTCCAATCGATCCTACTTACCAACAAAGGGTCAACTAGATCCCACCGAACCTCCAAATGATCCTACTTACCAACAAAGGGTCAAGTAGATCCCACCGAACCTCAAAACGATCCTACTTACCAACAAAGGGTAAAGCAGATCCCACCGAACCTCCAAATGATTCTACTTACCAACAAAGGGTCAAACAGATCCCACCGAACCTCCAATCGATCCTACATACCAAAAAAGGGTCAAGCAGATCCCACCGAACCTCAAAATGATCCTACTTACCAACAAAGGGTCAAGCAGATCCCACCGAACCTCCAGACAATCCTACTTACCAACAAAGGGTCAAGTAGATCCCACCGAACCTCCAATCGATCCTACTTACCAACAAAAGGGTCAAACAGATCCCACCAAACCAACAAAAGGGTCAAACAAATCCCACCGAACCTCTAATCGATCCTACTTACCAACTAAGGGTCAAGCAGATTCCACCGAACCTCTAAATGATCCTACTTACCAACAAAGGGTCAAGCAGATCCCACCGAACCTCCAATCGATCCTACTTACCAACAAAGGGTCAAGCCGATCCCACCGAATCCTCCAAACTTACCGAACAACAATCAAACAAAACATCATTACAGAAAAATGCTTCTTTTATTGATAATCATTGAAAGAATTACAAACTCAAAATCCTGACATCAACTTCACTAAAAATATTTCCGAAGTTTTCCCGCATGCCATGCAGAGCCTGCCTTGGCCCAGGGCTACAGCCTTGGGCCCAAAGTTGAAGGGGGCCCAAATTTTTTTAAAATATGGTGCTATTTCTGATGATGCAATAGGTGGAATTAAAATAAACAAATAAATTCTAAATAAAAATATGAAAGAAATCATTAGTCTTTAATAAATAAATAAAAATGATCAATTTTATCATAGCTTATATTTTGTTTGTATATATATAATTACATTCTTTTATATTTAAGACTATTATTTAATTTCTTATTAATAATGATGGAACCCTTTTTTTCCTTATTTGTTATGAATTAATTTTCGTTCCAAAATTAAGATACATTTAGAGTTATTGAAATTAATTTGATTTTTTGGAGAAAAAAAAGTAATATATTTTTGTTTAAGTTTTGAAAATAACAAATATAATTATTATTGATATTTTATAGTTAGTTTACAATTGTTATAGGTGTTTGTATTAATAATAAATAATTTTCTACTTATTACGAATTTTAAAATTTTATAATTATATTTAAAAAAATAAAGGTACATTATTAATTTTGGTAGTAATTTTAAGGAATTGTTAAGAGTTTGTGACCAAACACACTGCAAAATGCGTGTACAACCGAGGTAAATAAATAAATCGTGTTTTAAATAAACAAATAAAACTTTTAAATGTATTTATAATTTTTAGATTTTTTTTACTTTAAAATTCACTAAACATAATCAAATTCCAAAACCGTATAGAAGAAGAAGAAGGGAGGAGAACAAAGTTGAGAAGCCAGCCCACAGTTGTTCCACAAAAGTTCTTATGTGAATTGAAAAGTTCTTGTGTGAATCTTGAAAATGCTTTAAAACATAGTGATGTTTACGATGTTGATCAAGAGACTTATTTTCGAAATTACAATTGTTGCAGTGATGTTACCAAAAGAAGCATATAAACGAGATAAACCATGGACATCCATTAAAATTCTTGAGTTTGTAAAGAGTGTGGATATGTTTTCTAATGTAATGGTTGCTTATAGGGTATTATTGACTATACCTGTGACTGTGGCATCTGCTGAAAGAAGTTTTTCTAAATTAAAATTATTGAAATCTTACTTACGGACCACCGTGACTCAAGATAAGCTAAATGAATTAGCGATATTATGCATTGAAAAAGATATGTTAGAAAACATTAAATATGATAGTATAATTGATGATTTTGCATCTAAAAGTGCAACAAGAAGACATTTTAAATGATGTTTTGTGGTTCAGAATTCATTACTATTTATTTGTAGGTACATGTGATGATTCTTTTGCTTCGATTAATTGTGGAGGATGAAAAGAAGATTGATCAAATTAAGAAATGCTTATGGAGATTCGGGAGGAAGCATGTAGACTCAATTATGTCATTTTCGTTTTTAATGCAATGTTTATAATCCGAGGTACTCTTTTTCCTTCGTTTGGGGTTTTGTCCCATTGGGTTTTCCCCAAACAAGATTTTAATGAGGCCCCAAAGTGTTCTTCCTTATCTTTTGTAAATTCCTATAATTTTAATAAATTTAATTAGTTGATAATTTATTTATTTTTTGTTTAATTTGTATAAGGGGGCACACTTGAGAAAATTTGCCCTGGGCCTTAGAAAACCCAGGACCGGCTCTGATGCCATGTGTTCTTTATCTCAGACCCATCCATTGCTCGCAGCTGGTAAGTTCCCAATTTTGGTACTTCAATAATTTCATAAGGACCTTCCCAATTTGGCATCAACTTTCCCATATTCTGAGGCATAGAAGCTTCCACCTCCCGAAGAACTAGATCCCCTACTTCAAACCTTCGGAGATTCACCCCTTTGTTATAATACTTGGCTACTCAGCGTTGATATGCTGCAAGCTTCACCAAAGCCACTTCTCTAACCTCCTCTAGCAAATCCAGATTGTCCCGAAGTCCTTCCTCATTATATATTTCTAAAAAATGACTGACCCGAAGAGACGGGGAGCCAACCTCCACAGGAACCAATGCATCAGAACCATAGGCCAATCTAAAAGGCGAATCTACCGTAGTAGTCCTTGGTGTGGTTTGATATGCCCATAATACATTGAGCAACTCTTCAGGCCACCTTTCGTTTGCCTCATCAAGTCTTCTTTTTATACCATTTAAGAGGGTTCTGTTGGTCATTTTAACTTGCCCATTCGACTGTGGATGTGCAACCTAAGTCTTCCGATGCTAAATTCCCAACTCCTTCAAGAACGCCTCAAACTTCGATCCCACAAATTGACGCCCATTATCCAAAACAACCACCATGGGAATACCAAACCAGAACACAACACCCTCCTTAAGAAACTTCAGACACTCTTGCTCTGTGATCGTCCGAAGGGGATTGGCTTCCAGACACTTAGTCATATAATCGATCACTATTATAACAAAACTAACTTGCCCGCCTTTGGCCATGGACCCAGGATATCCACACCCCACACAGCGAAAGGAATTGGAGATAGAACGGAGTACAACTCTTCTGGCGGCTGATGTGGGATCGGGCTATTTAACTGACACTTCGGGCACTTCTTTACATACTCTGTTGCTTCTTTGAAGATTGTCAGCCAATAATACTGTGACGAACGAGATTTTTGTAAATTAATTTTAATATTTATTGAATTAAATAAATATTTTTTGATGATTTAATTATTAGATTTAATAATTAATTGATGCAATTATGGTAGATTAATTTAATTATATGTGTTATATTTATTAAATTAATGTAGAGAATAATTATTATTCAAATATGTAATTATGTGAGCTTATTGAATTAAATAAAATATTTAATTAAGCATGATGTTATTTAATTAATTTAATTATTAATTAGAGAGTTAATAATTTGACATTATTTATTAATGAAAAAATTAATTATGTGACTATGTGAATTTATGAGAAATTATTATATTTTATTTAAAATAAATTAAATAATATTGATTTATTTTATGAAGGAGTGTGACATTTATTAAACTATATGATAAAGCTTTATTAAATTAAAGGAGTTTTAAAATCAATTAAACCAGCCAAACATGGCCTTAAGGGGAGTTATGGGCAGTTAACCCATGATGGGTAATTGACCATAATGCGCGTCAGTCGATTCTTATAATACGTATTCTCTTTTCTCTTCTCCATTATTTGCCTAAGTCTAGAGAATAATCAGAGAGAGTTGTCAGAGATATTTAAAATATTGAGAAGGAGATTAAGAGTGAGTGATTGAAGAAACATCTGAGTTTTCTAAATCTACGCTTTATACTCTACAGGTAATCTCCTCCTTCCCAAATTTACAAGTTACGTTATTTAAGTTTTGATAAAAAAATGGCTTTCACAGTTTTCTGTAAAGTCTCTACGATGGGAAATTGTAAGGCTTATGTGCATTTATAGGTTAAGATGTTATCAAATCGTATTTAATTATATATATTTTGTAAACCATAACATCAGTTTCATGAAATTACATCGTGTATAATTGCTACAAAATTACAAAGTTTGGGTTATGGCCATATGGCCTTATACGTGATTTTAGTATGTCAAATATAAATGTTTTCATAAAATTTACACTCGTATATTATTATGCATGTTGATGCGAAGAGACCAAAGTTTAAAGGAACGGATTCGGTGTTATAACGAATTCGTAGTGTCAATTTTCATGTTTTATTTTCAAAAACCTTCAAGTACATCAAAGTCAGTGAAATTCACATATTTTAATTCTGTAATTATGTGTTTTAATGGATTAAAATCGTTCTATAATTGTTAGGTAATGATGATGTATAAATCGTAGCATGTGGGTATGTTAATTTAGTGAAATTAATGATTATTTAGTGTCCTTTTTCTTTGAACTCGTGTTCTTCTTCCAGGCTCGGGAATCAAAGTCTGGAGTTTAATGCGGCTAACTCGAAGCGAAATCAACCTAGCATACCCATGTGGCCATGCAGCTTAAGTCTCGAAACAGCGCATTGCAACCAACATGCCTAGTGTCCATCAGAAGTAGCGCCACAAGCAACATGCAAGACCAAGACCAAGTGTAACGATTAGTGGCATGCATGCCACTCTCCGAAAAGTTCAAGAATGTAATTTTTAATTAATTAAGTCTAGCAATGTGTTAGTAACTTAATGTAATGAACATGTAAACATGTTAGAAGTATAATGTGATGATAAAATAGATGTTTAACATGTAAATAACATAATTGCATGTGGATTGAGTTATGGAATACATAATTAAATTATTATTCATGAAGTGATATTATGTGACAGTAAATGTGATCATTTGACTAAGTATAGTCATAATCATTGTTTAGACAAAAGAATAATCGTTGATGATTAGTTAAGTTATAATTAACTGGTATTGTGAATGTGAATGGTATGTAGGATTAAATTCAAAGAACGTGCTTAGTTAAAGTGTAATCTACGCACGAGGCAAGTTTCCTAACCCTACTTGTCATTATTGTTCAAGTTTATTAGTTACCTCGAGTAAATTATCATTATTATTATTCAAGTTCAAATGTTATATTAAAGATTGATTATCTTTTCAAAGCATGATTCAGTTATACAATAATTGTCCTATTGTATACTTCTTGAGATTATTATTCAAATCGAATATCATTATTGTTGAACCTTATTACACTAGTGAACTATATGGATTCAACTAGTCCTTAGTTGATGAACCTTCTAAATTTCAGAACCCTTATTGAATTATCCAAACCAAACTTCCTCTGGTGTGGACTCGAATGTCAAAGTGAGATGAACAACCCTGCAAAGGGATTTACTTATGTGTTAGCATTAAAATATTGTGGACAATATGGTACTAAGGGCTGATCCCCCTAAGTACGAGTAGAAAGGTCTATAGTCTTATGACTGTTAAAGGTTTCAAGTATAACCCTTGATAACCTAGGACATAGTTCAAGGTCTTATGACCCTCAGAAATCTTTTGATTCTTGTTATTCATTCTTGATTCAAAAGTTGAGCTTTTATTTCAGAAGTCTTTGATTCCCTCGCATGTTATTATACATTTTCATTTCATTATTTTATTGTGAGCAATCATGCTCAGTCTTGCTTAATAATAACATTGCAGTTAAGAACGAAAGAACCGATGAGCCTTCTACTAGTAAGGGCAAGGGCTAGATTAGCAAATGTTGAAGACTTGTATTTATGAGATGTTGAATTTATATGTTAATACTTGATGTAGTTTAAGACTTATTGTTTATGTTTTCGCACAGATGTTTAAGGTTAGCTTAACCTGGGATTGTATTATTATTCGGATGTTATAACCCTGAAGGGGAAGATTTTATTTCTATCTATTGCATGGTTTAAATTTATTTATGGGTAGATAGATAGATGATATTTGTACAGTGAACACCAAATCCCATGAATTGAAGTACCCGGATTTGGGGGTGTCACAAGTTGGTATCAAAGCTGTAGGTTATGTATCAAAGTTGTTGTCAGGATGTCGAATGTTGGAGAAGCTAGTCAAGCTGGGGAGGAAGAACCCCGAGTACCTATAAATGCAAGCGGAGGAGGAACCCCTTGACATTCATGTCGTTAGGGAACAATCGAATACAGAGGGAGTCATCTCCATTGATCACCGTTGTTGGTCAGGAGCATGAGCCCGAGACTGATCATGAGGAGGATCCTGAGGAGGAATTTGTTGAGGAAGAGGAAGAGGAAGAGGAAGAGTAGGAGTTACCATGGTACACCGTTGATGCTGAGATGTATGATACATTATATGACTGTAACGTGGAGTTACGAGATGAGGTCTGATCCGGATCATTGAGCGAAAGCTATTATTCATTGATTACTCTAGAGGAGAAGGAGAGGGAGATTTCAACTCTTCACTCACAACTGGGAAATGTAGAATGGGATTTGGTCCATGAGAAGGGTCAAACCGAAGATATGACCGATGAGATAGAGAAGCTGAAGAAGGAACTGAAGGAAACCTCCGAAAGACTGAACATAGCAGAGGAGGGATAGGTAAGGGAATCACGTCGAGCTGATCGTGCAGAAGATGATGGTTGTGCAAAGAAGGCGAAGATTGGGGAGACATATTCTACACATAAAAAGGCAATGAATGAGACCCAAGATCGAGTTTTGAGGTACCCAATCCAGTTCGAAGGACTACCATTGTACATGATGGATCGCAGGACGATGTATCGCAACTTAGAAGAGGAGCGTAGCAAGGCTATTCAACACCTTAACCGGTAGTGATATGATTTGCTTAATTATGTGAAAGACTTAGTTAATTTTATATGTAATTCCGATATGTTATAAACGAAGGAATATTTTAATGTTTTAAATCCTGTGGATTCTTTATTCCAGGATAGATGTTGTAAATAGCAGTGATGCTATAGTTTGATGTTAAAACTTTTGATTTGAATGAAGATATATCAAGTTGTTTGAGATGATGTGTTAAATGAGTATGTTAAATTGTTAAGTAATGCCTTAACTATTTAGAGAAATAAATAAAGTTCTAATAAGCGTTTATTTAACGTAAAAATGCCGCCAGGAGAAGATAACAACGTCAACCTACCAGAAGAAGAGTCTACCAATAATAACAATAACGCTGATGCTAATCCTGCTCAAAGAGTTGGTGAACTTCTTGATTGGAGCCATGAATAATCAACCTCAAGCTCCACCAAACACAACGTTTAAAGACTTCAAGGTGGTGGGGCGCGCCAGAGTTCAAAGGTTCCATGAATCCAATCGAGGCTCAAACGTGGGTTATGGAAATGGAGAAGGTTTTCGGCGTTGCTAGGGTTAGAAGGCGCGAGAAGACCGCTTTTGCAACGTTTATCTTTGAAGTCCGAGGCTAGCTACCGTGGCAAGCAAACAAAGTACGAGGAGGTGAAGGTGTAATTACGTGGGAGAGATTTAAATAGATGTTTTTTGAAATGTATTTCCCAACTAGTTCGCGAGAATCGGATGGAGGTTCAATTTCTGGAATCTGAGAAGAGAAACATGAGCGTGCTGACTACGGCTAAATTCAACCAGGTTGGCAAGGTTACGCCTGTACATCAAGTACACAATGAAGAGAAAAAGCGAAGATTCGAACAAGGACTAAAGCCTTGGGTATCTGATAAAAGTTTCAATGTTTCAACTAAACACGTTTGCTGGAGTACTGGAAAAGGTCATCCTCGCTGAAGGTGCAAGCGATGCGGTGACCAAGTACAATCAAGATCAGAAGAAGAAGAAGAGTGTAGGTGAAATTAATAACAAGGCCAGTGGAAGTGGCACATGAGGTGGAAATTTCAATCAGAAGAAAAGGTGGAACGATAGCTCATCATCGGGAAATCAGCAAGGTAATCAGAAGAAAATAATCGAAGCATGCCCGACCTGCGGGAAAGCCCATCTGTCCCAAGAAGGGATCGGGAGGGTCGAGGATCGAGGAGAAGCAAGAAACAACGGTGGAAATGCCTTAACCATCACCGACCAATCTGCAATAAACCGAATCAAATAGCGACTTTCAACATGACGATGCAAGATGCAGTTCAATCCCGTGATGCGGTGTTAGGTATCATTCCGATCAATTAAATTAATGCTTATGTTTTATTTGATTCGGGTGCTACTTGTTCCTTTATATCCGATGATTTTGCCAAGAATTTAGATTTGCCTAAGGATGAATTGGATTATCCCATGAACATAGAAATTATGAATAGAGAAATAATCCATGTTAAGTACGTACATAAGAACTGTAGAGTGGATATTAAGGGTAATATCATGAACGTAGATCTTATCCCTATTCGACTTGGGGAATTTGACGTTATTTTGGGAATGGATTGGTTATTCAATTACGGGGCTGTAATTGATTGCCAAAAAAAGCGTATTAACCTTATGACTCCGTCAAAGGTTGTATTTTATGGTAGCAAGTCGCCTAGACAAGCGAGTTGTCTGACGATAATGAAGGCTAGGAAGTTATTAAGACAAGGCTGTGTAGGATACTTAGCTTACGTAGTCGACAACCGAAAAGAGAATCCAAAGGTAGAAGAAATACCGATTGTGAGGGACTTTGTCGACGTATTTCCATACGATTTGCCAGGACTTCCACCAGATAGAGAGGTAGATTTCGTAATCGATTTGGCGCCCGGAACTACTCTAATATCGAAGGCACCATACAAAATGGCACCAGTAGAGATGAAAGAACTAATGGTACAACTACAAGAATTGTTGGACAAGAAGTACATTCAACCGAGCGTATCTCCGTGGAGAGTGCCGATGTTATTTGTGAAAAAGAAGGACGGATCGATGCGGCTCTGCATTGACTACAGAGAACTGAATAAGGTCACGATTAAGAACAGATATCCATTACCGAGGATCGATGACCTGTTTGATAAATTGAAGGGAGCGAGATACTTTTCCAAGAAAGACCTGAGAAGCGGTTATCATCAACTGAAGGTGAGGCTAGAGGATGTACCGAAGACAACGTTCAGAACGCGATATGGTCACTACGAATTTTTAGTAATGTCATTTGGTCTCACGAATGCTCCTGCAGCATTTATGGGACTAATGAATGGTGTGTTCAAGCCGTTTTTGGATAAGTTCGTAGTGGTATTTATAGATGACATTTTGGTCTATTCGAAAACTAAGGAAGAACATGAAGAGCATTTGAGATTAACATTGGAAGTATTGAGAAGGGAAAAGTTGTATGCCAAGTTTTTGAAATGCAAATTTTGGATTGAACGAGTACAATTTCTTGGGCACGTGATTGATAAAAACGGAATTTCGGTAGATCCATCAAAAGTCGAAGCCGTGATTAACTAGGATCAGCCGAGAACGCCGTCGGAAGTAAGAAGTTTTCTTGGATTGGCAGGATATTATAGAAGATTTATTCAGTATTTTTCTAAGATCGCGACTCCGTTAACAAATTTAACTCGAAAAGCTGTGAAATTTGTTTGGACGGATAAGTGTGAGGAAAGTTTTCAAGAATTGAAGAAGAGGTTGAGTCACGGCACTGTGTTATCTCTCCGGATGATCTGAAATTTTGTTGTTTATAGTGATGCGTCGATAAACGACTTGGCGATGTCTTGATGCAAAACAGCAAAGTCATTGTGTATGCATCACGACAATTGAAGGATTACGAGAAGGGATATCCGACCCGTGACTTGGAGTTAAATGCGATTGTTTTGCTTTGAAAATTTGGAGGCACTATCTCTACGGGGAGAAGTGTGAAATATATACGGACCACAAGAGTAAAATATATTTTCATGCAAGGATTTGAATATCGTCAAAGAAGGTGGTTGAAATTAATTAAGGACTACGATTTGTGAGATTTTATACCATCCGGGTAAGGCGAATGTCGTTGCCGATGCCTTAAGTAGAAAGGGTCGGGAGAAGTTGATGATGTTGACTGCTCAGGAGGAGCTAATTGCAGAAATGGAGAAACTGGATTTGGAAGTGAAGTATCCTATGGAGATTGATGAGAAAATATTTCAGATGCAATCTGGTACAACTCTACTAGATAAAGTAAAGGAGTCTCACCTTCAGGACGAAGAATGTAAAAAGGTGACAAAGAAGATATCTGAAGGAACTGAACCGAGATTTAAGATGGATAAGGAAGGAATACTGAGATTTGAAAGTAGAATTTGGGTTCCGCCAGTATAAGAGATTAAAGAAGAAATTTTGAGCGAGGCTCATAGTTCATGATATTCGATTCACCCTGGTAGTACCAAGATGTATCAAGATCTTCGACAACATTTCTGGTGGCCGAATTTAAAATGAGATGTTGCAGAATGTGTTGCCAAGTGTCTTACCTGTCAGAAAATGAAAGCAGAACATCAGAGACCAAGTGGATTGCTACAACCGTTAGAGATCCCAGAATGGAAATGGGAACATATTACAATGGACTTCGTGGTTGGCCTTCTGACAACTCAGAAAGGCTACGACGTAGTATGGGTTATCGTTGACCGACTGACGAAATTCGCACACTTCCTTCCGATAAAAATAAGATTCAACTTAGATCAGTTGGCGAGGCTATACGTAAAAGAGATTATTTCGAGGCATGGAGTTCCAGTATCAATTGTTTTAGATAGGGATCCGCGCTTCATGTCAAATTTTTGGAAACGTCTTCAGGAATGCATGGGTACGTAATTGCGAATGAGTACAGCTTACCACCCTCAAACAGACGGGCAGAGCGAGATAACGATTCAAACATTAGAAGATATGCTAAGAGCCTGTGTGATGGACTTTAAAGGAAATTGGGATGATCATCTACCGTTAGTAGAGTTCAGCTACAACAACAGTTACCACGCTAGTATAGGCAAGCCGCCTTACGAAGTGTTATACGACAGAAAATGCAGCACTCCACTTTATTGGGATGAAGTTGGCGAAAGACAATTACTAGGGCCAGAATTGGTACAGCAGAAATAGTCAAAGTGATCCGAGCATGACTTGTAGCTGTTGGTTGATTTCACAATCAAAGAATACGTGCAAGTATACATGGTCAACAAGTAATAAAGTGATAAAATAGAGTGTCGATCCCACAGAGAATTCTAATTAATAAATTCCAACTACTAGCACTATATCAACCCAATTTTATTTAAACAAAGATAAAGTATGATTTTCTGAAATATTGAAACTAAACTAAACAATTAAAGATATTACTCTAAAATAGACAAATAAATAAACTAAGATTTGAATGAATGATTTCCGATAAATAAGGATTAAGACTTCAATAACCCCAATTATGAACTATAACTCAATTATCCAATTATCACAATTATTATGTCTACTGAATTGTTAACCGGAATTCTCAAATGTCAAAAGTCCTTTTCCAAGTAATCAATTGACTTCTATTTAATCCAGATTAATCTTGCTATATTCCTATGCAAAAAAAGTGAATTACATTCTTTCAATTTCAATTCCTTATGTGTTACATGCGGTGAACAGATATTTCCATTCAATTCACAAACCTACTTATTCACTGTGCAAATAAATAAGTCACACGTTATCAAACCCAGTTCTAACCCTAGAATTCCTCTCTCAATTCCTTCTAGAGTAACAAGGTAATTATTGGCCGAATAATTAATCAATAGATGCAAGGCATGCTAAACAATTCACTTCAACATAAATAATTAGAATAAACTGAATAACTAATTTATAGCCATAAAAGGTTCAATTGAAATCTTAATTAAAGAATTAGTTCATAACGAAAATAAAAACCAATAATCGTTTGCAAATCATCCTTAAAGAATTACAAATTAAAAATAAGGAGAAGAAGAAGAAACTCTTGAGCCAATCCTTAGTCTTCAAGTAATCCTTGTGTACCCTCCAATGAATGAATGATTCATCCCTAATTTCAGCACTAAATCTCTTTTTATAGCTTGCCACAATCCCAATCCAAATTAACTTTGCATCCCATGTGCCCAACCAAGTCAACGGACGGTCAACGCACGTATCCAGTCAACTGACTTCACAACCTAGCGCCTCGGTGCTGGGTTTAACACTGATAGTAGCACCCCGGTGCTGGTCCCAAGAAATCACCAAAATGCCATTTGCTTGTCCAATTTTCCTGCTTTGTCCCTACAGCTCCCAAATCTGCCAAACAACAACTAATCACAATAAAAATGCTTCTAAATAACTTGCGAATGCAATAATTGAAGTCCAAATATATCCAATTCATGGGTATATTATCCAATCATTAAATACTCCCAAACTTAAATCGTTGCATGTCCTCAAGCAACAAAACACAAATAACACAAAAAAACTAAACAACGTGCAAATGCAAACAATCTATATGTTCTTAATTCCAGCAATTCAATAGCTCACGTATATCCATAGGCCTCAGAAAAATCACAAAAACATGTTAATACATCATGTTAAAGCAGATCGATAATATCCCAACAATCAATAAATCTGAATCTGTTATGACTGATATTGTGAGTGTGTGTTCAACAACCATGCTAACCCATGAAAGGCAAAAATATGAAAGATAATAAATTTCTTAGTAAGCATCATACAGTGTAAACTTGAGAACTCCTCAAATATACTTGTTTCAACTGAAATCAAACAATTACCCGAATTCAAGAGTCAAAATGGAATACTTATGCTTTTCTTCTCTTTTTTTTTATAAAACGGGGGCTTTTTGCACTTTTCCCGCTTTATTTGTATTTTTTTTTCTCATGACTATGCATTGTCTTATACCCTTAGGCTTTTCAGTGATACCTTAACGAGCTTTCGACCAACGACTCCCAGACCATTAAGACCTTAGGGCGCTAGGTGTAAAGACAATCCCCTCGGGCTTACTTACTCAAGTACCAAAGGCCAAAAAACTAGACAAGCATGCCACGGTGTTTATTCTTCTTTTTTTTGAAGCTTATATATTCCAAATATTTTCCCCCCAAACTTGAGTATATGTCTAACTTCAGTCTTCTCTAGCTATTCAAATTGTCCTTGCATTTCACTAGCAATCATCCTTTAGAACTCTATTATCTATCCATTTAAACTATTATAGCCAACATGGTCGTTTTTCAAAGTGCTTTCCTATAATATCAGTGTCAAACAGATAAAGATTCAAATCATGTAAAGAAAATCATATCACTGACTCAACAATCCTTACTAGACTTGTTCATGCAATTCAAATTTCATCATTGGCCCCCAAATATACGTACTATCAAAAACTGGAATTAACATGCAATCCTAAATGCAATGTTTACTAACAAGAACAATCCAAATCCATAAACTAATAACAAACTACAACATAGAAATAAAAATTAACTACCCCCAAACTAATCCAGAGCAATGTCCTCATGCAAAAAATATAACAAAATAAAACAGAGGACTTCCCTGACGAGCTTATTCCTTGGGAGGTGCATCATCATCCTCGCTCATCTCTTGATCGGAATGGGGGAATACAGTAAAACGAGCAGCGATTGAGAACTAGCTAAGGTGAACGCCTTGGATGTAATTAGGCAGTCGATTGCATTACATGCGACAAATTGGTCAACTAAGAATTTGAAAATCACGTCTTCTTGCTTTCATAAAGCGCGCTGCATTCTGGGACGCCATGTTGTAAAACGATAAATGCCTATTTCATTTGGGCCTTTCTTGGAACCACATCACGATGAAATTTGTTGCGGCAGATGGGCCATAAGTAGGTGGAGCCTGAGGTGGTGGAGCTTGAGAAGCTTCAACTTGGGGAATTATGAAACCCAATCCCCTAGGGTGATTTGCCCCACCTGTCCACACTTTATACCTGCTGATCAACTTGTGGTCCAACACGGGCATAGGCATTTGAATCATCTCATCCAATTTCCATTTCACCCCAAACTTGGCACATAGAACACAAATTAATGATGGATGGGGTAAACCTCATGTGGTCCACCTCGAGATGCTCGGAGAATGGACGGCTAGATCACGTGACCGACATCTATCTGTAAGCCTTGAATAATAGAATATAGCAGCACCGCTCTTTCTTTTGTGACATGGCTCACATGTGTGCATGACATGAGTTTGGCACAGATAAAGGCATACCACACCTTCCCATACAGACTGAGATGAGAATGGGGGAAGGTCATGCTACCACGTTCATGCACTGTCCATGTGGTGCCCGGTTGACACAGCTCTCGAATTATTTTCTAATAGTCTGGACCTTGGCTCAGAAGACAGGCATACTCATCGTTAACCTCTTCCAAATTCAGGTGGTAACACCCATTGATGTCCTCTTCTCCGATTGCAACAGTTTTTCCCCTCACAAACACTTCATAGTGATCATGTTCTGAAATGTTGGCATAGAATTCTTTCACGATGGAAATCACTACCGACTCAGGTTGTTTGGTGAGGGAGAACCAGTTTCTTTCAGCAATCATCACTGCTATTTCTCCATCCTTGGTTTGATCGGGCCTCAAACCACGTTCGGGGACTAGTGAGCGGGTAGCCATGCGGTTATAGCGTTCTTGAGCCGCGACACTAACAAAAAGGCGGCTATCAAATCTGGGCGGAGCCGAGGCCGTGCCTGAACCTTCGCCACGTTGTCGTTTGGAAGCCATGTAGAAAAATTCTGCACAAATTCACAGGCACATGTATTAGAATTTAGCATCATGTGAATATGTAAAAATTGACCCATATCACAACCCCCAAACTTCAAAACTGATATATATGAGGTGTGTGTTTGGGGTATGAGGAGACAGGAATTTGCAGGACCTTTAAACTATGAGCAATTATCCTCAGTCGAAATTGTCAAAACATATTTAATCAGATAATTGCGGAATATGCCCAAAAGATGTGACGTGGAATAATTATATTGCAAATGATTGCATATACGACGGGCATGGGTTACGTAGAGCATTGAATATATAAAGTCAGAGAAAGGACAAACATTTTCTCAAAGGAAAGACATGCCGTTACAAGTGAAATAACAATTCAAGTTCATTGAGGCATTATATCAAACACCTAGTATGCTTGATGTAAATCTCTGGCTATTCATATACAGGAGCACATCACATATACCAACTCAGAAGATAGAACCTATCATAGCATCTATTATTCAAATTAGCACATAATTGACTCACTTGACATGTAATAACAAGCATGAACCCGAAGGAGAAAACGGAATGGGCATCATATTACGAATTGTGTTTTACTTATTCACTATTGATGACCATTGATACCTGTGATCCCTATTGTGGACTGACAAAGGAGAAGAAATTTTTTATCAACATACCTTGTACCTTCAAAGAGTAACTGGGAAACAATTGTGAAAGAAAATTTTGTGAATCACCAAGTGGTCGTGCGAAGATCTCAGAGAATGAGATATATGAGAGAGGTGTACAATTATCAGAAGAAAAATAAGGAGTTACGTGTGAGATTGGGGTGGAGGAAGAGGAATTTAAAAAGGAATTGGAGTTATGAGAGAAACTGTAACCGGCGTTTGAAACGTCATGGACTTAATCGATCCCAGTGGCAAAGGGCGCTAGGTTGAACATTGGTTAGGCGCTTGAGTGCTTTGATTTCAATGAGCTTGTAGAAGAACTGGCGTCGGGGTGTGGATGCATAGAAATCAAATCGGGGCCTGTGGCGAGGCGTAGACTTCAAGAGGTCTAATGTTGGTATTGTGGATGTGTTGTTTTGGGCGCCGGGGCGCTGAGCCTGTCTTGGGGTTGCTGCCTTTAGAGCCGGGGCACGGTGGCCCTTTGGTTTTGGGTGCTGAGCTACTTGTTGCAGATCCTGTTAACCAAACAAGTGCACTAGGATTCTTATATTTTGTTACATATTAACACTAAAAGTAAAAAGAAGATTGAAATAAGATAAATAAAAGAAGAATAAATAAAATAAAATAAATAGACAAAATCAAAACTCTTAGGGTTGCCTCCCTATAGCGCTTAGTTTATCGTCGTCAGACCGATTTTTTGGTGTTGTTCAATTGTCCACTAGTTCGGAGAAGTACATGATCGTAGCTTGACGTTCGATGGGTCAACTCTAGTAATGTTTGAATCGCTCACCGTTTACCTTCAATTTTCGTTTTGAATTCGGTTCTTCGACCTCAATGTTCCCGTGGGGAGCGACATATATAATCACGAAAGGCCCGGACCACCGAGATTTCAATCTCCCAGGAAATAACCACAAGCGTGAGTTGAACAGTAATACTTGTTGGCCCGGTTCAAATGTTCGTTCGAGAATTTTCTTATCATGCCAGGCTTTCACCTTCTCTTTGTAGAGTTTTGCGTTTTCATACGCATTAAACCGGAATTCGTCCATCTCATTCAGCTGAAGTAACCTTTTCTCACCGGCGGCTTGCAGATCGAAGTTAAGTTTCCGTATGGCCCAGTGTGCACTGTGTTCTAGCTCAACCGGGAGGTGACACGCCTTTCCGTAAATTATGCGATAAGGTGATATGCCGATCGGATTCTTATATGCTGTTCGATATGCCCATAGAGCATCGTCAAGACGCAAGGACCAATCTTTGCGTGACGGATTAACCACTTTTTCTAGAATTCGCTTGACCTCCCTATTCGAGACCTCCGCCTGACCATTGGTTTGGGGATGATATGCGGCAACAATTTTATGACGAACCCCTAACTTTACAAGTAATTTTGTGAACTGCTTGTACAGAAGTGAGTTCCCTCGTCACTTATTATCGCCCTTAGCGTCCCAAATCGTGTGAAGATGTTTTTCTTTAAAAATCGGAGAACAACGTTGACATCATTCGTGGGTAACGCTGCGACTTCTACCCATTTGGAAATGTAGTCTACTTCCAACAGGATTTACTGGTTATTAAAGGATGATGGAAAGGGTCCCATAAAGTCGATTCCCCACACGTCGAATAGTTCAACCTCCAGGATTGTGTTGAGTGGCATTTCATTACGCTTGGAGATGTTACCTATGCGTTGGCACCGATCACACTTCAGCACATAGAGGTAAGCATCTTTAAATAGAGAAGGCTAGAAAAATCCTGATTGTAGCACTTTTACTGCAGTTCGATCACCGGAATAGTGACCCCCGTAATCTGAGGAGTGGCAATGGCCTAATATGCTGTCCATTTCTTCATGAGCCACACAACGTCGTATCATTTGATCTGCACAAGCCTTAAAACAGAAACGGTTCGCCCCAATAGTATTACTTCACATCGTGGAGGAATTTCTTTCGTTGTTATGAGGTCAAATCCGGTGGTAACACTTTGGCAACCACGTAATTCACATAGTCAGCATACCAAGGCAATATTATGGTTACTCAGAACAGTTGTTCATCCAGAAATTTTTCATTAATCGATATGTTGTCTTCCATCTGTACCTCAGTGTTTTCTATCCGAGAAAGATGATCCGCCACCTGATTTTCGGTACCTTTTCTGTCCCGGATTTCCAGATCAAATTCTTGTAACAACAATACCCACCGTATTAAACGCAATTTTGCATCCTTCTTCTCAATCAAATATTTAATGGCAGAATGATCAGTGTAGATAATTACCTTGGTGCCAATAACTCTTTTTCGGTTGTTGTGTAGTTCAACTGGGCATCCATCAACGTCTTACTAGAGTAGTAGATAATGTGAAAAATCTTGTCGTGACGTTGTCCCAACACTGCTCCCACTGCGTAGTCACTGGCGTCGCACATTAATTGAACAATAAAAGACCAATCAGGTATACAATAATTGGAGCAGAGACCAATTTCTTCTTTAATACCTCAAATGCCTCGATACATGACTGATCCATCTTGAACGGCGCATCTTTTTCTAAGAGTGAACATAGGTGTGACACCCCCAAAATAGGTATACATCACCCATTCTGAGTTGTCAATACACGGTACAGAAACAACTACAACTTTATTATTACAACAAAGAAAAAGCGTGAGTTTAAATACGAGATATTGCCATCTAAACAATATCCACATACAAATAAATCCTCATCATAATTATTGATACATTATTTTACAAAAAAGGTGAGGACTACTAAACAACTCTCTAAAACCATCATTCTATACCCCAGACTAAGTACTTTCGCTACATTCTCGCCTCCTGAGAAGAAAAATGGAACAAAAAGGAAGAGGGTGAGCTCAACTAGCCCAATAAAGAATATTATGACTAAGGTAATATACAACAAATTATCGTTAGTCTTCAACAGGGAAAAATTTAATAGAATACAATAGACAACAAGTTTTAAATCAATACTGCATGACGAAAATATTAATTCATAGAAGAGTTACGTAGAGGATGAAATCTACTAATATCTATGAATTTAACAGTCCATCATCAATATTTTTATCCCTGTAACATCAATCAATATATATCTGGAATCATATATTCATCCTTGCACTATAGGCCAAGGACATTCACCAGTTGGTCATGTTCATCTAAACACCTGCTCATCTTTTGCACTACGGGCCAAAGATATTCATCGAAATCATTCATCTTTGCACTACGTGCCAAAGATATTAATCAAAATCAATCATCTTTGCACTACTGGCCAAAGATATTCAATAATATCATCATTTAAGACTGTGGATGATGAAAAATATTTTTTTTTTAAAGAAACGAATCCAGTGAAACAAAATGACAAGGATTAAGGATTAAGGATTTGTACTTTGTTTTATCCACGTCCAAAAATACCTCAAAAATAATCATAGTGGTGTAAAATTCAAGAATGATCAAAACATGGATACAATCAAAGCTAGTATCTAGAATAGATATTTTGGACGAAAAGAAAATTTTTCATTTTTCGATGAATAGTGCCGTATTCGTGAATAGAACAGTATACGTGAATAGTGCCGTATACATGAATAGTAACTCCGATACCAAAAGTTCCAAATTTGATAAAAACTTGAGATCAATATTTCAAAGATAATGATATTGAAGAAATAATATCATTACTGAAAAATAATATCCCTTACCTCGAAAAGACAAAGATTTAACTAGAATCTTTGGATATAAAGCTATAACTTGAACTTTCACCGTATAGCAATACTCAAAGTATACTCAAAATACTCACAAGAATATGCTCGATAATATAGAGAGAAAACTTGATTTTTGGTGTGATTTTCAATTCTAACCTAAGCACCCTATTTATAGGAAAATGCTTAGAACACGAAAGTAGAAAATTTAATATAATATTATTATATAATTTAAATTTTCCTCGCCATCTTTTGAGAAACTGAATTCAAATACACCTTTGTTGCCCCACAATAATGACAAAAAACAAAAAAAACGTTTTTGTTATTAAAAACAATTAAAACTTCCAAAAATCAATTATTTCGGAACTTCAATAATTCACAATAAATAGGCCTTTTGTCAGAAAATTCGAATCTCGCGACTTTTTATAGGAAATTCATTTCTCTACAACTTTGAAGAAGAAAGTTTTTCCAAATTCCAAACATAAATTGACCGAAATCCATAAACGGGCGATTTTACAGGTTATAATCAAATTTCAGTCAAGAAATGGGGTCCACCGACATGTTTAACATGTTTTAAAAATTTATTGCAATAAAAATACTCTTCCTCCTCGTATACTCATATATCCCACATTCGTTGTAAAAATATCACCATTATTATATTATTAAAATATAATAATATATATATATATTTAAATGAATTATTTTATCGTAAAAAGATAAAATTTCAATTTTCAACAATTGTCACATTAAAAATTTTCCATCTATATCCACATAAATCAATATTTTCCTCATCATATGAATCAATAATTAATTATTCACAAATAATATTATAGAATCACAATATTGACAACTGTGCAGCCTCCCGGAAAGAGGGCTTTCCAATAAGAATTTCTCTTCTTGATCGCACGCAATTAGGTGACCAAACCTCTCCTTAGTCGAACTTTCTAGACATTGCCAATAATGTTATCTAATAATATTATTCGGGATAATATGAATTATTGTTTCGACAATGAAAAATACTTGTGTAATGATAATTATTAAAACAACAAAGAATATAAAATATCAACGCAGATAATTATTGAATCAATAAAATAAAACACCTTTGAAAGAATTATCGTAACCATTATTGAGTAGTGCCTTCTTACGTAAAAGTCAATAATTGGTGCAATACTGCAGTGTCTTCTTTGTCAACGCCAGACATCGTTGTGTTTTAACCACCGGGTATTCCAACGATTAAACTGGTAATAACTTCACGCCATTATTTTTAAACAACTTATATTTGTGCTTTCTTCCTCCAATCGCTTTCCGTTATAGGGCCCACACATGGTCATGGCAGCGTCCGCATTTAATATTCTAACAAAGATTTAATATTCCACGACCAAACGAATATTCTCCGAAACAACAATGAATATTTTATAACCACTTGCTTATTTTGAAATATTTGCGTATTTTACCCATAACTATCCACATTAATCACATCAACCCTTACTATTTCAAAATAATAAATAGAGGAAATTAAATTTCATTTATTAATTATTTGGGGTCTTCTAACCTCCCTCCTTATGAAATTTAGGTCCTCGAAATTGACATACGATACTGGTGTTTGAAAAGGTGAGGATACCTCGCTTTCATTTCGTTTCCAATTCCCGTGTCATTTCCTCTATAGCATGGTTCCTCCACAAAACTTTAACTTGTGGTATGACCTTCGTGCGTAGGACATGCTCCTTCTTATCCAAGATCTTGACAGGTACCTTCTCATACGTTAAGTCTTCAGCTATCTCGTCCGGTTCTAACTCAATAACGTGGTTCGGGTCTTTCACATATTTACAGAGTACAGATATGTGAAACACATTATGAACATGAGACATACTTGGAGGTAAAGCGAGTCTATAGGCTACATTTCCTACTCGGTCAAGAATTTGAAATGGACCAATAAATCGTGGATTGAACTTTCCTCTCTTCCCAAATCTTATAACTCCCTTCCATGGGGCAACACGCAACAATACATGATCCCCTATACTAAACTCCACATCCTTTCGATGAAGATCTCGCATAACTCTTTTTATCGATCCCAATGCTTGCTTTGTATCGTTGTCTAATCATTTGGATCTTTTTTGTGGTCATACGTACCAACTCGGGTCCCAACAATGTTGCTTCACCCACCTCGTCCCAACATACTGGAGAGCGACATTTTCGTCCATATAATGCTTCGAATGGGGCCACACCTATACTTGCCTGATAACTGTTATTGTAGGAGAATTCCACCAATGGTAAATACTTATCCCAACTGCCCTTGAAGTCTAGGACACAGAGTCTTAATAAATCTTCAAGAGTTTGAATAGTCCTCTCTGATTGTCCGTCTGTTTGAGGATGGTATGCCGAACTGAATCGTAAATCCATACCCATAGCTTTTTGCAAGCTAACCCAAAATCTTGAAGTGAATCTTGGGTCACGATCCGAAACTATAGATACTGGCATGCCATGCAACCTCACAATCTCATTTACATACATACTAGCAAGACGTTCAAGAGAATAAGTCTCTGTATCGGCAAGAAATGTGCAGACTTGGTTAATCTATCAACAATAACCCAAATAGCATTTATGCCTTGAGAAGCCGTGGGAAGACCCGTAGAATCTAAATCCATGGTAATGTGTTCCCACTTCTATTTCGGAATCTCAAGTGGTTGCAATGGTCCCTTAGGCACTTGATGCTCCGCCTTTACACGTTGACAAGTTAAACATGTTGAGATAAACTTTGCAATCTCTCTCTTCATATTGTTCCACCAAAATGTATGTCGAAGATCACGATACATTTTAGATGGATTGAAAATGGTGTATTGTGTGTCTCCATCATAATCTTGTACTTCAAATCAGAGTCGTTAGGAACACAAAGTCTAGAGTGGACTCGAAGTATTCCTTCTTCATCGATTCTCGCTTCCGGAATAGCACCTTCTTGTACTTTCTTCTTCATATGCATCATTTCCGGGGTGGCTTGAGCAACCTTAACTTTTCTATTAAAGTTGGCTCTGTCGTATACTTGACATCATCACTCGTTCCTGCATATGATCTTCTACTCAACGCGTCGGCCTACCACGTTCGCTTTTCGGGATGGTATTGAATAATTATGTGGTCGTAGTCTTTCAATAGCTCGAGCCAACGTCATTGCCGCGATGTTAAGTTCTTTTTGAGTGAAGAAATATTTAAGGCTTTTATGGTGCGAATATATCTCCACTTTCTCCCCATAAAGATAGTGCCTCCAGGATCTTTAAGCCTTGAAACGATTGCCGCCAACTCTAGATCATGAGTAGGATAATTCCTCTCATATTCTTTAAGTTGTCGCGAGGCATAGGCTATGACTTTCCCATGTTGCATGAGAACACATCCTAACCCTTTGCAGAAGCATCATTGAGATAACAAATCCATCCGAACCGGATGGTATTGTTAGAGCAGTCTTAGAAATAAGTCTCCTCTTAAGCTCTTGGAAACTCTTCTCGCATTCTTCACTCCAAACGAATTTTGTATCCTTCCGAGTCAACTGAGTTAATGGAGTAGCGATTCGAGAAAACCCTTCCACGAATCTTCGATAATAACCAGCTAGACCCAGAAAGCTACGTACTTTAGTCACCGTCTTCGGTTGTTTCCAACTTTGTATTGCTTCAATCTTCGCCGGGTCAACAGATACTCCATGTCTTGACACCACGTGCCCAAGAAATGCTACTTCCTCAAGCCAGAACTCGCATTTCTTTAACTTGGTATATAACTTATTTTCACGAAGCCTTTATAGTACCAGCTTCAAATGGTGCTCATGATCTTCACGACTTTTGGAATATATGAGGATGTCATCAATAAAGACAACAACGAAATGATCCAAATATTCCTTGAATACTCGGTTCATCATATCCATGAAAGCCGCAGGGGCATTAGTCAATCCAAAAGACATGACTAGGAATTCATAATGCCCATACCGAGTTCTAAAGGCAGTCTTTGGAATATCCTCAGTTCTAATCTTCAGCTGATGATATCCAGAACGAAAATCGATCTTTGAAAAGAATTGTGCTTCTTGCAACTGGTCAAACAGGTCATCAATACGAGGTAGAGGATACCTATTCTTGATAGTGACATGGTTCAATTCCCGATAGTCAATACAAAGTCGCATACTCCCGTCTTTCTTCTTTACTGAATAAAACAGGGCACCCCAAGGAGATGTACTAGGATGAATGAAACCGATGTCCAACAACTCCTGTAGTTGGACCTTTAACTCTGAAGTTCAATAGAGCCATTCGATATGGGGTTTTAGAAATGGGCTTTGTACGCGAGTTCAAGATCAATAAAGAATTCAACTTCACGTTACGGGGTAGGCAGGAAGTTCTTGAAATCGTCGGGAAAGTCAATAACAACAGGGAATATTATTCAAATTTGACGTGTCTTTATTCAAATCCATAACATGGGCTAAGAAAGCTTGACATCCGTTTTTAATAAGCGAATAGCTTTATGATTAGATATGATGATGATTGATTTTAATGGTTTAGTTGCTTGAATTACATCTGACAGGTTGTTTAGGAATATGAAAGCTAACAACCATACGAAAATAATCAATTTTGGCATGATGAGTAGTTAACCAATCAATCCCTAAAATCACATCAAAAGCAAGTATCTTTAAAGAGATGAGGTCAATAGGTAAGGTGATGGTGCCAACTTGAATCAAACAAGATTTATAAACAGTGGATGTGATGAAAGTTTCTCCTAACGAAGTTTCCACAGATAGGTCAAAGTTTAATTTCTCCGGAGTCAAGTTTAAACGTTGAGCACAAGCGGGAGAGATAAATGAATGGGTAGCACCTAGTATTCTAGTAAAGTATAAACTTCACAAGAATTTATAAATAGCTTACCCGTGATCACCTCATTTGGGTTCCTCGCATTTTGACCAGTCACAACAAACACTCTTCCAGGAACCGTTGACTTTGACTTTTTTGGGACAGTCTTTTGAGTCACCGTCCCCGCTGAACTAGGTTTTGTTACCGTGCAATCTCGGCGATGTATCCTTCCTTTCCATAATTATAGCATACACGAACTGTTGTGGGCGCTTTGGACCGATATGTCCCTCTTTCCGCATTTATAGCATATGATGGGTGGTCGTTCTCCTCCCTTGGAACCGATTCTTCTTGGCATCGTCTTCACATGGTCGTTGTTGAATCTTCTTTTTAAAATCTCCTCCCCGACTCGCTTCTTCTATTTTCATGGCCATGATTACCACCGAGTGGTTACCATTTTTGTCCGCTCTTTTCTTTCTCCACTTGGTTATTGTTATTTTGTTGATCGCTATCTCCTCAGATGATCCTGATTGTGGTACCTCGATTGACCGTACTCGTTATCTCGCTCTAACAATTGAGCCACATTAACAACATTTGAATAGAGAGAAAATTATGAGAGATGAGATCTTGGCGTATCTGGGTTTCAAACCTCTCAGAAACATCCGCGTCATACGTTCCTCATTCTCCACCAAATGAGGTGCAAACCTGGATAACTCTGCAAACTTCGCCTCGTACTGAGACACAATCATGTTCTTCTGCTCCAGTCTAATAAACTCCACTTCCTTCATATAACGAACACTTTCAGGAAAGTATTTGTCATTAAATAGTTTCTGAAATGTCTCCCAAGACATCTTGAGTCTTGGTGGATGGGTACACTTCACAGACTCCCACCAGGTGAGTCGCCTTCGCCACAAAACATAAAGGTTGCGAATGGAAACTTACATTCTCTCTATGCATCCCAAGACATCGAATATCTTGGTAATTTGCTTGACCCATGTTTCGCCATGATCGGATCCGGCTTTCCCTTAAATTCGTGGTCCCAACTCTTTGAATTGCTTGGTTGTGACAACCTGGTGAATTGCTATCATTTCCTCCTATGTTTTGAACACGAGTCTCCTCTTACGATTTTGCATGAACCGCAAAAAGCTTCTAAACATTAAATGCGCTCATCGTCTCGATCGATCGGTGGTGTTGTTCACAGGGAGGAACATTGTCACTTTCGACTGTTGCGCGTTCTCCTCTTTGGTGAGTACAGGCGTCTCCACGGTCTCACTTCCATTGTTAATATTCTCAGTCGACATTCTCAAATACTGTCATAAAACAAGAGTTAATTAAGCAAATCAATATATCACATAATATCCTTATATACTGACCAACTAACAAATAAGGTTAGGTAGGACACACTAGCGAAGGATTTACTCGTCTCTCCCTCCTAGTTCTATTCCCCGATATCCGCCAGAGATCATATCCTAAGCTCGATACCAACCTGACACCCCCCCAAAATAGGTATACATCACCCATTACGAGTTGTCAATACACAGTGCGAAAACAACTACAACTTTATTATTACAACAAGAAACGTGAGTTTAAATACGAGATATTGCCATCTAAACAATATCCACATACAAATAAATCCTCATCATAATTATTGATACATTATTTTACAAAATGGTGAGGACTACTAAACAACTCTCTAAATCCATCATTCTATACCCCGACTTGTACTTCGCTACATTCTCGCCTCCCGAGAAGAAAAATGGAACAAAAAGGAAAAGGGTGAGCTCAACTAGCCCAAAAAGAATATTATGACTAAGATAATATACAACAAATTATCGTTAGTCTTCAACAGGAAAATTTAATAGAATACAATAGACAACAATTTTAAATCAATACTGCAATGGAAAATATTAATTCATGAAGAGTTACGTAGAGGATGAAATCTACTAATATCTATGAATTTAACAAATCCATCATCAATATTTTTATCCCCGTAACATCAATCAATATATATCCGAATCATATATTCATCCTCAGACTACAAAAGCCAAGGACATTCACCATTAATTCATGTTCATCTAAACACTGTTCATCTTTTGCACTACGGCCAAAGATATTCATCGAAATCATTCATCTTTGCACTACAGCCAAAGATATTCATCGAAATCAATCATCTTTTTTGCACTACGTGCCAAAGATATTCAATAATATCATCATTTAAGACCGGGATGATGAAAAATATTTTTTTTAAAGAAAACGAATCCATGAAACAAAATGACAAGGATTAAGGATTAAGGATTTGTACTTTGTTTTATCCACGTCCAAAAATACCTCAAAAATAATCATAGTGGTGTAAAATTCAAGAATGATCAAAACATGGATACAATCAAAGCTAGTATCCGAATAGATATTTTGGACTAAAAAGAAAATTTCATTTTTTGATGAATAGTGCCGTATTAAGTGAATAATCTCAGATATCGTGAATAGTCTTGTATATACATGAATAGTAACTCTGACACCAAAGTTCCAAATTTGATAAAACTTGGATCAATATTTTAGCATAATGATATTGAAGAAATAATATCATTACTGAAAAAATAATATCCACTTACCTCGAAAAGACAAAGATTACTTCTAACTAGAATCTTTGGATATAGGCTATAACTTGAACTTTCACCGTATATAGCAATACTCAAAGTATACTCAAAATACTCACAAGAATACGCCGATAATATAGAGAGAAAACTTCAGTTTACGGTGTGATTTTCAATTCTAACCTAAGCACCTATTTATGAGAAAATGCTTAGAACACCAAAGTAGAAAATTTAATATAATATTATTATATAATTTAAATTTTCCTCGCCATCTTTTGTAGAATCAATTCACCACCTTTGTTGCTCTAATAATAATGACAAAAACAAAAAAAACTTTTTGTTATTAAAACAATTAAAACTTCCAAAATCAATTATTTGAAACTTCAATAATTCACAATAAATAGCCCTTTATCGAAAAAATTGAATCTCGCGCTTTTTTATAGGAAATTCAATTCTTACAACTTTGCGAGAAGAAAGTTTTTCCAAATTCCAAATGAAGCTATAATCAAATTTCAATTCGAGAAATGGGGTCCACCGACATGTTTAACATGTTTTAAACATTTATTGCAACAAAAATACTCTTACTCCTCGTATACTCATATATCCCACATTCGTTGTAAAAATATCACCATTATTATATTATTAAAATATAATAATATATATATATATATTTAAATGAATTATTTTATCGAAAAAAAGATAAAATTTCAATTTTCAACAATTGTCACATTAAAATTTTCTCCATCTATATCCACATAAAATCAATATTTTCCTCATCATATGAATCAATAATTAATTATTCATAAATAATATTACGAATCACAATATTGACAACCAGTGCGGTTCCGGAAGGGGGCTTTCCAATAAGAATTTTTCCTTCTTGGCGTGCAATTAGGTGACCAAACCTCTCCTTAGATGCGAGAACTTTCTAGACATTGCCAATAATGTTATCTAATAATATTATTCAGATAATATGAATTATTGCTTCGATAATGAAAAATCTTGTAATAATGACAATTATTGAAACAACAAAGAATATAAAATATCAACACAACAATTATTGAACCAATAAAATCTTTGAAAGAATAACTCGTAACAATTATTGAGTAGTGCCTTCTTACGTAAGAGTCAATAATTGGTGCAATACTGCAATGTCTTCTTGTGCAACAACGCGTACATCGTGTTTTTAACCACCGGTATTCCAACAAAGTTAAATCGGTAATAATTCTGCCTGTTATTTTTAAACAACTTATATTTGTCGTTTTTCCTCCAATCGCTTTCCGTTATGGGGCCCACACATGGTCATTTTGGCCGCATTTAATATTCCCCGACAAAGCATTTAATATTCCACGACCAAACGAATATTCCCAGACAACAATGAATATTTTATAACCACTTGCTTATTTTGAAATATTTGCATATTTTACCCATAACTATCCACATTAATCACATCAACCCTTACTATTTCAAAATAATAATTAGAGAAAATTAAATTTTATTTATTAATTATTTGGGGTCTTACAATAGGGGTTTCGAGATTTTTGAATAATCTTTAATGAAGCGTCTATAGAAACCCGCATGTCCCAAGAAGCTTCGTATTCCCTTCACAGATGATGGAGGAGGTAATTTCTCAATCTTTTCTATCTTTGCTCTATCTACCTCTAATCCGGATACAGAAACCTTATGCCCAAGAATAATCCCCTCTTGCACCATAAAGTGACATTTTTCCCAGTTCAGCACCAGGTTAGTCTCCACGCATCGTTTCAACACTAAAATCAAAATTTGTAAACATAAGTCGAAACTATCACCAAACATAAAAAAGTCATCCATAAACACCTCTAAATTATGTTCGACCATATCGGAGAAGATCTCCATCATACATCGTTGAAAGGTCGTCGGCGCATTACATAATCCAAAAGACATACGCCGGAATGCAAACGTACCGTATGGACATGTGAACGTGGTCTTTTCTTGATCTTCCGGAGCTATGGCAATTTGATTATACCCAGAATATCCATCCAAAGACAGAGTAGAATTGATGTCCCGCTAACATGTCCAACATCTGATCAATGAACGGCAATGGAAAGTGATCCTTGCGGTGGCTTTATTTAGCTTACGGTAATCCATACATACTCTCCATTTTATGCTGATTCTAGTAGGGATGAGCTCATTAGCTTCTTTTTTACCACCGTCATACCCCTTTCTTTGGTACACACATGCAGACTTACCCACGAACATAAAGAGATTGGGTAAATAATACTGAAATCCTACCATTTTATTATCTCCTTTTCACCACATCTTTCATAATGGGGTTTAGCCTTCTTTGCATCTCAATGGTTGGTTTTGACCCCTCTTCCATTAAAATCTTATGCATACAGAAAGATGGGCTAATACCTCGAATATCCGCTATAGTCCACCCAATCGCTGTTTTGAACTCTCGCAAAACCCGTAGCAGTTTCTCCTTTTGTGTGTCAATTAACTCCGTAGAAACAATAACGGGTAGAGTCGCATCTTTCCCCAAATAAGCATACTCCAAATGAGAGGGAAGTGGCTTTAATTCCAACACTGGTGGCTCTTCTATTGAAGGTTTGCACTTTTTACCTTCCGTTTCGGACTTATCAAGGGTATCGAATGGTTTATTGTTTTTCCTGAAGAACGATGCTGTATCTAGCCATTTGATATGCTCAATGTCCTCGTCAATATTGTAGTCGTCTATGCCGAACAACATGGATTCTATTGGGTCCTCTGAGTATTTTCCGCAGAACTTGTGATTAACTAACTCATCCATTAAATTCACCCGCAAACACTCACCTTTTTCCTTCGGATAAGACATTGACTTAAACACATTAAAAGTGACATGTTGATCTTCAACTCGCATCGTCAATTCTCCTTTCTGTACGTCGATCAATGTTCTCCCCGTTGCTAAAAATGGTCGCCCGGGAATGATGGGAATTTCCTTATCTGCTTCATAATCCAAGATAATGAAATCTGCTGGGAAGATGTATTTATCCACCCTTACTAATACGTTTTCAACGATACCTCTGGGATATGTAACTGATCGGTCCGCTAACAATAAATTGATATTTGTCAGTTTTGGTGCCTTGAGTCCAAACTGACTGTAGACTGATAATGGCATCAAATTTATCGGCCCCAAATCACACAAAAGGTTTCCTCCCGGCCGATTACCAATATCGCATGCGGAATAGTAAAACTACTTGGATCTTTCAACTTGGAGGCAACTTGTTCGATAATTCATACTGCATTCTTGATTAGCGCTTCTTCGTTTCAAAATCACCCAGTTTCCTTTTCTTTGACAACACATCCTTCATGAACTTAGCATAGCTCGGCATTTGTTCTAAAGCTTCAGCAAAAGGGATGTTGATATGCAATTTTTTGAAAATATCCAAAAATCTTGAAAATTGCTTATCTAACTTGGATTTCTGAAACCTCTGCGGATACGGTATGGGCGACATTGTGATAGTTAGTTCCGGTGCATTCTGCTCTACGATTTCATCTTGATCTTTCCCGGTTTCCACAACTTCTTCTATTTCAACTGTTGCGTTGTCCCCCTTTTCCTTATCCTTAACTGTTTCTTTCAAGTCCTTCCCACTGCGTAAAGTTACAGCCTTGCAATGCTCGTTTCTGCTCGGATTTATTTCTGTATCACTCGGGAGTGTTCCTTATGGACGGTTATTCAGTGCATGTGCTATTTGCCCCACTTGATTCTCCAGATTCTTTATCGATGCACCTTGGCTTTGCATATTCAGCTCTATTTGATTCAATTTTTTGTTTTGTTCCTAGTTCCTTTTGTCAGATGCTCTAATGAATTTTTCCAAGGCTTCTTCCCAACTCGATTTCCTCTCTGGTTGTTGTTGAGTCTGATTTTGAAATCCGAATGTGTTTTGTTGTCTAGGTGCTTGGGCTGCTGTTTGAGTGTTACTCCATGAAAACCCTGGGTGATTTTTCCAACCTGGATTATATGCATTTTGAGTCGGATACGGTTGAGTTGAGCGATTATAGCTCCCTACGAACTGTGTTGATTCAGAATTTATGGCACACTGATCCGTAGCATGACTCCCAGCACACAATTCACAAACCATCGCTACCTGCTGTATGGATTGTGGACGCCATATTTCCATTTGCTTAGCCATTGAGGCCACTTGTGCTGTTAATGCTGTCATCGCATCCACTTCATACTTTCCCGATGCTTTCGGATGATTAGACCTAGTCATAGGCCACTGATAGTTGTTCGTGGCCATTGTCTCTAACAACTGATATGCCTCATCAAAACTCTTAGACATGATCGCTCCTCCTGTTGCTGCATCAATACTAGACCTCGTGGACGTGTGCAAACCATCACAAAATATCCCTAATTTCATCCACTGCGGAATTCCATGATGAGGGCACTTACGGAGCATATCCTTAAACCTTTCCCACGCCTCATATAACGACTCTGAATCAAATTGTGCGAAAGTGTGAATATCGTTCCGTAGTTTTGCCGACTTCGCTGGTGGAAAGAACTTAGCTAAAAAATTTTGAGCTAAGTCGTCCTAAGTGGTGATTGAGCCAGGAGGCAAAGAGTGTAACCAACTTCACGCTTTATCTTTCAAAGTAAACGGGAACATCCTCAACTTTGTAGCATCTTCCGATACATTGTTAAATTTGAAGGTGTCGTAAAATTCCAAGAAACTCAAGATATGCTCATTAGGATCACCTATCGAATTACCCCCAAATTGACATGTATTCTGTAGCATCTGAATTGTTCCCGGTTTTATCTCGAAACTATTCGCATTGATCGTCGGCCTCCTAATACTCAACTGTATATCCGTGACATTCGGCATGGCGTAATCCCTAAGTTATTTTTGTTCGTTCCCTGCCATGTTCACGGGTATTTCCTGGTCTGCCAGTTCTTCTTCCAAATGTATAACCTCACTATTCAACCGCAATTTCCGAAACTTCCTTTCGATATCGTCTGTATACGAAAAAATTTCCTTTTTAGCTTTCAATCTAGTGTGCATACACTCACAAGAATTCCTGCCAATTCCAGAAAAAAAATAAGTAACGTTTAAATTAAGATCGAATTGATTATAACTAATATGAAATTAATATTAATAAAAAGTCCCCGGCAGCGGCGCCAAAAACTTGTTAGTTGATTTCGCAATCAAAGAATACGTGCAAGTATACGATATCAACAAGTAATAAAGTGATAAAATAGAGTGTCGATCCCACAGAGAATTCTAATTAATAAATTCCAACTACTAGCACTATATCAACCCAATTTTATTTAAACAAAGATAAAGTATGATTTCCTGAAATATTGAAACTAAACTAAACAATTAAAGATATTACTCTAAAATAGACAAATAAATAAACTAAGATTTGAATGAATGATTTTCGATAAATAAGGATTAAGACTTCAATATCCCCAATTATGAACTATAACTCAATTATCCAATTATCCCAATTATTATGTCTACTGAATTGTTAATAGGAATTCTCAAATGTCAAAAGTCCTTTTCCAAGTAATCAATTGACTTCTATTTAATCCAGATTAATCTTGCTATATTCCTATGCAAAACAAGTGAATTAAATTCTTTCAATTCCAATTCCTTATGTGTTACATGCGGTGAACAGATATTTCCATTCAATTCACAAACCTACTTATTCACTGTGCAAATAAATAAGTCACACGTTATCAAACCCAGTTCTAACCCTAGAATTCCTCTCTCAATTCCTTCTAGAGTAACAAGGTAATTATTGGCCGAATAATTAATCAATAGATGCAAGGCATGCTAAATAATTCACTTCAACATAAATAATTGGAATAAACTGAATAACTAATTTATAGCCATAAAAGGTTCAATTGAAATCTGAATTAAAGAATTAGTTCATAACGAAAATAAAAACCAATAATCGTTTGCAAATCATCCTTAAAGAATTACAAATTAAAAATAAGGAGAAGAAGAAGAAACTCTTGAGCCAATCCTTAGTCTTCAAGTAATCCTTGTGTAGCCTCCAATGAATGAATGATTCATCCCTAATTTCAGCACTAAATCTCTTTTTATAGCTTGCCACAATCCCAATCCAAATCAACTTTGCATCCCATGTGCCCAACCAAGTCAACGGACGGTCAACGCACGTATCCAGTCAACTGACTTCACGAAATCACCAAAATGCCATTTGCTTGTCCAGTTTTCCCGCTTTGTCCATATAGCTCCCGAATCTGCAAAACAACAAGTAATCACAATAAAAATGCTACTAAATAACTTGCGAATGCAATAATTTAAGTCCAAATATATCCAATTCATGGGTATATTACCCAATCATCAGTAGCAGCTCAAGATCGACAGAAGAAATACGTTGATCCACATCGTAAAAATATCGAATTTGAATCAGGTAGTTATGTTTTCTTGAAGGTCTCTCCTTGGAAGGGAAAGATCAGGTTCGAAAAGAATGGGAAATTAAGCCCAAGATTCATTGGACCATTTGAAGTACTGAGAAGAATCGGAGAAGTAGCGTACGAGGTAGCCTTACCTCCAGCACTCGAGAATGTCCACAACGTCTTCCATGTTTCTGTGTTACGACCCTACAAAGCCGATTACAAGCATGTAATTGAATATGAACCCCTACATTTTGAGAAAGACTTATCTTACAAAGAAATTTATGTTCAAATTGTCGACCGAAAAGAACAAGTTCTCAGAAATAAAGTTATACCTTCTGTTAAGGTAATTTGGAGGAACCACAACAAGAAGCTACGTGGGAACTCAAGAGAATATGATGAAGAATTACCTCATTTATTTACTTAATTATGTGTAAGCGCTTACCGGGGATGTAATCTTTGTAAGGGGGAGAATGTAATCAGTCTAATTTATTGAGTCGTGATTACGGGACGTAATCCTTTTAAGGGGAAAGATGCGACGAACGAGATTTTTGTAAATTAATTTTAATATTTATTGAATTAAATAAATATTTTTGATGATTTAATTATTAGATTTAATAATTAATTGATGCAATTATGGTAGATTAATTTAATTATATGTGTTACATTTATTAAATTAATGTAGAGAATAATTATTATTCAACTATGTAATTATGTGAGCTTATTGAATTAAATGAAATATTTAATTAAGCATGATGTTATTTAATTAATTTAATTATTAATTAGAGAGTTAATAATTTGACATTATTTATTAATGAGAAAATTAACTATATGACTATTTGAATTTATGAGAAATTATTATATTTTATTTAAAATAAATTAAATAAGATATTGATTTATTTTATGAAGGAGTGTGACATTTATTAAACTATATGATAAAGCTTTATTAAATTAAAGGAGTTTTAAAATCAATTAAACTAGCCAAACATGGCCTTACGGGGAGTTATGGGCAGTTAACCCATGATGGGTAACTGACCATAATGCGCGTTAGTCGATTCTTATAATACGTATTCTCTTTTCTCTTCTTCATTATTTGCCTAAGTCTAGAGAATAATCAGAGAGAGTTGTCAGAGATATTTAAAATATTGAGAAGGAGAATAAGAGTGAGTGATTGAAGAAACATCTGAGTTTTTTAAATCTACGCTTTATACTCTACAGGTAATCTCCTCCTTCCCAAATTTACAAGTTACGTTATTTAAGTTTTGATAAAAAAAAATGGCTTTCACAGTTTTCTGTAAAGTCTCTACGATGGGAAATTGTAAGGCTTATGTGCATTTATAGGTTAAGATGTTATCAAATCGTATTTAATTATATATATTTTGTAAACCATAACATCAGTTTCATGAAATTACATCCTGTATGATTGCTACAAAATTACAGAGTTTGGGTTATGGCCATATGGCCTTATACGTGATTTTAGTAAATTATCATTATTATTATTCAAGTTCAAATGTTATATTAAAGATTGATTATCCTTTCAAAGCATGATTCAGTTATACAATAATTGTCCTATTGTATACTTCTTAAGATTATTATTCAAATCGAATATCATTATTGTTGAACCTTATTAGACTAGTGAACTTTATTGATTCAACTAGTCCTTAGTTGATGAACGTTCTAAATTTCAGAACCCTTATTAAATTATCCAAACCAAACTTCCTTTGGTGCGGACTCGAATGTCAAACTGGGATGAACAACCCTGCAAAGAGATTTACTTATGCATTAGCGTTAAGATATTGTGCACAATGATGGTACTAAGGGATCCCCCAAACGAGTAGAAAGGTCCATAGTCTTATGATCGTTAAAGGTTTCAAGTATAACCCTTGATAACCTAGGACATAGTTCAAGGTCTTATGACCCTCAGAAATCTTTTGATTCTTGTTATTCATTCTTGATTCAAAAGTTGAGCTTTTATTTCAGAAGTCTTTGATTCCCTCGCATGTTATTATACATTGTCATTTCATTATTTTATTGTGGGCAATCATGCTCACTCTTGCTTAATAATAACATTGCAGTTAAGAACGAAAGAACTGATGAGCCTTCTACTAGTAAGGGCAAGGGCAAGATTAGCAAATGTTGAAGACTTGTATTTATGAGATGTTGAATTTATGTGTTAAGACTTGATGTCGTTTAAGACTTATTGTTTATGTTTCCGCACAGATGTTTAAGGTTAGCTTAACCTAGGATTGTATTATTATTTGGATGTTGTAACCCTTAAGGGGAAGATTTTATTTCTATCTATTGCATGGTTTGTATTTATTTATGGGTAGATAGATAGAGGATATTTGTACAGTGAACACCAAATCCCGTGGAATTGAAGTACCCAGATTTGGGGGTGTCACAAGTTGGTATCAAAGTTGTAGGTTATGAACCTTAGGTGGGGGAACAACCTTAGGTAGTAGCCTTACAGAAAGAACATAGTGATGGAAAACTCTTATCGAGTTCTAGGAAATGAATTTTTGTAATTCATTAAAGATAATAAAATACATTATGTGTTTATGTGTGAACACCAAATCCCATGGAATTGAAGTACCCGGATTTGGGGATGTCACAAATACCCCTGCCGAAGTACTTTATATACTAATGACTTTTCTGTCATATGATCGTCATAAATCCCTTCACAAATTTCACGAAGAACATATTCAGTTTCAGACGTAACTAAACACTTCGACAAAAGAGACGAATAAGCCCACTCATAAAGATCCCCATTAATAAGCACAAAATTCGAGCTTCTGTATTTAACTTTCTTTCCTAACATCCGATCTAAAGGCAAGATGTCATCTGCTAAATAGTCGAGGTATGGAGACATCCAATAATTAGATCGTTCAACATAAATCACCTCCATATGCTAAACACTTGGCTGATTTAAAACCTCTAGATAAATTGACTCGTTGAATGTACTTACTTCAGTTATAGCCAACTTTGCTAATGCATCAGCTATTACATTATCCGATCTGTCTATTCCTTGAAACATGTAAGAATTGAAACACTGAAGCCGATCCTTTGACTCTGCCAGATACTTCACCATTCTCGAACCTCAAGCCTCGTACTCCCTCGAAACCTGCTTGACGACCAACTGAGAGTCACTAAAAATAAACAACTTCTGAACCTTAAGACTCTTCGCCAATCGTAACCCTTCTAATATCGCTTCGTACTCGGCCTCGTTATTTGTCGTCTTGAATCCAAACCGGATCGCCTGCTGTACTTTAAACCCTTCTGGACTAGTCAAAATTATTCCAGCACCACTGACATCTGCAGTTGATGACCTGTCTGCATACAACGTCCATGAGCTTTGTGATGGCTGCAGTACTACAACAAGCTATTCGGATCCTTTAACCTGATCCAAACTATTTTCCACTTTTCAAAATGAACACTCCACCATAAAATCAGCCAACGCCTGCCCCTTAATTACTTTCCAAAAATGATACTCCAAAAAAACTGTGACAGCTCCATTGTCCATGCATCATGCCTACCCGAGACCTCTGGTCTCCCCAATACCTTCTTCAACGGCTGATCTGTATACACTACTATTAACCGAAATTAGAAGTACTGTCGAAGCTTTCGACTGGCTATTATTAGGGCAAAGACAAACTTCTCAAGCTTCAGATACCTTGTCTCTACATCCCTTAGGGCATGGTTCACATAGTAAACCGAGTGCTGCTTACCCCCAATCTCCCGCACCAAAATAGCTCCCACAGCCAATGAACCCGCCGCCAAATACAAATACAGAGGTTCAGCAAGAATTGGCTTTACCAATAAAGGAGCCAAAGACAAGTACCTCTTTATCCCTTGAAAAGCATCTTCACACTCAGAAAGTCCCTTTCAATGTATTCTTCGGCCCTTTCAATGTATCAAAGAATGGTAAGCACATTTCTGTCGACTTGGACATGAACCTCCTCAAAGCTGCAATCTGACCCATTAAATGCTAAACATCATTATAAGACTGTGGGGACTTCATATCCAGAATTGCTTGAATCTTCTCGGGATTAGCCTCAATCCCCCTCTTACTAACCAAATAACCAAGGAACTTTCCTGCACCCAAATCGAAGATACACTTGGTTGGATTCAACCTCAAATTATAGTGTCGAACAGTTTGAAAGCAATCCTCCAAATAATCCAAATGACCTCGAACCGACATGCTTTTGACGATCATGTCATCTACGTAAACCTCCATACTATGACCCAACTGCCTCATAAACACATAATTCATCATCCTTTGATAAGTAGCCCCTGCGTTCAATAAGCCAAAAATCATCTTCTTGTAGGCATATACCGATCAATGTGTAATGAAAGCTGTCTTCGGGATATCTTCCTTACACATTGAGATCTAATGATACCCCAAAAAAACATCCATAAAGCTAAGTAAAGCATACCCCGAAGTCGCATCGAGAAGTTGGTCGATGTGTGGCAGAGGGTAAATGTCCTTTGAACACGCCTTGTTCAGATCGGTATAGTCTATACAAACTCACCACTTCCCATTTTGTTTTTGTACCAGCACAATATTTGCCATCCACTCCGGATAGTCAATTTTAAATATAAAATTCGCTGCTAGAAGCTTTTCAATCTCCTCTTCAATTATCTTCTGTCTCTCCAGTGAAAAAATCATCCTCTTCTGTCGAATTGGCTTCTTTATCGGAACCACATGCAGCCTATGTTTAGCAGCCTTCTGATCCACCCCAGGCATATCACTGGGAACACAAGAAAAGATATCCACATAGCACCGAAGTAAATCCACCAGGTTCGTCCGGAAAGGTTCCGGCAGATCTGACCCGATCCTTACATTCTTATCCTTCTTTCCCAGGATCAACTCAACCTCTTCAGTTTCTTCTGCAGGCATGACTAGAGGTTCAGTGCTACTTTCTATAAATGGCTCGATCTCAATAGCCATAGATTGTTTCTTCTTACTAACCTCCGCCCCCCCACCCGAAGTGATTAGAGCATTTCTGTAACTTCTCTTCACCAAATCCAAATCACCAGTGACTTCCCTAACCCCATGTGGCGTAGGAAACTTGATCTTGAAGTGGGGAATCGACGTTACTGCCTGAAGAGCTGTCAGAGTAAGCCTACCCAGAATTGTATTGTATGCCAAATCCACACGCACCACATAGAACTTGCACATGATTTCCACCTGATGTGGGGCCATTCCAAAGACAACTGGCAGCTCAATAGTTCCTGCAACTATGACTGACTCGTTGTTGAATCCATATAATAGAGACTTCTGCCCGATCTCCATCTTCTTCCCATCCAAGTTCATCCTTTGATAAGCATGTGCGTACAGGATATCCATCGAGGATCCATTATCAATCATCATCCGATTTATATCCACTAAACCCACCTGTGCAGTAATTACCAAAGCTCCCTCGTGTGGTTCGATTGGTTCTGAAAGGAAATCACCATCAGTGAAAAAGATCACCGATCCTGGGTATTCCATTTCACACCTTGCAGGTTTGTCCGCCACTGACATTATCGCATCCAGATATCCACATCTCTTCCTCCCGGCAACCTCTCCCACAGTTCCACCGATGATCATATCCACAACCTGGCGTGTCACTTGAGTTTGATCTGGCTGTACAGGCTGACTATTCTGAACATGTGTATTATTCCCTTGTTGTGTTCTTGGGGCCTCCCGCCCCGCCACATACTAGATCAAGACCCCATTCTGTACATTCTTTTCTATCAACTCCTTCAAACCCCATCAGCCTTCTATAGCATGTCCTCCCGCCTGATGGTAGTCACAATATCTACTCGGATTCCCCGTATCAGGCTTTATGTTGTCTTTGGGTGGCTTAAAATAGGGTTTCCCTCTTATCTGCTCCAGTATGGTAGCCTGATCAGTATTGAGCTTCGTGAAAACCTTATTCACCTTCTGACACAGAAAAGGAGGGCGACTTCCTTCCAAACTCCCATTATTATTGTATCTCTTTTGATACCCATCAGACCGATCATTATTGCTACCGTACCTTCACTGGTTGCCGTCTGATTTATCCTTATCATTTTCGTTCAGTTTTTTCGAAGAGCCCTACTTTAAACTACTCATGGCTTCCTCCACCACTATGAAGCCTTCAGCTTTTTCAAATGCTTTGGCCAGGCTCTTCGGGTGATTGAACATCAACTTCTTCACCAGTTTCTCTGACTTTACCAGATCCAAACCATTCTAAAAGAGTCCTACCACCTGAAGGTTATTAAGATCTGTCACCTGGCCCACTGCTTCCCTGAACCTTTTCACGTACTAACCCATCGTTTCATTGGAATATTTCCTGATTTGTGACGACGATCCCATAGGCTTCCCTCTTCTCTTGTTGGTCCCAAACCGGGCATGGAACTTATCACACAGTTCCTACCATAATGAGACTGAGTTTGGGACTAAGGTCATCATCCACAGTCTGACATCTTTCCTTAAATTTGTCATGGAGGTCTGACACTTAGCCGCATCTGAGTAGTCATAATAATCCATCAATCTATCATACGCCTGGCTGTGCTCGTAAGGATCTCCTGAGCCGTCATAAATTTCCATATAGGGGAGCTTTTCACTGGGGTCTGCCTTTTCCAGAATGATCTCCGAAGAAAAAGGAGATGTCTTTTTACCCGAACTCACATTCCCTTGTTTAACTTCGGTCAATTCTTTCTGAAGCTCCTCTAATTTCATAGCCAACAGTTCCATCCCATCTGGCTTTGCGGGCAATTCTTTCTTTGGGGAGTCTTTCATACCATGGCCGGATCGACCCTTCTCATCTGAACTACCAGCCCTGAATGGGAATCATCTGTCATTCTTGTTGTGTTAAAACTCCACAGGGTGGTGTACCCTCTTTGGGCTCTCGGGTGTACAACCTCTCGATCTTTTTTGTCGTCTATCTTTCTCATTATGCCAAGAATTCATAGGGCGAGGTACCCTCTCTAAAATCTCAGGTGTGCATCCTTTCGATCTGCTTCGATCTTAGGAGTGGCTCCGAAGCCTACTTCCAGATCGCCATGAATCTTCATCCTTCCGTGTCCTGGATCGTCTATCTGGAGACCTACCATAACTTCTAGATTAAGTATGGCTGGAGGCCTCATCTTCCTGTTTGGCCATAAGGACCATCTGTTTTGTAATCTCTTTATTTTGTTGCAGTAGTACCTTCAAAACTTTATCTGTCTCATGTGCCATTTTGGTAAGAGTAGATTTCCTTTCCTCCTAATCCTCTCGGTATCGGGTTCAAGGAGGTGTGCCTTCTACCTTCCTCCGATCATTGTCAGGCCCCTTACTGGCTGTAGAAAACAGCCTCCTCCTGACATCATCAAGATCTCTAGCTTGAGACCCTACTGAAGCACCTTGTGGTCCAAGCCGCTCATGGATGTTTTTTGATGGCCCTAGTTTGTCTTTAACAGACCCTCTCTGGCAAGAAGAACCTTCTACCGTCTGTTGTCCTGCACCTGTAACTATCATACTGTTCTCCATAATCTCAGATGCAGGAAGTTGATGATTGTGATTAAAAATCCAGCAACACTAGACAGCCCATCCTTCTAGCGCCGATGTTAATGCCAAGATTCGTCCACGCGCTCCAATGACCAAAGCGCGTCCAATCCTGCACTGAAACGAGTAAACATCGAAAGCTTGACGGCTTGGGCCGCCGGGGGATAGCTCTAGTGTGAGAATAAGTACAGACTGATATAAGGTTAACAATTGAGGCTTAATGCTCTAGTGCTGGAAAGTAATAATTTTCATGTACCTTAGAATCAGTGAAAAGCCTTGTATTTATAGTGTTCTCACCACCTTCACGAAATCCTTCTCTGAATCAGATTAAGGTTCTCACCCAAACAACCACTCCTTAATATGATTACACCGAATCTCCTAGAATTAAGGAAGTTGATCTATATCCCAACACTTCCTTCTATACCTAGAGATCAAATAGAATTAGGAACCTTAACCCACAAATCCCCCGCCTACTAAAACAACCCCTGGCCCAAGCCCATATGACACTATAAGGACCACAGCTCAACATAATCCAGAGGCCCAAATATCCTTGGCCCAACAACATGAAAATGGTAAGGCACATCCACTAACTTTATTTCCATTCAACTTTCAGAGGGACTCATTTTAGCTTTTGTACCTATTTTGCTCAAATATATACCATATGCACTGTGTGTTCTCTATAATCTTAATCAGTTTCCCTGATCTTTATTATGTGAATTATAGTTAGTTTAGGATTGCAATTATTTCTTTATATGAACATTTTTTATTTGGGAAATGGATAGTTAGTTTGTCTGTCTTAACAATTTTCTTGTACACTCGAAGTAAATGCATTGATGCATCATCTGACTTTCTGGACCCGGAACCATAAACGCCATTGAAGTAGTTCTGCTACTCTTTACATTAATTTTTTTTGTAATCCTTAGTTCCTTACATTATTACAAATTTTCTTTGTTCATCTCCGATGCTTGTTTGAAGTTTGAACCAAATAATGATTAATTGCCTACTTGCTCTTGTTGACTATTTTAAAAGCGACAAGGAAATTTGTCTTTGTAAGACCTCAACTTTTATGAATAAAAATTTAATTTATCAAAATATTTTTTTGAATAAAAAGGTGTGGATTTGATATAATGTTATAGTTGTGGATAATATTTACAAATTTTGCATAGTAAGCAAGTTGTTATAAAATATTCGTTTGGTCGGAGAATATTCGTACGACGACACAATCATTGGTGGACCCCACAACAAAATTACTGTCGGAGTTAAAAAATGACAGAAATAACTTTTTATAAAAATAACGACAAAAGTTTTGTCGTTAACTGTTGAAATACCCTTGATAAAAAAGTACTGTGTACTGCGTGGTTGCATAGTAGTACATACTTATTGTACAATATTTTTGATTATTGATGCTTACGTGAGAAGTCACTCAATTTTATTCAATTATTGCAACAGTACGTAGTTGCTGCATAGTATCTCATATTATTGATTCATTTATTGTCACAGTATCATCCGCATAATATTTTATATTATTAAATCAATAATTGAGACGACAAAGTTATTCATATTATTATTTGTATTATAGACAATGTCTAGAAAGTTCTATCGAGGAAAAGGGTTTGGCCACCTAATTGCGCTCTAATAAGGAGAAGTCCTTATCGGAAAGCCCCCTCTTTCCTGGGAATGATCTGGTTGTTAATATTGTGAGTTATGATATTAATGATGAATAAAATCGTGTTAATTAAAGATAAGAATAATAATTGGTGAGTGGAAGATGTTTGTTCAATTATCCTTTTAAATTGGTGTTTGCTCATTCTTCCGTATATTAGGATATTATTAGCCAACTTTTCAAATAATGTAGCTACTGTTCACTGCCTTCTGAATGAGGGCGCCCCCTCATTGGTCCATTTCTCCCAAACTCAATTACCTTCAAAAGAGGTCGCCCCCTCATTGGTCTACATCTCCCACTTTGCTAGTTACCTTCATGGGAGGGCACTCTCTCATTGGTTGAATCAAAAATATGTTGATAAAATGCGTCCGTGAATTCTTTTTCATGTGCAGTCCGTGATTATTTTCTTCAATAGTATCATGTCATTCTCCTATAAATAGGATGCTTAGTTTAGAAATGAAAATCACACGAGAATCAGAGAATTCTTCTTCTATAATATTGAGCGTATTTTTTTTTGAGTTTAAGAAAGCTTTGAGCGTAGAAAACAGTATAAGTTTTCTTTAAGAATATCCCCGCCCTACCAATCAAAAATACTTTTTTTTAAGGTAAGAGATATTATTTTTGTTCAATATTCGTAAGAAATAATATATTCTTTCATACTCTGTAGTATGTAAATGATATAATTTCGTTTCATATTTATAATTCTACACTTATTTTGATAAGTATTGCTTCTGTACTCCTTGAACATTCTTGTTAAATTTTAATTTTTTAATGCCAAGGTACTATTCATAGGGTACTATTCATGGGGTACTAATCACTTGGGCACTATTTGTGAGACCCCGAATTTTATGAAATAAAAGTATTCAATTTTTTTTTATTATGGTAAATAGTCAAATTGATAAAAGTTTAAAGTTAAGGGTAATATGTGAATATTTTTTTTTGCAAAGTAAGCAAGTTGATATAAAATATTCGTTTTGTCGGGGAATATTCGATTGGTCGAGGAATATTCTTTTGTCGGGAATATCCGCAATGCATATAATCATCATTGATGGACCCATGCAATGAATTATTGTCGATTAAGAAAACGACAAAAATATTTTTATGAAAATAACGGCGGAAGTTTTACTGTTAAAACTGTTGAACTACTCGGTAGTAAAAGTACAGTAATACGCGTGGTTACATAGTAGAACACGATATTGATTATTGATGCTTATGTGAGAAGTCACTCAGTTATACTCAATTATTGCTACAGTAATTGCTGCATCATATATCTTATATTATTGATTCAATTATTGTCACAGTATCATCTATACAATATGTTATATTATTAAATCAATAATTGAGACGACAAGTTATAATATTATTGATTAATAATTGTTGAAAGATTAAATATGTGTTGATTAAAAATAAAATGATTTGTGGCAATATTTATTCAATCCTTGATGTATATAAAGAGTCTATTACGAGACGTTTATGGTAATTTTGGTTACTCTATGGGGGCCCATATGTCATCATCTAAGAGTTTCTTTCGCCAATAGTAATTACCTTTACCAGACGTCAAACCACTTGCCGTTTCACATTACAGGCGTCGAACCAATTGTCGTTTCACATTACAAGCGTCAAACCACTTGGTGTTTCACATTACAGGTGTCAAACCACTTGGTGTTTCAAATTACAGGCGTCAAACCACTTGGTGTTTCACATTACAAGCGTCAAACCACTTTTCTTTTCACATCACTACCGTCGTCAAGTAAGCTTGCCTTTTCACATTGCAAGTGCTAAGCTAGAAATCTTCTATAAATAGAGGCCTAGTTCTTCATTATTTTCACTTAATTCATTCAAGCTATAGAGAAAGAAAGTATAGAAAATAGAGAGAAAGAAGAAGAGTATTCTCATTACTACACTATCGCAGATTCAATCTCCTACTAATGTAAGGGGTGTTATTTCTTTTGTATTCATGAAGAGAACTTCATTATTCCATTATTTATTATTCTCATTGGAATAACTTTTTAGTCACGCAGCAACCCTATACTTGGTGAAATTCTTCTGTTATTCCAGTCTTTATTATTCTGTTGGAATATCCTGTCTGTGCATTTTACGCCGGACCTGGTTCCAGTCTTTATTATTCTGTTGGAATATCCTGTCTGTGCGTTTTACGCCGGACCTGGTTCCATTCTTTATTATTCTGTTGGAATATCCTGTCTGTGCGTTTTCTTTTGACACTGAATTCCGTTATTTATTATTCTGTTAGAATAACTCGCTGCAAGCTTGTCTCTAGCATACATGGTGAAATTCTTCTGTTATTCCATTCTTTATTATTACTCGTTGGAACATCCACATCTATGCTTTACGCATGACTGGTTCAATTATTTATTATTACGTTGGAATAACTTTATGCATGCGACTATCGCATGCCTCGGTGAATTCTTCATTATTTCATTATTTATTATTCATTTGAATATCACATGCGTGCGTTTACCCATGACCTGGTTCCATTCTTTATTATTCTGTTGAAATAACTTTTGTCTATGTGTATTCACCATGCATTGTAAATGATCCTTCCTATTCATAATACGAATGGTATTTTCATTAAAAATGGGTTTCTGCCAGGGGCAGTTTCGTAATTTTTCTGACCCTCAAAAATTCTTTAAAAATTTGAATTAATAATTTGATGAGTTTTCTAGATTGTGTCCAAAAATGGTGATTTTTGGATGTATAGATTAAGAATTATGGATTTTATAGGAAAAGACTATTTTAAAAGTAAACCCTTATAACGCCTTGTGGTTAACTCCAAAATTGGTGAAATTTTTATTGGGAGTACATGTATATAACAGGAGTATACCCTGTATATTTCAGAATTTTTGGACAAAAGTATAATTTATGATAAAAGTCTAAATATTTGGCAGTTTTAGCCATATAAAAAATAGTAAATGAATTTTAAAAATTTTGAGAAAAATATATGTTCAAGATGAGACTATATTCTGCTAAATCCCAGAAAAGAAATATTTTTGGGACTGATTTGGTATTTTTCATGAAAATGAACTAGTTATGAGTAAATGAATTAAATATGTTATGTGAAGTAATAAAATTGGAAAATAGGATTTTATGGCTTGAGAATCTTATATAGGGTATATGCAGATTTTTGATGAGGGAATTGATCATTGATTATGAAATCTTATGAGTATGGTATTTTTGAATGATTAAATGCATTATTTGATAAAGTGTAAACAATTGAAATAAATTGTTTATAAGTTGAAGAAATGATTAAAATATTATTATAATATTAATGATATTAGATTATGAGATTATTAAGTGATTGATAACATTTGATTATTGAACGCTAGATAAATTGTATTATAAATGTTTAATATTTATCTTTTATCTCATTTGATTAATTCTTATATCATTGTCATCATCATTATGCTTATATTATGTTCAAAGTCATCTTTGGTCATAGTGCATAGATGGACTTGGTATGATTATGACCAGGGATTATTCGGTATAATCATGACCGTAATGTTACAAATGATGTGGAAAAAAGTCCTCATTGGCCTGTGAGTGCATTGATGGACGCTTTTTGGTATGATTATGGCTATGGATTCTCTTCGGCCAAGGGTGCAAAGATGAATTGTTTTATGGCATGATCATGACCGTTGATGAAAACACGAATATCTTTAGCTGTAGTGCATGGAAATTATCTTCGTCCTAGTTGCGAAGAGGAATTTAGAACAACAATTATGATTATGAGTTATTCATATGATTGGGGACAGGAACTGTTGATTTATTTTACATGGATAAAACAGTATTGGTGGACTTTTAAAATAGAGAAGATAATAGACCTTATGGTCTATTTGACTCTTCTAATGGATTGCTCGTTCCGCTGCAACTATGGTTGAAAAGTTTTATTATCTACCATATGTTCTAAATCTCTGATTTATTATTGATGAAAGCTATTGATAATTTAATTATCTTTATTCATGATATTCTTTACTGGGCTAGTTGTGCTCACCCTTTCTGCTTCACAATTCCTTTCAGGTAATAAGAGTGTTGTCGTAAGAGTGTTGCCTAGTTAAGTGGGGATAACAGGGGAATAGAATGATGGTCTCTAGTTGGAGAGTCCTCCCTAAACAAAGATAGGAAAGTGTGTTGTATTCTATACAACATTTAGTAGTTATATTTGGTGAATCAAATAAGGTGAGGTGAACCCAACTTTGGAAGGGTGTTTTGCCACTATCATACAAGATATCTAATGACATACAACCTCGTGTTCTCATAAGACATGGTTGTGCACATCCACTAGCTGAATATATCTACGAGCACTACCTGTATGATCTTAGAGTTTATTTGAAACATAATTTTCACTTGGAGACAACGGAGATATTTATATGTCAAGAGAAGACTCACCATTGGGAAAAAGATGTAGTAATCTTCTCGTTTTTCCTTGTGGTCTATTGGGTCAACCAAGGATAATTCTGTGGCCATTTGATATCTATTATAACCTAGACGCATGGCCTCCCATGTACGAAGGTTTTCTTGAGCACTTCCCAAAGATTTTAATTTCTAAAACAGTTTTTGACTAAACTTTTATGTAAAATACCATTATAAGGTTGTAGTCGAGGCACCATGAGAGTTACATACATTTGTATTAAAACTCAAAGTTAATTGTGGTCGTATTCTATACGACAGTTCAACAGTTGTATAAATGAAGTTGTATTTGAATTTTGTACCATGTATCTGGCGACTCGGAATGGGTGATGTCTACCTAATTTTGGGGGCGTCACATTTGGTATCAGAGCTTAGGGATATGGTCGCTGACGGAAATAAGGGTCTAGAACTAGGAGGGGAGAGACGAGTTATATACTTCACTAGTGTGTGACTTACCTAAGCTAAAATTGTTTACTTGATAAGTTGACAAATTGGGATATGTCAATTAACCTTTGTTTTGAAGATATATTCTAGAATGATGTCTGAAATACAGGAGATGAGCAATGGAAAAATCATGATATAGAGGAAATTACCGGGAAGGTACAATCTGAAAAGAAAGCAAGGTATTCTCATCTCTTCGAATATCAGGTACGTACGTAAATTTTGAGGGAAAAATTTCATAAGGAGGGGTGATTGTGAGACCCCGAATTTTATGAAATAAAAGTATTCAATTTTTTTTATTTTTGTAAATAGTTAAATTGATAAAAGTTTAAAGTTAAGGGTAATATGTGAATTTTTTTTTTCAAAGTAAGCAAGTTGATATAAAATATTCGTTTTGTCGGAGAATATTCGATTGGTCGAGGAATATTCTTTTTGCCGGGGAATATCCGTACGATGGTACAATCATTGGTGGACCCCGCAACGGAATTATTGTTGAATTGAGAAAACGATAAAAATATTTTTATGAAAATAACGGCGGAAGTTTTACCGTTAAAACTGTTGAACTACTCAGTAGTAAAAGTACAGTAATACGCGTGGTTGCATAGTATCACACGGTATTAATTACTGATGCTTACGTGAGAAGTCACTCAGTTATACTCAATTAATGCTACAGTAATTGATGAATCACATCTCTTATATTATTGATTCAATTATTGTCACAGTATCATCTGTATAATATGTTATATTATTAAATCAATAATTGAGACGACAAGTTATAATACTAATAATTAATAATTGTTGAAAGATTAAATATGTGTTGATTAAAAATAAAATGATTTGTGGTAATATTTATTTAATCTTTGATGTATATAAAGAGTCTATTATGAGACGTTTGTGGTAAATTTGGTTATTCTATGGGGGCCCATATGTCATCATCTAAGAGTCTCTTTCGCCAATAGTAATTACCTTTACCAGACGTTAAACCACTTGTCGTTTCACATTACAGGCGTCGAACCAATTGTCATTTCACATTACAAGCGTCAAACCACTTGGTGTTTCATATTACAGGCGTCAAACCACTTGGTGTTTCAAATTACAGGCGCCAAACCACTTTTCTTTTCACATCACCAATCGTCAAGACGCTTGCCTTTTCACATTGCAAGTGTTAAGCTAGAAATCTTCTATAAATAGAGGCCTAGTTCTTCATTATTTTCACTTAATTCATTCAAGCTATAGAGAGAAAGTATAGAAGCTTTAATAAGAGAGAAAGAAGAAGAGTATATCGTTACTACACTACCGTAGTATTCAATCTCCTACTAATGTAAGGGGTGTTATTTCTTTTGTATTCATGAAGAGAACTTCATTATTCCATTATTTATTATTCTCTGGAATAACTCAGATACGCGCTACCCTATACTTGGTGAAATTCTTCCATTATTCCGGTCTTTATTATTCTGTTGGAATATCCCGTCATGCATGCGTTTCTGCCGGACACGGTTCCATCTTTATTATTCTGCTTGGAATATCCTATCTGTATGCGTTTTTACGCCGGACTGGTTCCATTCTTTATTATTCTTTGAATATCCTCGTTTGTGCGCTTTTACTGTGGGACCGGGTTCCGTTATTTATTATTCTATTGAATACCACATCTGCGGGCTCACCGCATACATGGTGAAATTCTTCATTATTCCATTCTTTATTATTCTATTGGAACATCCTATCTTTGCTTTACGCATGACCTGGTTCCATTATTTATTATTCTGTTGGAATAACTCCGTCTGCGCGCCTTTATCGCATGCCTGGTGAATTCTTCTCATTATTTCATTATTTATTATTATGTTGGAATATCACGTCGTGTGCATTTCTGCATGACCGGTTCCATTCTTTATTATTCTCATTGAAATAACCTTTTCTATGTGGATTACCGCATGCATTGTAAATGATCCTTCGTGATTCATACGAATAGTATTTTCATTAAAAAGGGGTTTCTGTCAGGGGCAGTTTCGTAATTTTTTAGACCCTCAAAAATTCTGGAAAAATTTGAATTAATAATTTGATGAGTTTTCTAGATTGTGTCCAAAAATGGCGATTTTTGGACGTATAGATTAAGAGTTATGGATTTTATGGGAAAAGACTATTTTAAAAGTAAACCCTTATATTGCCTTGTGGTTAACTCCAAAATTAGTGAAATTTTTATTCGGAGTACATGTATATAACAGGAGTATACCCTGTAAATTTTGGAATTTTTGGACAAAAGTACAATTTATGATAAATGTCTAAATATTCGGCAGTTTTAGCCATATGAAAAATAGTAAATGAATTTTAAAAATTTTGAGAAAAATATATGTTCAAGATGGGACTATATTCTGCTAAATCCCAGAAAAGAAATATTTTTGGGACTGATTTGATATTTTTCATGAAAATGAACTAGTCATGAGTAAATGAATTAAATATGTTATGTGAAGTAATAAAATTAGAAAATAGGATTTTATGGCTTGAGAATCCTATATAGGGTATATGCAGATTTTTGATGAGGGATTTGATCATTGATTATGAAATCTTATGAGTATGACATTTTTGAATGAATAAATGCATTATTTGATAAAGTGTAAACAATTGAAATAAATTGTTATTTAAGTTTAAGAAATGGTTAAAATATTGTTATAATATTAATGATATTAGATTATGAGATTATTAAGTGATTGATAACATTTGGTTATTATTGAACGCTGGATAAATTGTATTATAAATGTTTAATATTTATCCTTTATCTCATTTGATTAATTCTTATATCATTGTCATTATCCTCATGCTTATATTATCTTGAAAGTCATCTTTGGTCATAGTGCATAGATGGACTTGGTATGATTATGACTAGGGATTATTCGGTATAATCATGACCGTAATGTTACAAATGATGTGGAAAAAGTCCTCATTGGCCCGTAGTGCATTGATGGATTGTTTTCCCTCTTCCTTTGCTACTTCTATATTTGATTTTCCCTCAATCCCTGTTCAGCCCATACCTCTCACACGCCATTAATTGAAGAAAGCTTCAAGGTCAGCTCCCCCTCCTCCCATATCGTCGGCGACGGCGACCCACCCCCTCCTGCCATACTCCGGCCACCACGCGGTTCCATCTCTCCTTCTTTCTTCTTTACTCGTGGTTTCAAAAAATTGTAAGTTTTATTGATTTTCGTGGCTTCAAGGTCTGCTCCCCCTCCTGTGTTTTGCCCCTCAAATTGTTAATATTAATTTTCTAAAGAATGTGCATTTTCTGGCTAACTGATTATCAGCTGTATCATGTCTCTTGGGCAATATTAACTACAAAAGTACTGAAGTATAATATAGTGTGTTAGATTAGATGTACGATTAAATGAATTTTTTTATTTGTCAACTACAAATTTTTTTTAAACTATAAAAAGTCAGTCGTGTGCTAGAATCTAGCATAACATACAGTGGATTTTATTTATTTCATTTGTTTGGTATAATCTGGAATTACTCTATATAATCTGGATTTATAATTCCATCCATCAAGATTTGATTAATTTGGGAAAACACCCACCCACCCACCAATATGAAGTCTAATGTAAGAAATAAAGTAGTATCTTACAACATTCTTTGTCTATGAGATGTAGTTTGGGCCATTATTTTTCACTGTAATTTTTTCATCTATTTCAATCTGATCGTTTGTTTATTTTGAACCTATTTTCTACTTTGCGTGTATGTCTGTGTTTGAGGTAATAATTGGGTATTGCTCAATTTGGTGAATATATTGATTATAATCTCATTTGAAGAACTCTATCTTTTTTTTTCTTTAGTAATTAATTACTATGATCTAATCCGTACGCGTATATATACGGGGGATGTGAGACCCCAGATTTTTTGAATAAAGATTAAATTTTCTCGAAATATATTTTTGAATATTATGGTGTGGATTTGATATAATGCTATAGTTGTGGGTAATATTTACAAATTTTACAAAGTACGCAAGTTGTTATATAATATTCGATTGGTCGGGGAATATTCGTTTTAATAGGGAATATTCGTACAGCGGCACAATCATTGGTGGACCCCCACAACAGAATTATTGTTGGATTGAGAAAACGACAAAAATACTTTATGAAAATAACGGTGGAAGTTTTATCGTTAACTGTTGAATCACCCAAAGGTTAAAAGTACAAGAATACGCTGCGGGTTGCATAGTAGCACATGGTATTGATTATTGATGCTTACGTGAGAAGTCACTCGCTTATACTCAATTATTGCTACAATAATTACGTCATCATATCTATCATGTTATTGATTCAATTATTGTCACAGTATCATCAGCATAAAATGTTTTTTTATTAAATCAATACTTGAGACGACAAAGTTATTCATATAATAAACCGCAATATTTACAATGTCTGAAGTTCTCATCAAGGAGAGGTTTGGTCACCTAATCAAGCTACCAATAGGGAGAAATCCTTATGGAAAGCCCTCTTTCCTAGGAACGACCGGGTTGATAAATATTGTGAGTTATAATATTAATAATGAATGTTGTTCGGAGTTGAATTTGGAGACGCAGACGTGATATTTGAGTCCTGAACGATGAAATTAGTAAAAATAGTCTATAAACACAAAATTTTCCGGGATTCACTATTTGGTCAAAAGTCAACAGCTGACTTTTTTTGGGAAAAGCCAAACTTCAAATTTCAAAATTTATATTTTGATAAAAATAGTTTCATTATGTTGGAATTGTTTGTGTGAGTGAAAATTGACATTTATTCCAGATGATAATTGATGTCTAGGGGTTATATTGATAAATCGGGTAATTTATCTGGATAAATGAGCAATTAATTGCTACTAATTCACATGCTTACATAACTATTTGTTCACATATGTGTACTATTGAATCACATTATTTACTATTAGGGGAGTTGGTGCAAGATTGATAATACTTGCATGACTAAATTAAAAATGGAGGTATAGATGGAGGTACTATACTAAAATTCGTATTTTTCACATGATTATACTATTGATTCACATGATTGAACTATTGAATCACATTATTTACTATTAGGGGAGTTGGTGCAAGATTGATAATACTTGCAGGACTAAATTAAAAATGAAAGAAAAGTTAGAGGTATTGTACTGTAATTTTCGAGCCCCAAAACGTGTAATTATCGAAACTATATTTTCCTATAAATAGAAGCTCATTCTTCCTTCATTTCTCACCAATTCACAAAAGCTTTAGAGCGATTATTACGTAAATAAATTATAGAGAGAAAGAAGAAGAGAAATCACCACCTCAAAGATTCCAAGATCCGCTTTTTTCCAAGGTAGGAATATTATTTGTTGTACTCGTAGGGAGTATTATTTCTTTTTATCCATGAAGAGAACTTCGTTGTTCCATTCTTTATCATTCTGTTGGAACATCATGTTCAGACGCTTCTACGCCGCACTGGTTCCGCTTTTTTATTATTCTCGTTGGAATATCCTCGTCATCAAGCGTTCTCTACGCCAACCTCGATTCCGCTCTTTATTATTCTCGTTGGAATATCCTCAGTATGTGCTTTTTCGTTTAACTCGATTTACGTTATTTATTATTCTTGGAATAACTCATCAGGCGTCCTATCGCATGCTTGGTGATTTCTTTTGTTATTCCATTCCTTATTATACTCAAATTGGTTAAAGTTTTGACTTATATACTCCATGAAATTAGTGGAATATCCTTGATATTTGCGCTTCATCCAAAGATCTTTTCATGAAAATATTCTTCCGAGCATTCTTGAATTTTACTCAACAAAGCAAAGATTATCATGTTGACAATTTGGACGTTATTAGTTCCTCGGATAAAATAATTCTTGAACTTGTTTTATTGAATTCTTATATCATTGTCATCATCCTCATGTTTATATTTTGTTGAAAGTCATCGTGGCCTATAGTGCATAGATGGACTTGGTATGATTATGACCGTGGATTATTCGATGTAATCATGACCGAAATGTTACAAATGATATGGTAAAAGTCCTCATTGCCCCGTAGTGCATTGATGGATAGTTGTTGGCATAATCATGACTATTATTGAATCCACAAATATTCTCGGCCCAGTAGAGGCATGGATAATTGTGGTCGTGATACTAAAGAATATCCTTAATGAAAGTAGTGTGATTCGATGATGTGGATTATTTTATTGTCGAGTCCCAAATAAAAAGTGATGAAAAACCTTTTAAATCATAAAAGATAGTAGATTTTATTCTATACTTGACTCTTTTAATGGATTGCTTGTTCCGCCACAGCTTAAACTTGATGGTTGTTATATTGTATCGGTTTAACACTTTGTTGAAGGCTAACGATAATATATTCGCATTATCTTAGTCATAATATTTCCCTCTGGGCTAGTTGAGCTCACCTTTTACTTTTATTGTTCTCTCTTGAAATGAGAACGTAGCAGGACTAGTCGGGAACGAAGTGATCGGACGTATGATAGCATTAGTAGTCCTCACTATTCTATGAAATAGTGTAATAATAATTGTAATAAGGACTCCTTTTGAGTTTGTATAATCTCTAGTAGACAATATTTGTATTCAAACTCACAGTTTATGTTTTGTCATATTGTACACGACAGTTGTATTTGAATTTATGTACCATGTAAGTGGCGACCCAAGATGGGTGACGTATACCTAATTTTGGTGGCGTCACAGGGGAGATTTGGGGGAAAGTAAAGGGTCCTTTGAAATTTGGATAGCCTTTTTGAATCTACCAATGCATCGACCCTCTTTATTGTAAGCTAAATAATTCAGAACATGCTTTGACCCACCCTAATAGACATTAAAACACAAATTCACTTTATTTTCTGGTAATTTTGGATTATGAGAAATATAATGTCGATGCATTACTAAATTTAATGTAATCATTTTGGATTTTACTTAACAATTCACTTTATTTGTTTTTTTCCTATGCGAGGGTGGGTCAAGAAATTGTAATTATACTTTCACATGTGTATATTTTCATATAGTTTAGGAAGCTTAGAAACCCGTTTGAGATTCACTTAGTAGGAGTGAATTTCAAATAGTCCCCATTTTGGGACCGTTTCTTGTATGTTTCGATCTCACTTAAGTTTGTTAACGACTTGAACACGCCTTTATATTTTTGAATTTTCTATCAAGATATATCTCTTGATGTTCTTCTGTGCATATTTAGACTACGATGAGTTAGTCTATTTTGTGTACTTGAAGACCATGGGAGGTGCTTTGTAAAATTTACGAAAAATTTAAAGATGTGTTCAAGTTGTTGGCATCGATGAGGTGACACATCCCGGAATGGGATAGAAGCCTGACTGCGTTAGAGGTGGAGATGAAGTTAGGAAACTCATAAGCTTGCATATACATTAACTTGGAGACTTGATTGTGTTTGTCTGACTTTCCATATATAGCAGACAGTTGTCCGAGATGTCTGTTGATCAAAGTTGGATGGAACGTAGGGTAGCCACTGATAAGAGTGGGCTTAGCTCTGAGTATCGTAGTGGGGTTGAACAGTTTCTTAACTTCGCGTTTGAGCAAGTCAGCGGCAATGAGATCAGATGTCCTTGTAAGAGGTGTGTGAATGAAGTGTAGAAGAAAAGGAGTGATGTACTCATGTGTGACTTATTTGCGTATGGGTTCAAGCAGGGTTATATGACATGGATCTATCATGGGAAAACCTGGTTGGATGAACATGAATCAGAACCAAAATCCGGAGGTGACGAAACCTTTGACTATACTAACATGATAGTCGGTCACCGGTTCATACTTCCAAAGGAATACGTATAAGGATGGCGATGAGCGTCGAGCAAGATCCGAATGATGGGGCTAAGGGTTTCTATGAGTTATTGCATGAAGCAACGACGCCACTGTATGACGGGCACGAAAAGCACACCATCTTATCTGTCGTGCCTAAGTTTTTACACTTCAAGAACGAGCATGACTATAGTGAGAGAGGTTTTAATGAACTGTTAAGCATTGTGAAGGAGTGCTTACTTGCAGGCAATAAGTTACCGGAGTCGTACTATGATGTGAAGAAAATGGTCAAAAGGCTCAATCTAGGGTATGAGAAGATTGATGCTTGTGAGAATGACCGTATGTTGTATTACTATGATGTCAATAAAGATAAGAGGTCATGGATATTTGTGGTACAAGTAGATTCTGTGAACAATATGAAAAAAAGGGAAAAGACGTCTTTAGAAAGATCTTTACGTTACTTTCCCATTGCTTCCGAGGCTTCACGGTTGTTCATGTCAACATATACCGCCGAGGATATGAGGTGGCACTCTACATGGGGACATGAGTTGAAGGTCAACCGGCGCATTTGACAGATGGGCTTGAGTGGAAAATTTTTGATAACAAGCACCCCTCGTTTGCTGAAGAGGTTCGTAATGTTAGGCTTGGACTTGCTACGGATGGGTTTAATCCGTTTAATGGGCCTTACACAAAGCCCTACTCAACTTGGTCGGTGATTATTGTGGTGTATAACCTCCCGCCTTCGATGTGCATAAAAGATCTCTACATGTTCATGCCTTTACTGATTCCGGGTGATAAGAGTCCGAGTAAAGACATCAATGTATACATCAGGTCATTAGTTGATGAGTTGACGATGTTGTGGGAAAAAGGGGTTCAAACTTATGATGTATCTCTTAAGCAGAACTTTGACATGAGGGCAGTTTTACTGTGGATAATAAATGACTTACCGGCGTTAGGAATGATCAGTGGATGGTTTACTCACGGGGGCTTGTCTTGTCCCGTGTTCATGGGGTCAGTTAAAGCTATGCGGCTCAAACATGGGGGGGAAATGAGTTTCTTTGCAACATCCAGACAGTTTTTTCGGATTGAACATCGTTATCAACGGATGAGTAGACAATTCAATCGAAAAACAAAGAAACGTCAAGTACCGGCCGTCTTTCTGGGTCAGCACTGTTGAGTTGGATTAGTCGTTTGAAGTTTCCACCTCCAGGGAAGAATCACAGATTGGAGCGAGCTTATGGTTATGACAAGGTTCACAACTGGACACACAGATCCATGTTCTTTGACCTACCTTATTGGGTTACACTCTGCATCCGTCATTGTTTAGATCCGATGCATACTGAGAAGAACGTATTTGATAACATTTTTTATACAGTCCTAGATGCCAGTGGTAGAACAAAGGACAACAACAAGTCGTGACTTGATTTGGTAGAAACGAACATTAGGGAAGATCTGTGGTTGTATCAGGAGGGTAGTAAGATGGTAACGCCTAAATCTGAATATACTTTGACCAGGGAACAGTTGATATTGATATGTAATTGTATTAGTGGACTGAAGCTCCCAGATGGATATTCTTCGAATATAGCAAGGTGTTGTAAAGTCGAAGAGCTGAAGTTTCAGGGTCTTAAAAGTCATGATTGTCACGTATTCATGTAGAAGTTGATCCATGTGGCATTTATCGACTTGTTACCAAAACGTGTGGTTGAAGCACTGACAGAGCTTTCGAATTTCTTCAGAGATCTATGCTTGACAGAGCTTCAGCTAAAAGACATAGATAAAATGGAGATGCGGATAGTGGAAATAATGTACAAGTTAGAAATGATCTTCCCTCCATCGTTTTTTAATTCAATGAAGCATTTGCCTATTCACTTGCCATACGAAGCTAAGTTTGGCAGTCCCGTGCAATATAGATGGATGTATCCATTCGAGAGGTAATGACATTAATATTTTTAATACGGTAAAATGTTCATTCTTTTTTGCTAATCTATATATCACATAGGTATATGCGACATCTAAAGCAAAAAGTGAAGAATAGAGCCCGTGTAGAGGGGTCAATTGCTGAAAGGTATGTTATGGAGGAACTTGTTAATTTCTACTCGTTGTACTTTGAGTCGGATGTTCAGACGAAGCACAATCGCTTACGCCGAAATCAGTCACAGTGTCTTGAGGAAAATGGGGAATTAACGGCATTTAGTCATCCTGTACGCCCATTCAGTGGTAAAAAAAGGTGATTCTTGACTAATAGGGAGTATGCAGCTGCCACATTGTATGCACTTGTCAACATGAATGAAGTAGCGCCATACATTAAGTAAGTAGTCATAACTATATATGTCCGTGTAATCGTACAATTTCCTTTACAAAAACATTGAGTATATAAGCGTATTTGCGATCAATATGATCTTGTCAAGTACGTGAAGCGAATCCGAGTATATCAGACAGGAATTTGCAAAATTTGAGAAATGGACAATTTGTGCAATGGTTTAAAGACCATGTAAGTCTAACCTTTACAAGTTCAATAAATCTACCATCATAGATTTATTCTTATGGCGTAATTAACTTTAGAATATATTGTGTTAATGTACATTAGGTCCTCATAAATAAGTTAGCTGACAATCGGCTAAAGCTTATAGCCGACGGCCCTAAAAGATCTGTAGATACTTATACATGCTGCATTGTCAATGGTTACAGATTTAAGTGTTGTGATATTGGAGATGTCGCTTCTACTGATTCTGGTGTTGTGGTGAAAGGTAGCTGCTACAATAACATTTGGGATGACTGGTATGGACGATTACTAGAAGTTGTCGTTCTCAAATATTGGGGTCAGAAAGAATTAGTTTGCTTCAATTGTCATTGGTTTGATGTTGAGAATGGAGTTAAAGTAGATAAAAAATCAGGACGGGTGACTGCTAACGTTAAATCAAAACTAAGACTGATGACTGGTATGGACGAGCCGTTTATTTTAGCAAGTCAAGCAACACAGGTGTACTATGCGCGAAGTGTTAAGACTCTGGCAAACCCATGGCATGTTTTTATAACCACCAAAGCCCGTGGTTTTCAAGGCATTGCTCCTCGTCCAGACGATGAACCTTTACAAGTCGAGTCTACTAATGTCACACCTGCTGATGTGACAATTATTAGTGAGTCTAGTGAAGAAGAGGATGATGTTGTTGCTGTCGAAAGTGAGGACAATGTTGTTGAGGAGGTAGATATAATTGAAGAAATCGTTGAGGATGACGAAGATGGTGATGACAACGATAGTGAAGATCTACTTCTCGAAGATGACGATTCTGATATTGATGGCTTTGATGATATAAATGATTAGGAGTATGTACTCTTTATGTCCTTTTAGTTGTATTCAAATGTAATAGTTGTATCCTTTTAGTTGTATCTATATGTTGTATTCAAATGGCATAGTTGTTTCCTTTTAGTTATATCTGCATATTGTATCTTTTTAGTTGTATGTGCGTGACGATTCTGATATTTGTGTTTCTATCCTTTTAGTTGTATCCGCATATTATCTTCTTGATGATGATTTGACATTATATATACAGATATGGCTAGTACACCACACGGAAATCGTGGTGGGCGATATCGGTAGTTCAGCCGTAATGGTAAATGGTAAATGAGGTGGTAGTAGGTAGGCTTGGTGATGATCAGGCCAGATCATCAGGTATAATTACATGTTTTGTTGTTATACATCTTATTATTTTTAATTTTATATAATATTGACATTATATTTGAGGATATAAATATTGTTGTATTTCACTACATAGGTGATCGACGAGGCCTCCATGGGACTAAAGACGTGGATTGCTAGGGAATCCCCCCCAGGCGCCGCTTATATGCCATGTCGGGACTACTAGGTAATATATACATTACATTTGTATTAATTATTTAGTTCTTATATATTCTTTGCAATCTGGAAATTTAACCGCCTTCAATTTTAGTATCCTTGACGCGACACCAAGGAGCACATTGCTTGGGATCATCCGCAACCGATTCTCTAGCCCGTGGATGAGGTGGGCGGATGTGGATGACCGCACATGTGGGCTGATTATTGCTGAGTTTAGGGTAAGAAGCCATTCATTCATATTTAGTTTTAATTTGTGTTTTTCAATATTTATTTACCACTTTGCTTTATGTTGTCTACTAATTAAGTAATTGCTGATATTCATATGTTGTATTGCAGAGATATTATTACTTCGAGGATGTGCGGTGAAGCCCACTGCAAAGACTTGTTTCTGGGAAGTATCTCGAGATGAATTGGCACAAGTGGGTCTATGACTGGAAGAAGAAGGCCCAGACCAAGATGGCGGATGGACAGACAATTAGAGATGTTCGGCCAGATTTCATTGGTGTTATGCAGGTGTGGGAGAGCGGAAAGCGATATTTGGGAGGCGAAGCGCTCAAGAAGATATCGGCAAGACAACAGACACCGCTCGACAAAGCAGAGTCGCCTCCCACATCAGACTGGAGTCAACAGACGACCTCTCTGAGGGAGAGACTCAAGGTGAGTCTAAATCACCGATCTTCTCGCCTCAAGTTTTGGTGGCACGCTCACCAAAAGAAAGGTGACGGTGGTTATATCTCACCTGAGGCAGAGCACATTGCGGTAAGTAATTTAATTATTTTATTTAGTATGTATTTGATGGCTTTGAAATTTTTTTGTATTTTTTTAGCAAAATACTTACTTTTCACCTATTTCTGTGTTTTGTCAGACACGGTTCGAGGACCTTTCTGTGGTCCGGAGCTGCCAGAGAGGTGACACTCCAGTGGCTGATGCTGAACGTGACAACGAGGAGATGGAGGACTGGCTGCAGGCTATAGGGGGGCGAAGAAGGGTATAATTGTGGGCATTCCCCGTGTCCCAGCCTACACTATAGTCCCTGCTGCGAGATCTCGACGTCGCCCACCTACCGGAGGTAATGGTGCTAGTGGATCAGGCGTCGGCCCTTCATTATCCAATGACTTCTTCATGCGGATCATTGAGGGGTACATGGCGGCAAAGGTGTCGCAACAGCGCACTCATCACACGAAAGCGGATCTAACAAATTTTGCTCAGAGGATGTCCATGGCTCCATAGATCCTACAGCTGCCACTGACGACCTCATGGGTGTAGTCCGGGAGGAGGCCATCCGTGTATGTGCAGTTGTGTTGGCCAACATCTTTCCTCCACATATTCGACAGGTAAAACTTATTATTGTTGTATTTCCTTATTTGTAATTTTATTGCTTATATAAACTATCAAATAACTAGTTAACACGCGTTAGAACTGACGGGACTCGATTCCGATATACGGAGACCGAGTTATTGCCCAATTTACAAAACTCGCCAACACTTAGGCAAAAAGCCGAAAAATAGGTTAAAACCATCATTGGCCGTCCGAATGACACACAAACACGCACATAGCACCGCAGAGGCAATAGACACGCGTTAGAACTGACGGGACTTGATTCCGATATACGGAGACCGAGTTATCGCCCAGTTTGCAAAACTCACCAACACTTAGGCAAAAAGCCGAAAAAGAGCTCAAAACCGTGACGGCAATCCTCAATGACACGCAAACACACACATAGCACCGCGTAGGTAATAGACACACATTAGAACTTACGAGACTCGATTTCGATATACGGAGACCGCGTTATCGTCCAGTTTGTAAAACTCGCCAACACTTAGGCAAAAAGCCAAAAAATAGGTCAAAACCCGCATCGGCCGTCTGAATGACACGTAGAAACGTATATAGCACCGCATAGGCAATAGACACGCGTTAGAACTAACGGGACTCGATTCTAATATATGGAAACCGAGTTATCGCCCAATTTGCAAAACTCGCCAACACTTAGGCAAAAAGCCGAAAAAGAGCTCAAAACCCGCATCGGTAGTCCGAATGACACGCAAACACACACATAGCACTGCGTAGGTAATAGACACACGTTAGAACTTACGAGACTCGATTACGATATACGGAGACCGCGTTATCGCCCAGTTTGCAAAACTCGCCAACACTTAGGTAAAAAGCCGAAAAAGAGGTCAAAATCCGCATCGGCCGTCCGAATGACATGCAAACACGCACATAGCACTGCATAGGCAATAGACACGCGTTAGAACTGACGAGACTCGATTTCGATATACGAAGACCGAGTTATCGCCCAGTTTGCAAAACTCGCCAACACTTAGGTAAAAAGCCAAAAAAGAGGTCAAAACCCACATCGGCCGTACGAATGACACGCAAACACACACATAGCACTGCGTAGGTAATAGACACGCATTAGAACTTACGGGACTCGATTCTGATATACGGAGACCGAGTTATCACCCAGTTTACAAAACTCGCCAATATGTAGGCAAAAAGCCGAAAAATAGGTCAAAACCCGCATCGGCCGTCCGAATGACACGCAAACACACACATAGAACTGTGTAGGTAATAGACATGCGTTAGAACTTACGGGACTCGATTTCGATATATGGAGACCGAGTTATCGCCTAGTTTGCAAAATTCGCCAACACTTAGGCAAAAAGCCTAAAAAGAGCCCAAAACCCGTATCGGCCGTCCAAACGACACGCAAACACGAACATAGCACCGTATAGGTAATAGACACGCGTTAGGACTGACGGGACTCGATTCTGATATACAGAGACCGAGTTATAGCCCAGTTTGCAAAACTCGCCAACACTTAGGCAAAAAGCCTAAAAGAGCCCAAAATCCGTATCGGTCGTCCGAATGACACGCAAACACGCACATAGCACCGCATAAGCAATAGACATGCGTTAGAACTGACGGGACTCGATTCTGATATACGGAGACCGAGTTATCACCCAGTTTACAAAACTTGCCAACACTAAGGCAAAAAGCCGAAAAAGAGGTCAAAACCCGCATCGGCCGTCCAAATGACACGCAAACACACACATAGCACCGCGTAGGTATTAGACACCCGTTAGAACTTATGGGACTCGATTCCGATATACGGAGACCGAGTTATCGCCTAGTTTGCAAAACTCGCCAACACTTAGGCAAAAAGCCAAAAAAATAGGTCAAAACCCGCATCAGCAGTCTGAATGACACGCAAACACACACATAGTACCGCATAGGTAATAGACATGCGTTAGAACTTACGAAACTCGATTCCGATATACGGAGACCGAGTTATCGCCTAGTTTGCAAAACTCGTCAACACTTTGGCAAAAAGTCAAAAAATAGGTCAAAATCCGCATCGGCCGTCTGAATGACACGCAAACACAAACATAGCACCTCATAGGTAATAGACACGTGTTAGAACTGACGGGACTCGATTCCAATATACTGAGACCGAGTTATCGCCCAGATTGCAAAACTCGCCAACACTTAGGTAAAAAGCCGAAAAAGAGGTCAGAACCCGCATCGGCCGCCCGAATAACACGCAAACACACACATAGCACCGCGTAGGTAATAGACACGCGTTAGAACTTACAGGACTCGATTCCGATATACGGAGACCGAGTTATCGTCCAGTTTGCAAAACTCGCCAACACTTAGGCAAAAAGCTGAAAAAGAGCCCAAAACCCGCATCGGCCGTCTAAAAGCCACGCAAACACACACAGAGCACCGTGTAGGTATTAGACACGCGTTAGAATTTACGGGACTCGATTCTGACATACGGAGACCGAGTTATCGCCCAGTTTGCAAAACTCGCGAACACTTGTAGAACACAAACTAAAATAATTTAAATATACTCTATTTTGGACTTCGTTATTAATATTTTAATTTTGTAGGGTCTTGTTGATGAGACTCGTGGGGGTGGAGAAGGCGGCACATGCGATGCCCGTGGATGAGATGCTGATGAACGTCGGGCTGATGCTGATGAGACTATGGAGGATGGGACCGGTGATGGGACCGGAGGTGGGACCGGCGATGGGACCGGAGGCGATGGCACAGAGATTCCTGATCTTGGGCAGTAGGTAGTTTATATTTATATTTTGACTTTCATGTATGTATTTAGCTTTTAAGTTGTACAGACTTGAGTTTGGTATCTAATTATATTGATTGTTGATAGTAAAAGATATGATTGTTATTGATATGCGTACATTGTCATTATTTGTTTTTCTTTAGTTTATAACAGATAAAATGTATATGTAAATGAATAGGGGATTTTTGCAATTTTAATAAAAAAAAATTGCGACGAATCCAGAACTAAATTAAATAAACGTCATTGGCGACGGGGGAAAACTCATTGGCGACGGCCATGCCGTCGACAATGACTGAATTATTAAAATTTAAGTATGGTTATTACCGACGGTCTGTCCGTCACTATGGTCGTCGCTAATGACATAGTGCCGACGGCACGCCGTCGGCAATGAAATAGTTACCAACGGCGAGCGACAGGAGCCAGGGGGGATGACCTGAGGGGCGACGGCATGCCCCGTCGTGAATGACCCCATTGCCGACGGCAATAAGGTCATTGGCGACGGTATGTCACGTCGGCAATGATTGATTTTTTTGTAGTGATCATAGAGCATGTTTTATCTAAAAACAAGTAAATATCAATAGTAATAAAAAAAACATTTTGATTACTTCTGGTTGAGTGCATCTAGTGTAAGCTGCCGCATCAACTAAATAATTGGAAAAAAAATTCACCTCAGTCAGAGGACATTTTATTATGAAAATCATATTTTTTCTGTCCGGAGATATGCTAGCTTTCGCCTTTCATATATGCAGATTCGTTTCAACTATGTTCAAGTAATATCTCCCCCAAACCAAACTAATATGCAATTTAGTTTTCAAATGTAAAAATAGAACTTTCATCAGATGGTTAATAACTAGATTTGTTTTAAAGTCCTTAAAAACTTGCGACAAACAACATTTCAAGTTTTAGAAGGCATGAATTAAGCATAATTTACATACATCAAATCAATTTCTAATTTGTACCTGAATTTCAAGACAAAGTTGGTGAGGCATGATTGGCAAGTAGTTTTGTACTCGTGATAAATTTATACTCTAAAAATTCTCCTTTTGTAAATGAAGGTGTGGAGGAGACCATCCATAGTAGGGCGTGCAGATCCACTAGGTGGCAACTTTCCGTTTGTCACCAGAGAAGGGCATAATGTTCTTGATGTCATATTTACATCTCCTATTGTAAACCTTGGTATAGTTTTTACTTCCATGTCACTTTATCCCATTTCTTGTTGCCCATGCTTCCAAATATTTATTAGGGATCTTTCCTTGCAGCTGATGTAGCAGAAAGCCTTGACAAAATTGATGGGGTTGTCGAACATGGAGTTTTTCTAAAACCCCATTAGTTCATATCTTTGTTTTGTTTCTCCCCTCTGATTTCATATAGATAATCCTTTTTTTTTGTATGTGCTTAATATGTACATATTAAATAAAATCTTTGAGGAATAAGCTTTTATAGATTACTAATAATTTAACTTCATTTTCCTACCTGATCATTTTAAAAGAAAAGATACATCACATAAGTGAAACAAATGACTTAGATTAGTCTGCAGAAATAAAGAAACTACTTTGGTAGCACCTACAAGGCCTGGTCCATATGTTGCAGGTTGTCCTGAATTGTTACAGTGGACTATTCATCAAATAATAAGTGATAAGGTTAAAGAAACTAAATTATTGATTTATGGAGGAATTTTAATGTTTGTTACATGTATGCCTGAATACCTGATAAATGCTGCATTTCTTTTCCTTTTGACTACTTGGTAATCGCATATGCACAGTAGTGATTGCTACAGAAGATGGGGTGCACATTGGTGATAATACAGTAAAGAGTGAGGTGAGTAGACTTCAATAGCAACGGAACTGTGAGGCAGACTACTGAACCTTTGGTTGTTCATGCAGGTAACAATGCATTCTTATTGGAACTATATGCAAAGTATATCTTTAATGTTTCACAAGAAGACAGAACATATTTCTTGTTTATGCACATAATTAGTTTAGGCTACTATCACCTGAGGTGGTAATTGTTATTAAACTTAAAAGAAATTATATATATATATATATATATATATATATATATATATATATATATATATGAACTTATCTTGTAAAAAATAATTTATCAAAGCTAGTACTTAGTACTATGTCCTTAAGACAATTATGCCCTCCGTATGGTGCTCAGAGTTGATAGCATTTGTCTCCCAGGATACAATGACTCCGTATACCTTAGTAGCACTACAAAAGGTATACTTAACGAACCAATATAAATGATTTAACTCTCTTTTTTTAACTATGAAACTGATGAAAAACTAAAGACTGAAATGACTAATTGCTTGTGAATTGAATGATTTAGAAGGTTGCCCCCTCCTATCTATTTATAGGAGGGTTGGTGACCCTTCGGATGGGTGCCTAACCCTTTGAAAGGGCATGGAATGCTACTGAAAATGTATTATTTGTATCTTTTGGTTAAAATGACATAGTTTTGACCATTTACAGAATAGGCGCATATATTCGTGAAAGTAATATGCATACAAACCAATCATGTTTGATGATAAAGCATATACTTTGTAACAATCTTATTCATTTATTAATAAAAAGTATTAATTTATTAAATGATTTTAATTATCTATATGATGCTGCTTTATAATATGTGATAAACTCATAATTTTAAGCAATGTTTTTAGAATAATGATGATGATCATTCTAATGAGATCTAAATTCTTAAAAGGCTTAAAAATAAAATAGTTCCCAATCATTGGATTACTAAATTGAGGATTAGTGAATCCGGATAGATTGGTACATACGTTGCTTGCTCATTGGATGAGGATGATTGATCTCATGATCATTTGTGTGGAGACACTAAAGCAAGTATATAGGTGCTTATTAGAGAATAAGTTTACTAAACGTGACTCGCTAAGTAATACCTAATGGAGTTTTACTTGCTTGTCAATAGAAATTCCTGTAGTGATAGTAATACAAGTGATCATTGGACTTAAGATCATCATAGTATGTTGTTGTGTATGATGAGTTATACTTTGACTTATTCCTTAAGACCATTAAGGTATATCAAAGGGTATGCTTGGGTATAATAAATTGTACATGGAGATAATGTATGATCAATAAAGAATCTACCACTTCTAGTAAAAAAAAAAAAAAAAGAGAAATGTCATATGTAATTCGATAAATGACAACTCAGTAGTTCTTGGCCAAGGCAGAATGAAATTAGAAAGGAGTTTCTAATTTGCATTATTTGGAGTTATGCATTTAAGAGTCGAAATACATATAATTAAATAAAATAAGACTTGACAGTAATTTCATGTCTTATATTTAATTGGGACAATGTATGGTGGAAGGATTGAATTGTACGGTAACTATTTACTCAAAGGTTCTTTTATGATTAATGTTAAAATCTATATTATCTGAAAAGTCGTTAATCGCTAGGCTTATCCCTATTGTAGAATAAATATTATTTATTTAAATAAATTAATAGTTTTTATTTATTTATTTAAATAAGATTAGAATTGTTCTAATTGATTTATTCACAACCGGTTTAATATGGAAAACCTAAAGGGTCACACCATAAAAAGAAGAATAATTATTTAAGAAGTTAATGGCATAATCGTAATAATAATTAAGTTAAGTATATTTAATTTAATCTATGGTGATAGAATAAATTAAATAGCTTAATATTATTATTTAATATTTTGGAAATATTAAATATAAATTAATAAGAGGAGTCTTATTATTATTATTACTATTATTATTATTTAATTTCTAAAGGAGTTTGAGAATTAATTAATAAAAATACTCTCAAATATCCTAATAAGATTAGGAGGCTAATTAATTAAAAGAGTTTAATTAATTATTCCTAATAAGATTGGGAGCCTAATTAATTAAAGAAGTTTAATTAATTAAAATAAAACATAATTCCTTAATTGTTAAGGAGAGTTGCCTATATCTATAAATAAGAGGAGTCTTATTATGGGTGTAGAGTTGTTGTAGACTTTTTCACAACAAACGTAATTCCAATAGTTAGGAGAGTACGCTCTTTTTCTAAGAGAGATAAAAAAATTAGGGTTTTGTCAAATACACATCTTCTTGAATCTTTCTTCTTCCTTGGTGGATCACCTCTAGAGGCCAAACACTTGGGTGGCTAACGTTGATCAAAGAAAGGAACCAAACCCGGTGGATTCAAGTTAAACACGAAAGGATTTGGAGGTGAACTTGTACATGAGGAAGCTCGAATCATCAAGGGTATGATTCTTGTTCTTTATTTTTTCGTTTAATTAATAATTGCGCATAAAGGATGATCCAGGTATATGGTTTGTAAAATTTTAAAACTCTTTTTTATCAGGTTTCCGCTTACTTTGTGCAATTTGATTGCGTTCATGAATATTACAAACTTAACAATTCGGACCCTTAAAATGACGTAGTTTAAGCATTAGCAAAACCAAAACTACGTAGTTTTAGGCTTAAAAGAAAAGGCGCGACAAAAACGACGTAGTTTTGGGCCGCCCATTCAAACTTATACCCTTTCAGCAGATACAACTCCTCAAAACGACACAGTTTTGATAATATAATAAATACTGCTGTTCAAAACGACACATTTTTGATAATTCTCAAAATGACATAGTTTTGATAAAAGAATTAAATAAATAAATTTTAATTAAAAATTTATTCGAACCTAGCCTTGGCTAGGTCCTCTCCCTTCCACAAAAGTGGGGTGCCCCTTGGGGCCCAAACCTAAGAGCACTTTCCTTGTATATAAACATATTAAACATTTAATTCCTAACCTATGTGGGACTTGGTTTTTCCCACATGTATTTATTATCTTTTATCATTTCCAAGGGTGATCTTTGGGAGTTAATATCTCATTCATTACTCTATGGATTTGAGCTTCCAAATACTTAATTTAATCTACTCATGGAGTAGAACACATTAATATACGGAATCATTAAAAATAATTAATGAAATCCACATTAATTTAAGCTCAAATTCCAACAACCCCCCACATTAATGATATTGACTGTCAGCCTTATGCAAATGTTATGGAGACTCTGAGAGAGAGACAGAATTAGAAATCATCTGTATCGAGAGAGGTAGCTTGTGGCTTTGAACCTTCCCTTGTGAAAAACTATCGGGTTTACTGGTTGTCCAGTGAACGTGATGTCTTGAACTGTCCAATCGTTTGTGTAAATCGAGACAATAGTAATTCACACAGAATCTTTCTAGACATTATTTTGTTCTCATTATTTTATTCATTTTGTCCCCGAACAATCCCAGATTTATGAGTGCTTTAGAGAAATATAGCCTTATCCTTCTCATAGAATTGGCCTAGTTCACACTCACATAGGTGATTCTTAATAAGAGTATCCTTCCATACTCCACATGTTTATCAAGATTTCAGAATCATTAAAAGCATAGCTTATCCTCAGAATCACCGCAGTATCACTATCTCTCATCATAGGAATGAGCGTAAGAAATTAATTTCTTCATAGTGATTTGGTTGAATCATTCACAATTTAGTTGTCCCTTTGAACTTAGATCTTGGGATCTCCAGTCAACTAGGTTGGGTTTCTATCATGACGATTCTTGTTTATAGGCTTTAAACTCATTCCCCTCGAAGTTATTTTTACTTGCTCTCTAGTCAAACCTTTAGTCAACGGATCCGCTATATTTTCTTTCAACTTTATGTACTCAATAGACATAATGTCGTTAGAGAGCAATTGTTTTATGGTATTATGTCTACGACGAATATGTCTAGACTTACCATTATGTGCCCTTCCAATTGCTAATTGACTATCACAATGGATACAAATAGGCGGCACAGGTTTAGGCCATATAGGAATATCTTCTAAAAAATCACGAAGCCATTCAGCTTCTTGTCCAGCCTTATCCATTGCAATAAACTTAGATTCCATCGTTGATTGAGCAATGCATGATTGTTTAGAAGATTTCCATGATACTGCTCCTCCACCTAGTGTAAACACAAAACTACTAGTGGATTTAGAGTCTTTTGTATCTGATATCCAATTCGCATCAAAGTATTCTTCAAGTACTGCTGTATATCTTGAGTAGTGCAATCCAAAATTTTGAGTGTATTTTAAATACCTTAAAACTCTTATAATCGCTTTCCAGTGATCTTGTCCTGGATTGCTTATAAATCTACTCAATTTATTGACAGATTCTGCTATGTCTGGACGTGTATAATTCATTAAGTACATAAGGCTTCCAATTATTTGTGCACACTCAAGTTGTGATATGCTCTCTCCTTTATTTTTAGACAAGTGTAGATTTATATCTACCGATGTTCCCACAGGATTGCAATCATATTGATTGAATTTCTTGAGTATTTTCTCAATATAGTGTGATTGTGATTACATTAATCCATCCGATATTTTAGAAATTTTAATTCCTAATATTACATCGACAACACCCATGTCTTTCATGTCAAACATATTATTTAACATTCTTTTAGAAGTTTTAATGATATCGTTATTACTACCCATAATGAGCATATCATCTACATAAAGATAAATAATAACAAACTCATTCTTAGTGTCCTTGACATACACACATTTGTCACACTCATTTATTTTGAAACCATTTGATAACATTGCATTATCAAATTTTTCATGCCATTGTTTAGGTGCTTGTTTTAATCCATAAAGGACTTTACAAGCCGACAAACTTTCTTTTCTTGTCCTAGAACAATAAATTCTTCTGGTTGTTCCATGTAGATTTCTTCTTCTAAATCTCCATTCAAAAAGTTATTTTTACATCCATTTGATGTAATTCTAAATTATATATAGCTGCAATGTCTATGAAAATCCTAATTGAAGATATTCTTGTCACAGTAGAATAAGTATCAAAATAATCTAAACCCTCATTTTGCATGTATCCTTTGATTAAAAGTCTTGCTTTATATTTGTCTATAGATCCATCTGCTTCCATTTTCTTCTTAAATATCCACTTATATCCAAGAGGTTTAGAGCCTGGTGGGAGATCTACTAATTCCCATGTATGATTATGCAAAATGGATTATACTTCACTATTTATAGCCTCTTTCCAATATGGAGCCTCAGAACTCAATATTGCTTCTTTATAGGTTTGAGGCTGATTTTCTAATAAATAGGTTAGAAAATCCGAACAATAAGATTTTGATGTTCTAGCATGTTTACTACGTCTAGGTTCATCAATATCTTCTAAATCATGATTATTGTCATTAACAGCATCATAAGTTCTTTTATTTGAACTTGTTTCTTGTTCGTTGGCTCTTGTTCCTTTATTAGGAAATACTGTTTCAAAGAATTCAGCATCTTTTGACTCAATAATCATATTTTCATGTATTTCCTCTATTTTTGATTTATTAACCAAAAATCTATATGCATTGTTATTATTAGTGTAACCAATGAATATACAATCTATTGTTTTCGGTCATATTTTCACCTTTTTGGGTGGAGGAACCATTACTTTTGCTAAACACCTCCACATTTTTAAGTGTTTATAAGACGGCTTACGTCTTTTTCATAATTCATAAGGTGTAACATTAGACTTCTTTTGAGGTATTCGGTTGAGAATATAATTTGTTGAAAGAATTGCTTCCCCCCACAAATTTGAGGTAGCCCGGAACTTAATAGTAATGCATTCATCATTTCTTTTAAAGTTCTATTCTTTCTTTCTGCAATACCATTTTGTTGTGGTGAATAAGGTGCAGTTGTTTAGTGTATTATACCATGTTGTGAACAAATTTCAACAAATGGAAATTCATATTCCCCACCTTTATCACTTCTAACTATCTTGATCTTTTTATCAAGTTGATTCTCCACCTCATTTTTGTAATGTTTAAACATTTCCAAAGCCTCATCTTTACTTCTCAATAAGTAAACATAACAATATCTTGTACAATCATCTATAAAAGTGATAAAGTATTTCTTACCTCCTCTTGTCTGTATATACTTTAAATCACAAATATCCGTGTGTATTAATTTAATAGGTTCTGTACTTCTTTCAATCGGTTTAAAAGAAGATTTTCTAAGTTTTGCCTCAACGCAAATTTCACATTTATAATTATAGTTAGTCTCACATTTTGGCAAACATTCCATATTAATTAATCTACGTATAGTATTATAATTAACATGTCTTAATCTACCATGTCATAAATTAGATGGCTCAATCATATAAGCAGAAAATGTAATTTTATTAATATTGGAAGGTAAAATAGTCATTACATTCATTTTGAAGAGCACATTTCTCATATAACTCTTCCCCACATACATCACATTTTTAGTAAATACAAATTTGTCTGATACAAAGACTAATTTAAATCCCTTTTGACTAAAAAGGGATCCTGACACTAAATTTTTCCTAATCTCAGGCACATGGAGCACGTTGTTGAGGGTGAGTTCATTGCCAAATGTCATCTTCAGAATCACCTTTCCTTGTCTAGCAATCTTGGATGAAGAAGAATTTCCCATGTATAGATGTTCTCCATTCTCAATTTCTTGATATGTGGAGAATATCTTCCTGTCGGAACACACGTGGCAGGTTGCTCCAGTATCTACCCACCATTCTCTTAGATGCTCAACCATATTTATTTCTGAAACAACCGCTGAAAGGTTCATTTCAGAAACATCTTGAAGAAGACTATCCACTTCCGTTACATTGGCTTGTGCGGACTTCTTGTTCTGGTCTTTGCGTTTTCGACAATCCTTTGCCCTATGTCCGGGCTTATCACAAATGTAGCATTTTCCTTGGAACTTTTTATTTGTTCCTTGTTGAGGCCCATTACCAAAGAATTTTCTCCTTTTGGACTTCGGACCTTGTTCCACCACGTTGGCTTTATATTCCACAAAGGTCCTTCCTATTTTCTTTTCAGAGGAACGGTTGTCCTCTTCTATCCTTAATCTTACGATTAAGTCTTTAAGTTTCATCTCTTTGAGTTTATGCTTGAGATAATTTTTAAAATCTTTTCCCATAGGTGGTAGTTTTTCTATAATAGCGGCAACTTGGAAAGATTCACTTAAAGACATACCTTCTGCATGTATTTCATGTAGGATTACTTGTAATTCTTGGACTTAGTTGATGACTGTCTTGGAATCCACCATCTTGTAGTCCAAAAACATGCCAACTACGAATTTCTTCGTGCCAGCATCTTCTATTTTATATTTTTTATCCAAGGAATCCCATAATTCTCTTGCTGTTTTGAGATAACTATACACATTGTATAATTTGTTATCCAATCCATTAAGGATATAATTTCGGCACAAAAAATCTGCATGTTTCCATGCATCTATTGCGGCAACAACTTGCCTGTCTGTTTCATCTTCTTTGAGCACAGGTGGATCTTCGTGAAGAAACCTCGCCAAGTTCAAAGTAGTAAGATAAAACAATATCTTTTGTTGCCATCTTTTAAATTCTGTTCCATTGAACTTTTCTGGTTTTTCACCATGGTTCACAGGAACCTTTCGTATAGAAGGTGTAGAAGAAGAACCAATTATAGTAACAGAATTGGTATCCATATTTCTTGTAAATATATATATATATATATATATATATATATAAAATTAATTATCTTAAGATTGTTATTAAACTTAAAAGAAATTATATATATATATTTATATGAACTTATCTTGTAAAAAATGATTTGTCAAGGCTAGTACTTGGTACTATGTCCTTAAGACAATTATGCCCTCTTTTTTTAACTATGAAATTGATGAAAAACTAAAGACTAAAATGACTAATTGCTTGTGAATTGAATGATTTAGAAGTCTACCCCCTCCTATCTATTTATAAGAGGGTTGGTGACCCTTCGGATGTGTGCCTAGCCCTTTGAAAGAGCATGGAATGCTACTGAAAAGGTATTATTTGTATCTTTTAGTCAAAACGACGTAGTTTTGACCATTTGCAGAATAGGCGCATCTATTTGCACCCTTAAAATACGTAGTTTTAGGCTTAGAAGAAAAGGCGCGACAAAAACGACTTAGTTTTGGGTCGCCTGCCTCGCATTTATACTTTTCAAATAGATACCGCTTCTCAAAACGACACAGTTTTGATAATATAATAAATACCTGTGACTCCCCCAAAATAGGTATACATCACTTATTCTGAGTCGCCAAATTCATGATATAGAATACAAATACAATCTTTAATATACAACAAGAGAGCTGTGAGTTTTAATAAAAATATTATCTTCTAGACAATATCCACTCTCATGATAAGTCCTCATTACATTTATTATCACACTATTTAACAAAATAGTGAGGACTACTAATACTATCATCTGGTCCATCACTCCGTTCCCCGACTCGTCCCAGTTATATTCTCATTTCAAGAGAACGGTGAAAAAAGGGTGAGCTCAACTAGCCCAAGAAGAAATATTATGACTAAGATAATGCGAATAAATTATCATTAGCCTTAAATAAATGTTAAACCGATACAATATAACAAACATCAAGTTTAATCTGCAGCTGAACAAGCAATCCATTAAAAGAGTCAAGTATAGAATAAAATCTACTATCTTTTATGATTTAAAAGGTTTTCATCACTTTTATCATTTGGGACTCGACTTTACTAAATAATCCACATCATCGAATCAACCCCGCATTACGGCCAAGGATATTCTTTAAGATCACGACCACAATTATCCATGCACTACGGGCCAAGAATATTTGTGTATTCATTAATGGTCATGATCATGCCATAAAACAATTCATCTTTGCACCCTTGGCCGAAGAGAATCCATAGCCATAATCATACCAAAAACTGTCCATCAATGCACTACGGGCCAATGAGGACTTTTTCCACATCATTTGTAACATTACGGTCATGATTATTCCCAAATAATCCCTGGTCATAATCATACCAAGTCCATCTATGCACTACAGGCCACAGATGACTTTCAACATAATATAAACATAAGGATGATGACAATGATATAAGAATTCAATAAAACAAGTTCAAGAATTAATTTATCCAAGAACCAATAATGTCCAAATTGTCAACATGATACTTCTTTGTGGAGTAAAAATCAAGAATGTTCAGAAGAATATTTCCATGAAAAGATACTGGATGAAGCGCAAATATCAAGGATATTCCACTAATTTCATGGAGTATAGAAGTCAAAACTTTAACCAACTAAGTATAATAGAATATATGAAACTACAAATGGATTTTCGTCTCCATGCGGTAAATCCACGTGAGATGATCATTTCCACAATTTAATAAGGAATGAATACGAAGGATCATTCACTATGCATGTGGTAATCCACATAGACAGGTTATTCCAACAGAATAATAAAGAATGGAATAACATAAGGATTCACCATGCGTGCGATAGACTGCATGCATGTGTTATTCCCAACAGTAATAATAAATAATGGAACCCGGTCCCATGTAAACGCACGACGTATGAAATATTTCGGCGAATAATAAATAATGGAACCAGTCCCAGCATAAACGCCGCAGACGTAATATTCTACGTAATAATAAATAATGGAACCAGTCCAAATTTTAAACGCATGCATGTGATATTCGAATGAAATAATAAAGAACGAAATATTAGAAGAATTTCACCATGTATGCGGTACTTCGCATAAACAGGTTATTCCAACAGAATAATAAGAATGGAATAACAGAAGAAATCACCATGCATGCGGTACTTCGCATAGACAGGGTATTCCAACATAATGATAAAGAATGGAATAACATAAGAATTTAACCAAGTATAGGGTAGCCACAGATCAAAAGTTATTCCAACAGTAATAATAAAGAATGGAATAATGTAAGTTCTCTTCATGAATACAAAAGAAATAATACCCCCTACGAGTACAACAAATAATATCCCCTACCTTAAGAATAGTATTCCGACTTGTAGGGCGAGGATATACTCGAAGAAAACTTGTACTACGCTCAAAGCTTTCTTAAACTCTAAAGAAATACGCTCAAGATTATAGAAGAAGAACTCTCTATAGTTTCTCTATCTAGATTTTTAGTGAATTAAGTAAGAAATAATGAAGGAATGAGCTTCTATTTATAGAAAATGGATCTGCATAAGAACTAACTCATGAATCTGGTCCATTTGATTTACTTTAATCTGACGGTCCATATTTAAAGCAAAATCTTTTAAATAAAATATAATATATTCTATTTATAATCTAATAAAACGAATAACTTTATAAAAAATTTTACTATGCAAACACTATGCGGGCACTTATGCAAATACTATGCATAATAAAATATAATATATTCTAATTATTGTCTAATAAAATGATAACTTTATAAAAGTATTTTATTTTATATAAAAAGATTTTACTATTTTATTACATTAATAATACCAATAAAACAAAACTGAGTGACTTATCACGTAAGCATCAATAATCAATACCGTGTGCTACTATGCAATCACGCCAGACATCTTTATTTTACTACTGAGTAGTTCAACAAGATTAACAGTAAAACTTTCGTGAATTACTCTACAGGAGTAGTGAGGACTACTAATACTACCATCCGGTCCATCACTCCGCTTCCCGAGCTAAATCCTAGTTATATTCTCATTTCACGAAGAGAACGGTGAAAGAAAGGGTGAGCTCAACTAGCCCAAAGAAGAAATATTATGACTAAGATAATGCGAAATAAATTATCATTAGCCTTAAACAATGTTAAACCGATACAATATAACAAACATCAAGTTTAACTCTGCGGTGAACAAGCAATCCATTAATGTGAGTCAAGTATAGAATAAAATCTACTATCTTTTATGATTTAAAAGGTTTTTCATCACTTTTATCGCTGGGACTCAGCTTACTAAATAATCCACATCATCGAATCAACCCTGCATTACGGCCAAGGATATTCTTTAGTATCACGACCACAATTATCCATGCACTACGGGCCAAGAATATTTGTGTATTCATTAATGGTCATGATCATGCCATAAAACAATTCATCTTTGCACCCTTGGCCGAAGAGAATCCATAGCCATAATCATACCAAAAACTGTCCATCAATGCACTACGGGCCAATGAGGACTTTTTCCACATCATTTGTAACATTACGGTCATGATTATTCCCAAATAATCCCTGGTCATAATCATACCAAGTCCATCTATGCACTACAGGCCACAGATGACTTTCAACATAATATAAACATAAGGATGATGACAATGATATAAGAATTCAATAAAACAAGTTCAAGAATTAATTTATCCAAGAACCAATAATGTCCAAATTGTCAACATGATACTTCTTTGTGGAGTAAAAATCAAGAATGTTCAGAAGAATATTTCCATGAAAAGATACTGGATGAAGCGCAAATATCAAGGATATTCCACTAATTTCATGGAGTATAGAAGTCAAAACTTTAACCAACTAAGTATAATAGAATATATGAAACTACAAATGGATTTTCGTCCGCCATGCGGTAATCCACGTAGACAGATCATTTCCACAATTTAATAAGGAATGAATACGAAGGATCATTCACTATGCATGTGGTAATCCACATAGACAGGTTATTCCAACAGAATAATAAAGAATGGAATAACATAAGGATTCGCCATGCGTGCGTGCGATAGATCGCATGCATGTGCGGAGTTATTCCCAAATGTAATAATAAATAATGGAACCCGTCCGGCGTAAACGCACGCACGTAATATTTCGACGAGAATAATAAATAATGGAACCAGGTCCCAAGCATAAACGCCTGACGAAATATTACGGCGAATAATAAATAATGGAACCAGTCCCGGCTTTAACGCGCACATGTGATATTCGATGAATAATAAAGAACGAAATATTAGAAGAATTTCACCATGTATGCGGTGCTTGCCGATAAACAGGTTATTCCAATGTAATAATAAGAATGGAATAATGAAGAAATCACCATGCATGCGGTACTTAACGCATGCGAGGTATTCCAACATAATGATAAAGAATGAAATAACATAAGAATTTTACCAAGTATAGGGTAGCCAGCATGATCTGAGGTTATTCCAATAGAATAATAAAGAATGGAATAACAGAAGTTCTCTTCATGAATACAAAAGAAATAATACCCCCTACGAGTACAACAAATAATATCCCCTACCTTAAGAATAGTATTCCGACTTGTAGGGCGAGGATATACTCGAAGAAAACTTGTACTACGCTCAAAGCTTTCTTAAACTCTAAAGAAATACGCTCAAGATTATAGAAGAAGAACTCTCTCTATAGTTTCTCTATCTAGATTTTTAGTGAATTCGTAAGAAATAATGAAGGAATGAGCTTCTATTTATAGAAAAATGGACTGCATAGTAACTAACTCATGAACGGTCCAGTTTGATTTACTTTAATCTGACGGTCCATATTTAAAGCAAAATCTTTTAAATAAAATATAATATATTCTATTTATAATCTAATAAAACGAATAACTTTATAAAAAATTTTACTATGCAAACACTATGCAGGCACTATGCAAATACTATGCATAATAAAATATAATATATTCTAATTATTGTCTAATAAAACAGATAACTTTATAAAAGTATTTTATTTTATATAAAAAGATTTTACTATTTTATTACATTAATAATACCAATAAAACAAAACTGAGTGACTTATCACGTAAGCATCAATAATCAATACCGTGTGCTACTATGCAATCACGCCAGACATCGCATTTTTTTTACTACCGAGTAGTTCAACAAAGATTAATTCAGTAAAACTTTCATTGCTTACTACCGAGTAGTGAGGACTACTAATACTACCATCTGGTCCATCACTCCGTTCCCCGACTCGTCCTAGTTATATTCTCATTTCCTGAAGAGAACAGTGAAAGAAAGGGTGAGCTCAACTAGCCCAGTAAGAAATATTATGACTAAGATAATGCAGAATAAATTATCATTAGCCTTAAAACAAAGTGTTAAACCGATACAATATAACAAACATCAAGTTTAATCTGCAATGAACAAGCAATCCATTAACAGAGTCAAGTATAGAATAAAATCTACTATCTTTTATGATTTAAAAGGTTTTTCATCACTTTTATCGCTGGGACTCAGCTTACTAAATAATCCACATCATCGAATCAACCCTGCATTACGGCCAAGGATATTCTTTAGTATCACGACCACAATTATCCATGCACTACGGGCCAAGAATATTTGTGTATTCATTAATGGTCATGATCATGCCATAAAACAATTCATCTTTGCACCCTTGGCCAAGAGAATCCATAGCCATAATCATACCAAAAAATGTCCATCAATGCACTACGGGCCAATGAGGACTTTTTCCACATCATTTGTAACATTACGGTCATGATTATTCCCAAATAATCCCTGGTCATAATCATACCAAGTCCATCTATGCACTACAGACCCACGATGACTTTCAACATAATATAAACATAAGGATGATGACAATGATATAAGAATTCAATAAAACAAGTTCAAGAATTAATTTATCCAAGAACCAATAATGTCCAAATTGTCAACATGATACTTCTTTGTGGAGTAAAAATCAAGAATGTTCAGAAGAATATTTCCATGAAAAGATACTGGATGAAGCGCAAATATCAAGGATATTCCACTAATTTCATGGAGTATAGAAGTCAAAACTTTAACCAACTAAGTATAATAGAATATATGAAACTACAAATGGATTTTCGTCGCCATGCCAGAATCCACGTAAGATGCATCATTTCCACAATTTAATAAGGAATGAATCGAAGGATCATTCACTATGCATGTGGTAATCCACATGTACGTGTTATTCCAATGTAATAATAAAGAATGGAATAACATAAGGATTCGCCGTGCGTGCGATAGATCGCATGCATGTGTTTATTCCCAAATGAATAATAAATAATGGAACCGGTCCCAAAAGAAACGCACGCACGTAATATTTCGGCGAGAATAATAAATAATGGAACCAGTCCCCCATAAACGCGCGCATGACGAAATATTACGGCGTAATAATAAATAATGGAACCAGTCCAAATTAAACGCATTGCATGGGATATTGAGACGAATAATAAAGAACGAAATATTAGAAGAATTTCACCATGTATGCGATTGCCGCGCAAAAGCGAGTTATTCCAATGAATAATAAGAATGGAATAACGAGAAGAAATCACCATGCATGCTGAGTGCTTGTGATAGGCAGGGTATTCCAACATAATGATAAAGAATGAAATAACATAAGAATTTTACCAAGTATAGGGTAGCCCGCGTATACAGGTTATTCCAACAGAATAATAAAGAATGGAATAACAGAAGTTCTCTTCATGAATACAAAAGAAATAATACCCCCTACGAGTACAACAAATAATATCCCCTACCTTAAGAATAGTATTCCGACTTGTAGGGCGAGGATATACTCGAAGAAAACTTGTACTACGCTCAAAGCTTTCTTAAACTCTAAAGAAATACGCTCAAGATTATAGAAGAAGAACTCTCTCTATAGTTTCTCTATCTAGATTTTTAGTGAATTAAGTAAAATAATAATGAAGGAATGAGCTTCTATTTATAGAAAAATGGACCCATATAAACTTCTAACTCATGAACGGTCCAGTTTGATTTACTTTAATCTGACGGTCCATATTTAAAGCAAAATCTTTTAAATAAAATATAATATATTCTATTTATAATCTAATAAAACGAATAACTTTATAAAAAATTTTACTATGCAAACACTATGCAGGCACTATGCAAATACTATGCATAATAAAATATAATATATTCTAATTATTGTCTAATAAAATGCAGATAACTTTATAAAAGTATTTTATTTTATATAAAAAGATTTTACTATTTTATTACATTAATAATACCAATAAAACAAAACGGTGACTTATCACGTAAGCATCAATAATCAATACCGTGCTACTATATGCAATCAATGCCAGACATCATTCTTTTTTTTACTACCGAGGTAGTTCAACAAGATTAACGGTAAAACTTTCATTGCTATTACTTAGAGTAGTGAGGACTACTAATACTACCATCCGTCCATCACTCCGCTCCCCACTCTAATCTCTAGTTATATTCTCATTTCACGAAGAAAAAAGTGAAAGAAAGGGTGAGCTCAACTAGCCCAAGAAGAAATATTATGACTAAGATAATGCAGAATAAATTATCATTAGCCTTAAACAATGTTAAAGCGATACAATATAACAAACATCAAGTTTAATCTGCGGTGAACAAGCAATCCATTAAAAGAGTCAAGTATAGAATAAAATCTACTATCTTTTATGATTTAAAAGGTTTTTCATCACTTTTATCACGGGGCTCGAACTTTACTAAATAATCCACATCATCGAATCAACCCTGCATTACGGCCAAGGATATTCTTTAGTATCACGACCATCAGGCCATATGTTGAAATGTTATCTTATTGATGTTATCCGTAACAAAGAGATCATATAGAATCATACCGTGTGCGGATTATCTTAGTGTTCCTGAAATTAATCATCAATAATATATAATATAAATTATAATCAATGCTGAACTTGTAGTTCAATAGAAAGAGCAAGCTATGGAAATTAACATATTAGTTTGATAATGTCACATTAAGATGGCAAGGGTTGTGGCTTGTCGAGGTTGACCGTGCATATTTATTGTACTTGATTCTTGCATCATACGGAGGTATATGCTTATTTATTCTTTTGAGTGTATTTAGTTACATTATTGAATATTTTGTCTTGCTACCCTGCCTTAATCTGTGGATGTATAATCAATAATCACGAACTGCTTTGCTAAGCCTTTTGATATCCATTTGTGGTGTGTTGCCCGCCCATGTTCGTTCATTTGGAGTAACTAATTTCATCCCTTACAGGAGTTTTTCATTTTGACACGTTGAGGTGGCCATTGCAAGGATTTTCCCAATTCAGCCTTGAAAATTGGCACTTCTATAATTGCAAGGATTATTTAGGAGCTTACTCTAGATTTACATAAATGACGTGGTTTGCCCTCATGGAACTCCTGTTTCGTTATGTTTTCATAATTATATATGTAATTTTTTGCTAGTTTTTTGTAATAGAAAAATAGAATGCCTGAGAATTAATTCTAAAAAGGGTTGTTTTTGTTATATTGAACTATAGAATTTAACATATTTGGTCACTTTAAACACATCCTATTTTTATTTATAGGAAAAGTCAATTGGCATCTCACAACCAGACATAAAACTAAAGTATGTTAGGAAAGCTCTCAATTTGCTCATTAATTTGATGGTGGATTTAATCAACTCGATCAACTCAACAAAGCTTTTATCCCCAATTAGTTGAGGTTGTCTGAAAATGAATTTATATGAAATCGTAAAACTGAAAAGCTAAGGAGGAAAATAGAGAATAGAACAGATAAATAAAGAAGAAGAATACCTGAAAATATATAAAGACAAAATCCAACTTACATATATAAAAATATAGATATGAATACATGAAATTAGAAATTGTTGTTTGTTATGTTTGAATGATATTGTACTAATGTGATTTTTAATGAACTGAGCTTTACAAAATATTTTGCAGGTTGTATTGATTTTTAGCAGGCTTGCTCAATTTATAAGTCTTTACTTCTCCTGGAATAAGAGGTATTATTTATTGGTATATTTTTCTTTTTTATTCTTTTTTTTTAACTTAAATTTCTGTTTGAGAACACGGATTTGACAAGAGTAGCAGTTTTATTGGAGAAGGGAGGGAAGTAGTAAGAATGTAGTAGGATTTAGATTTATGATTGATTTGAGGAGGGAAAGAGACATGACTAATTTTATAGGTTCTAAATATTTAGGGAAGATGTATATATATATATATATATATATATATATATATATATATATATATAGGAACGGATCCCGTCAGGACTCTCTGACGTGTTTAAAATTCAGATCCATTTTTTTTATTTATTTTTTGTTTTTTATTTTTAAACACATTAAAAAAAATTATAGAATTGAAATTTTTTCATAATACAAGTGTTTTGGGGTGTGATTTGGAGTGCGATAACATAACAAGTATGTACATTCATGTGCGGTATGTACTCACCATTTTTTGGTATAGGTATTCAAAACACGTCCAAAAACATTGTAATATGAAAAAATTTCGATTCCATAAAATATTAAATATTTTTTAGTTATTTTAAAAAAACAAAAAAAATTAAAAAATTAGGTCCGTTTTTGATCGTGTCCGGAGTCCTGGACCGATCCTGGACCTGATCAGTGTTATATATATATATATATATATATATATATATATATATATATATATATATATATATATATATTATACATAATCAGTTGAGATCTAGTCCGGGCGCCCGAAAATTACTTAAAATCCGAACTTTTGTTATGAGCCGTGGATTATATCCAACGGTTGGGAAAGGAAAGGAAAGTGTTAATCTGATCTCAAGCCAATTCGCGTCTTTCTCTCTCTCTTAAGCCGAAACCCCTCTCTCTCACGAAGCCGAAACCTCGCCTGATCGCGACTCTGGCCCAAAGCTTTCGGTCGAACGAAGCCGGAAACTCGACGAACTCGTCGTCTCTCTCTGTCTCCCAAGGTATTTTCTACTTCCCCCAATATTCATCTAGTACTGCTTGGTTCTCTATAACCCACCGAATCCACGGAGTCCAATCTCCTATATGCGAAGTATTCCTCCACATGAACCACCTACCAAATAATCCATACCCCAACAAGAAGTATAAATCTTACTGTCTTTCCGGTAGCTTTAAAAATAAAAGTTCCTCAAACTTCTAATTTTTTTTTTCTCTGTTTGAACCTTTTGAATTCAAATTGGATGTTTAAAAAGTTTTGCACTGTTTGGTGGTTTAGGCATAAGGAGATAGGTTGGGCTGAGGAGTAATAAGGAGGATATAATGGGTTCATGATATAAATCAATGTTGGTGAAACTGATAGCCTAAAATTGTGCCTACCAACTGTTTGATAAAAATTCTAAAAGAACTGTTTTGATTGAATTTATATATGTATATTTGAATAATACTACTATTAATATAAACCAATGGTGGCATATAGTGATATCCAGGGAGTGCTGGGGTTTTGGGTTAAGTAGTGTGATGCAGAATAAAGGGGCTACATGACATATTTAATGTAGAGGATTCCTTGCAACTTTTTAGAGCATCGTAAGGGCTTTGACAGTAGAGGATTCCTTGCAACTTCTTAGGTTTTTTCCTTCTAATTAAGTGCATTTGGTGTTTTAACAGTTGAGCAGTAGCAATTAATATATCAGACATATAACAGTTGAGCAGTATTGTTGTAATTGATTATGTTATTATATTTTACAAAAAAAATACCATTTTTATATAACAATAAATGTTTAATATAACTCTTTTTATGAAATTGATGACTAAAATCTCAATGTTGTTTTATAAAAAAAAAATATCAATATTGAAATGAGGAATTGGAAGTAAACCAAAGTAATACTATTGTGATAATTATTTTAAATATGTATGAGACGTCTAGGTGTGAGGCCTAGTCTTCTTCCCCTCTTTCATGTGTTAGTGTCATGATATGTGGATTACCAACTGTGGAATGTCTCTAAAATATTGCAATCTTATGGTGGTTTTGGCAGATAAGGTTCAACAAAGGATATAATGTCTACTTCAAGCAACATGAGCATTCAGTACTGATTGTGTACTCTGCTACCCTAACTAACTGTAATGACTATAAGGAAAATGTAATGATTATGTACTCTGCTACCCTTTTGTATTAAGAAAGCACTGGATGATTGTCTTGTTGAAAATATGGATGTTAAGTATATTTTTTCACTGGTCCTGTGGATTTACAATCCCCCTCCCCCAAGCGGATAAATTAGTAAAAAAAAAGGTTTAGGTAGACATCCTTGATGATAAAGTCTTATAGATACTGCACAATGGTTATGGGAACACAGGGTGTAGTATTATATGAGATCTTAACCGGCAGATTGTCATTAGAAAGAAACTGGCCTAAAACTGAACAAAAACATTTGGACTGGGTAAAGCATTTCCCTGCTGACAGTAAGAAATTTGGTATGATAATGGACCCGAGACTTGAAAATCAAAACTCTCGAACTGCAGCTTGAGAAATTGCCAAGTGAACATGTTGGTGGAATCAGTAGAAGAGGGTTTATGCTCATGCATAGAGCAAAAGTACCTTAAAAAACTATTTCATCACAGGACCAGATTGTTTTTTTTTCAAAGGTTTTCTGTAGACAATTGTACATTGTAAATAAGAAACATAACCCAAAAAAAGAAAAATGCAATGGTTAATTTGGTTTCCTAAAACTCAACAATGCAGCTTAATTAGCACATTCAACTGGTCGAATCAAGCCTCAAAAAGAACACTCTCAAACAATAACCTTACATATTATAAAAATATCTCATCCCACAAAAGCACTATCAAGCAGTGATGTATTACAAGTAAAAAAAACTCACAACAATAAGCAACAACCACGATTAACACAATACAAAACAGAGGGTTCTGATACACAACAATAATAGCTTATTTCAGCAATTTGGCAGATTACATCACTTCGTAGATCCACACGTCAAAGCAGCCCCTGCCACATGGACTCTCATCCTGAAACACGAAAATCGCAGCAATGTCAACTACAAGATGGAGACAAAATTGCAATAAGGAAAACAATCAAACAGAGACTATGATGCAATATTGTAGCAGGTATATTGTTTGCTATTAAATCGAAGAAATCTGCAGTGAAACTATGATGCAATAATGGATTTTGCAAAGTAAATACTTTCACTAATTGTGGAACAAAAATCATGATTGAGCGGAATAAATTGGTTACATGTTATTTTAGCTTTAGGATTGTCTACCCAAAAATTATGGTATTCTATATCATTTTACCTTTAGGTTAGTGTTATTGAAATTCCAAAATTGAGTATAATTTTAGTATGAAAACTTAAATATGTTTTTGGGTGTAGGTGTTAGAGAATACCCAAGTTTACAGCAGAGGAGATGGAAAATTCCGATTAACATATGTAACCAATTTACAGCCCCACCAAGTGCACAAATCACAATAGAGACTATTCAAAGATTTTGATAAATAAATAGTGGATGAGACATTTAGTTTTTAAATTGTTTTGGCATAATTAATGATGATGTTTTTGTCCATGACAGCAAATGAGGGTCCATGCAAATTAAAAACCACTTCGCAAACCCATCAACCTTTGGCTGTAGACTCCTTTCTAAGCAGCCCCTCCCCCAAATTAGCTAGCAAAAAAAAAATTAGAAGTCAACAGTTATACCACTTAGAAAGGAAAGTGTTAATCGCAGAGTACCATTCACTGAGTTTTGGGGTTAGCAGAAGCTAAAGTAGAAGCAAGTGTTGACCTGGGTCACCATTTCTACCATTTGACATATATCTGCTGAAACCATTATTGGAGTTTCGAGGCATTCACTAATTTCAATCAAAAATAAAATTGTCACCGTTAAAAGTCAACAGTTATACCACTTAGAATGATCTTAGTCCAGCAGCCAGAAAAGACCATCACTGTGAAGGACTAGTGAAAGAATCAACAAGTAACATGTTTGCTATTAAATTGAAACCTAAGCTTCAAGGATAAAGACAGAACCCAAAAATCAAATTTTACTGCCAAATAATCCAATACCATTTTATAAAAATATAAAATCTTTTTACTATGTTAGTTCACAGATTTACATAGAAAACTCACAAGCTTTACTGTGAAAACTCGAAATTATACTATATTAATATAATATTCATAATCATAATTACACTACAAAAATTGCAAATTCAATTTAACACGTGAAAGGCCACCCATATATCATCACATAAAGATCTACACAATTTGGCAATTCTTAGACAGAACCCAAAAATCAAAATTTACTGCCAAACCCTAGATTTCATTCATTTGGTTCAAATTCTAGTAATAGAAAATACCTTGGGAGACTCCTAAATCGCGAATGTTCTTGGGAGACAGAAACCACGAGATTCAGGGAGACTCCTGAGTTTTCGGACGGAGACCGTTTATCGCTGTACTATTTCCGGCGACTTGTGAAAGCGAGTCGCAATTCTTGGGCAAAAGAGGGACAGAGACCACGAAACCAGATCTGGTCTTGCTTATTCTTCAAATTTTGTATCCTCAAGATTGATGTCACAATTGCTACCAGAGCTTCTTTCGTCCATTTGAAGTGTGAAAGAGAATCGCGATTTAGGAGAAAGAGAGGAAAAGAGAGGCCAATCCTTTTTGACACAAATATGACCCATGTTTTTTTTTAAAGGCTCTTTTTCTGGTAGTTAGATATATCTCACTACCGAGAAATGTAAGTTCGCTTTTGGTTAACATTAGGGCGCCCGGACTAGATCTTGATTGTATACATAATATACATATGTATGTATACAAGTATATCCATATATGTAATATATTATATTATATACGTAATATACATATGTATGTATACATACATATTATATATTATATAATATATAATATATAAAATATGTTGCATATATTTAATGATTGGTTTATGGGTTGACCAATATATGAGTAAAAAATATAATTCTAAGTTTTGTTTGGAATATAGTAATTTGTTTTATTAGACTTGCTTGAATGTGATCCTTCGTTGGTTGTTATTGATTAAATTATCAAAAATCATGTCTTAGGGTTATTGTGATATTGATTTTGAATGAATTCTTCCGTGTATCTATTTAGTGTATTTGTTATATTGTATTTAATATTGTATTTTATTTATACTTTTGTAGAGAGATAATTTTACACTTGGGCACCATTTTGAATATGTATTGATATCTTTTTGTATGTCTTTATATGGTTGTGCCAAGTGAAAATTTTATAATGTAGATATAGAGTGTGGCTTAGAAAGGTGAGTGAATTTTTATAACGTATACAACTCACAACTATATAAGCAGAAGATGGGTAAAGTATAGGAGATTCAGCTTCTTGAAATGTGATCAATTGAAATTGTTGAAATTGGATCAATAGAAATTGTAACCATAACAAATTTCAGCATCAAAGGTAAATATTATTGACATTAGAAATTGTTGTTTGATATGTTTAAATGATATTGTATTAATATTATTTTTAACGAATGAGATTTTCAAAATATTTTGCAAATTGTATTTATTCTTAGCAGACTTGCTCAATTTAGAAATCTTTGTTAGTTCCCAGAGGGTACAATAGATCTAGAAGGGGGGTTGAATAGATCCTTTTTATTTCAAATACTTTTCTGGTTTATGAGTATTGTTCATATTAGAGTATATGACAAACATAAGAATCTTTTCAAGCACAGCAGAATAAGTAAAAGAATCCCCTTCATTGATATATTCATAATCATACATACATTGTTCGTAGGGTTAGTTTAGTTGTAAGCAGTTAGAACATACATAGCAGTTATAGCAGTTATAGACATAATATAAATGACATAATGTAAAAGACACAAGAGGTTTTAAGTGGTTCAGAGACTCAAGCTCCTAATCCACTCTTATGCTTTCAACTAGCAGGATTTCCACTAAGGAAGGGCATCACCCTGAATCTCTACGATTCCTTGAGGCCGGCAGACCTTGGGACTTGATTCACTAAGAACTCTTGAGGCCAAAGAACCTTGGAACTTCAGTTCACTAAGAACTCTTCAAGGCCAGCAGCCTTGGGACTCTTCTAGTTCCCTAGGAACTCTTCAAGCCCAGCAGGCTTGGAACTTCGTTTAGTCCCTATGGACAAGGACCCTTTGGCCCTGCTTTGTTTAGTCCCTCCGAACAAGGACCCTCTTGGCCCTGCTTCATTTAGTAGTCATACGCACAAGGACCCCTCGAATCTCGCTTCGTTGAGTTGTTTGTTTGTTGTTGTTGGAGTCGGTCTTTGAAATTGCTAAGATGTCTTCATGCTCTGAACATCTTCTATCCTTAGCAGCTTGGCTTGATCATCCTTGAAGTGCAGCTAAGTGTTGCATGATGCTCAGCTTCTTAGGTTGCTCAACTACACCGGATGACCCCTTGATGAACTGCCTTGAAGATCATTCTTCTTGGTACTTGATGGCTACACATGAGAGGCTTCAAAGATGACTGTAAGCTCTTCTGTTATGTACTTAGAAGCTTTCTCATGCTTGACACCAAGATGGCTTTTGTGATCTCCCTTCTTGCTACTCGATGTCTTCTCATGATGAACTTGCTAAGATGACCTTAAGCTCTTCTTTATTGTACTTAGAGTCTTCCCATGATAGACATCCAGATGGCATGATGCTCTCTTTTCTCTCGGCAGTTCAGAACACACTTCATGTAGTAGAACTCTCACATCTACATAGTAGAACTCACACTTCTACTTCTTTCTTGATCTGACTTCTGAGTGTTCTTGGTGGATCGTAGAGTGAGCCTTCGGACTCACTATCACATGGTTTAGATCAGTCCACCTTCTCTCCAAAATTTATAACTCCAGCTCCCTTTGATCTTTGAAGTTCTTTCTCATTTATACTTCTTCCCAATCCTTCCGCTGGAAAGTAACCAGTTGAAAGGCTATTCAAATATCTTCACAGATCTCAAGTTGCTTGAGGTAGACTGCTTGATGTGACTTGTCATACTTTTTTTGACGCTGCAGTCTACTATTTCACCTACCCTGTCAGATGTATCACTTTAATGTCTTGGGCAGGTCGAAGACTTTATTACCTCTTTCTGATTTCTCGATCAGAGGTTGTCCTATTGCATTTATGCTCTCAATAAGCACTAGTCCGAATGTTACCCTTCAGATTGAACCGTTGCCAATGTTTCAATCTTCAGGTATTCGAACTCTACGATTCTGATGCATGTCTTCAAGGACCTGATCGTAGTGTCTTGTTGATTTTTGCTCGTTGACTAGTAGAGTTAACACTACAATCTTGAAGAGTGTTGCTTGGATCTTCACCAAGAACACCTCTTCACCAGTATTGTGCGATCTTGAATACTTCGCCATTTGCTTGACCGTTCTCGATAATCGATGGCCTAATTCCTTGCTCTGGTCCCCTTTTGAATATCAAGACACTTCAGATTTGTGGCGCGTCCAGCTTGCTTTCTTCTGGTGATCTTCCGCTCACTTATCATCAATGAACTGACCCTGCACTTAATCACTTTAGCCTTGTTCTTCAGAAGCTGACCAGTATCTCGGTTCACCTTCCATCAGTTCTTTTTTTGTCTGGCAAACACTACGATCTTGGTTGCTTCCAAGATTGTTGTCTTTTATTCTCTTGACAGCAACTGCATTAGCTGACTTTTCCTTAGTCAGCTGCTGAAGTCTTCTTTGAATCATCTTGTGGAAGACTTCATCATGAATGGCCTTTCAACTCAATCTTGATCTTTGATTGGATTGGTGCTTACTTCTTCTACGCTAGCTTTTGATGCCATTCGTTGAGTGCTCTCTCGTTCCTTATCGTGGATTGCATCTTTGCAAAGGCCAACCGAGAGGCTTCGTACCTTTGGATATTCGAGAGTGCTCATTCTTTGAGAACCGTATCTCGCTTCTACGATTCTAACTTGGCATTGTGAGCACTTCATTTGAGTCGTGAGTTCGCACTCTATGATTCACTTTGGGTGTGCTGGCTACACCTACGATCCTGAGATTAAATCTTGACACTCTACGATTTACGCCTTGTGCTTGTTGTCTTCATCCGATCTTGCCCACCACGATCTCTCAGATGCACTCAATGGACTCTACGAACTCACAAGTGTAGTCTCACGATCCTTCACTTGGCTTCGGCATCACTAGGCTCTACGACTCTGAGTGTAGTCTACGTTTCGGACTTGGCTTTGGCAGATGATCGTTCGGCTCTTAGGCAGGCTGTCTCTACGATTCTGAACATGACCTCCTCAGCACACTACTATCCCGAGGAAGCTCTTCTCGATATATTACGATCCTTCTTCATTTCCCCTAGAAGTCTACGAACTCCGAGATCTACTATCTTGCATACTCCTATTCTGCCTCGATAGCTCCCGAGTTAACCTTGACTCACCTAGCAGACTACGACTTCTGGTGCAGTGCTCGACGATCAAACTAGCCTATCTATTACATCAAAATATCAACCTAACAAGCTTGATCAATTCATTCTAAGTCCTTTTACATATATTTCTATTATCTATCAAAGGACTTTACAGCTTTTCTTAATGCAAGCATACTTGCATATTATTCATTCATATACATATATATCATAATCAAATCATATATAAATAGGAATAGCATTCACATGCTTATTCCTGAAAATCTCCCCCTATTTTATTATGACAAAAACAATAAGTGCATATGCATGTTATGAATGAATCTTATATACAGTGAGCAGCTGTATTTCTAAAACAGTTAATCATGAATGTCATTTATATTGATGTGGCAATTTATACATTAAGACATTCTACATCCTGGATCCAGAACACATTCCTAATAGATTAGAGATGTACCTCCTTGGCTCCTTGTGTTTCCAGGATGTTTGTTGATCAGCTACTCATCTTTTTCTGCTTCTTGCTTTTACTCCCCCTCTGATGATGACCTTCTATCTTTGCTTGGCTCCCCTTCAGCTTCTGTGATTTTGGTATCATCATCTTCAGGCTCCCCCTCAGATGATGATTCTTTATCTGCTGCTACTAGCTTCTTCTTTGGCTTCTTCTCCCTTAACCCTCTGCTCTTCTTTGAGTGCCTTTTTCTCCTCTTCTTTCTTTGCCTCTTTTTCTCCCCCTTTTTGTCATCAATCATTTGAGAGAGCTGCTCTATGTTGGACATAAGCTGCTCCATCAGGTAGGAGGAATTTGCAACTTCAAACTTTAGTTCTTGTTGGCCGAGCTCAAGTTGCATGAGAGAAGGACCTGCTTGGATCGTCAATCTTGTCAGAGAGGGCTTCGATCTGCTTTGCATTGGCCTCCTAAACTTGTAGAGCTACTGCCTTTTGATCTTGGATGGCCTTTTGATAAATGATATCTATCTCTTGGAGTTTGAGAGATACATCAGCCAAGATAGCTTGAAGCTTGTGCTGGAAAGAATCATCTCCTGCTGTTGTCTGCTTCTGTGATTCTTCAGTGAGCATAGATATTTTCTTGCTTAGATCATCAGAGCTCTTCAGTAGTTCCTGCTTCAAAGCAGTTTGATCCTCTTGATTGGTAGCTTCAGGTTGAGCAATGGATTGGACTCTACGATTTTCATCTTTGGACAGAGTTTCAAATGTTTGGATAATCTGAACAATCGTGGAGTTCCAATTGCTTGAGGAGGATGATGGAGTGACTGATAGCAGTGCTTGATTATAAGGTGGCTTCTGAGATTGGGCTTGAACACCATCATCATTAGTAGAATGAATGTAGACTTCTGATCGGCTCCTTGGTCATGACCCTTCTTCCTTCAGAATCTACTCTACGATCGTAGGGGATGTAGAGGTTTTCAGCTTGTCGATTGACCTTGAAGTGAGGCTGGTTGGTTATCATCTTGGTAGCATAGGTTTTCACCCTTGGGAAGTTTTGGGCTACCAGTTCCATGCTTGGAAAAGTCTTATAGCACCAACTGAAGTAACTTCCATCTCCTTCAGTAAAGGCCTTTAGCCATGGCATCCACTGGAAGAACCATCTTTCTGGTGGAGCATCTGTCAGAACATTTGATACTTCCTCTACGATACTTCTGTAAAATCTTTCAGGAGAGGGAACTGGATAATCTTCTTGTTTGTCTGCTTCTTGAGGTGCAGAACTAGAATCTCCTTTAATCTCTTCTCTCTTAGAGCCTGAATTTTCTTGATTATCTTCAGCAGGGAATTCCTCTAGCTGCATTTCATTATTAGAACCTTCTTCAACATCTTCAACAGAAAAATCTTCTTGCTGAATTTCATTATCAGAACTGTCTTCAGCAAGTCTTTCCTTAGATTCTTCTTCTTCACTTCTGGCTTCTTCTTCAGCATCTTCTCCTGTGGATACAGATTCATCATCACTTAATTCAATGATGTCATTTGATTGGCCACTGTTCCTTTTGGAGGCAAACTGGGCTTGCAGCCTGTAGCTTCTCCTTCTCCGTGGAGGTTCAATTATTGGAGACACGAACTCTTCTTCTTCTTCTTCTTCAGTCTCTGACTCCTCTTGCTCATCAGATAAACTTCTTCGGAGATCAGCACTGGCAGGAGCAAACTCTTCTTTCTTGGCCTCATCACTTTCTGAGCCATCATGAGAGCATTCTTGGTTTGAGGGGACATGTTCTTCTTCTTCTTCTTGAATAGCATTTTCTGACCCATTCTCTGGGCTGGTTGGGGCAGTTTCATTTGGGGATGCACTTTGATCATCATGAATTTCTTTTTCTTTATCGGAGTGGCTCGCCCGAGGATTGGCCATGGGGCTTGAGCACTTTTCTTCTTCGAGTTTTACGCACTTTCCTTCATCACATCTCTTCATTCTTATTCTTTGGATCTTGTTGTGGGGACCGGACTACATCTTCTGTTTCTTCCCTTCACGACTCCACGTCCCTTTCTTGATGAGATGTATTAATTTGAGAAGCTAAAATTTGGTTTGTCTTCCACCTTAGCTTTCTTGCTGACAGGCCCTTGAAGCAACCTGCTGCTTCTTCTCTTTATGGTTTCAGCAGTTTGGTCCTTTTCTTCCTTATCCTTGTTCAAGAAGGAGAACCTCCTTGGTGGGGCCTGGGCTTTCTTCACATCACCAGCTCTTTTCACCACTTTTTATTTCTTCCTGGCTGGTGTGATTTCAGCTGCTGCAGAGTCATCAGACTCAGAGCTCTCTGTCTTTTCATGTCTTCCTTTTCTTTCAGAGAGGCTCCACTGCTTGCTCTCCATTGTCGACCTCTTGTTCTCCTTTGGGTTCTTCTTCCAGTTTTCAAATAACTGTGGAGACATTACTTTGTGCACATTCAGGGCTTCTCCCTCATCATCCTTGATCTTTCCCCCTAGATTTTTCTTCATGATGATACTCAGTAACCTCCCATGAAATACCTTGGTCAGGGGCTTCTTCTCAGCCTTCTCTACCCACTTAGAGATCTGATCAAACAAGATAGCTCCAAAGTCGATTTGTTTCTTCAGAACTATTGCTGACATGATTTTCAACTGCTGGTCGATCACTGTGTCATGTGCAGTGTTCTTACACAGTATGCACTTTCCAACTATTTCATCAAGGAACTCATATTGCTCAGGAAACTCCTTCTTCTTCATGTCCTTGAAACTAGGGTTTCTTTGATACTCCATAACTTCCTTTGCTAGTTCAGTGTTGACATTATCGAGGTTCTTTAGCCCTTGGTTGGGAAAGCCTAGGCATTGATTGAGGTCAGAAGATTTTAACTTAAGAGACTGACCTTTAACCTTGGTAGAAAGAGTTCCAGAGTTTATGGAGACGTTTGAGTAGAACTCCTTAACCAGATCAGTGTATACACGAGTACTCGTCTCGAGACATTCTGAAAACCCAGCTTCCTTTACGAGTCTAAGTATGTCCCTGAACTTCTTCTCCAACTTCTCAAATGATTTGGTTCCAAGTTGAATCTGGTAATAACATCGGGTTCTCCATTTGAATCGTTCAAAGACCGTGGGTGTTAGATTTAGAGAGATTTATGAGAGATATTTGTCTGCGGTTGGTAAGGCTCGGGGTTAATCGATTTTGCTCTTGAAAAGCATTCTAGGATTTTGAAACTGGGAGGAGAAAGGTTCGATATATTTCGATAATCGTGCTGATTTGAACTTGTCTTTATGGCGCTTCCTTCTAACTCTGCATACTTTCGGTGATGTGTCAACTCATCCATTGGTTGAACGTTGCCTAGTAATGGTCAGTAACTCCCCACAACTTTTCAGATTATTAGAGGAGTGGACGTTTAATTGGCGTGGCTTTGACCAATTGACCTTTTGATTCGTGAGAGTAACATGATGAAATAGCTATAGACTCTCTACGATTTCATTTGATGACTCAACGATCAATTTACGAGAGATCTTTGCGCAGTGGATGGCTTTGTCTTTTCTCCTTACTTGATGCAAAGATAGCTTCGATCAATCGATGAATTCGAACTTATCTCATTAACTTGAATGGCTTAGCAGATGTCTCATTCTTCATGCTCCTTGTGAACTGGAGTACCCTTTGGTAGAACTACGATCATTGAGTTGTCTTCTACGATCCATGTGGTTGCACTACGATCGTTTAGTCCTTTTCAAACTCAACTCTACGATCGTTGACTGACTTGATTCTTCTGAGATGAACTAGATCAATTATTCCTTCTAAGATAAGGTAGCTCAGGAAGGGCCAACCTCTTAGAGAGAGCTAAGGGTCAGGTTTGTCCCTGAGGCGCTTTCCAGATGAAATACTATGGCAGTGGTTTGCAATGACATCTCATTAGACCTTTTCTGATGGAGAGGTCTTTCTACCAGCTCTGGATATCTGCATTGCTGAAATCGTGGTGTCCTTCTGCTCTTACACTACAATCATGTGGTTGATCGTAGGAACTTCACGATTATAGATTGGGTGGCTGAAGGGTTATCAGTAGTACGTTTTGAGACGTTCCTACTGCGACTATAGATCTTCATTTGGTTCATCGACCACAAAGTTTTGGGACTCAGTGTGGTACATCTCTCTCTTACAGGTTTAATAGTGTTGTTATTCCTTAAAAGATCACCGCTCCCCCATTGTTGATGTTGTCTTCTCGGGATAGATGTGATTCCTTCTTCATGTTCATTTGAAGGTCGCCCGACATTCCTCCTTCAATTGGAATCATCATCGTTGCTTAGTTTTCCTTGTATCGTAGAGATGAGTATTTTCAGGATTGATCACTCTACGATTATTTGACAGCACTACGAACGTAATCTTCTTTGACAGTCCTTTGTTTTGAGAAGTTCTACTTCGTAAAGAACTCCTTTTGTCTTAAGCTCAATGATCTTCTATTGTGAGCTTCTCTTGAGGATCCTTTTCATAAAGCATGTCCTTCTTAATACGGGCACATAGAATCCTCTTTATCTTCTGTTGCATGGCATGCTCCCATATACAGATTTGCAGCCATGTGAGTTCCATTCCGGTTGGCTCAGAGGGTCTTCAAGGACAGGCTTGGACATATAGGAACCTTATCAGACTCATCTTTGAACAGTCCTTAGCCTCCTGCTGGTTGAGTCCTTTTGAATGAAGTCTTCTGCTTCAGCATTCCTTAGTGTGGTCGGGGTGACCAAGTACTGCGAGTTTAAGTATATTTCTACTTTTGGTCCCCATTGTTGAATGGGTCCTGCTAGGTTAGTTTTCTAAACCCTATTCCTCTTAATCGGATAATCATCATGTTTATCACCAATGTATATATTCATGCATGCAACTATCTTGAGATAATACTTTTTTTTGAGATGCGTGATGGTGAGTGTGTGTAGGATTTGACAATTAATGACACACTCTCTATCTATGATGGTTTCATCATTCACTGAGTTATGTTCACAATGTTTAAGTGTTTACAGAGTGAGAATCAGCTCTACGATTTTAGGAGTATCTAGTTGATTCATTGAGGTGATCAGTTTCTATAAGTCAGCAAGATCCTCTTGCAGAACTGATCATGCTCTGTGTGTTGTCAAACACTTAGAACATAGGCTTGTACATACATACTAACCCATCGGCAAAGATTACTTCACATAACATTCATTAGGTCTGTGATGCTCTTATGACCCATTTCAGACTTCCTTCAAGATATCATCTTCAACCTAAAACTTGGATGGAGAGAAATTTTATAGTCATTTGAGTTTCTATTCTCATGTCACTTTCTCTCTTCACCTTTTTAGGTAGATTATGACTCCTTAACAGAATACTGTTATAGTTCATAAGAAGATGCAATAATGATGTACATTTAATAGTGAGGAATCGTACCTTTTTACTATCAGTAACGAAACAGTCATTTATTGAAGATATACTGAGTTTGGGTATTGATGTGCATCGCTTTACTTTTGCTCCTGACAGCTTATTGCTCTTGCTGACCTTTAATCAACCAGTAGTGGTCTTGAAGATATAGATCAAGAGAATCCTAGCATTAAGATCTTTGACATCTTTGAGTTTACAAAGATAGCACCCAGTTGATGGTTGGTCACTCATTGGTTTGAGAAGATCTTCTTTCTCCTCTCGATCGGCATTTCTTAGTACGCTGTGACCTCTTCATCTTCGAATGATGAATGCTTTACTCTTTTATCACCGATGTCTCTTGCTCTCTTTCTCTCATCTGGTCTTCAGACTACAAGATTGACTGCAGGCTAGGATTGGTCTTGTTGATATAACAATCGAGGATATGGACCAATCTGAGCAGCTTCAGGTGTATACATATTTTTACCTATACACAATATTTCCAATGTGTGAGCTCTTCTGCATATAAAAAGTTACTTACTACTAAACTAAGTTTAGAACAATGTTAGTGTCTGGGATCAGACTCAAAGCGATTAGCTTTTGAATATAGCATGAGAACCTGCTCTGATACTAATTGTTAGTTCCAAGAGGGCACAATAGATCTAGAAGGGGGGTTGAATAGATCCTTTTTTTTCAAATACTTTTCTAGTTTATGAGTATTGTTCATATTAGAGTATATAACAAACATAAGAATCTTTTCAAGCACAGCGGAATAAGTAAAAGATTTCCCTTCATTGATATATTCATAATCATACATACATTATTCGTAGGGTTAGTTTAGTTGTAAGCAGTTAGAACATACATAGCAGTTATAGACATAATATAAATGACATAATGTAAAAGACACAAGAGGTTTTAAGTGGTTCAGAGACTCAAGCTCCTAATCCACTCTTCTACTTTCAACTAGCAGGATTTCCACTAAGGAAGGCGGACACCACAGAATCTCTACGATTCCTTCAAGGCCAGCAGCCTTGGGACTTCAGTTCACTAAGAACTCTTCAAGGCCAGCAGCCTTGGGACTTCAGTTCACTAAGAACTCTTCAAGCCCAGCAGCCTTAGGACTCTTCTAGTTCCCTAGGAACTCTTCAAGCCCAGCAGGCTTGGAACTTTGTTTAGTCCCTATGGACAAGGACCCTTTGGCCCTGCTTTGTTTAGTCCCTCCGAACAAGGACCCTCTTGGCCCTGCTTCATTTAGTCCTTCTGCACAAGGACCCCTCGAATACAACCCGTTGAGTTGTTTGTTTGTTGTTGTTGGAGTCGGTCTTTGAAATGCTAAGATGTCTTCATGCTCTGAACATCTTCTATCCTTAGCAGCTTGGCTTGATCATCCTTGAAGTGCAGCTGAGTGTTGCATGATGCTCAGCTTCTTAGGTTGCTCAACTACACCGGATGACCCCTTGATGAACTGCCTTGAAGATCATTCTTATTGGTACTTGATGGCTACACATGAGAGGCTTCAAAGATGACTGTAAGCTCTTCTGTTAGGTACTTAGAAGCTTTCTCATGCTTGACACCAAGATGGCTTTTGTGATCTCCCTTCTTGCTACTCGATGTCTTCTCATGATGAACTTGCTAAGATGACCTTAAGCTCTTCTTTATTGTACTTAGAGTCTTCCCATGATAGACATCCAGATGGCATGATGCTCTCTTTTCTCTCGGCAGTTCAGAACACACTTCATGTAGTAGAACTCTCACATCTACATAGTATAACTCACACTTCTACTTCTTTCTTAATCTGACTTCTGAGTGTTCTTGGTGGATCGTAGAGTGAGCCTTCGGACTCACTATCACATGGTTTAGATCAGTCCACCTTCTCTCCAAAATTTATAACTCCAGCTCCCTTTGATCTTTGAAGTTCTTTCTCATTTATACTTCTTCCCAATCCTTCCGTTGGAAAGTAACCGTTGAAGGCTATTCAAATATCTTCACAGATCTCAAGTTGCTTGAGGTAGACTGCTTGATGTGACTTGTCATACTTTTTTTGACACTGCAGTCTACTATTTCACCTACCCTGTCAGATGTATCACTTTAATGTCTTGGGCAGGTCGAAGACTTTATTACCTCTTTCTGATTTCTCGATCAGAGGTTGTCCTATTGCATCGATGCTCTCAATAAGCATTAGTCCGAATGTTACCCTTCAGATTGAATTGTTGCCAATGCTTCAATCTTCAGGTATTCGAACTCTACGATTCTGATGCATGTCTTCAAGGACCTGATCATAGTGTCTTGTTGATTGTTGCTCGTTGACTAGTAGAGTTAACACTACTATCTTGAAGAGTGTTGATTGGATCTTCACTGAAGAACACCTCTTCACTGTATTGTGCAGTGCTTCAATACTTCCACATTTGCTTATTTGTTCTTAGATCTTGATGGCCTAATTCCTTGCTTCGGTCCCTTTTGAATATCAAGACACTTGATTTGTGGGCGGCGTCAAACTTTCTTTCTCTGGTGATCTTCCGCTCACTTATCATCAATGAACTGACCCTGCACTTAATCACTTTAGCCTTGCTCTTCAGAAGCTGACCAGTATCTCGGTTCACCTTCCATCAGTTCTTTTTTTGTCTGGCAAACACTACGATCCTAGTAGCTTCCAAGATTGTTGTCTTTTATTCTCTTGACAGCAACTGCATTAGCTGACTTTTCTTTAGTCAGCTGCTGAAGTCTTCTTTGAATCATCTTGTGGAAGACTTCATCACGAATGGCCTTTCAACTCAATCTTGATGTTGATTGGATTGGTGCTTACTTCTTCTGCTAGCCTGCATGCCATTCGTTGAGTGCTCTCTGGTTCCCTTACTGTGGACTGCATCTTTGTAGTGCCAACCAGAGGCTTCGTACATTTGGATATTCTGGGAGTGCTCATTCTTTGAGAACCGTATCTGCTCTACGATTCTGACTTGGCATTGTGAGGACTTATGTTGGAGTCGTAGTTCTGCACTCTACGATTTAGCTTTGGTTGTGCCGACACTACGATCCTGAGATCAGATCTTGACAATCTACAATTTCTGCCTTGTGCTTGTTGTCTTCATCTGATCTTGCCTGACTACGATCTCTGTATGCACTCAATGGACTCTATGAACTCACAGTGTAGTCTACGATCCTTCACTTGGCTTCGGCATCACTAGGCTCTACGACTCTGAGTGTAGTCTACGTTTCGGACTTGGCTTTGGCAGATGATCGTTCGGCTCTTAGGCAGGCTGTCTTTACGATTCTGAACATGACTTCCTCAGGACACTACGATCCCTAGGAAGCTCTTCTCGATACACTACGATCCTTCTTCGTTTCCCCTGGCAGTCTACAAACTCCGAGATCTACTATCTTGCATACTCCTATTCTGCCTCGATAGCTCCCGAGTTAACCTTGACTCACCTAGCAGACTACGACTTCTGGTGCAGTGCTCGATGATCAGACTAGCCTATCTATTACATCATAAAATCAACCTAGCAAGCTTGATCAATTCATTCTAAGTCCTTGTACATATATTTCTATTATCTATCAAAGGACTTTACAACTTTTCTTAATGCAAGCATACTTGCATATTATTCATTCATATACATATATATCATAATCAAATCATATATAAATAGGAATAGCATTCACATGCTTATTCCTGACAGTCTTTATTTCTCCTGAAACAAAAGGTACAATTTATTGGTATATTTTCTTTTTTATTCTTATTGTAACTTCAATTTCTGTTTGAGAACACATGTTTGACAAGAGTAGTTGCCTTTAGGGAAGCTATAAGAATATAGTATGATTTAGATTTTGTGATAGATTTAAGGAGGGAAAGAGAGGAGTAAGTAGATATAGGCGTAGAAGATTACCGATTATATATATATATATATATATATATATATATATATTATTATATTATATATGTAATATACATATTGTGGGCAAGGAAATCGTACCTTGCTAGGGTTAGGGTTTTGTGTTGGCTGAGGAGGAGAGAAATCCACGAAAAGTATGGAATTGATTGATTGATTGAAGAGGGGAGAAGAACAGGTAAGCGATTACTCCAATGACACATGGCAGAACTCTTAGAATCCAAGAACCTTGTTAGGGTATGTAAGGATTCATAGAGCCTTCTTGAGTCTTCGGGTTGAGAGAGAATCTTCAAGTCTCATAGTCTTTCAAAAGGTCCAAGTCCTCAGTCTGAAGAGAAGTCCAAAGTGAGGTCCCCTTCCCAATGGAGTGGAAGAAGTATTTACAGGATTTTCTGGAGAGTGGTCATGTGCTAGGCACATGACCTCGGGGAAATCCCAAATTTACCATTAGTCATCAGAGTAATGCCCAAATCGTCATGTCCTTCTAGCCACCAATCCAATCCCTCAATCAATTCCCAAAATGAGTCGTCTCCACGTGTCTTCTGCCTCGGGACACGTGGAAGATTCTCTCAGATCTTGCTTCTTTATTTCCGGCTCTTTCGTCTTTTCATTTAATCATAATACGAACCTTTATTTTGTGTATTTAATTCAATTAGGTCAAATGAACCCTAATTTGCACTTGAGCCCACATTTGCCCCCTGCGCAAGATTTCTGAACAATCCGCTTAGTTTGATCTTGCCAGTCTCAAAAATGAAAAATCTTAAAAAAGGTAACTCCTAGGGGAACTCTTCCAAAGATATCTTGGAAATCTTTTATCAAATCTTTCCAAACCTTGCACAATCTTTGTTTCCTTAATAACAATATTTATATATATATATATATATATTACTAAATAAAAAAAATCTTATTTTATTTTGTAAATAAGATCAAATCATCTTTTATTTGGAAACTAGATCAAATCTTTTTTTTTATTTAGAAACAAGATCAAATCTTTTGCATTTAGAAATAGAATATTTATTTCCATAATATATATATATATATATATTCAAAACTAAATCATGATAAATTAAATTAAATTTGGAAACTTAAAAGAAACAATTTAATCTCTTTTTTTTTAAAGATAATTATATATACTCAAAAAGATAATTATATATAATGAAATAAAAGATGATTTGATTTTTTAAACTGATGATTTAATAATGTTGGTTCATCAGTTTATAAAATGAAATCCTTGAAATCAGCCTCGAATAACGAAACTTCCATTTGGACAGCAGCAGGTGATGATGATGTATTATGATTATTGATTGAATTCCATTATGCCTTCATCCTCAAAGCTGACAAATGGGGACTCGCAATTGCAAAAAAAAAATATATGGGAGCTTTATGGAATGGTCCATTATGCTTTCATCCTCAATAAGACATGTTGAGACCTTTTTCTCTTCTTTTTTTTTCTTTTTTTTTTTGTTGTTGAATATGAAGGCAGTAGAAATAGAAGGCGAATATATAGATTTCTTTAATCTTTCATTCCTTGCCGTCAATATCAATTGCCCCTCCTATATCACTGCCACCATATATTCGTCACTATCAACGTAAGAAACAAAGGGGAAGCATATATATCCACGTCCCATAGTAAGGTAATCAGTTGTACCAACAGTCACTAAGGCCATCTTATTCTTTCTCATAGGTATGCTTTATTATATATATACGCAAAAGTAATAATGCTCAATGTGACTGCTACCTATGGTAGATAGATTAATCTCCATATTACCCATCTTGTTATCCATAGAGTTATAGACCTCCCGATTTTGCAAAACTTCAAGTACAGAAGACTATATAAATATGGCCTACTAGGACCATAGATTATCCAGTATATTTGAATTCCACGTTGGAGAATGGTGTTGCTAGGGCTTGAATCCAATTTTGATTTCCCACAAAATTCCCACCGTGCTTATATGTAGCAACCGACTGCTCACAAGGACTCGCTTTGTTGTGATGATTACACGAAAATAGTTCACACTTTTCAATCTCGTCTTGTTTTGAATCAGACCAAATTTAATCAAAATCATAAATATTTCTAAATGCATCACCATTGGAATAAGTAATCTGATTTCCGTTTGGTCACTTCATCGTGATTGTTTCATCTATTTTTTTTTTTCAGGTAATTGTAGTATTTCTTTTTCGGACCATTTCACCTTTACAGGATCTTGGCTCGAATATTCTTGAAGAAAAGACAATACCGAAACGAGGAAGCATCTATTCCGGGCCAATTCACCTTAACAAGGATCTTGACTCGGATATTCTCAAAGAAAAAGCAACACCGCAAGGAGGAAGCATCCATTCCGAGCCATTTCACCTGAACAAGATTTTTGGCTCAGATATTTTCAAAGAAAAGAGGCAACACCGCAACGAGGAAGAATTTATTCTGAGCCATTTCACCTTAACAAGGTTCTTGGCTCGGATATTCTCAAAAAAAAAAAGCAATACCGCAAGGAGGAAGCATCCATTCCGAGCCATTTCACCTTAACAAGGTTTTTGGCTCAGATATTTTTAAAGAAAAGAGGAAACACCGCAACGAGGAAAAATTTATTCCGAGCCATTTCACCTTAACAAGGTTCTTGGCTCGGATATTCTCAAAGAAAAGGCAACACCACAGCGAGGAAGCATCCATTCCGGACCATTTCACCTTAACAAAGATCTTGGCTCGAATATTCCAGCGAAGTAGCATTTATTCCAATCAGTTGATTCAACGAGTAAGGAGAAGTTAAATGTAAGAGAGGAGAGCTCCTTAGGTGGCTAAACCCTATGGGTCAACCCCCAGGGGGACCAACCTAGTGGCCTCCTCTTTCACATTTTTCCGTTCTTCCTCTACCTTATTTTATTTGAATGACTCATCTACATGCACATTGGTCACAGCTTGGGGGGGATTCAGTACTCCTAATCTAGAGGATGTCTATGCAATCTACCAGTAAGTATTTTCCCCCTGCACGTGAGTCACGCCTTTGGTGGGATGATCGCGCAAAATGTTTCAAGTGTTAAAGTCTTGATTCAAGTTTCTAAACAATTCGCAGAGCTTGATTTTTTACAAGTCTCGAGAACGAAAGTCCTATGAGAGGGAACCTCTAAGGAAAGAAACCCTAGGAGGGCGAGCCCTAGAGGAGCTCTCCTGGATATCTTGGAAAATCTTCAATCTAATCCTTCTTATTCTCTTTTGAAATTTCTCGCTTCAACAGAATCAAGAAGTCATCAAAAATGCCAATGTTGATGAAGAGGGTGATGATGTTCCCATTGGGCTCTTTGTGATTCGAGGACTTGAAGCAATTTAGCGATGATGTAGACGACCTTACAGCCGTGAGTGTTGATATGTCTCATTTTCATGTTAGGTTGGATATCTTTATTTCCAATCATGTTGTTGCACTTCATTCGGAAGTCACTTCACGTCATCATGAGAATGACTTACTTTCTGTAGAGCTTTAGGAGCTTCAAGATGCCATATATAAATTGAAGACCAAGCTTTTGGGAAATTGAGTTAGCTGCCCAAGACCTTGAAGGCTCGATAGCCTCCAATACGAAGGCTCGGGGTACCACACCATTGTCGACTTGAAGGCTTTAGCTATTCCCCTCTCTTCAGTTTGACAGGTCATAGTCTTTAGATCATGAACTTTCATAGCTTTTTCCATTTCCTGTATCAGAAAATTCATGTACATATATTTCATTTATCAAATTGTAGTTTCTTTTATCCTTATTGATTGCCTTTAATTTGAACGATTCTTTAAAATTCAATATTTAACATTGAATCTTAAGTTGTTCGAATTAAGACTCCAAGACAACAATAGGCCTCATAAAATAGCAAACATGAATCTTTTCAAGAAAAAAAATATTTTTTTTTTATGCAAACTAACACTTGAATCTATACTTTTTTATAAATAAAAAAAAAGAAATTAGAAAAAATATCCAAGCATAAGTGGAAGTTTGACAATTTATTGATAATAAAATTGCTTTTAACGAAAAGCATAACGTTTCAAATAATAAATCCTCGATTACTTTTGAAGTTGAAAGTATAACTTGTTTGGTTCGAGGACTTATAGTCAGGTGCCTCGATTACTTTTAAAGTTGAAAGTATAATTTTTCGGGTTTGAGGACTTATAGTCAGGTGCCTCATTCACTTTTAATGATAAAGTGTAACACTCGGGTGCCTCGTCACTTGGGTCATCTAATTTCTTGGCAAGTGCAGTCTACGAGAACTTAAAATCGGGTGCCTCGTCACTTGGGTCGTCCAATTTCTTGGCAAGTGCGGTCTATGAGGACTTGAAATCGGGTGCCTCGTCACTTGGGTCATCCAATTTTTTAGCAAGTGCAGTCTACGAGGACTTGACCACCATTTAGAGTGGACCACCATCTTAGGTGGATTTTTTTTAATTCAAAAATTCTTGTGCCTCCTCCCTTGGTCATCCAATTAATTGGCAAGGGATACTCCTGAGTACTTAAACCACCATTTTTGGTGGACCACCATCTTGGGTGGATTTTTAATTCATCTGTAGTTCAGAGTTTTTCGATGATAGAGCCATTATTTGGGTTCTTGACTTCCAGGACTACACCATGGGTGATAGTGTTGCACGTTTCTTCTCCTAGTTCAATCTCCCCGGCCGCTAGCTTCTCATGGTATATCCTCCGCAGACTGTAACAGTCCATAGTGGAATGTCCTGCGTATTGGTGGTATACACAGAAGTCCGATCTTCTTTTCATCTCTTCCGTTACAACCATCCGGGACCTTGGAGGCTTCACCACTCCATGCTCAACCCATTGTTCAATCACGAGCTCTGAATGCCTTCTTCTTTGCATGTAATAGCCTCACGGGCGGCATTACGTATACTTTTCCCCATGCTTTTCTCTGCTTCGCTCAAATTTCTCATTATTTTCCCTATTACCCCCTTGTGGTTTTGACTGAGAATCCGCCAAAGCCACAGTTGTTCTCCTCTTGCCCTTCCATGTAACCATCGCATGGCTGGTGGGAAATGTCATGATTCCTCCCAAGTCTTGTACAAAAGATGAGAGGGTCGCGAAGGAATCACAAGCCTTGGTAATGAGGTGGGGCTTGAAGGAATCTAAGGCACCATTGTTGCAAATGCTGACCAGGTTCTTTTCTTCAATTAACTCTGTGCACTTCTGTGCCTGGGCCCTGAACCTATAACATAATATGATAGCTCTTCATTCAGCTTCTGTTTAAACCGCATGAGTTCTACAATGGTTACCTATTTTTGCACATAGAAAAATTTCTTTAAAAATTATAATTTTAGGTCATCCCAATCATGGACTGACCCCTTCTCCAAATTGTAATACCAACTAAAGGCACTATCCGTCAAAATTTTGTTGAATTCCCGTATCAACAAGTGGTGGTTATTCACTTCATCATATCCCAGCCACGGAGACATCGACTCTACGAACCTGGCAATATGTTCTCTGGCGTTTCCTTTCTCCCCGTTGTATTTTGGAAACTGCGGAGGATGCTCAATATACCCTGTCGGGTAGGGTTACCTCCGAATGTGTGCAGGGTAAGGAGGAGTAAAGTCCAACTCCGAGGGTCGAGATGTCTGTCAGCGAAGTTGATTAATCACGTCGATCATATCATCCTTCGTCACGTACTGGCTTATGGCGTGAACTCTCTGGGGTGTTGTGATATACTGCTGTATCGGCGGTGTGTATGGCAGGGAGATTGGCTGATGCACACTTGCATCGTGTAAAGTTGGCACTGGTGGTAGTTGTTGGCTCATTCGCTGGACATGGCTTGGAATGGTTGGCATTTGCACCTGTGAAAATATTGGGAGAGCAGTTGGGATGATGTATGTCTGAGGTTAGCTTACTTCCAACCTAGGTTGTGGTACGTCGCCACTGTTCTGGGGCTCCAAGTTGATGATTGGAATCGACTGACTTTTCGTCGATGGAGGTACAATCTGGTTTTCTTTGTTGTTGATGTCATTGTTGTTGTCCTTCAATCCTGTTTCTTCTCCCTGCGAACTTCCTGGGAACATGGCCTTGAAGGTAGGAATTTGCATCAACTCCTGGCAGAAATTCCCCATTTCTTCTTGCTTCCTCTGCATCTCTAGCATCATGGCTATCATCATCCCTTGTCCTTCACGTGCTTCTTTCAATGCCTTGAGCATCTCCAGTTGCACAACATTTGTCTGTTCTCCGCTTGCATCCTCGTCTTGCCTTCCCGCGTTTGTTTTTTGTTGATCGGCCATGTATAGTGATGTTGAACTCCCTTCCAAAGCGTCTTAAATAATTGGTTGGTCAAAATCCAGATTTGCGCCTTGGAAAGCTTGAGTTGCTTGCTTTGGAACTGGATCCGGTGAGGTAATGCTATTTGTTGGTGAAGCAGCTCTTCCTGTAGTTCTCCCACTTCGAGTTGTGGGCATACCCTTCACGAATTCTACACCTCCCCAGCAGAATCGCTAAAGAAATATGGGCAAATAAATCGTACCTTGCTAGGGTTAGGGTTTTGTGTTGGCTGAGGAGAAGAGAAATCCACGAAAAGTACGGAATTGATTGATTGATTGAAGAGGGGAGAAGAACAGGTGAGCGATTACTCCAACGACACGTGGCAGAACTCTTAGAATCCAAGAACCTTGTTAGGGTATGCAAGGATTCAAAGAGCCTTCTTGAGTCTTCGGGTTGAGAGAGAATCTTCAAGTCTCCTAGTCTTTCAAAAGGTCCAAGTCCTGAGTCTGAAGAGAAGTCCAAAGTGAGGTCCCCTTCCCAATGGAGTGGAAGGAGTATTTATAGGATTTTCTGGAGAGTGGTCATGTGCTAGGCACATGACCTTGGGGAAATCCCAAATTTACCCTTAGTCATCAGAGTAATGCCCAAATCATCTTGTCCTTCTAGTCACCAATCCAATCCCTCAATCAATTCCCAAAATGAGTCGTCTCCACGTGTCTTCTGCCTCGGGACACGTGAAAGATTCTCTCAGATCTTGCTTCTTTATTTTTGGCTCTTTCGTCTTTTCATTTAATCATAATACGAACCTTTAATTTGTGCATTTAATTCAATTAGGTCAAATGAACCCTAATTTGCACTTAGGCCCACACATATGTATATATACAAGTATATCCATATATTTAGTATATTATATATTATATATTATATTATATACGTAATATACATATGTATGTGTACTTACATATTATATATATATATATATAATAATTTGTTTATGGGTTGATCAATATACTTACATATTATATATACATATGTCTTGCTTGAATGTGATGTTTCGTTGGTGGTTATTTCTTAAACTACCAAGAATCATGTCTTAGGGTTATTGTGATATTGATTTTGAATGAGTTATTATGCGTATCTATTTAGTGTATTTGTTATACTGTATTTAATATTTTATTTTATTTTATACTTTTGTTGAGATACAATTTTATAAGGCACCATTTTGAATGTGTTGATATTTTTTTGTATGTTTTTATATGGTTGTGCCGAGTAAAAATTTTGTAATGTAGAAATTACTATAAATGTAAGGCATAGAGTGTGACTTGGAAAGGTTGAGTGAATTTTTGTAACGTATACAACTCACAACTATGTAAGAAGAAGATGGGTAAAATATAGGAGATCCAGCTTCTTGAAATTGGATCAATATTGGTATTTGTAACCATGAACAAATTTTCTCATCAAATGTAATTATTGAAATTAGAAATTTTTGTTTGATATATTTAAATGATATTTTACTAATGTTATTTTTAACTGACGAGGTTTTCAAAATATTTTGCAGGTTGTACTGATTCTTAGCAGACTGCTCAATTTAGAAATTTTTACTTCTCCTAGAACAAGAGGTACTATTTATTGGTATATTTTCTTTTTTATTCCTATTTTTTAACTTAAATTTATGTTTGGGAACATAGGTTTGGCAAGAGTACCAGCCTTATTGGAGAAAGAGAGAAGTAGTAAGAATGTAGTCGAATTTAAATTTTGTTATATTAGATTTGAGAAGGGAAAGAGAGGGGTAAGTAGGTATAGGCATAGAGATGACTAATTTTATAGATTCTAAATATTTAGGAATGTAATATATATATATATATATATATATATATATATATATATATATATATAGCCTCACACGATCGGTTACAGATATGGGTCCAAGTTTGTGAGGGCTCCCTTACTTTGTTAAAATACGGACATTTTTTTTTGCTTTTTTTTTTTTAATTAACTAAAAAAAAAAATTAATATTTTATGGGCTGAAATTTTTTTCATAATACAGTGTTTTGGATACGTATAATAAAATAGAGTACATAAAGTATATGCAGACTGTACCACCATTTTTTGGTATAGGTATCCAAATCACCCCCAAAATATTGTATTATGGAAAAATTTCAGTTCCATAAAATATTAAATATATTTTTTTAGTTGTTTAAAAAAACAAAAAAAAAGTCCGCATTTTAACAAAGTAAAGAGCCTCTCACTGATTCGATTACAGATATATATATATATATATATATATATATATATACAGTAAAACCTCTCTATAGGAATACTCTATATAAGAATAACCTCTATTATATTATAAAAATATTTGGTCCCAACTTGGGCCAGTTTTAAATAGGAATAACCTCTAAATTGTAATATGTTATATACTTTTTAAGTCCCGTATTAAAAAAATATACCTCTATATAGTAATAATTTCATATATAGTCTTTTGAAATTATTACATCACTTATATTTATATCAATGTTACATTCATATAAGTGACAATAGTAATTTTAAAAGACTACATTTACCTATAAAAGACTTTGCACTTATGTAGAGTTGGAAACATACACATTGAAACATACACATTCTATTTTGAAAGTAAAGGATTTATGTTTTCTTTCATTTTTTCCATTGAATATTCTGTAAATACTATGTGCACAACTTTATATAAATATTTTTCGAATAATAATTTTTAGGGAGTTCTTACTGTTAATTTTGTTAAAGTGGATACTTTTGGATGTTCGAAAAATATTTTGTACTAATACCTCTATTTAGTTATAACCTCTCAATTAGAATACAATTAACTTGGTCCCAATGCTATTCTTATATAGAGGTTTTATTGTATATATATTAGCATTGATCCTTACCCTCTCTTAAGAATGTGGTCCATATTAGGCTAAGAAGAGAATCTCAAGGTATATCTTCTGTGTATAACATTTATTTATACACATAAACCATAACATGTAGAGATATATATAAACAAACTAAACGGTCATTTAATGAATGATGAATGATACACTTTTATTAATAAATAAATGTCCAACATAAATAATTTTAAATATTAGATAAATAGAATTTTTATAACAAAAAGAATATTGTTATAATACCCTAATATTGGCATCTGAAATGTCCGGATTGGGTATTGTGATATAGTACCACACCGTAATGCCCAATTCCAAATTCCAAATATCCAAGAGAACCATAGGTCTTTTCATATATATATATATATATATATATATATATATATATATATATATATATATAAAGGTCTTTTTTGACATATATAGTTTTCTAGTTGACTTTTCCCCAAAATAGTCTTGGCTCATGATGAGTGGATATTATTCATCTATTTTGATTCCTTTATGTTTAGTTTTATTCCATGTTTCATGTGTATATGAGCTTATTAATGTGTTTAATGATTTCAGGAAGATTTGGAGCTGAAATGAGGAAAAAGGGAAAATTGCAGGATTTTAACATTAAGTTGGATGCATGGTCTTGGCTTGGGACTTGGATTTTATTGTAGAGCTCTTCCTTAGCTTTCCGGATCATCTTAAATCGTCCCAATCGAAGTTCATATGAAAATGTTATGCTCTTTTTACAAAACGGACGTTGAACCTCAAAGTTTGGAAATTGCAATTTACACAGTAGTCACTTGGAGCCAGATTTCGACCTTGATGCTGAAAGATTCTGTCGATTCTCAAAGAATGAAAGTTATAGATCTTGTCGACAGCTTCGATTTGATAGGTAGAAGGCCCCGTAAAGCCTCTTAGATCAAAAGTTATGCTCATTTTACCAAAGGACGTCGCAACAAAGAATGAAAATTCGGCCCAGCGAATTTAAGCGCGCAAATTGGAAAATCTTGGATTTTTGGAAAGTTTCTAAATGCAGATTTTGGTAGATTTCAACATGAAATGGGATTATTATTTCTATTAGCTTTAGGATTTACTTTATACTAATATTTATTTCCAAATTAAATTCTATTTCTTTATGGAAACTAATTATGATTTGTAATTCCTCTTAGGATTTGGATTTCTACTTCCCATAGGATTTAGGACTTTGTCTAGAACTATAAATAGAGGATGATAGTCAGGATTTTATTTATTGAATCATCTACTACATTCTCTCATCTACAACATTGGAGGATTGAAGACATGAGCAAAGTTATTTTTATTCAGTTCTAAGGGATGTTGAACCTTATTTATAATTAATGGTTAATTGAGTATTCATTATTTATTCCTTCTCACATGAAATTCATTCTTGATAATCTGATTTAATTTCTGAATGCTATTTGGCTTAATTGATTTGATTTCTGCAGGATTGAGTTGGTTAACAAATATCATATGCTAGATCAAGGAATAATATTACGTGTAATTGATATTGTTTCTAATCACAAGTAGTAATTAGTAATACCTGATTGTGGACAAGCTTTTGAATATTGCTATGATTATCAGAAGACAAGTTAAACCATCCGAGCTTATGTGTTTGTTGCTTGGAATAGTCTAATTTAGGAGTGTAAACGACAGCTTCCAAATTTTGGCGCCGTTGCCGGGGAGTGTTATTTGTTTTTGTTTATTCTTTGTTTTTGTTTATTTTTATTATTTTCTTTTTTTTTTATTTTATGACTCAATCCTCTAACTTTATTGACTTAAATTTTGATCAAGAAATAGAGAAAACTGTATATACAAAAGAAGCTCTTGTTACATCACTTGAAGTGGAAGAGATGGCGGTGCCACATAATAACAGAACTTTGAAAGAACTGACTACTCCTGATCTGACTCAACTATCTTTTTGTATTGAGTATCCTACTTTAGATGTTGATTTTGAACTTAACTCTAGACTAATTCATCTTTTGCCTACTTTTCGTGGTCTTACAGGTGAAAATCCATATAAGCATCTAAAGGAGTTCCATGTGGTGTGTTCCACGATGAAAGCACAAGGAGTGGCGGGAGAGCGAGATCAAGCTTAGACTTTTTCCATTCTCATTAGCAGATTTGGCTAAAGACCGGTTATACTATCTATCTTCCGGATCAATCTGATCATGGGTGATATCTGAAAGGTTATTCTTGGAGAGGTATTTTCTGCATCAAGAGTTCTGGAAATATAAAAGGAGATATGTGGAATCGAGTGGATTCAATGGAGAGAATCTCTATGAGTATTGGGAAAGGTTCAAGAAGTCGTGTTCAAATTGTCCACCTCATGGAATTAATGAACATTACTTGATCCAAAGATTACTTATGAGGGGTTCTACCAATGGAAAGAAGCATGATTGATCACGAAGTAGAGGAGCAACGTGAGACAAGACTCTAGAAGCGTGAGGAACTTAATTGCAAATATGGCGACTAACTCACAAAGAGATGGAACTAAGATGGATCACACACTACAAAGGGTAAATGGGGTAAGCCACGAGAGACTTAGAGCAACAGATTTCTAATTTAAGCGCTTTGGTTAAACAAATGGTACGAAGGAATACACAAGTTATTCAATGAAGCTCAACTTCATTACCACACAAAAACCAAGAAGTACATCAATTACCTGGGACATTCATGGAGGATATGTTCAAGGCATTCATGAACCAAGCACAACAATTTCATGTGTCGACACAACAATTCCAAAGCGAGGAGACAAGAACTTACATTCAAGATCTGAGGGACCAAGTTGGTCAACTTGCAACCACGATGGGAAGGTCACTTTCTCACCGTTGAAAATGTAAGTTCCATAACATTGAGATGTGGTGTAGAGGATCGTGACAAGAAAAGTCAATACAAAGTAAGTCCGACAATAGTGAAATAGGCAGCAGTGATGTACTCAAGCACAAATTTCCACCTCTTTTTGCTTATGAACCGAAACTACCTTTTCCCCAAGTTCTAACAAGGAATTGGAAAGTTGGAAAAAATTCAACGTGGTATACAGAGTCTAATGAAAAATTCCTTGAAGAAATGGCGAATAAGGAACAAGAACTTAAAGATGAGAAGGAGTTCACTAGTGGAAACCATTTGGATGTGCACGAGACTACTGCTAAATTTGAATCAGGTATTCAAACTCTGAAAATGATGAACAAGAGGTAGAGATGGAAGAATTAATAATTCCTGCAGATTTCTATAAGGAGGACATAGATGATGATACTTTCCTTGTACCAGCAACAACACACGATGATAAACACCATGGGACCTTACACGTGGAATTAGACAGCCTTTACATGTCCGATTCGGCATATATAAAGTTAAGAGGTATCTTGGTAATGTTAATTTTATTTTTGCTATTGATGTTGTTGACTCTACAGTGCAGGAATCTCTTGAGCAAATATACAAGGAGGATTTGAGGGCTGGAATGGAGCAAAATCAGGATCTGAAGGATGCTTCTAATGAAGAATTGAAGATGTTACCAGTCCACTTCAAGTTCACAAGTCCAATTACATAGAATGAGAAGGATGATGTCAAGCCAATGACAATAAACAAGTGCGTTTGCTTGGGAGGCAACCCCAAGATCTCGATTTGATTTTCTATCCCTTTACTTTTTAGTTTTTTTCATTGTATGTTGGCTAGTAGTATTTTCTTTCTTTACATGATTTTCTTACATTGGAGACAATGTAAGGTTTGAGTGTGGGGGAAGATTTAGGTTTTATTTTATTTAGGAATATTGATCCGATTTTGATGGGGAATTTAAAAAAAAATTAATGCTTTTGAAAATTTTGATTTCATGATTCTATCTGGCTATGTGTTAAAAAGATTAAAGTCAAAGATTGAAAATTAATGCTACATTTCAAAATCTATTTAATGCTTAATTGGTTAATGAATGATGAAAACTAAGCCACGATCCATAGTAATTGATTTAAATTGAATTTGTGATACATGAGTACTTGAATATGAGAAACGTGTTTATTTGGCTAAGTTATTTGTGGAGTTGTCTATGTGCACTGATTTCATGACTTAGAACTGTTTAACTTGCTTATGTTGTTGCAGAACCATGTGAAATAATGATGAATGAAAAAAAAGAAAAAAAAAGAAAATTGAAAATCTGTTTCAATGTCCATTGTGCGAAATAACTGGGTATCTAAGCCTCGGGAAGCATCGATATTCACGATGAAAAGTGCGATGGATAAAAGCAGCTTGACTAGTCGACTTTTGTGGCCTTTGTTACTTGAATAAGTAAGCCTTAGGGGTGTCTCTATACCTAGCGCCCTAAGATCATCTGGTTTGGGAGTCGTTGGTGGAAAGTTCGCTAATGGGTAACTCTGAAAAGCCTAAGAAAAGGAGACATTGCACATGTCAAGAAAAGAGAAAAAAAATATACAAAAAAAAGCATGAAAATACATTCATCTGTGCTAAAAAGAAGGTTCTATGAAAATACTTAAAAAGTAAGAAAATTTTGTCCTTGGTTGTGAGTCAGTGTGCACGGTTTTTGCTACATGATAACTAAGTTGAGTAAGTATGATGATTTTGGGAAAGTTACTTATGTGGCTACAGTTTCATTTAATGAAACTCATTGGTGAAATGGTAAGGTTAGTAATTATGAGTTGATTGATAAGGCATTGATTAGATTTCTGTGAGTTTAGTGTTAAAAGTCATGATTTGTATCTTCAAATCTTTTGACATAATGGTTGAATATAATTTTTCTGGAAATCAAACTTTTGGTTTACACGAGGACGTGTAAAAGCTAAATGTGGGGGAATTTGATGAGTGCATATTATTCATTTATTTTGATTCTTTTATGTTTAGTTTTATTCCATGTTTCATGTGTATATGAGCTTAGTAATGTGTTTAATGATTTCAGGAAGATTTGGAGCTGAAATAAGGAAAAAAGGAAAATTACAGGGATTTTAGCATTAAGTTGGATGCATGGTCTTGGCTTGGGACTTGAATTTTATTGTAGAGCTCTTCCTTAGCTTTTCGGATCACCTTGAATCGTCCCAATCGGAGTTCATATGAAAATGTTATGCTCTTTTTACAAAACGGACGTTGAACCTCAAAGTTTGGAAATTGCAATTTACACAGTAGTCACTTGGAGCCAGATTTCGACCTTGATACTGAAAGATTCTATCGATTCTCAAAGAATGAAAGTTGTATATCTCGTCGACAGCTTCGATTTGATAGGTAGCAGGCCCCGTAACGCCTCCTAGATCAAAAGTTATGCTCATTTTACCAAAGGACGTCGCAACAGAAAATGAAAATTCGGCCCAGCGAATTTGAGCGCGTAAATTGGAAAATCTTGGATTTTTGGAAAGTTTCTAAATGCAGATTTTGGCAGATTTCAACATGAAATGGGATTATTATTTCTATTAGCTTTAGGATTTACTTTATACTAAGATTTATTTCCAAATTAGATTCTATTTATTTATGAAAACTAGTTATGATTTGTAATTCCTCTTAGGATTTGGATTTCTACTTCCCATAGGATTTAGGACTTTGTCTAGAACTATAAATAGAGGATGATAGTCAAGGTTTTATTCATTGAATCATCTACTACATTCTCTCATCTACAACATTAGAGGATTGAAGACATGAGCTAAGTTATTTTTATTCAGTTCTAAGGGATGTTGAACCTTATTTATAATTAATGGTTAATTGAGTATTCATTATTTATTCCTTCTCACATGAAATTCATTCTTGATAATCTGATTTAATTTATGAATGCTATTTGGCTTAATTGATTTGATTTCTGCAGGATTGAGTTGGTTAACAAATATCATATGCTAGATCAAGGAATAATATTACGTGTAATTGATATTGTTTCTAATCACAAGTAGTAATTAGTAATACCTGATTGTGGACAAGCTTTTGAATATTGCTATGATTATCAGAAGACAAGTTAAACCATCCGAGCTTATGTGTTTGTTGCTTGGAATAGTCTAATTCCCTAGTTCTTAATGCTGCTATTATATTAAATCTAGAGAGTTTATTCTAGGTTATATAATTGTTAGAATCTTGTGAAGAGCTTGTTTCATTGAGTGACAATCTAAGGGGAGTTTCGGGTAGCAAAGCTTGTTGTTACCTAGGGCTATTAGTTTCATTGAAGGGTAAATAATGTTACACTTGATTAATCTATTATTGTAAAAAGGTGATCTTGAATCAAGAAGCTGAAGCTTTTTCATTTGTTTATTCTTATTAGTTTATTCTTGTTAATTTAATTAATTAATTCAAAATTCCTTTTCATTAGAAATCATAAGATAAATATAAAACAAATCACTCTCTGTGGGATCGATCATTGCTTACTATTGTGCTTTAATTGTTTAAATTTATAAAGTGAAAGTGAGGTTAATTTAAGAGTGTAAACGACAGCTCCCAGCTCAGGGGCCTCAACATAGGAATAATCAGGAGGATTCTTCGTATTTTCTCAACTTGTGCTGGGTCGGGTCGGGTTGGAAGGGCATGTATTATTATTGTCTCTGAAGGAGCGTAAGTGCAAAGGAGGAGGGGAGGCACAGACCCAAGGATGTTGATTCTAGTCGATACTGTTTGGTGGGGAGAGGAATAACTCTTTGGCAACATAAAAAGACAGAACCATTTCCTTTCTTTCTTTTAAAAGCTTGTCTTTTGAAGTAAACAAAAGTGGGAATAGGGAAACTCCACTCAAAACTTATCGCAAGAATCATGCATTCACTTTATGTGGCTACCTATTCATATATATCTCTCTCTTTTCTTTCTTTCTAAATTTTATTACCAAACTTATTGCACTATTTTTGGAGTGATATGTTTAAACCCTAAATATTATATTTGTGAATTAAATAAACTGTATTTAAAATAAGTTGATTCTAACTAGGCAAACAAAATTTTAGAAGGCGTTTGAACTTACAAACGCATTTAATGCTCTTCAACCAAACAAGCACCTAGTATCCGTGTGCAAAAACAAATTAAAATTAGAGATCGATTTAATTTTATTTTTTTTATGAATATTTTAGATATTAACAAGAATTATTATATACATACCTTAATTTTTTTTAATTACAAATTTTCAATCCTAAATCAAGATATTAACGATAACTATTTGAAAGAACAAGTGTAAATATATTCTAGACATACAAAACGGATCTAAAACAATTCTTTTAAATAGCACTTTTTTATTAAAATTATGTCGTTTTGGAGATTCTTTTAAAAAACAAGTGGGGCTGCGAGTGGCATTTTTTGTAAATAAAAGGAAAATAAGTGGGACCACTCTATTTTAATATTATTTTGTATTTTAAAACAATCTCTAAAACGATCTAATTTTAATAAAAGAATTTTATTTAAGAGAAAATACTATTTAAGAGAAGTGCTCTAGATTCGTTCTGTCTGTCTAGACATATATACCTTAATAAGCTTAAAAATACATGTTAGTAAAAAGTCTCATTTATTGTGTTAGTGCACAAGGAGGCTCCTTTCCTTGTCTTGAGATTCTTAATGAGAATGAAAGTGTGGCAAGTGAATCATTTGATGCCCCAATTCCTCTATTATGTGGGGAAAGAAAAATTCCTACACACCAATAAAACCACTCCAATGTTATTGGTACAATGGCCACCATCATTCCATCATTTTAGATATGGGAGCAGAAATGGAAGAGTATGGCTCAAAAAAGAACAATATTATGCATTGCACCATACATATTATATACCAATATTCCTAAATATATACTAATGGGCATATTTTAGACTCAATTTTCAACCATTTACCTATAATGGTGGCATTTAGAATCATTTAATGGTCCAATTAGGCCACAATATCTATATTCAATAGAACTTCCTTGCTCAAAGTTCTAGAAAGAACTAGCTTTTAGAGCCTGTTCGGTGTTTACTTATAAATTAGTCAAACCAACCTATACGTAATTTTTAAAAAGTAACAATGTCTTATAAATCATTTAAAATAAATAAATTTGAGCATATATAAATATTAGTTTGCCATTCTTTTTCGTAATCTTTATAATTTATAAGTCATTCCAGCCTAATATCTTTTCAATTTGTTTTAACTTAATTTTTGATTTACAGTACTCAAATTAATGTCAAGCGTTTTTATTTATAAATCATAGTTTAAAATAATTTATAAATCATTTTAAAATTTAACTTGTAAGTCATTGTGGAACATGTGCATAGCATTTTTATAATCACTTTTGAAATTTGACAAACTTTATGATATGAAATTAACACTTCTATGACTAACCTAACTTAAACATTAATTATAGTTACCTAATTATATTCTTAGCATTCAATAGAGAAAATTAAATTCAACAAGAATATTAATCAACATGAGGATGGTCAAATAGAGAAAATTAAATTCAACAAGAATATTAATCAACATGAGGATGGTCAAATCAAGAGGTTGTATTCACATGAAATGAAGGAAATATTTTTTAAAAATTTTGTACCTTTTAAGTAAATATTCAAATGAAAATTGAAAGGTGACATAAAATATGTGGGGAAATAATTAAACTTTGCATTAAAAATAATACTATTTGGCAATGTCAACAGGGTTGACAAGGGGCCTAAAAGGCTCCCAAAAAAAGGTGGGGGTGTGATGATTTGCACGTGTGGACTACGAGTACTTATGATCATCAATTCATGTGGTGTTATGCTTATACACCATCATTAGAAGAAAAAAAAATCCAGTATTCGACAAATCCGATCCATGCCCAACAATGCCTCGTCAGTCGTCATAATGGGTCCAGTGGGTCCATCGGGTACAGCCCATTCATTCTAATGACTTATGAGTCATGGATTGTACCATTTTTCAATACTTGTCATTTTAGGTATTATGATGTTTCTAGAAAGAAAATTGATATTTAAAATATTTAAAATTTAGTATTATTATTATTTAAATTTTAAATATTATTATAATAATTATTGAAGAGATGATAAATATTGAAGAGATGATAAATATTTAAAATTTAGTATTATTATTATTTAAATTTTAAATATTATTATAATAATTATTGAAGAGATGATAAATATTGAAGAGATGATATTATTATTATTATTGAAGAGATGATAAATTTAGTATTATTATTATTTAAATTTTAAAATATTTAAAATTTAGTATTATTATTATTTAAATTTTAAATATTATTATAATAATTATAATAATAAATTTTAAATATTTTTATAAATGAAGAAATAAGAAAAAAAAGTGTAATGCATACTACTACTATTATTTATTCAGTCCTTATATTATTTTCTATAATAATTTTGTGAATAGGATAGAGGGGCCAGAGGGAGGGCGAGAGAATGATAAGTAACTAAACTCTAATTTTCTAGTCGTGTGGGGTGGGGGCGTGGGGCTATTAAAATTTTAAATAATAATAATTATTGAAGAGATGATTTTAAATTTTAATAATAATTATTATAATAATAAAATTTTAAATAATAATAATTATTGTAATATGAAGAGATGATTATTATTCAATAATAATTATTATTTAAAATTTTATTTGTAAGACCCCAATTTATTATAAATGAAATTGAATTTCTCTATTTATTATTTTGAAATAGTAAGGGTTGAATTGATTAATGTGGTTAGTTATGGGTAAAATCTTAAAATATTTCAAATAAGCAAGTGGTTATAAAATATTCATTTTTATCGGAGAATATTAGTTTGATCGTGGAATATTCTTCCTACAATGGGAAATATTAAATGCATTGGTAGCTGATCTTTTATGGGCCCCATAACTGAAAGCGATTGGATGAAAAAAGCGACAAGTATAAGTTGTTTATAAATAACGGCGTAGTTATTCTGAATTATCTTGTTGGAATACCCGGTGGTTTAAAACACGATGTCTGGCGTTGTTGCTTGATGATGCATTACGGTATTGCACCAATTATTGATTCTTACGTGAAGAAGCACTACTCGATAATTATTCACGATAATTCTTTATTCAATATTTTATTTTATTGATTCAATAATTGCTTTCGTTGATATTTTATATTATTGTTGTTTCAATAATTGTCACTATCTGATATTTTCCATTATCGAAATGATAACTCATATAATCTGAATAATATTATTAGATAACATTATTGGCAATGTCTAGAAAGTTCTCTCTAAGGAGAGGTTTGGCCACCTAATTGCGCGCGAGTAAGGAGATATCCTTATTGGAAAGCTCCTCTTTCACAGGAAGCGGCTGGTTATCGATATTGTGATTCTGTAATATTATTTGTGAATAATTAATTATTGATTTATATGATAAGAAAAATATTCATTTTATGTGGATATAGATGGAGAAAATTTTTTAAAGTGACAATTGTTGAAAATTGATATTTTATCTTTTCTAATAAAATAATATTTTATTATATTATTATAATATAATAATGGTGATATTTTTACAATGAATGTGTGATATATGAGTATATGAGGAGGAAGAGTATTTTTTGTTACTAAAAATATTTAAAACATGTTAAACATGTTTGTGGACCCCATTTCTTGACTGAAATTTGATTATAGCCTGTAAAATCGTCCGTTTGTGAATTTCGGTCAATTCTTGTTTGGAATTTGGAAAAACTTAAACTTACAAAGTTGTAGAGAATGAAATTTCTTATGGAAAGGACATGTAGTTCGAATTTCTCTGACAAAAGGGCTATTTATTATAAATTATTGAAGTTCCGAAATAATTAATTTTTGGAAGTTTTAATTATTTATTTTATGAAAAACGTTTTTTCTTACTTTTTCTAGAAGGTGTGCATGTGGGAAATGCTAAGAGCTGATTTTCAAGGAGGCGTATGAAATTTTATTATTAATAATATATTTTATTAAATTTTCTGCTTTGGTGTTCTAAGTATTTTCCTATCAATAGGGTGCTTAGGTTAGAATTGAAAATCACACCAGAAACACAAATTTTCTCTCTTTCTCTCTCTATATTATCAAGCGTATTCTTGTGAGTATTTTAAGACTTTGAGTGTTGCTATACTCTGATTGAAGTTTCCTTGACTCTATATCCGGATTTTAAATTGTCGAGTATTATCTTTTTGAGGTAAGAGATATTATTTTTTTTTTAAAAAAATGATATTATTTCTTTCAATATCATTATGCCGGAATATTGGTAAGATTTTTCTTGTGAAATTCTTGTCTTTTAGTGTCGGGGTTACTATTCACGTATACGGTACTATTCACGTATACGGCACTATTTACAGAAAAATTAAATTTTTGTTTTTCCTCCAAAATATCTATTATGGATACTAGCTTTGATTGTATCCATGTTTTGATCATTCTTGAATTTTACTCCACTATAATTATTTATGATGTATTTTTGGACATGGATAAACTGAAATATGAATCCTTAATATTTGTTATTTTGTTTCACTGGATTCGTTTCCTTTAAAATATTTTTCATCATCCTCAGTCCTAAATGATGATATTACTAAATATCTTTGGCCTGTAGTGTAAAGATGAATGATTTCTGATGAATATCTTTGGCCCAGTAGTGCAAAAGATGAGCAGTGTTTAGATGAACATGACCAACTGATGAATATCTTTGGCTTGTAGTGCAAAGATGAATATTTGATTCCAGATATATATTGATTGATGTTACAGGGATAAAATATCGACGATGAACTTTTAAATTCATATATAGAAGATAGTAGATTTCATTCTCTACTTAACTCTTCTAATGAATTATTATTTCCGCTGCGAATATTGATTTAAAACTGGTTGTCTATTGTATTCTATTAGATTTTTCCCTGTTGAGGACTAACGATAATTTGTTGTGACGCCCCCAAAATAGGTCCATTCCATCCAACCCATTCTGAGTCGCCAAATACATGGTACAGAAAACAACTACAACTTTATTACAACAATTGTCGTGCAAAATACAACAACACATATGCTGTGAGTTTGGATACAAATATATACCAACTGTGACTCTCATCCCAACCTTGTATAGCACGTCACAATGACACCTTACATAAAGGTATAGTCAAAAACTGTTTTAGAAATTAGAATCTTTGGGAAGTGCTCAAGGAAACCTTCATACATGGGAGGCCATGCGTCTAGGTTATAATAGATATCATATGCCCACAGAATTATCTTTGGTTGACCCAATAGACCCTAAAGAAAAATGAGAAGATTAATATCATGTTCTTCCCAATGGTGAGTCTTCTCTTGACATATAACTATCTCCACTGTCTCCAATTGAGAATTATACTTCAAATAAACTCCAAGATCATATAGGTAGTGCTCGTAGATATACTCAGCAAGTGGATGAGCACAACCCTGTCTTATGATAACACGAGTTTGTATGTCATTAGACATCTTGTATGATAGTGGCAAAACACCCTTCAAAAGTTGAGTTCACCTCACCCTATTCGGTTCACCAAAATTAAATATCAAATGACGTATATAATACGACACACTTATCTAAAGTCTCAATAAAATTATTTTCATACTATTTAGGGAGAACCTCAACAGCTATAGACCACCGTTCTATTCCCTTGTTATCCCCCGCTCGACCCAGTTACACTTTTATTACCTGAAAGAAATTGTGAAGCAAAAGGGTGAGCATAACTAGCTCAGTAAAGAATATCATGACTAAAGATAATTAAATTATCAATAGCCTTCATCAGTAATAAATCAGAGATTTAGAACATATGGTAGATGATAAAACTTTTCAACCATAGTTGCGTGAACGAAGCGATCCATTAGAAGAGTCAAATAGACCATAAAATCTATTATCTTCTCCATGTTAAAAGTCCACCAACAATGTTTTATCCATGTAACATCAATCAACAATTCTGTCCACAATCATGTATGTATAACTCATAATCGTAATTGTAGTTCTAAATTCCTTTTCTCATCCGGAATGAAGATAATTTTTATCACACCAAACATCAAAGATCATGGTTATACCAAATCACGGTTCATGTTCATAATCATACTAATAAATTTATCTTTTGCACTCTGAATCAAAGATATTCATCAACAAGTCATCTTTGCACTTCTGGGCAAAGATATTCAACAACAGTCATCTTTACATTACGAGCCAAAGATATTCAACAATCATCTTTTTTACTTCTGAGACCAAAGATATTCAATAATAATTCATCTTTTGCACTACGGGCGAAGATATTCACATCTCAAAGAAATATATAATCATTTCAAAATCTATATAAACCATAATTATAACCATGTTGATCAATTCACCTTTGCACTTAATCTAAAAATATTCAATTGTAAATTCAATGGTCATGATCATACTTAGTCACAATTCATCTTTTGCACCTTCGCCAAAAAAGAACCCATAGTCATGATCATACCAATAATCTACCCATCTTTACACTCAAGTCAAAAAAAAGTCCATCACTAGGGTTATAAAAATGTTATATATAATAATAAAAACAATATGATCAACAACTGTATTTAATTTCAAGAGCAACAATCATAAATCAACGATAATTTGGTCGGGAAAAAGAAACCAATTTTTGTCGTGAATAGTACCAGTGAATAGTAACTTTCGTGAATAGTAACTTTCGTGAATAGTACTCAAATGATACGTACATAGTACCTTATACGTAAATAATGTCATATATCGTAAATAATGCCATATACATGAATAATGGTCATTATCGTGAATAGTGCCGTATACGTGAATAGTAACCCCAACTCAAAAAGGTAGAAATTCTACAATAAGATCCATACCAATATGTCAATATAATGATATTAAAAGAATAACATCATTATGAAGAATATAATATCCCTTAATATCCCTTACTATCCCTTACAATCCCTTAAAATCCCTTACCTCAAAAGAGCAGTATTTCTGACTGGATATCGGATATGACGCTGAAGGAAACTTGCACTGATGAATATCAACTCACCAAGTATCTAAATACTCACAAAATACACTCGATAATCTAGAGAGAAAAGAGAAAACTTATGAATTACGGTGTGATTTTCAATTCTAACTTAGCCCTCTATTTATAAGAAAATGTTAGCAGACGTAGAAGTAGACTTGACACAAGCACCTTTGATGGCTTTACACTGCTACTATTCCACCCACCAAAAATCAGCCATCTTCCCCAACAACCAAAGTGTGGGGCCCACCCATTTCTAGAATTTTTCACCAAAATCATTTATAAACCTAATTTCTGAATCAGTCACCTCTTAAAATTCATAACAAATCATTCGTTCATTTTTAACGGTTCAAAATTTGTGAACATATACTCAACTTATATATGTATAACATATCCAAAAATTACAACGATCCAACGGTCAGATTAAAAATTATAACTCACGCAATAAATCTGTAAGAACACTGATTTGATCTTTTAATACCTCCAATCCGACAAAATACTGATAAAATACCTCAACATTAATTCCTTCATTTATAACCACATAAATAAATCCATCATTTATATCTGCATCAAATAAATATTTCATTATCATATAAATCAATAATTAATTATTCACAAATAATATTACAGAATCACAATAATGACAACCAGGCAGTTCCCAGGAAAGAGGGGGCTTTCCGATAAGGATTTCTCCTTACTGGCGCGCAATTAGGTGACCAAACCTCTCCTTGACAGAACTTTCTAGACATTGTCAATAATGCTATCTAATAATATTGTTCCAAATAATATGAATTATTGATCTGATAATGGAAAATACTGGGCAGTGACAATTATTGAAACAACAATAATATAAAATATCAACACATCAATTATTGAATCAATAAAATAAAATATTGAACAGTAATTACTGTAAAAATTATTGAGTAGTTCCTTCTTACGTAAGGATCAATAATTCAACAATACTATGCAATACCGTGTGCTACTGTGCAACCACGCGTATTACTGTATTTTAACCACCGGGTATTCCAACAGTCTTAACGATAACAACTACGCCGTTATTCAATTTTGTCATTTTCTTCTTCCGACAGTTATTCGTTATGGGGCCCACAAATAGCTGCGCCGTCGTACGAATATTCCCCGACAGAAAGAATATTCCACGACCAAACGAATATTCCCCGATAATAATGAATACTTTATAACCACTTGCGTATTTTGAAAAAAAAAATTCATATATCACCCTTAACTTTAACTTTTATCAATTTAACCATTTACTGAATAGAAAAATTGAATACTTTTATTTCATAAAATTCGGGGTCATACATTTTTTCTATGTTATCTTAGTCATAATGTTCTTTACTGGGCTAGTTGGGCTCACCATTTTCCTTTTTGCTCCATTTTTCTTCTCAGGAGACGAGAATATAGCGGGTACTAGTCGGGGTGTGGAATGATGGTTCTAGAAGTTGTTTTAGTAGTCCTCACTATTTTGTAAAATAGTGTATCAATAATTGTAATGAGGACTTATTTGAGTGTGGATATTGTCTAGGTGACAATAATTGTATTTAAACTCACAGTTTAAGTATTGTCGTATTTTGCACGACAGTTGTATTAATAAAGTTGTAGTTGTCTCTGTACCATGTATTTGGCGACTCAAAATGGGTGTTGTATACCTATTTTGGGGGCGTCACAGTTGGTATCAGAGCTTAGGGATATGGTCTCTGGCGGAGATCGGGGAATAGAACTAGGAGGGGAGAGACGAGTAAATCCTTCGCTAGTGTGTCCTACCTAAGCTTATTTTTTGGTCGGTCATAATATGGTTAATATGTGATATGTTAATTTTTTTAATTAACCATTGTTTTATGGCAGTATTTAAGAATGGCAACTGAGAATATTAATAGTGGAGTGAATGAGACCATGGAGACACCTTTAATCACCAACCGAGGAACGTAACAGCGGGAAGGCAATATTCCTCCTGTAAACAACACCACTTGAAAGCGAGCGATGAACAGATTTGAATGTTTAGAAGCTTTTTGCAATTCATGCAAAACCAGACGAGGGAGACTTGTGTTCAAAATACAGGAGGAAATGATAGCAATTCACGGTTTGTCACAACCAAGCAGTTCAAAGAGTTGGGACCACCAGAATTTATTGGAAAACCGGATCCGATCAAGGCAGAGACATGGGTTAAACAAATTACCAAGATATTCGATATCTTGGGATGCACGAAAGAACAGAAGGTTCCATTCGCCACCTTTATATTCCGTGGCGAGGCAGACTGCTGGTGGGAATCTGTGAAGCGTGCTCAGCCTGCCGCACTCAGCATGTCTTGGGAAACATTTCAGAAAATTTTCAACGACAAGTATTTTCCTGAAAGTATTCGCCATATGAAGGAGGTATAGTTTATTAGATTAGAACAAAATAACATGACGGTGTCCCAATACGAGGCGAAGTTCGCAGAGTTATCGAGTTTGTACCTCATTTGGTAGAGAATGAGGAACGAATGACGATGATGTTTACGAGAGGTTTAAAACCCGAGATTCGGCGATATCTTATCTCTCATAAATTTTCTTTATATTAGATGTTTGTAAAAGAGGCTCAATTATTAGAATGAGATAACGAAATACGTTCAACCGAGGACCCACAACCGGTGGTCGTCTGGGTGGCGGCCAGATCATCTGAGCAATGAAAACCGATGGGGAGGAAAATATTCTATGAAAAGCGGTAACCACTCTAGTGGTAATCGTGGCCATGAAAATAGAAGAAGCGAGTGGGGAGATTTTAAAAAGAGGAAATTCAATAATGACAATGTGAAGACGTCAGCATCAGCAGCAACTTGTTCTAAGGGAGGAGAACGACCACCGGTCGTATGCTATAAATGTGGGAAAGAAGGACATATCAGTCCAAACTGTCCACAACAGTTCAAGGCATGCTATAATTATGGAAAGGAAGGACATATCGTTCGAGATTGTACGGTAGTGAAACCAAGTCCAGTGGGGATGGTGACTAAAAAGGCTATCCCAGAAAAGTCAAAGTCAACGGTTCCTGGAAGAGCGTTTGTCGTGACTGGTCAAAATGCGAGGAACCAAAACGAGGTGATCACTGGTAAGCTAATCATAAATTCTTGCGAAGTTTATACCTTATTAGATACTGGTTCTACCCATTCTTTTATCTCTCCTGCTTGTGCTCAACGTTTAAACTTGACTCCGGAGAAATTAGACCTTGACTTATCTATGGAGACTCCATTAGGAGAAACTTTCATTGCATCCACTGTTTATAAATCTTGTTTGATCCAAGTTGGTACCATCACATTACACATTGATCTTATTTCTTTGAAAATACTTGCATTTGATGTGATTTTAGGATTGATTGGTTAACCACTCATCATGCTAAAATTGATTATTTTAAATGAGGTTGTTAGTTTTCATATTCCTAACCAACTTTGTTATGCGAATTCAAGCAACCAAACCTCTAAAGTCAATCATCGCTCATATCGAGCCATAAAGCTATTCGTTTATTGAAAAATGGATGTCAAGCTTTCTTAGCCCATGTCACGGACTTGAACAAAAACACGTCAGATGTGAATAATATTTCTATTGTTAGTGAATTTCCTGACCTATTTCCTGAAGAACTTCCCGGTCTACCCCCAGAACATGAAGTTGAAGTCTTTATTGACCTTGAACTTTGTACAAAGCCCATTTCTAAAACCCCATATCGAATGGCTCTATTGAACTTCAGAGTTAAAGGTCCAACTACGGAGTTGTTGGACATCGGTTTCATTCGTCCTAGTACATCTCCTTGGGGTGCTCCTGTTTTATTTGTAAAGAAGAAAGACGGGAGTATGCGACTTTGTATTGACTATCGAGAATTGAACCATGTCACCATCAAGAATAGGTATCCGCTACCTCGTATTGATGACCTATTTGACCAGTTGCAAGGATCACAATTCTTCTCAAAGATTGATCTTCATTCTGGATATCATCAGCTAAAGATTATAACTGAGGATAATCCAAAGACTGCCTTCAGAACTCGGTACGGACATTATGAATTCTTAGTCATGTCTTTTAGATTGACTAATGCTCCTGCGGCTTTCATGGATATGATGAACCAAGTATTCAAGGATTATTTGGATCAGTTTGTTGTCGTCTTTATTGATGACATCCTCATATATTCCAAAAGTCGTGAAGATCATGAGCACCATTTGAAGCTGGTACTACAAAGGCTTCGTGATAACAAGCTATATGCCAAGCTGAAGAAATGCGAGTTCTGGCTTAAGGAAGTAGCATTCCTTGGGCACGTGGTGTCAAAACATAGAGTATCTATTGACCCGACGAAGATTGAAGCAATACAAAGTTGGGAGCAACCGAAATAGGTGACCGAAGTACGTAGCTTTTTGGGCTTAGCTAGTTATTATCGGAGATTTGTGGAAGGATTTTCTCGAATCTCTACTCCGTTAACTCAGCTGACTCGTAAAGATACAAAATTCATATGGAATGAGGAATACGAGAAGAGTTTCCAAGATCTCAAGAGAAGACTCATTTCGGCACCTGTTCTGACAATACCATCTGGTTCGGATGGATTTGTTATCTACAGCGATGCTTCAGGTAAAGGGTTAGGATGTGTTCTCATGCAACATGGGAAAGTCATAGCCTATGCCTCGCGACAACTTAAAGAGTATGAGAGGAATTATCCTACTCATGATCTAGAGTTGGCAGCAGTCCTTTTTGCGCTAAAGATCTGGTGGCACTATTTATATGGGGAGAAAGTGGAAATATATTCAAACAATAAAAGTCTCAAATATTTCTTCACTCAAAAGGAACTCAACATGCGGCAACGACGTTGGCTCGAGTTATTGAAAGATTACGACCATACCATCCAATACCATCCTGGAAAAGCAAACGTGGTAGCTGACGCATTGAGTAGAAGATCATATGCGGGTACAAGTGCAATGTTGTTAACACAAAGGCCCATTTTGTATGACTTGCAAAGGATGGAGATAGAGATAAAGGCTCCAAGTACCCACGTGATGATATCAAGCATACGAGTAGAATCGACTTTAATTGATAAAGTTAAAGTTTGCTTTCTACGACATGGATGGATCGTATGTATGAAGAAGAAGAAAGTGCAAGAAGGTATTATTCCAGAAGTAAGAATCGATGAAGAATGAATACTTCGAGTCAACTCTATGCAATCCAATATCCAAAGTTTTGGATCGTGACCCAAGATTCACTTCACGATTTTGGATTAGCTTGCAAAAAGCTATGGGCACGGATTTACGATTCAGTTCGGTATACCATCCTCAAACGGATAGGCAATCAGAGAGGACTATTCAAACTGTTGAAGATCTATTAAGACTTTGTGTCCTAGATTTCAAAGGGAGTTGGGATAAGTACCTACTATTGGTGGAATTCTCCTACAACAACAGTTATCAGGCAAGTATAGGTGTGGCTCCATTTGAAGCATTGTATGGACGAAAGTGTCGCTCTCTAGTATGTTGGGATGAGGTGGGAGAAGCAACTTTATTGGGACCAGAGTTGGTACGAATGACTACAGAGAAGATCCAAATGATTCGACAACGTATACAAACGGCACATGATCGACAAAAGAGTTATGCGGATCTTCATCGAAAAGACGTGAAATTTGACATTGGGGATCATGTATTGTTATGTATTGCTCCATGGAAGGGAGTTACAAGATTCGGGAAGAGAGGAAAGCTCAATCCACGATTTATTGGTCCATTTCAGATTCTTGACCGAGTAGGAAATGTGGCCTATAGACTCGCATTACCTCCAAGTATGTCTCGTGTTCATAATGTTTTTCATATATCTGTGCTACGTAAATATGTGAAAGACCCAAACCACGTTATTGAGTTATAACCGGACGAGATAGCCGAAGACTTAACGTACGAAGAGGTACCTGTCAAGATCTTGGATAGGAAAGAGCATGTCCTACGCACAAAGGTCATACCACAAGTCAGAGTTTTGTGGAGGAACTATGCTATAGAGGAAATGACCTGGGAGTTGGAAAAAAAAAATGAAAGCGAGGTATCCTCACCTTTTCGAAACACCAGGTACGTACGTTAATTTCGAGGATGAAATTTCATAAGGAGGGGATGTTGTAAGACCCCAACTTATTATAAATGAAATTGAATTTCTCTATTTATTATTTTGAAATAGTAAGGGTTGAATTGATTAATGTGGTTAGTTATGGGTAAAATGCGCAAATATTTCAAATAAGCAAGTGGTTATAAAATATTCATTTTATCGGAGAATAGTCGTTTGGTCGTGAAATATTCTTTTCCGTAGGGAATATTAAATGCAGCACGCAGCTTGATCTTTATTGGGCCCCATAACTTAAAGCGATTGGATGAAAAAAAACACAAGTATAAGTTGTTTATAAATAATTGGCGTAGTTATTACAGATTATCTTGTTGGAATACCCTTGGTTAAAACACGATGTCTGGCGTTGTTACACAAGATGGCACTGAGGTATTGCACTAATTATTGATTCTTACGTAAGAAGGCACTTACTCAATAATTATTACGGTAATTATTGCTCAATATTTTATTTTATTGATTCAATAATTGCTACGTTGATATTTTATATTACTTTGTTGTTTCAATAATTGTCACTACACAAGATTTTTCATTATCGAAGCAATAATTCATATTATCCTAATAATATTATTAGATAACATTATTGGCAATGTCTAGAAAGTTACATCTAAGGAGAGGTTTGGTCACCTAATTGCAAGGCGCCGATAAGGAGAGATTGTTAATCGATTTACGCAATCAATGAATACGTGCAAGTATACACGGTCAACAAGTAATAAAGTGAAAGTAGAGTATCGTTCCCACGAGGAATTATTTAATAAAAATTACCAATTACTAACTCTTAACGAAATCAATTTTATTTAAACAATCTCAAATCATGATTTTTCTAATTAAGAAAACTAACTTAATCAATTAAAACTAGGTTACTTTATAAATGAATTCAAATAAATAAAGGCTAAGACTCCAATATCCCCAATTATGAACTCAGAAACCAATTATCCAATTATCCCAATTATTATGTCTCTTGAATTGTTATGAGAATTCTCAAATGTCAAAAGCCCTCTCTCGAGTGATCAATTGCCTTCTATTTAACCCAGTTAATTTTGTTATATCTCTATGCAAAACAATTGAATTAAACTCAATTCTGATACCAATTTCTTATGTGTTACATGCGACAAATAGATATTCTCATTCTATTCACAAATCTAATTATTCAACATGCAAATAACTAAGTCACATGTCACCTCTTGATTCTAACCCTAGAATTCCTTTCTCAATTCCTTCTAGAGTAACACGGTAATTATTGATCAGATAATTAATCAATAAGCATAAGGTAAGATGAACAATTCACTTCAACATAAATAATTGGAATAAATCAAATAATCAATTCATAATCATAAAAAGTTCAATTGAAATCTTAATGAAAGAGTTAGTTCATATTTAATGAATTAAAACCAAGAATCCACAATTGAATAGACATTAAAAGATAAAAGTACGAGAAGAGAAGAGAATATAATCTGTTGTCAGCAAATTTGATGCTCCCCTCTTGCTCCTGCTTTGAATCTTCAATGGTCTCCAAGTTGCTTCAATCTCCAAAACTAATAAGAACTAGGGTTATGTTCTAATCTAAAGGAGTGTTTAATCTAGTCTAATATATGTAATCTCCCTTTATTTTATGCCTTACATCATGTATTTATAGGTTACAAGTCCAATTTTGAGTTTAGGAACAAACCCAATTCAATTTGGAGTCAAAAGGTGTCAAAATTAAGCCCAAAAGCGCGTCCGAGCCATCACCAAGCCCTTCCCAAATACCCTTAACTGGGAACAAAGCTCGAGACAACGCCTTATAGCGCCGTGCTGGAAAATGAACTAAGAATAGCGCCCGTGACAACTGTTACAAGTTCGACATTTTCTGCTCAAGCGTCCTTTGGGAAAATGGCCATAACTTCTTCGTCCGAACTCCGATTTCGATGATTCAAGATGTTCCGGAAAGAGGAAAAGTAGATCTACAACTTTTATTCTTTGAGTGTTTCGAAATAAGGTCTTTAGCAATACTAAAATTGGCTCCGAAGTGACTGCTGTGTAAATGACAAGCCGAAAACGCGAATCTAACCACCCCGAACGTCGATCCAAGTAACTTTTGTCCCAATTCCTACAAAACAATATAAAACATGCATGAATAGACACAAACACATAAAAACATCCTAAAAGACTTGAGAACAACAATAAATTAAGCCCGAATGTATCCAATTCATGTGTATAAAACTCACTCATTAGAGATTCTTATTGGAAAGCCCCCTCTTTCTTGGGAACAGCCTGGTTGCCAGTACTGTGATTCTGTAATATTATTTGTGAATAATTAATTATTGATTTATATGATAAATAAAATATTCATTTTATGTGGATATAGATGGAGAAAATTTTTTAAAGTGACAACTGTTGAAAATTGATATTTTATCTTTTCTGATAAAATAATATTTTATTATATTATTATAATATAATAATGATGATATTTTTATAATGAATGTGTGATATATGAGTATATGAGGAGGAAGAGTATTTTTGTTACTAAAAATATTTAAAACATGTTAAACATGTTTGTGGATCCCATTTTTAACTGAAATTTGATTATAGCCTATAAAATCGTCCGTTTGTGAATTTTGGTCAATTTCTGTTTGGAATTTGGAAAAACTTAAACTTACAAAGTTGTAGAGAATGAAATTTCCTATAGAAAAGACATGTGGTTCGAATTTTTCTGACAAAAGGGCTATTTATTATGAATTATTGAAGTTCCGAAGTTCCGAAATAATTGATTTTTGGAAGTTTTAATTATTTATTTTATGAAAAACGTTTTTTCTTACTTTTTCTAGAAGGTGGGCATGTGGAAAATGCTAAGAGCTGATTTTCAAGGAGGCGTATGAAATTTTATTATTAATAATATATTTTATTAAATTTTCTGTTTTGGTGTTCTAAGCATTTTACTATAAATAGGGTGCTTAGGTTAGAATTGAAAATCACACCAGAAACACAAGTTTTCTCTCTCTATATTATCGAGCGTATTCTTATGAGTATTTTAAGACTTTGAGTGTTCTTTATATCTGGTTTAAAGTTTCCTTGACTCTATATCCAAAGATTCTAGTCGGAAATCTTTGTCTTTTCGAGGTAAGGGATATTATTTTTTTAAAAAATGATATTATTTCTTTCAATATCATTATGCGAAATATTGGTAAGATTTTTTGTGAAATTCTTGTCTTTTAGTTATCGAGGTTACTATTCACGTATCTGGCCTATTCACGTGTCTGATCTTATTCACGATACTGCCTATTCACGTAAAAATTAAATTTTTTTCCTCTAAAATATCTATTATGGATACTAGCTTTGATTGTATCCATGTTTTGATCATTCTTGAATTTTACTCCACTATGATTATTTATGAGGTATTTTTGGACATGGATAAATCGAAATCTAATCCTTAATATTTGTTATTTTGTTTCACTAAATTCGTTTCTTTTAAAATATTTTCATCATCCTTAGTCCTAAATGATGATATTCTTGAATATCTTTGGCTGTAGTGCAAAAGATGAATGATTTCGATGAATATCTTTGGCCGTAGTGCAAGATGAGCAGTTTGTTTTAGATGAACATGACCCGGTCGATGAATATCTTTGGCATATAGTGCAAAGATGAATATTTGATTTTATATATATTGATTGATGTTACAGGGATAAAATATCGACGATGAACTTTTAAATTCATATATAGAAGATAGTAGATTTCATTCTCTGCTTAACTTTTTTAATGAATTATTATTTCTGTTGCGAATATTGATTTAAAACTGGTTGTCTATTGTATTCTATTAGATTTTTCCCTGTTGAGGACTAACGATAATTTATTCTATGTTATCTTAGTCATAATGTTCTTTACTGGGCTAGTTGAGCTCACCCTTTTTCTTTTTGTTCCATTTTTCTTCTCAGGAGGCGAGAATGTAGCGAGTAATAGTCGGGGTATGGAATGATGGTTCTAGAAGTTGTTTTAGTAGTCCTCACTATTTTATAAAATAGTGTATCAATAATTATAATGAGAACTTATTTGAGTGTGGATATTGTCTAGATGACAATAATTGTATTTAATCTCACAGTTTAAGTGTTGTCGTATTTTACACAATATTTGTATTAATAAAGTTGTAGTTGTTTCTGTACCATGTATTTCGCGACTCAGAATGGGTGTTGTATACCTATTTTGGGGGCGTCACATTAATTATTTAAAATTTAGTATTATTATCACAATAATAATTATTACAATTATTATTATTATTACAGTTATTATTATCTCATCTTACGTGCATATAAACGATGCTATGTGGTTTAAATATTAGTGTTACATAAATTTTAACATAATAAGTAGTTGGTCCATTGGTTTTTGTTAGAATATAAGGTTTTACTTTGGGGAGGTCTAGAGTTCAACACTTGTTAGCAACATTTTCTTTAAGAAAATTTTTAAGGCAAGCTTTCTACCCTCCACTTCAGCAAATAACGGGCCACGTCAGTATTTTCGTCAAATTTTTGGACGAAAATCGAACGGAATGACCATTTTGTAATTTTTTGAGAGTACAGTTATTCTATTGTAACAAAAAAAATTTGATAACCACAATAAAAACTAGACCTTAGTATAGTGACAAAAATGTTATTTATTCCATTAAACTTTGCATTAAAAATAATACTATTTGGCAATGTCAACAGGGTTGACAAGGGGCCTAAAAGGCTCCCAAAAAAAGGTGGGGGTGTGATGATTTGCACGTGTGGACTACGAGTACTTATGATCATCAATTCATGTGGTGTTATGCTTATACACCATCATTAGAAGAAAAAAAAATCTAGTATTCGACAAATCCGATCCATGCCCAACAATGCCTCGTCAGTCGTCATAATGGGTCCAGTGGGTCCATCGGGTACAGCCTATTCATTCTAATGACTTATGAGTCATGGATTGTACCATTTTTCAATACTTGTCATTTTAGGTATTATGATGTTTCTAGAAAGAAAATTGATATTTTCATAACAAAAAATTATATTTTTAATTAAAATGTGTCGTTATAAATCTTATAGCGACGATAATCTATAAAGATACTTTCATGGGAAATTATCAAAAAAATATTGTGAAAATATCAATTTTCTTCTAGAAAAGGATTTAGCTTAATTTACTTGTATAGAGTATTGACTTTGCCAAATAGAATAAAAAATTTAAACTACATAAAAATTACTCCTAATTACAAAAGTTAACGTGTCACATTAATTTTGAATTTAAAAATATTTTTATATAAATTAATAGAAATCAAAATAATTTTGTATTTATGATATATCACTTGTTATTTTTGGGATAACATATTAGTTTTTTGTTTTTTTTAAAGTTGATGATATTGTGTCATGTTCTTTTATTTTTTTATTTCACAAAAGAAGAAGATAAATTAACATACTATTTTAAAATTTTACATTATAACTTTATTATTGTATTAAACTATTAAATGTGAATATAAAATGTATCTATTTTTTTTCATAAGATAAAAAAGAATATTATTCTACATTAAGAAACCTAACTAATATACTAATTTTTTTTAAAAATATAAAATCATTATTGATTTTAAAAATTAATTTGATATATTCAAAATTGATATGACTTTAGTAACAATTTGAAATCATAAACTTAAAATTAATATTCCTTCGTCTAGTAAAAATTGACTTAGTTTGACTTTTTTTTATCAAATTGATCATTCTTATAATTAAAATTTATAGTATTTTTTTTTGTAAATATAGGTTGAGAAATTATAACTGTAAGAAATTATGTTTAATTTACTACCACCTCAAATTTTCATAAGTTTGAAAATATAAATATATATGCTTAATTCTTAATTTTAAAATTGGCCAATTTGATCAAAAAATATTAAACTAGACCAGTTTTTGAGTCAAGCATGTTAGTACTTTTTACATAGCTTATAATATATCTCGTTTTAGTAACTGAATTCAAAATTCAAACAATTTTATATTAATTTTGAGTGTAAAAATAAAATAATAATTTATTTATTGACTAATTTTATGCAGAATATGAATTGCTATTAACATCAAATTGTAAATTAAAAAAAATAGAGCCATAATATGTGACTCCCTCCTTTACACCCTCCTAAGTTCTATTTAATTTTTGAGTAAAATACAATGACACTATCTATATGGGGAGAAAGTGGAGATATATTCGGACCATAAAAACCTTAAATATTTCTTCACTCAAAAGAACTCAACATCTTGGGCGATGACGTTGGCTCGAGCTATTGAAAGACTACTGACGACACTATTCAATACCATCTTGGAAAGAGAGCGTAGAATGGTGACGTTAAGTAGAAGATCATATCACGAGGACGAGTGCGATGATGTCAAGTATACGCGTAGAGCCAACTTTAATAGAAAAAGTTAAGGTTGCTCGAGCAGGCAGGCCGAAATGATGCATATGAAGAAGAAAGTACAAGAAGGTGCTTTATTAGGGCGAGAATTGATGAAGAAGGAATACTTGAGTCCAATCCGGACTTTGTGTTCTAAAGATTACGATTTGAAGTACAAGATCATGATGGAGCACACAATACACCATTTGCAATTCATCTGGAAGTACCAAAATGTATCGTGATCTTGACATACATTTTGGTGGAACAATATGAAGAGAGAGATTGCAAAGTTTATCTCAACATGTTTAACTTGTCGATGTGTAAAGCGGAGCATCAGAGTGCCTAAGGGACCATTGCAACCACTTGAGATTCCGAAATGGAAGTGGGAACACATTACCATGGATTTCGTTCTTCGGTCTTCCCACGGTTTCTCAAGGCATAAATGCTATTTGGGTTATTGTTGATAGATTAACCAAGTCTGCACATTTCTTGCCGTCGGAGACTTATTCTCTTGAGCGTCTTGCTAGTATGTATGTAAATGAGATTGTGAGGTTGCATGGCATGCCAAGATCTATAGTTTCGGATCGTGACCCAAGATTCACTTCAAGATTTTGGGTTAGCTTGCAAAAAGCTATGGAGTGCGGTTCTGATTGATTCGGCATACCATCCTCGAAGCAGACCCGGACAATCGAGAGGACTATTCAAACTCTTGAAGATTTATTAAGACTACGTGTCCTGAGACTTCAAGAAGCGGTTGGGATAAGTATTTACCATTGGTGGAATTCTCCTACAACAACAAGTTATCGAGACAAGTATAGGTGTTGCTCCATATGAAGCATTATATGGGCGAAAGTGTCGCTTCTCGAATATGTTTGGGATGAGGTGGGTGAAGCAATATTGTTGGGACCCGAGTTAATGCGTATATGACTCAGAAAAGATCCAAATGATTCGACAACGTATACAAATGGCACGGGATCGACAAAAGAGTTATGCGGATCTTCATCGAAAGGACGTGAAATTTAGTATAGGGGATCATGTATGGTTGCGTGTTGCCCCCACATGGAAGGGAGTTACAAGATTCGGGAAGAGAGGAAAGCTCAATCCACGATTTATTGGTCCATTTCAAATTCTTGGTGAGTAGGTAATGTAGCCTCTGATTTCGCGTTACCTCAAATATGTCTCATGTTCATAATGTGTTTCACATATCGTACTTTGTAAATATGTGAAAGACACGAACCACGTTATTGAGTTAGAACCGGACGAGATAGCCAAGACTTAACGTATGAGGAGAGGTAAATCGAAGATCTTGGATAGGAAGGAGCATGTCCTACATACGAAGGTCATACCACAAGTTAAAGTTTTGTGGAGGAACCATGCTATAGAGGAAATGACACAGGGGAATTGGAAACGAAATGAAAGCGAGGTATCCTCACCTTTTGAAACACCGAATGCGTATATCAATTTAGAGGACGAAATTTCATAAGGAGGGAGGTTGTAAGACCCCAAATAATTAATAAATGAAATTTAATTTCCTCTATTTATTATTTTGAAATAGTAAGGGTTGATGTGATTAATGTGGATAGTTATGGGTAAAATCATAAAAATATTTCAAAATAAGCGAGTGGTTATAAAATATTCATTGTTGTCGGAGAATATTAGTTTGGTGGTGGAATATTAAATCTTTTGTGAATATTAAATGCGGCCAGTAGCGACCATGTGTGGGCCCTATAACGGAAAGCGATTGGAGGAAGAAAAGCGACAAATATAAGTTGTTTAAAAATAACTTGGGCGTAGTTATTCTGCAGTTTACCTTTGTTGGAATACCGTTGGTTAAAACACGATGTCTGGCGTTGTTGCCGCGATGCTTTGCGGTATTGCACCAATTATTGACTCTTTACGTAAGAAGCCACTACTCAATAATGGTTACGATAATTACTTATTAAATTATTTTATTTTATTGGTTCAATAATTGTTGCGTTGATATTTTATATTCATTGTTGTCATTACGATTTTTCATTATCGAAGCAATAATTCATATTATCTGAATAATATTATTAGATAACATTATTGGCAATATCTAGAAAGTTACATCTAAGGAGAGGTTTGGTCACCTAATTGCACTTTTGATGAGGAGAAATTCTTATTGAAAGCCCCTCTTTCTAGAAGGCTGCACAGTTGTCAATATTGTGATTACTGTAATATTATTTGTGAATAATTAATTATTGATTCATATGATGAGGAAAATATTGATTTTATGTGGATATAGATGGAGAAAATTTTTAATGTGACAATTGTTGAAAATAAATATTTTATCTTTTTACGATAAAATAATTCATTTAAATATATATATTATTATATTTTAATAATATAATAATGGTGATATTTTTACAACGAATGTGGGATATATGAGTATCTGAGAAGGAAGAGTATTTTTGTTTGCAATAAATGTTTAAAACATGTTAAACATGTCAATTGGACCCCATTTATTGATCGAATTTGATTATAGCCTCTAAAATCGCCTGTTTGTGGATTTGACCAATTTACATTTGGAATTTAGAAAAACTTTCTTACGCAAAGTTGTAGAGAATTGAATTTCCTATAAAAACTCGCGTGATTCGATTTTTTGATAAAAGGGCTATTTATTGTGAATTATTGAAGTTCGAGTTAAAATAATTGATTTTGGAAGTTTTAATTATTTTATTATGAAAAACGTTTTTGTCATTAAAGGTGGGGCTTGCATGTGATGAAAAATGCTGAATTTTAGATCTTAGAAAGTGTGCGTAGGAAAATTTAATATATATTAATATTTTAATTAAATTTTACTAACTTTGGTGTTCTAAGCATTTTCCTATAAATAGGTCTTAGGTTAGAATTGAAAATTACACGGTAAATCTGAAGTTTTCTCTCTATATTATCGGCGTATTCTTGTGAGTATTTTGAGTATACTTGAAGTATTGCTATCTGATTGCAAGTTCAAGTTATAGCTTATATCCAATATTCCAAATGTGAAATCTTGTCTTTCGAGGAGGTAAGAGATATTATTTTTTTTAATGATATTATTTCTTCAATATCATTATCTTTGAAATATTGATCTGAAGTTTTATCAAATTTGGAACTTTTAGTGGCGGGTTACTATTCACGTATCTGACCTTATTCACGATATCAAGACTATTCTTTATTCACGAATCGGCACTATTCATCGAAAAATGAAAATTTTCTTTTCGTCCAAAATATCTATTACGGATACTAGCTTTGATTGTATCCATGTTTTGATCATTCTTGAATTTTACACTACTATGATTATTTTTGAGTTATTTTTGGGCGTGGATAAAACAAAAGTGCGAATCCTTAATCCTTAATCCTTGTCATTTTGTTTCACCGGAATCATTTTTTAAAATATTTTTCATCATCCTCGGTCTTAAATGATGATATTATTGAATATCTTTGGCTTGTAGTGCAAAGATGAATGATTTATGATGAATATCTTTGGCTGTAGAAAGCAAAGATGAATGATTTCGATGAATATCTTTGGCGTAGTAGTGCAAAAGATGAGCAGTGTTTAGATGAACATGACCCGGTGATGAATGTCCTTGGCACAGTGCAAGGATGAATATTTGATCCCGATATATATTAATTGATGTTACAGGGATAAAAAATAGATTTGATGAACTTTAAAATTCATACATAGAAGATAGTAGTTTACATTTTCTACTTAACTCTTCTAATGAATTATTATTTCATTTCACGAATATTGTTTTAAAACTTGTTGTCTATTGTATTCTATTATATTTTTCCTGTTGAAGACTAATGATAATTTTGTTGTATATTATCTTAGTCATAATATTCTTTTCTTTGGGCTAGTCGAGCTCACCCTTTTCCTTTTTGTTCCATTTTTCTTCTCGGGAGGCGAGAATATACTGAAATGCAGTCAGGGTATGGAATGAAGGTTCTAGGGAGAGTTGTTTAGTAGTCCTCACCATTGTTGTAAAATAATGTATCAATAATTATGATGAGGATTTATTTGTATGTGGATATTGTTTAGATGGCAATATCTCATATATTTAAACTCACGCTTTACTATTGTAATAATAAAGTTGTAGTTGTTTACATCTGCAGTGTATTGACGACAACTCGAGAATGGGTGATGTAGACCTATTTTGGGGTGTCACGGTTAGTATCGAGCTTAGGGATATGATCTCTGGCGGAGATCGGGGAATAGAACTAGGAGGGAGGCAGAGTAAATCCTTCGCTAGTGTGTCCCTACTAAGCTTATTTGTTAGTTGGTCAAGATATAGGGATATTATGTGATATATTGATTTCCTTAATTAACCCTTGTTTTATGATGATGTTGAGAATGTTGAATGAGAATATTAATGATGGAAATGAGGCCGTGGAGGCGCTTTGTACTCACTAACGAGGAGAACGTTCAACAGTTGGTAATGTTCCTCCTGTGAACAACACCACAGAGCGAGATGATGAACGAGGGATGTTTAGAAGCTTTTTGCGAGTTCATGCAAAATCGAGCGAGGAGACTCGTGTTCAAAACATAGGAGAAATGATAGCAATTCACGGGTTATCACGGCAAAGCGATTCAAAGAGTTGGGACCACGAATTTAAGGAAAGCTTCGATCCGATCATGGCGGAAACATGGGTCAAGCAAATTACCAAGATATTCGATGTCTTGGGATGCACGGAGAACGAAAGGTTCCATTCGCCACCTTTATGTTCCGTGGTGAGGCGGACCTCTTTGGTGGGAATCGTGAAGCGTACCCATCCAAATTGCTTATTCAGCATGTCTTAGGAGACGTTTGAGAACTATTTAATGACAAATACTTTCACGAAAGTGTTAAATCATATGAAGGAAGTGGAGTTTATTAGATGAAGCGAGAACAACATGGCGGTGTCTCGAAGATGCGAGGCGAAGTTTGCGAGTTATCGAGTTTGCACCTTATTTGGTGGAGAATGAGGAGCGTATGGCGGATGTTTACGAGAGGTTTGAAACCCAAGATCGTTAATATCTCATCTCTCATAAATTTTCTCTTTATTCAGATGTTGTTAATAGGGCTCAATTGTTAGAAGCGAGATAACTTGAAATACGGTCAACCGAGGTACCACAATCGAGGATCATCTAGGAGATAGCGATCAACAAAACAACAATAACCATTGGAGAAAGAAAAAGGCGGACAAAAATGGTAACTACTCTGGTGGTAATCATGGCCATGAAAATAGAAAAGCGAGTCGGGAGGAGATTTTAAAAGAGGAGATTTAACAATGACCATGTGAAGGCAGCGGTCTGCGTGCGACAATTGGTTCTAAGGGAGGAGAACGACCACCGGTCATATCTTTACAAATCTGCGGAAAAGAGGGACATATCGATCAAAGCGCCCACAACAGATTCGGTATGCTATAATTGTGGAAATGAAGGACATAACGCTTTCGAGATTGCCGTGGTAAATAAACCTAGTTCAGTGAGGACGGTGACTCAAAAAAGCATCCCCGAAAAAGTCAAAGTCAATCGGTTCTGGAAGAGCATTTGTTGTGATCGGTCAAAATCGAGGAACCCAAACGAGGTGATCACGGTAAGCTATTTATAAATTCTTGTGAAGTTTATACTTTACTGAATCTGGGTGCTACCCATTCATTTATCTCTCTACTTGTGCTCAACGTTTAAACTTGACTCGGGAGAAATTAGACTTTGACTATCTGTGGAAACTCAGTTAGGAGAAACTTTCATCACATCCACCATTTATAAATCTTGTTTGATTTAAGTTGGCACCATCACCTTACCGTTGACCTTATCTCTTTAAAGATACTTGCTTTTGATGTGATTTTAGGGAATGATTGGTTAACTACTCATCATGCCAAAATTGATTGTTTTCGTAAGGTTGTTAGCTTTCATATTCCTAAACAACCTGTTGTACGAATTCAAGCAACTAAACCATTAAAATCAATCACTATCATAACTAATCATAAAGCTATTCGTTTATTGAAAAACGGATGTCAAGCTTTCTTAGCCCATGTTATGGATTTGAATAAAGACACGTCAAAATTGAATAATATTCCTGTTGTTATTAACTTTCTTGACTTATTTCCTGAAGAACTTCCCGGTCTACCCCCAGAACGTGAAGTTGAATTCTTTATTGACCTTGAACCTGGTACAAAGCCCATTTCTAAAACCCCATATCGAATGGCTCCTATTGAACTTCGGAGTTAAAGGTCCAACTACGAGGAATTGTTGGACATCGGTTTCATTAAATCTAAGTACATCTCCTTGGGGTGCTCTTTTTTCTTAAAGTAAAGAAGAAAGGCGGGAGTATCGACTTTATATTGACTATCGAAATTGAACCATGTCACCATCAAGAATAGGTATCCTCTACCTCGTATTGATGACTTGTTTGACCGATTTGCAAGGAGCACAATTCTTTTCAAAAATCGATCTTAGATTACGGATATCATCAATTTGAAGATTAGAATCGAGGATATTCAAAGACGCCTTGAACTTCGGTATGGGCATTACTGAATTCTTAGTCATGTCTTTCGGATTGACTAATGCTCCTGCGGCTTTCATGGATATGATGAATCGAGTATTCAAAGAATATTTAGATAAATTCGTTGTTGTCTTTATTGATGACATCCTCATATATTCCAAAAGCCGTGAAGATCATGAGCACCATTTGAAGCTGGTACTCCAAAGGCTTCGTGAAAACAAGCTTTATGTCAAGTTAAAGAAATGCGAGTTCTGGCTTGAGGAAGTAGCATTTCTTGGGCATGTGGTGTCAAAACATGGAGTATCTGTTGACGTGAAGATTGAGATTGAAGCAATACAAAGTTAGGAAGCAAGCAAGACGGTGGTGAAGTCACGTAGCTTTACGGGCTTAAATTGTTATTATCGGAGATTCGTGGAAGGTTTTCTCGAATCTCTACTCCGTTAACTTCGATTAACTCGGAAGGATACAAAATTCGTTTGGAGCGAAGAATGCGAGAATAGTTTCGAGCTTAGAGAAGACTTATTTGGCTGTTTAACAATACCATCCGAATGCGGATGGATTTGTTATCTACAATGATGCTTGAGCGAAGGGTTAAGATGTGTTCTCATGCAACATGGGAAAGTCATAGCTTATGCCTCGCGACAACTTAAAAGAATATGAGAGAATTATCCTACTCATGATCTAGAGAGTTAGCGACCGATCGTTTCCGCTAAAGATATGGAGGCACTATCTATATGGGGAGAAAGTGGAGATATATTCGGACCATAAAAGCCTTAAATATTTCTTCACTCAAAAAAGAACTCAACATGTGGCAGCGACGTTGGCTCGAGCTATTGAAAGACTACGACGACACTATTCAATACCATCTTGGAAAGAGAGCGTAGTAGGCGACGCGTTAAGTAGAAGATCATATCGCGAGAACGAAAAGCGATGATGTCAAGTATACGCATAGAGCCAACTTTAATAGAAAAAAGTTAAGGTTGCTCAAGCCACCGAGGCCGAAATGATGCATATGAAGAAGAAAGTACAAAGAAGGTGCTATTATTAGGGCGAGAATTGATGAAGAAGGAATACTTGAGTCAATCCGGACTTTGTGTTCCTAAAGATTACGATTTGAAGTACAAGATCATGATGGAGGCACACAATACACCATTTGCAATTCATCTCGGAAGTACCAAAATGTATCGTGATCTTGACATACATTTTGGTGGAACAATATGAAGAGAGAGATTGCAAAGTTTATCTCAACATGTTTAACTTGTCAACGTGTAAAGCGGAGCATCAAGTGCCTAAGGGACCATTGCAACCACTTGAGATTCCGAAATGGAAGTGGGAACACATTACCATGGATTTAAATTCTTGGTCTTCCCACGGTTTCTCAAGGCATAAATGCTATTTGGGTTATTGTTGATAGATTAACCAAGTCTCGCACATTTCTTGCCGTCGGAGACTTATTCTCTTGAGCGTCTTGCTAGTATGTATGTAAATGAGATTGTGAGGTTGCATGGCATGCCAAGATCTATAGTTTCGAATCGTGACCCAAGATTCACTTCAAGATTTTGGGTTAGCTTGCAAAAAGCTATGAGTGCAGTTCTGATTGATTCGACATACCATCCTCAAGCGGACGACAATCGGAGAGGACTATTCAAACTCTTGAAGATTTATTAAGACTCGTGTCCTGAGACTTCAAGGCGATTGGGATAAGTATTTACCATTGGTGGAATTCTCCTACAACAACGATTATCGAGCAAGTATAGGTGTGGCTCTATATGAAGCATTATATGGACGAAAGTGTTGCTCTCCAATATGTTGGGATGAGGTGGGTGAAGCAATATTGTTGGGACCCGAGTTAAGATGCGATATGACTCTAGAAAAGATCCAAATGATTCGACAACGTATACAAATGGCACGAGGATCGACAAAAGAGTTATGCGGATCTTCATCGAAAGGACGTGAAATTTAGTATAGGGGATCATGTATGGTTGCGTGTTGCCCCATGGAAGGGAGTTACAAGATTCGGAAGGGAGAGAAAGCTCGATCCACGATTTATTGGTCCATTTCAAATTCTTGGTGAGTAGGTAATGTAGCCTATAGACTCGCGTTACCTCCGGTATGTCTAATGTTCATAATGTGTTTCACGTATCTATACTTAAATAAATATGTGAAAGACACGAACCACGTTATTGAGTTAGAGGCAGGACGAGATAGCCAAGACTTAACGTATGAGGAGGTACACAAGATCTTGGATAGGAAGGAGCATGTCCTACATGACGAAGGTCATACCACAAGTTAAAGTTTTGTGGAGGAACCATGCTATAGAGAAAATGACACAGGAATTGGAAAGCGGAAATGAAAGCGAGGTATCCTCACCTTTTGAAACACCAGTGCGTATGTCAATTTCGAGGACGAAATTTCATAAGGAGGGAGGTTATAAGACCCCAAATAATTAATAAATGAAATTTAATTTCCTCTATTTATTATTTTGAAATAGTAAGGGTTGATGTGATTAATGTGGATAGTTATGGGTAAAATACATAAATATTTCAAAATAAGCAAGTGGTTATAAAATATTCATTGTTGTTTGGAGAATATTAGTTTGGTGGTGGAATATTACGTATTGTGGGGAATATTAAATGCGATGAGCGACCGTATGTGGGCCTATATAACTGAAAGCGATTGGAGGAAGAAAGCGACAAATATAAGTTGTTTAAAAATAACGGTACGTGGTTATTCTGAATTTACCTTTGTTGGAATACCCGTGGTTAAAAACACGATAATATCGTTGTTGTTGCACAAGAAGCACCAGTATTGCACCAATTATTGACTCTTACGTGAAGGGCACTACTCAATAATGGTTCGATAATTCTTTGTTCAATATTTTATTTTATTGGTTCAATAATTGTTGCGTTGATATTTTATATTCTTTGTTGTCATTACACGTATTTTTTCATTATCGAAGCAATAATTCATATTATCTGAATAATATTATTAGATAACATTATTGGCAATGTTTAGAAAGTTACATCTAAGGAGAGGTTTGGTCACCTAATTGCGCACGATGAGGAGAGAAATTCTTATTGGAAAGCCCCCTCTTTCACTGTGGAAGCTGCTGGTTGTCGATATTGTGATTACTATAATATTATTTGTGAATAATTAATTATTGATTCATATGATGAGGAAAATATTGATTTTATGTGGATATAGATGGAGAAAATTTTTAATGTGACAATTGTTGAAAATTAATATTTTATCTTTTTACGATAAAATAATTCATTTAAATATATATTATTATATTTTAATAATATAATAATGGTGATATTTTATAACGAATGTGGGATATATGAGTATCTGAGGAGGAAGAGTATTTTTGTTGCAATAAATGTTTAAAACATGTTAAACATGTTCTATTGGACCCCATTTATTGATTTGAAATTTGATTATAGCCTCTAAAATCGCTTGGTTTGTGGATTTGACCAATTTACATTTGGAATTTGGAAAAACTTTCTTCTGCGCAAAGTTGTAGAGGATTGAATTTCCTATAAAAACTCACGAGATTTGAATTTTTTCCGACAAAAGGGCTATTTATTGTGAATTATTAAAGTTACGGAGTTAAAATAATTGATTTTGGAAGTTTTAATTATTTTATTATGAAAAACGTTTTTGTCATTAAAGGTGGGGCTTGCATGTGATGAAAATGCTGAATTTCAGATCTTAGAAAGTAATGCGTAGGAAAATTTAATATATATTAATATTTTAATTAAATTTTTACCTTTTAATGTTCTAAGCATTTTCTATAAATAGGGTCTTAGATTAAATTGAAAATTACACGAAATGAAGTTTTCTCTCTCTATATTATCGGCGTATTCTTGTGAGTATTTTGAGTATACTTTGAGTATTGCTATATCGGTGCAAGTTCAAGTTATAGCTTTATATCCGGTATTCCAAAGGTGAAATCTTGTCTTTACGAGGTAAGGATATTATTTTTTAATAATGATATTATTTCCTCAATATCATTATCTTGAAATATTGATCTGAAGTTTTTATCAAATTTGGAACTTTTAGTGACGGGGTTCTTATTCACGTATACGACCTTTATTCACGTATCTGACCTTTATTCATTTAATCGACCACTATTCATCGAAAAATAAAAAAAATTTACGTCCAAAATATCTATTCGGATACTTAGCTTTGATTGTATCCATGTTTTGATCATTCTTGAATTTTATACCACTATGATTATTTTTGAGGTATTTTTGGGCGTGGATAAAACAAAGTCTGAATCCTTAATCCTTAATCCTTGTCATTTTGTTTCACTTTGGATTCGTTTATTTAAAATATTTTCATCATCCTCGATCTTAAATGATGATATTATTGAATATCTTTGGCTTGTAGTGCAAAGATGAATGATTTATGATGAATATCTTTGGCTGTAGTGCAGCAAGATGAATGATTTCGATGAATATCTTTGGCCCGTAGTGCAAAGATGAGCAGTGTTTAGATGAACATGACCAATAACGGGGTGAATGTCCTTGGCTTTTAGTGGTCAAGGATGAATATTTGATCCCGATATATATTGATTGATGTTACGGGGATAAAAAAATAGGCGATGAACTTTAAAATTCATACATAGAAGATAGTAGTTTGCATTCTCTACTTAACTCTTCTAATGAATTATTATTTCATTGCGAATATTGATTTAAAACTTGTTGTCTATTGTATTATATTATATTTTTCCTTGTTGAAGACTAACGATAATTTTGTTCTATATTATCTTAGTCATAAATATTCTTTTTGGGCTAGTCGAGCTCACCACTTTTCCTTTTGTTCCATTTTTCTTCTCGGAGGCGAGAATATAGCGAGTGCAGTCGGGGTATGGAATGAAGGTTCTAGGGAGAGTTGTTTAGTAGTCCTCACCATTGTTGTAAAATAATGTATCAATAATTATGATGAAGATTTATTTGTATGTGGTTATTGTCAGATGGCAATATCGTATTTAAACTCACAGTTTTACTATTGTAATAATAAAGTTATAGTTGTTTCTGTACCGTGTATTGACAACTCAGAATGGGTGATGTAGACCTATTTTGGGGGTGTCACAAGTAATAAGATTCGTTTAAATTGTAATAATAAGTTTGTTTTACGTAAATTTTAATATTTGAAAAAAATAATAATTATTATTTTTTGCGTTAATTTGTAATTTTTATGGGTATTAACATTATACTTTTTAATTACAAAAAAATATTTGAATATATATCACGTAAATTTTAATATTTGAGAAATTTAATTAGAAAAATTGTATGACTTTATTTTCCTTATAAAATGAATATTTATTATTTTTTGACTTTTATGTTATTTATTGCACAATTTCATAATTTAATTAATTAGATCAAGTAAAGTAAAATTATGATATATAAATTTATATTTAGTGAAGAAATTAAACATTATAACTTGAAGGGTGTATTAGACATTATATTAAAAATATTTTTTTAAATATTAGTTGGTCAACCACACTAGGGGTAGTGAATATTACACATTGTAGTAGAAAGAGTCTTGTTATTACTTGAAAAACTAAAAAGGATGGTGAGTGTTATTATGATTATCTACGGAAAACAAAAGTGTATTTTACTCTTAATTTTTACTTAAGTCAGTATTTAATATTAACATGAATATGTCATCATATATACAACACTCTTAAATATATTTGAAGTTAGTTTTACTACATATGACCACAAATTTATATTAATATTAATTATCGACATATGTTAATATATGAAATAAATAGCATCAACGCTCTTAGATAATACTGACACATTAATCTTAGATATTTCAAATATAAAGATATTATTAATTTTTTAGAGTCAATTTAAAATATTTTTAAAATTGACAATAATTTTTAATTTTAATTAATATAATAATAAATATTATAAATTATCTCAAAAATCTGTTTATTATAAAATTTATTTTTTTATTATTCTTAACTTTTCAAGTGAATAATTTTATAATTTGGATGGACGGAGGGACGGAGGGACGGAGGGAGTATTTTAAAAGCCGAGGGTGTATTGTGTATGTTTATCTCTCCCCTTTCACTGCTTTCAATTCTCAACTTGGACTTTGGAGGCCGTGAAATACCCACAAATGACAAAACATCCCCTATTCTCTGCAGTTCTCTTCTCCTTCAACTTTCTCTATCATGGCCGCCATAAAGAAGAGTAAAGCAGACTCTCACGGCTTCCCTTCTTCGACTCAGTCCTCTTATCCACCCTTATAGAAGAGTAAAGCAGACTCTCTTCTCCTTCGTGCTCTGCTCCACTTTCCTCAAACCCCATTTCACAATTTCTTGAATTCTCTAAAAAATCAGCTGATTACCCATATCAAGATCCTTGTCTTTGTAATTCCTTCTTTTTGATTTCAGTGAGTGAAATGGGAAGTAATTGGAGGAAGGCTAAGCTTGCACTTGGGCTAAATTTATGTGTTTATGTGCCGCCGGGTACAGTTGACGATGATTCCCCGCCGACGTCGGAGAAATGTTCCGACTCCGTTTTGCTTCCGCGGTCGGTTTCTCCGGGGAGCGGGAGTTTGGGGTCTGCCCGAGAATCAAAAGGGTTGAGCAAATCACCAAAGGTTTGTAATTTTGTAATTTTATTTTATCGTATATATGCATAACAATTGAAAAACTTGGGTCTTGTCTGGTAGTAGAGAAAGTAGAAGAAACTTTTGGAAAATTGATTAGAAAGTTTGGGACCTTTTTAGTAATTGCTGTGTTCAGTTTTCTTATTTTGAGAAATGGATTTTTGGGTGTTTTACATTGCTACACTTCAGTGGCTGGGGAAAGTGAGGCAAACAATTAGAACCAGTGGCGAAGCCAAGATTTTTTTATCAGTGGGGTCGAAATTATTACTGAGTTACAAATAATTTGGCGGGGGTTCGGGGGCAGCGTCCCGAGCCAATATTTTTTTAATATTTTATACTTTTGAATATATATATATATATATATATATATATATATATATATATACTATATTACAATAAAAATATAATGAGTAATAATATTTTGTATATATACACTATATTGACTCATACTAGACTTTTTTAATTACAACTGTTCATAAGTAAGTAATTCATTATTTATTTTTAAAAATAATATAAATTAAATTATTATTTAGTTTAAAATATTATATAGAGATACATATATTATATAATGAGGGATACATATGTTGGGAATATTTGGCCCATATATGGGCATCTGAAACCACATCTTGACCTAAAAGATTAACCTATTGGGTCTATGATCGATTAAAGCATATATGTCCTTAATCTTCCTCCTTGTGTTTCGATGTGGGACTTTACTATCACACGGTAACTCAACAATCTCTCCCTTTAATGCGTGATCTCTCTAACAACATCACATCAAGCTCCCCTTGAACTCGACATTAGCCCATACGAGCCACCTTCTTCAATATCTCTTTGTTTGATCCACAAGAGCCTCTGCCAAGCCCATCAAGTCTCCATGTTTGACAAGCTTATCTCAATATATCTCGTTTGATCCACCAAGAGCCTCGCCAAGAAGAGTTCACCACTTTACTCAAATAGTACATACTCCACAAGTATTCATAATTCATTGAGCCTAACCCATCATGTCTCTCCATAATGACGAGCCCACACTCTTCAATATCTCTTGTTAAGAGCAAACCAAGAGCCTCTACGAGAATAGTCCACCACTTGCTCAGTGAATTATTTTTCATCCATCATGCGTTGTCCATACCATATCCACGACCCCAGCCCATAGTCACGGCTCTGATACCAGTTGTTGGGAATTAAGTCATGCAAAATAAACAATACTCCCTATTCATATTAAGTGTCGTTTTGGAGAGTTTCATTTTATTCAATATAAGTGTCGTTTTGGAATCCCTACGCAATATTGCACTATTTTTTCTTAATTTACCCCTCTATTTAATATGCTTAGTAAATGCAATTCCATGGACCATTGTGGAGAGAAATAATTAATTAGGGATACAAAAGACATTTTGTGTTATTTCTTAATAAGTGTGCTTAACTATAAAAAGACATTTAATATGAATAGGAGGGAGTAATACTTAAGAAAGAAAAACAACACAATATTTAACGTGGTTTGGTCCTCAATGATATAATCCACAAAATTAACTTCAATATATTAATCTCCATGGTACAAATTTTTGCACGGAATAAAAGCTGAAAAACTCTCCCTCACACAACAACCCAAGACCCAGTTACACCCTTTCTCAACTCTTTATGATGTTAATACCTCTTGGTTGTGTTCTCCCTTTCTCGAAACACAAGTCTCTATTTATAGAGTACCCACAACTCCCTTTTTCTAATATAATTAGGACACTCACATAATAAATATAACTACTACAAATAGAACTACTTTCAAAATAATATTCCTACAAAAAATAAGATTCCTTCTCATAATAGGACACCCGTTAAAAATAGGACAACTTCATTTCCATAATAACAATTATTTTCTGAATAGGATTCGAGTAGTTACCTAACAATTCTTCCCTCGACTCGAATCCTCAAACACTTCAACTTAATCTCTGAACGTCACTCGATGGTTGCTCTTCTTTCCATGTATAGACTGTCCATCTAACATACAAATTAATTTTTCATTCTTCCTAGCTTGAAGAATTAATTTGTCTTCCTTGAACACCTTGCACGAATTTCCTTGACCAACATATGTATATCCACGTGAGGATAATTCTCCCAAAGAAATTATACTCTCACCACAACCAGGGACATAACATACCGTCTCAAGAATCTTCGTAGAACCATCATAAAGTTTGAAACAAACACTTCTAACGCCTTCAATCTTCACTCTTTATTCACCGGATTAACATAGTCAAATTCTCCATCTTCCTACAAACTCTCAAAGCAATCTCTCTCCTTGCAAATATGCATAGAAGCCACAGAATCCAATACCCATTCATCTTCATTATAATCATTCTTAACCATTAAAACAACTTCTTCTTTAGCTTCACTAAGCAAATTAGCATCTTCAACTTTCTATTTGTCCTTCAATTTTTTTTGATACTTCCTTAAACTCTTCATGTTCTCCCTTAATGTTCTGCATTGGTATTGGATGTGACCCTTCTCTCCACAATAGTAGTATTCTCTATCACTGTAATCTCTTGGTCTGGATCTTGATCTTCAAATTAGAGCCAAATGACTGTAATAGGCTTGATTGGATGAATGTTATTATTTTTTCAAGCTTCCGTCTTGTTTTTTACTTATGTGGGTTGTATTCTTGGAGACTTTTTAACGTTTTCTTCTTATTACGTGCTTTACTGCTGGTTAAGTTTTTTGGAGTGTACTGATTTAATTTGGTCCAGCTTGTATTTGCTCAATTTTGTTTATTTTTTTGATAACAATCCAAAAAATTTAAGGGCTTGTGATAAACATGTGATATGAAATTGTTAGTTGACTATTAGATTTCTTGTTGTTTTTCATATGGATTGGAGAAGAAAATAGTTTTATTTTTTATTTTTTAAACTAAGGGGCTTGTTATTTTTTATTGGCAAGTCCTTTTAAAGCCCTTAGCATTATGTCTAAATAGTCAAAGGAAGACTATAGGTTTTAACATTTCCTTATCCTAATTTCCTTGGAGGGAAAAGTAGTTTTATAGGTGACATCATATGTTGAATGTAAATTTGTTTTCTCCTGTGCCTCGATATTAGATGCATGTGTTTTTGTTTAATTTTTCTTCCTGGGTGATTTAGAAGGTTTGCTTCTTCATGTCATTTTATAATTGCTTGTTGACCATTCAAAGTTCAAAGTTGAGGTTTTAAACTTGCTTTATGTCGAATCTGACTTCATTGCCCTTCTGACTTTCTCTCTATCACCTGCTTTATTTCGGACTGATCTCATGAAGAAAGCGACATCTTATATATCATTATCTATTAGAGCTTTTACGTGATGAAATACCCACAAAGGCGTGATCCTGCAATCTCGTAGATTAAATGTAGCTCATTAATCATACAATTCAATCATTAGCCATCTGTCACCTTAGAATTTGAACTCCCTCTCTTAAAAAATTATGTTTTTCATTTTTAACTACGTTATTGAGACATGGTTTTGTGAAACCTGCAGTGTGTTGAGCTGTTTATGCCTATTTACGGCTTTGGGAAACCATATGCACATCTATCTGCAACAAGAAATAGATATATCTTAAAAAATAATAAGACAGGAAGATAGTAAACTGGTTTGTTGCTTGTTGTGTGTTGCATGTATCTTGTACTAAAAGTTGGTGAAATCTTGAAATATTCAAAATAGAGAAAGGCAACATAACAAAAACATACCAATTGTAACAGATTGGTGTCCCATCCCTTCTCTGCACTACATTGCATCAGCTGCACACTTCATTGCTGGTATAGTCCTGTATATACTTTTGTGGAGTTAAATTGGTCCCTCAAAAGAAACACAAGCTAGGCATAGATCCTCAATTATTGAAAAGAGTGCAGTTAAACTGGGTTCATTAAGCAATCTGATTGAAATGAAACACTCTAACCTCTTTGCTTATGATCTAGATATTGCTGGAAAGAAATGGAAGCACTTTATCTTTCCATAAGAATCTTTTTGTTATCTCCCTATCTTTGAGAGGGAGTCATATTGTTGAAACTGACAACTATATGGCATACCAGTTCTTATACTCCAAAGTCCTACTGTAAATGTAAGATATATACACTGCTGGCTACTCTATTTTTTGAAGCTCGTAATCAATGTCAAGAAGTTGCTAACTATTTCTTGGGCTCAATTACATGTGCATTAGAGTACTTACTATTTTTTCCCCAATTAAAATGTTATCAAGACTTGGAAAAAATTTCAGATAAACTTCATTAAATAGATCTTCAGATTCTGAAGTTGAAGCTTTGATTATCAGTTTATACTTTCCCCAGTATATCCGAGTCCATAGATGTGATATTTGCAGGCTATCCTACATTCTTTGTGTCGACTTTAGCAACCTAACTATACTTTTGAGAGTTTCTAGCTTTGGAATGTAAAATGTGACTGCACACTAGATAATGTGATTCTCTGCTCAGAAATATTATTTATATCACCCTGTTGTTCAATCCAAATGCTGTTAGAATGTAATCTCTTTTATTTAATTAAATCTCTAATTTACTGTTTCTTAACACGTTTGATTTATACTTTCAGAAAACATGCATGATATGTTTGGCTGCAATGAAACATGGAGACGGCAATGCTATTTTCACTGCAGAATGTTCACATTCCTTCCATTTCCATTGCATTGTGTCAAATGTGAAACATGGCAACCAAATTTGCCCTGTTTGCAGAGCGAAGTGGAAGGATCTTCCCTTGCAAAGTCCTAGTTTGGGACCTCCTCTTGGAAGGGCAAGAATCAATCCTGTAGAGTGCTCGCAAAACAATGCTTTGATGACCGTTGTCCGTCAACTACCTCTCCCTCGTCCCAATTCCAATCGACAGGCTACACAAGTATTTCAGGCTCCTGATCCTGCTGTGTTTAATGATGATGAATCCTTAGATCATAAAACTGAGAATGTTGATAAAAGCTTTATGAATAAAAATCCTGCAGATGATGACTGCTGCAGAACAATAATGGTCAAAATGTACCCAGAAGTTCCTGCAGTCCCACGGTACAATTCTCATGATAGCTTCACTGTCCTGATCCATCTAAAAGCTCCTGTTTCATTTTCTGGAAATAATCACAGTATAAATCAGCCTAACTTGTCTCAAGTTTCTCAAACTTCTCGTGCTCCAGTAGACCTCGTCACGGTGCTTGACATCAGTGGCAGCATGGCAGGTACCAAGCTTGCTTTGCTGAAGCGGGCAATGGGGTTTGTGATACAGAACCTCGGCCTTAATGACAGGTTGGCAGTCATAGCCTTCTCGTCAACATCCCGCCGCCTCTTTCCCCTCCGCCGGATGTCTGAGATAGGACAACAGCAGGCACTTCAAGCAGTCAACTCTTTGGTTGCAAATGGTGGGACAAATATCGCTGAAGGCTTAAGAAAGGGGGCCAAGGTGATGGAAGATCGAAGGGAAAAAAACCCAGTTGCCAGTATAATACTTCTGTCAGATGGGCAGGATACGTATACTGTCAGTGGTTCTAGCGGTAGCCAAAATCAACCCAATTATGAGTTGCTACTTCCCAAGTCTATTAATGGAAAAGATGGTTCAGCCTTCAAAATTCCAGTGCATACTTTTGGGTTCGGCTTGGATCATGATGCTACATCAATGCACTCAATTGCAGAGACTTCAGGAGGGACCTTTTCTTTCATCGAAACTGAAAGTGTCATCCAGGATGCATTTGCACAATGCATTGGAGGGCTTTTGAGTGTTGTTGTCAAGGATCTGCGAGTGATTATCAAGAGTGTCCATTCTAGCTTACACCTTGGCTCTATAAATGCAGGAAGTTACTCAACTCATGTGATGCCTGATGGGAAGACTGGTTCTATTGAGGTTGGAGATTTGTATGCGGATGAAGAGAGAGATTTTCTTGTTTCCTTGAATGTGCCAAAAGAGTTGACGAGAAAAGAAACATCTTTATTTAAAGTGAGATCAGTTTATGTCAATCCGCTGACAAAAGATGTGGTGACTTTGGAAAGTGAAGAAGTTAGTATTAATAGACCTGAAATAGCTGGACAAGAAGTAGTGTCAGTAGAAGTGGACCGGCAAAGGAACAGACTACAAGCAGCTGAAGCAATGGCACAAGCGCGAACCGCAGCTGAACAGGGAGACATGGCAGGTGCAGTTTCTATCCTCGAAAGTTGTCGTAAGGTGTTGTCACAAACTGTATCGGCCAAGTCTCATGACCGACTATGTATTGCACTGGACGCTGAGCTCAAGGAGATGCAAGAGAGGATGGCAAGCAGGCATGTATACGAGTCATCAGGAAGGGCATATATCTTATCAGGACTGAGCTCACACTCATTGCAGAGAGCAACTGCACGAGGCGATTCTACAGATGGTTCAAGTCTTGTTCAGGCCTATCAAACCTGGTCAATGACTGAGATGCTTAGTCGGTCTCAGGCTACATTACTGGGTTCTCCAGCAGCTCAAAAGCTTGTTCGATCAAAAGCCGAGGTGATGCCCTAAGCTTTTCATGATGAACTAACTATGAATTAAGGTTCAAAATGCCTGTAGTGTTACTTTTTTGTTTTGGGTTGGGATAAATTGGAGGGATAAGCGGAGCGGTTTTGGTTGTCAATATTGGTGCTGTTTATATTATGCCAAGGAATAAAACAAGATAAAGAATGGGAAAATATTTATACACACACGGGGGAGTGTAAAGAAAAGAGGAACATTAGGTAGATTCTACATCTTTCTTTTGTTGTTTATTGTATCCTTGTGTTATTGTTGGGGGTGATGTACATAAGAAACTGGTTTCATTTCTAAGAGGTGTAAGTTTGTAATTGTGTGTATAGTTGGTGAATTTTGGAACTATTATTATGTAAGATACCTGCATTGTGATTCTTTCACAAAGTTTTTGCTGATGACCAGAGTTATTATATACTGGTATTCTTGACTCTCTCTCCCTCTCTCTCTCCTATGTGTGTGTGTGTGTGTGTGTGTGTGTGTGGTTCTGTGTTTTCAGTTTTCATGAAAAACATTTTTTGAAAAAAAACATTTTTCTAAAAAATGACTGAATTTGAAAAGACATGTATTTTATCTTGGTATTTCTTAAAAAATTTACTGAATTTTTTGAAAAATATTATGTTTTATCTTGGAAATAAATATGCATTTACCTGTAAAAGGACGGATTTTTTTGTTCATTTTCAAATTGCTCAATATAAAACACCAAAAATATGAAAACATTTACAAAAAATTTGGTTCATTTTCCTCAAAATATGAAAACATTTATAACATTTTCTCGTATATAAATAAAAAAAGAGAGGATGACTATATTTTCTATAAAGTTATATTGTTGAAATTTAAAATCAAATTTCCTATAAAAGACTATGTTAATAGATCATATTTTCCTATAAAAGACTACTTTGTAAAAATATTATTTGAATAATAATTATTAGGGAGTTCTTATTAATATTTTTGTTAAAGTGGATATTTTTTGGTGTTCGGAAAATATTTTGTACAAATACCTCTATTTAGTAAAAACCTCTCAATTAGAATACAAAAAATTTGGTCACAAGTCTATTCATAAATAGAGGTTTTATCAAGTTTTAAGATCTAGAATTTCCCTTTTGTTTTTAGGGTAAAATAAAACTTTGTACCTATGGTTTTAAAAATATTGCATGTCACCACCTGTGGTTGTAAAGCCTCCAAATTATCACCTATGGTTGAGTTTTAATTGCATACCACCACCTGTTAAAAAAAGATGGCTAATGTTTGTTTTGTCCTTTACAATATTATTTGACCATATTTTAAAGTTTTGACTTTCTTGGACTAGGCAGCTGGGTGAGTAAATTTAATTAATTCAATATTGGGTGGTAAAATGAATAAAAAGATAAAATAAATATTAAATTTTAAAAAATATTTTATCTAGCTTATGCAACTTCATGATACCCTGTCTATTGCACTAAGACTAAAAGACAATTTGAACCCCAAACTTTATATTTTTATTGACTTTTGCACTCTAAACTTAAAAATGTATCTAAGTATACCCTAAACTTCATTATACGTAACAAAACAACACACTTTTTCACTTCTTAACAGGTCAAAAGTGGTACCTAAAGACTGTATAACACAAGTTTGGGGTGCAAATTGTCTTTTAGTCTTAAAATTGACAAAAATAATTAACTTTAAATAAAATAAAATAATTTTAAAATAATTAATTTTAAAAATAAAATAAAATACTCAATTTTAAAATAAAATAAAAATTACTTTTAAAAATAAATAATTAAAATAAATATTTTGAATTAATGATTAATAATTAATCATTAACTTGTAAAATGATTATTTTATTTTTATTTTAAAATTAATTATTAATCATTTCGGTTAAAAAAATCATTAACTTGTAAAAAAATCATTTTGCCACATAAAAAGATTCTGTTTTTGTTTTAAAACAAAATTTTGTAAAAACAAATTTTTTAAAAATAGAATTTTTTAAAACATAATTTTATTTTTTAAGTTCAAAAAAATTATGTTTTTGTTTTTAAAAACAGAATTTTTTAAAAATTAGATATTAAATAAATTATAATATTAAACATGTAACATAAATATAATTTTAAAAATTTCAATCTGATAAATAGAACTTTGTTTGTGAAATAGATGGAATAACATTTATCCTTCTCGTTTAAATTATGACTTTGACAGTTTGACTTGGTATTCTAAATGGGAGTTGTTATTTTCATGAAAAAAAATTAATATTTTCACAAATAAAGTTCTATTTATCAGATTAAAATTTTTAAAATTATATTTATATTACATGTTTAATATTAAAATTTATTTAATATCTAATTTTATAGTGATGTTAATATATTTGTGATGAATAACTTGAGCTTCATTTTATAGTATCAGATTCTGTTTTGTCTTCTAAAATTCTGTATTTTTTTTAACTTCTAAAATAAAATTCTGTTTTTAAAAAATTTTGTTTTAAAAAAAAAAATCTGTTTTACAAAATTCTGTTTTAATAAATTTTATTTTAAAAAAATTCTGCTTTTAAAAACAAAAAACAATTTTTTTTTAACTTGTAAAATAAAATTACATTTAAAAAAGATTGTATTTTTAAAAATTTTGTTTTTAAAAACAAAAACAATTTTTTTTTAATATGTGGCAAAAATGATTATTTTACAAGTTAATGATATTTTTTAACCGGAATGATTAATAATTAATTTTAAAATAAAAAATAAAATAATCATTTTACAAGTTAATGATTAATTATTAATCATTAATTCCAAATATTTATTTTAATTATTTTATTTTTATTTTAAAATTAATTATTTTAAAATATTTATTTTACAAGTTAATGATTAATTATTTATTTTATAATGATTAATTATTTATTTCTTCACTTAACTTAGGTCATTTTTTACCTAAGGTTAAGTGAAGAAAATGTCTTGTTAGATTACGTATAATTAAGTTTGGGGTGTATTTAGATATTTTTTTCGGTTTGGAGTGCAAAAGTCAACAAAAGTATAAAATTTAGGGTGCAAATTGTCTTTTAGTCTTATACTAATAATTGCTCTCATTTTAATAAAGGAGTCAATTTGATAGAATTCTCTCTCAAATAAACCTTTTGTGACGAGAGGAGGAAACAATTTATATGTGGTTTATAACTTTTTAGGAGAATAATATATTTATTATATTATTTTTAACTTTTTTTATTTTCTTAAGAATTTTTTTTCTTATATTATTAATTTTTAACTTCTCATAATGGGGTAGTGATTAAATTTCAAACAGATTTTAATTAGTACTCCCTCCGTCCGTCCCATGATAAAAGTCTTTATTATTATTTTGGGTATTCCCATGTTAAATGTGACGCCCCCAAAATAGGTATACATCACCTATTCTGAGTCGCCAAATACATGGTACAGAATACAAATACAATCTTTAATATACAACAAGAGAGGCTGTGAGTTTTAATACAAATACTATCTTACAGACAATATCCACTCTCGAATAAGTTCTCATTACATTTATTGTCACACTATTTAATGAGAATAGTGAGGACTACTAATGCAAAACATCTAGGACCATCACTCGTTCCCAGAATTAGTAGTCTACTACGTTCTCATTTCTGAAGAAAATAAAGAAAGAAAGGTGAGCTCAACTAGCCCGATGAAAATATTATGACTAAGATAATGCGAATAAATTATCATTAGCCTTGACGGATGTTAAGCCGATACAATATAACAAACATCAAGTTTAAGCTGCGGTAGAACAAGCAATCCATTAGAAGAGTCAAGTAGAATAAAATCTACTATCTTCTATAATTTAAAAGGTTTTTTATCACTTTGATCATTGAGACTCGACAATAAATAATCCACATCATCAAATCATCCACACGCACTACGGGGCCAGGATATTCTTTAGTATCACGACCACGAATTATCCATGCTACGGGCCAAAGATAATCGTGTTTTCATCAACGGTTCTGATCATGCCATAAAACAATTCATATTTGCACCCTTGGCCGAAGAGAATCCATAGCCATAATCATACCAAAAACTGTCCATCAATGCACTACGGGCCAATGAAGAATTTTTTCACATCATTTATAACATTACGGTCATGATTATACCGAATAATCCCTGGTCATAATTATACCAAGTCCATCTATGCACTACAGGCCACAAATAACTTTCAACATAATATAAACATGAGGATGATGACAATGATATAAGAATTCAATAAAACAAGTTCAAGAATTAATTTATCCAGGAACCAATAACGTCCAAATTGTCAACATGATACTTCTTTGTAGAGTAAAATTCAAGAATGCTCAGAAGAATATTTTCATGAAAAGATACTGGATGAAGCGCAAATATCAAGGATATTCCACTAATTTCATGGAGTATAGAAACTAAAACTTTAACCAACTGAGTATAATAGAATATATGAAACTGCAAATGAATTTTCACCGTAAATGCGGTAATCCACGATATCTGAGATCATTTCCACAATTTAATAAGGAATGAATACAAATGATCATTCACCGTGCATGTGGTAATCCACATAGACAAGTTATTCCAACGAAATAATAAAGAATGGAATAACGAAGGATTCACCATCGTGCGATATAGTATCGCAGACGAGTTATTCCCAGCGAATAATAAATAATGGAACCGGTCCTGGCGTAAGCGCACGAGACGGGATATTTCGACGAGAATAATAAATAATAGAACCGGTCCGGCGTAAGCGCATGCATACATGATATTAGATAGAATAATAAATAATAGAACCGAATCCGGCGTAAGCGCGCATGTGGGATATTAAGGCGAATAATAAAGAGCGAAATATTAGAAGAATTTCACCATGTATGCGATTACTTTGTATAGGCGGCAGTTATTCCAACATAATAATAAAGAATGGAATAACGAGAAGAATTTCACCAAGTATAGGGTATCCAGCGTATACTGAGTTATTCAACGAAATAATAAAGAATGGAATAACAGAAGTTCTCTTCATGAATAAGAAAGAAAGAATACCCTTACGAGTACAACAAATAATATCCCCTACCTTAAGAAAGAAGAGTACTGGATATAGAAGTAATGAAGTAGCAGAACACTTTTCTTCTTTCTCTCTATAGTTTCTCTCTCAGAGTTTCAATTGAATTAAGTAAGAAATAATGAAGGAATGAGCTTATTTATAGAAAAATGGACCGCATAGTAACTAACTCTGAGCGGTCCAAATTGATTTACTTTTAATCGTAGGTCCATATTTAAAGCAAAATCTTTTAAATAAAATATAATATATTCTATTTATAATCTAATAAAACGAATAACATTATAAAAGTATTCTATTTTATATAAAAGATTTTACTATATGCTGTACACATCTGAGACACTATGCAATACTATGCAACACTATGCATAATAAAATATAATATATTCTATTTATAGAATAACTTTATAAAAGTATTACATTTTATATAAAAAGATTTTACTATCTGAAACACTATGCATAATAGAATATAATATATTCTATTTATATAATAACTTTATAAAAGTATTACATTTTTATATAAAAAAGATTTTACATTTTATTACATAATAATACCAATAAACCAAAAGCGAGTGACTTATCACATAAGCATCAATAATCAATACCATGTCTTTTTTATGCAACCATGCGCGTATTCTTTGTACTTTTACTCTTAGAATAGTTCAACATGATTAAGCAGAAAACTTTCGCCGTTATTCTCATAAAAATATTTTTGTCGTTTTCTCAATCCGACAATAATTTTGTTGTGGGGTTCACCAATGATTGTACCGTCGTACAGATATTTCCCGATAAAAAGAATATTTTCCGACCAATCGAATATTATACAACAACTTGCATACTTTTCAAAATTTATAAATACTACCCACAACTATAACACTATCTCAAATCCACACCATAATATTCAAAAAAATATTTCGAGAAAATTAAATCTTTATTCATAAAATCTAGGGTCTCACAATTTCCCCTCCTTATGAAATTTCGCCCTCGAAATTTACGTACGTACCTGGTATGCCAAAGAGGTGAGGATACCTTGACTTCACTTCAAATTCTAACTCTTGAGGTATAGCCTTTGTGCGTCGAATATGATCATTCTTATCCAAGATGTTAACATGTATCTCCTCATACGTTAAATCTTCTGCTATCTCGTCCGGTTTTAAATTAATATTGTCGTTCGGGTCGTCCACATATTTATGTAACATCGATACGCTAAAAATGTTATGAACACGCGACATACTTGACGATCAAACGAGTCTATAAGCCACAGTTCCTACTCGATCGAGGATTTTAAATGGGCCAATTAAACCGAGGGTTGAGATTTCCTCTCTTCCTCAATTCTTACTTCTAGAATAACGCCCTCTTGAACCTTCTTCTTAACATTCATCAGCTCTGAGTATGTAGCTTGAGCGGCTTTAACTTTATCATTTAAATTCGATTATAATCGTATATTCATTATCTTTACGTGCGTTCATATATTCGGACTTGTAACCGCATACAATCTTCTACTCAACGCGTCAGCTACCACATTCGCACTTCCACGATGATATTGCATGGTACGATCGTAATCTTCAACAGCTCGGGCCAACGTATTTGGCGCATGTTACGTTCGTTTTAAGTAAAGAGATATTTGAGGGTTTTAGAAATGGGTTTTGTCTTTGGGGTTGATACAAAATTCGATTTCACGCTGCAGGGTAGGCTAAGAAGTCTTCAAGAATCGTCAGAAATTTATTAACAATAGAAATATCATTCAAAACTATGACCCTCATCCAAGACTTGGATAGTACGTCACATTGATACCTATCAACTTGCCATCGTCATTCACGACATCGCCTACAGAAAGTCTGGCTTCGGTGCATTCCACACATGTGAGACCCCAAATTTTATGAATAAAGATTTAATTTTCTCGAAATAATTTTTTAAATATTATGGTGTGGATTTGATATAATGTTATAGTTGTGGGTAATATTTATAAATATTGCAAAGTACGCAAGTTGTTATAAAATATTCGATTGGTCGGGGAATATTCTTTTTGTCGGGGAATATTCATACGACGACACAATTATTGGTGGACCCCAGCGGAAGTATTGTCAGTAGTTAAAAAGCAGCGAATTATCTTTTATAAAAATAACGGCGAAAGTGTTACAGTTAAAACTGTTGAACTACTTGGTAGTAAAAAATACGATGTCTGCCAGGCGGTTATAGTACAAAGGTATTGATTATTGATGCTTACATGAGAAGTCACTTTCGATTATACTCAATTATTATTACGATAATTCTTTGCATATCTCTCCGTATTATTGATTCAATTATTGTCACAATGTCATCATCGCATAATATGTTATATTATTAAATCAATAATTGAGGCGACAAAGTTATTCATATTATTATTTGCAATATTGATAATGTCTAGAAGTTACATCGAGGAGAGGTTTGAGTCACGTAATTTACTATGACAAGGAGAAATCCTTATCGAAAGCCCCTCTTTCCAAGGAGCGACACGGTTGTTAAATATTGTGAGTTATAATATTAATGATGAATAAGTTGTGTTGATTAAAGATGAAATTGATTGTTCTATTGTATTGGGATTATTAGTGTTAGTGGAAATTGACATTTATTTCGATGATAATTGATGTCTGGAGGTTATATTGTTCACTCGGGTATTCGGAGTACTTTTTATGTCGGAGTACTATTCACGAGTTACTATTCACGAGTTACTATTCATGAGTTACTATTCACAAGTTACTATTCACGGGGTACTATTGATTCACATTCTTATACTATTAGGGGTGGTGGTGCAAGATTGATAATACTTGCATGACTAAGTTAAAAATGAAGGTATAGATGGAGGTACTATACTGTAATTGTTTTTATCACATGATTAGAACTATTGAGTCACATGATTTACTATTGATTCACATTATTTACTATTAGGGGAGTTGGTGCAAGTTTGATGATACTTGCAGGACTAAATTAAAAGTGAAAAAAAAGAGGAAGGTATTATACTGTAATATTTTGAGCCCCAAAATGTGCAATTATCGAAACTATATTTTCCTATAAATAGAAGCTCATTCTTCCTTCATTTTTCACCAATTCACTAAAGCTATAGAGCAATTATTATTGAGAGAAATTATAGAGAGAAAAAAGAAAAGTATTCTGCTACTTCACTACTTCCAGTATCCAGTTTTTTTAAGGTAGGGAATATTATTTGTTGTACTCGTAGGGAGTATTATTTCTTTCTTTCGTCTTCATGAAGAGAACTTACATTATTCCATTCTTTGTTATTATGTTGGAATAACTTTTGTCTATCTGAATCTGCATACTTGGTGAAATTCTTTTGTTATTCCATTCTTTATTATTACATTGGAATATCACTGTTTGTGCGTTCTCTATGGGACTGGTTCCATCTTTATTATTACATTGGAATATCACATGCATGCGTTTCTGTGGACCTAATTCCGTCTTTATTATTACATTTGGAATATCCATCACATGCATGCGTTTCTGTAGGAGCTAATTTAGTTATTTATTATTACATTGGAATAACTTTTTTGTCTGATCTATCGCATGCATGGTGATTTCTTTTGTTATTCCATTCTTTATTATACTCGGTTGGTTAAAGTTTTGACTTCTATAATCCATGAAATTAGTGGAATACCCTTGATATTTGCGTTACATCCAGTATCTTTTCATGAAAATATTGTAAAACCCCAACTTTTTGAATAAAGATAAATTTTCTATAAATATTATTTTTGAATATTATGGAGTGAAATTGATATAATAGTTGTGGGTAATATTTATAAATTTTGCAAAGTACGCAAGTTGTTATATAATATTAGATTGGTCGGGGAATATTCGTTTTAACAGGGAGTATTAGTACAACGACACAATCATGGGTGGACCCCACAACGGAATTATTGTCGGATTGAGAAAATGACAAAAATACTTTATGAAAATAACGACAGAAGTTTTACAGTTTAGCTGTTGAAACACGGTGTTAAAGAAATCTGATGTCTGGCGTGGTTGCATAGTAGCGCACACGGTATTAATTATTGATGCTTAAGTGATAAGTCACTCGGTTTTGTTGGTATTATTAATGTAATAATCTGAAAAATCTTTTATATAAAACATAATACTTTTATAAAGTTATTCTATAAATAGAATATATTATATTTTATTATGCATAGTGTTGTATAATGTGCATATAGTGTTTTGCATAGTAAAATATTTTTATATAAAACAAAATACTTTTATAAAGCTATACATTTTATTAGACAATAATTAGAATATATTATATTTTATTATGCATAGTGTTTGTATAATGCTGCATAGTATTTGCATAGTAAAATCTTTTATAAAGTTATTAGTTTTATTAGATTATAAATAGAATATATTATATTTTATTTTGCTTTAAATATGGATAGTCGATTAAAGTAAATCAATCTCGGCCAGCTCATGAGTTAGTTACTATGCATTCTATTTATCTATAAATAGAAGCTCATTCATTCATTATTTTCTTTACGAATTCCTTTGAAACTCTAGAGAGATAAATTATAGAGAGAGAAGAAGAAAGTATTCGCTACTTCACTACTTATATATCCATAAATCTTCTTCTTAAGGTACGGAATATTATTTGTTGTATTCATAAGGGGTGTTATTCTTTCTTATTCATGAAGGGGCTATTGTTATTCCATTGCTTATTATTACATTGGAATAACTTTTGTATCTGTGATCTACCCTATACTTGGTGACATTCTTCTATTATTAAAATCTTTCTTTATTACATTTGAAATATCACATGCATGCGTTTCTGTTTGGACTGATTCCGTCTTTATTATTACATTGGAATATCACATGCATGCGTTTCTGGCAGGACACAGTTAAAATCTTTATTATTATTACATTGGAATATCACATGCATGCGTTTTACTGGCGGGACTTGATTCCATCCTTATTAGTATTACATTGGAATAACTTTTATACATCGAAATCTGCGTATGCATGGTGATTTACATTGTTATTCCATTATTTATTATTACATTAGAACATCACATACGGTTGCAAATTTACTTTGACACAGTTTAGTTATTTAGTATTACATTGGAATAACTTTCTGCATGCAATCTGCATGCATGGTGATTTCTTTTGTTATTCCATTCTTTATTATACTCGGTTGGTTAAAGTTTTGACTTATATACTCCATGAAATTAGTAGAATATCCTTGATATTTAGCGCTTCTTCCGATATCTTTTCATGGAAATATTCTTCTGATCATTCTTGAATTTTACTCTAAAAAGCAGTATCATGTTGACAATTTGGACATTAGTAATTCTTGGACAAATTAATTCTTGAACTTGTTTTATTGAATTCTTATATCATTGTCATCATCCTTATGTTTATATTTTGTTGAAACTCATTTGTGGCCTGTAGTGCATAGATGGACTTGGTATGATTATGACCAGGGATTATTCGGTGTAATCATGACCGTAATGTTACAAGTGATGTGGTAAAAGTCCTCATTGGCCCGTAGTGCATTGATGGACAGTTGTTGGCATGATCATGACTATTAATGAATACACAAATATTCTTGGCCCGTAGTGCATGGATAATTATGGTCGTGATACTAAAGAATACCCTTGGCCGTAGTGCAGGGGTGATTCTATGATGTGGAATATTTATTAAGCTGAGTCTCAGCGATAATAATGATGAAATTTTTTTTTAATCATAAAAGATAGTAGATTTTATTTTCCACTTGACTCTTTTAATGGATTGCTTGTTCCGCTGTAGTTAAACTTGATGTCTATTATATTTTATCAGTTTAACATTGTTGGAGATTAATGATAATTTATTACGCATTATCTTGAGTCATAATATTTCTTCTTGGGCTAGTTGAGCTCACCCTTTCTTTTCTTTATTCTCTTGAAAATGAGAATATAAATTTGGGGACGAGTCGGGGAACGAGTGATGGTCGAGGAGGATAGCATTAGTAGTCCTCACTATTCTGTGAAATAGTGTGATAATAATTGTAATGAGGACTCCTTTTGAGTTTGTATAATCTCTAGTAGATAATATTTGTATTCAAACTCACGGTTTATGTTTTGTCGTATTTGTACCTTGCAGGTTGTATTAGTAAGTTGTATTTGAATTACATACCATGTATCTGGCGACCCAAGATGGGTGATGTATACCTAATTTTGGGGCGTCACGATTGAGTATCAAAGCTTAGGGATATGATCCTGGCTAAGATATGAGACTAGAACTAGGAGGAGAGAGGCGGGGAATTCTTCGCTAGTATGACCTACTTAAATTTATTTTGTATTTAAATTGGTTGGTCGAGTTTAGAGATATTATGTTACATGTCAATTAACCTTTGTTTTGTGGCGATGTCTCTGAAAATGACATCCAAAAATGTTGAGAATAGCAATGGAGCACAAGAGACCGCTTGAGTCTCCACATATCAATAATCGAGGAGAATGTGCATCGGAAAGGCGACAATCGTCATGCAAACAACAACACCTTGACCAAATGATGAATGATGGATTGTTCGGAGGCTTTATACAATTCATGCAACAATTGAGAAGAAAGGCGGCTCCTTTCGTCCAAAATGTAGGTGGAAACACTTTGAAAACTCTCGAGGCGGTCAGCTGTTAAACAATTCAAGGAGCTGGGACCACGAGTTTAAGGAGAGCCAAAACCACTTATAGGCGGAAGCATGGATAAAGCAGATCACCAAGATATTTGATGTCTTGGGATGCTCCGAGGAGTAAAAGGTTCTCTTCTTGCCTTTATGTTGCGGCGGAGGCGATTCTTGGTGGGAATCGGTAAAACGTACTCAACTCTTGCAGTCTTGAAGATGTCTTGGGAGAAGTTCAAGAGGCATTTCAATGACAAACACTTTCCCAAAGTATTAAATCATATGAAGGTGGGAGTTTATCAAATTGGAACAAAACAATATGATCGTGGCCTTGATCTGAGGCAAAATTTGCGAGTTATCCGGTTTGCATCTCACTTGGTGGATAATGAAGAAAGAATGACGCGAATGTTTTTAAGAGGTTTGAAGCGGGAGATCGTCAACATCTTTTTCTCATAAAGCGTGTTTGTATTCGGATGTTGTAAATAGGGCTTAGTTGGTGGAGCGCGATAACGAGTCAACGCAACTAAAAAGAGAGCGGTAAGCAAAATGATAATACCAATGAGGCGATCTTGAAGCGGTGACAACAAGCGTGGAGGGAATCAACGGGCGGTAGAAATGGTAACCACTTCGGTGGTAATCAGGGCCAAAACAATAAGAATAGACCTTTCAAGAAGAGGAGATTCAACAATGATGGAAAGACGTCAGCACCAGCACCCGTTGTTAAGGAAGGAGAAAGACCACCTATCATATGCTTCAAATGCGGAGGGGAGGGACACATCAGTCCAAATTGCGCGATGCCGTCCAAAGCATGTTATAATTGTGGAAGAGAAGGTCATTTAGCCCGATTTTTTCGTTCACCGAAGACAAATTCAGCTAGGATAGAGGCACCAAAGGCTGTCCCAGAAAAGTCAAAGCCGGTAGTGCAAGGGAGAGCGTTTGTTATGACCTCCCAGAGAGCAAGGAACCCGAATGAGGTCATCACGGGTAAGCTTATCATAAACTCTAGCGAAGTCTACACTTTATTTGATACCCGTTCTACCCATTCTTTTATTTCTCCTACTTGCGCTCAACGATTAAATTTGACTCCGGAGAAATTAGACTTTGACTTATCTGTGGAAACTCCGTTGGGAGAAACCTTCATTACATCCACGGTTTATAAGTCTTGTTTGGTTCAAGTTGGTACCCACACATTACACACAATCGATCTTATTGCATTAAAAATACTTGCATTTGATGTAATTCTAGGATTGATTTGTTAACTACTCATCATGCAAAAATTGATTGTTTTAAGTAAGGTTGTTAGCTTTCATATTCCTAATCGACCTATTATGCGAATTCAAGCAACCAAACCATTAAAATCAATCATTGTCATCTCAAGCCATAAAAGCTATTCGTTTATTGAAAAAGCGGATGTCAAGCTTTCTTAGCTCATATCACGAGATCTAAACAAAAATACGTCGATTTTGAATAATATTTCTATTGTTAATGAATTTCTGACGTATTCCAAGAAGAACTTCTTGGCCTACCCTAGGCGTGAAATTGAATTTTGTATCGACCTTGAACCCAGTATAAAACCCATTTTCAAAGCCCATATCGAATGGCTCTATTGAACTTCGGAGTTAAAGACTCAACCTGCGAGGATTTGTTAGACATTGGCTTTATTCATCCTAGTACTTCTCGTTAGGGGTGCTCTGTTACTATTCGTGAAGAAGAAAGATGGGAGTATGCGACTTTGTATTGATTATCGGGAGTTGAATCATGCCACCATAAAAAATAAAAATACCCATTGCCCGCGTATTGATGACTGTTTGACCCGATTTGCAAGGAGCCAATTTCTTTTCAAAGATTGATCTTTGTTAGGATATCACCAATTGAAGATTAGAGCAGATGATATTCCAAAGGCGGCTTTGAGAACTTCGATGCGGGCATTATGAACTCCTAGTCATGTCCTTTGGATTGACTAATGCTCTCTTTGCCTTCATGGATATGATGAACCGAAAGTATTCAAGGAATATTTGGATCATTTGTGGTCGTCTTTATTGATGACATCCTTATATATTCAAAAGCCGTGAATATCATGAGGATCACTTGAAATTTGATACTCCAAAAGCTTCGTGAATACAAGCTTTATGTCAAGTTGAAGAAATGCGAGTTAAAGCTTGAGGAAGTAGCATTCCTTGAGCACGTGGTATCAAGTCATGGAATATCTCATTGACTAGCAAAGATTGAAGCTATTCAAAGTTTGGGAGCAACCTAAATCGATGTGATGCGTAGCTTTCTCGGTTTAGGTTTGGTTATTATCGGAGATTAAGTAGAAGGTTTTTTTCGAATCGCTACTCCACTAACTCGGTGACTCGGAAAGATACAAAGTTCGATTGGAGGCGAGGAATGTGAGAAGAGTTTTCAAGAACTCAAGAGGAGACTCATTTATTTTGTTACGACAATACCATCCGGTTCGGAGGATTTGTCATCTACAGTGATGCTTCGGGCAAAGGGTTAGGATGTGTTCTCATGCAACATGGGAAATTCATAGCGTATGCCTCACAACAACTCAAAGAATATGAGAGGAATTATCCTACTCATGACCTAGAGTTAGCAGCTGTTGTCTTCGCACTTAAAATTTGGAGGCATTACTTGTATGGGGAGAAAGTGGAGATCTTTACGGATCATAAAAGCCTCAAATATTTCTTCACTCAAAAGGAACTCAATATGTGACAACGACGTTTGCTTGAACTGTTGAAAGATTATGATCATACCATCGAATACCATCACCGGAAAAGCGAGACGTGGTAGTGACGCATTGAGTAGAAAGATAAATATGAGCACGAGTGCAATATTGTCAACATAAAGTGTAAGACCCCAAATTATTAATAAATAAAATTTATTTTCCTCTATTTATTATTTTAAAATAGTAAGGGTTGATTTGATTAATGTGGATAATTATGGGTAAAATCACGCAAATATTTGAATAAGCAGTGGTTATAAAATATTCATTATTGTCGGGGAATATTAGTTTTGGTGGTGGAATATTAAATCTTTGTCAGGAATATTAAATGCGACGGTAGCAATCTTTTGTAGGTCCCATAACGGAAAGCGATTGGATGAAGAAAACGACAAATATAAGTTGTTTATAAATAATGGTGTAGTTATTCTGAATAATCTTTGTTGGAATATCCGGTGGTTAAAACACACTAATCTGGCGTTGTTGAACGATAGCACACGGTATTGCACCAATTATTGATTCTTACGTGAAAGCACTACTTTCAATAATGGTTACGATAATTCTTTATTCGATATTTTATTGATTTAATAATTCTTTGCGTTGATATTTTATATTCTTTGTTGTTTGAATAAATTGTCATTACGATATTTTCCATTATCGAGACAATAATTCATATTATTTGAATAATATTATTGGATAACATTATTGGCAATGTCTAGAAAGTTACATCTAAGGAGAGGTTTGGTCACCTAATTGCGCGCCAAGTGGGAGAGATCCTTATTGGAAAGCCCCTCTTTCACAGGAGCGACACAGTTGCCGATCTTGTGATTCTATAATATTATTTGTGAATAATTAATTATTGATTTATATGATGAGGAAAATATTGATTTTATGTGGATATAGATGGAGAAAATTTTTAATGTGACAATTGTTGAAAATTAATATTTTATCTTTTTTTACAATAAAATAATTCATTTAAATATATTATTTTAATAATATATTAACGGTGATATTTTATAATGAATGTGGGATATATGAGTATATGAGGAAGAAGAGTATTTTTGTGGCATTAAATGTTTAACACATATTTTGTGTGTTGGTGGACACAATTATTGACCGAAATTTGATAATAGCCTGTAAAATCGCCCGTTTATGGATTTCGGTCAATTTCTGTTTGGAATTTGGAAAAACTTTCTTCTGCAAAGTTGTAGAGAATTGAATTTCCTATAAAAACTCGCGAGATTCGAATTTTCTGATAAAATAGCTATTTATTATGAATTATTAAAGTTTCGAAGCTCCGAAATAATTAATTTTTGAAGTTTTAATTATTTTTAATAAGAAAAACGTTTTTTTACATTTTTGGGACGCATTTAACATGTGTTAGGATGGCTGAGTTCAGATTCATGGATGCGTAGGAAGATGTGAAAAATAAATAATATTAATTTATTAAATTTTATACTTTGGTGTTAAAGCATTTTCTATAAATAGGGTCTTGGGTTAGAATTGAAAATCACACGAAGCTGAAGTTTTCTCTCTATATTATCGAGCGTATTCTTGTGAGTATTTTGAGAATACTTTGAGTATTGCAATACGGTCTGAGTTCAAGTCATAGCCTATATCCTCAGGTGTTTATTTAAAAGTCTTGTCTTTCGAGGTAAGGGATGTTATTTTATTCGAAAATGATATTATTTCTTCAATATCATTATCTTTGAAATATTGGTTGGAAATTTTAACAAATTTGGAACTTTTTAATGTCGAGGTTACTATTCACGAGATTCTTATTCATGAGTTCTTATTCACGATTCTTATTCACGAATCTTATTCACGAAGCGTGAAGATGTTTTTTGTAAAATTTCTATCTTTTGTTGTTAGAGTTACTATTCACGTGTCACGGCCTTATTCACGTATACTGGCCTTTATTCACGAATCGGCCTTTATTCAATTTAAAAATGAAATTTCTTCTTTTGTCCAAAATATCTATGGATACTAGCTTTGATTGTATCCATGTTTTGATCATTCTTGAATTTTACTCCACTCGATTACTTATGAAGTATTTTGAACTTGGATTGTTTAAAATCTGAATCCTTAATATTTTTCTTTTGTTTCATTTGGATTCGTTTTCTTTAAAATATTTTTCATCATCCTCGATTAAGTAAATGATGATATTCTTTGAATATCTTTGGCACATGTAGTGCAAGATGAATGATTTCTTGATGAATATCTTTGGCCCGTAGTGCTTTCACGAGAGATTTGGAAGAGAGAAAGCTCGATCCTCGATTTATCGGCCCATTCTTAATCCTTGATTGAGTAGGAAGCGTAGCTATAGACTTGCTTTCTGCTTGAGAAGTATGTCTCGTGTTCATAACGTTTTTCACATATCCATGTTACGTAAATATGTGGAAGACCGAACCACATTATTGAGTTGGAACCGGACGAAATAGCGGAAGATTTGGCGTATGAAGAGGTTCTGTTCAAATCTTGGATAATAAGGAACATATTCTCTACGAACCAGGTTATACCTCAAGTCAAAGTTTTGTGGAGAAACCAAAATGTTGAGGAAATGACTTGGGAGTTAGAATATGAAATGAAATCAAGGTATCCTTACCTCTTGACATACCAGTCGTACCCTAATTTGAGAAGCGAAATTTCATAAGAAGGGAGATTGTAAAACCCCAACTTTTGAATAAAGATGAATTTTCTATAAATATTAATTTTGAATATTATGGAGTGAAATTGATATAATAGTTGTGGGTAATATTTATAAATTTTGCAAAAGTGCATGAGTTGTTATATAATATTAGATTGGTTGGGGAATATTACGTTTTAACGAGGGAATATTAGTGCAACGACACAATCATGTAATGGACCCCAGCAACGGAATTATTAGTCGGATTGAGAAAGCGACAAAAATACTTTATGAAAATAACGGCGGAAGTTTTATAGTTAAGCTGTTGAAACACCCGGTGTTAAAAGAAATGCGATGTCTGGCGTGGTTGCATAGTAGCACACGGTATTAATTAGTGATGCTTAAGTGATAAGTCACTTTCGGTTTTGTTGGTATTATTAATGTAATAATACATAAAATCTTTTATATATAAGCAGAATGTAATACTTTATAAAGTTATTCTATAAATAGAATATATTATATTTTATTATGCGTAATGTATGCATAATGTTTTGCATAGTAAAATATTTTTATATAAAATAGAATACTTTTATAAAGCTTCTCTTTTTATTAGACAATAATTAGAATATATTATATTTTATTATGCATAGTGTTTGCATAGTGCACGCATAGTGTTTGCATAGTAAAATCTTTTATAAAGTTATTAGTTTTATTAGATTATAAATAGAATATATTATATTTTATTTTGCTTTAAATATGGATGGTCAGTTAAAGTAAATCAATCTCGAATAGTTCATGAGTTAGTTCTTATGCATTCCATTTTTCTATAAATAGAACATCATTCATTCATTATTTTCTTACGAATTCTTTTAAACTCTAAAGAGATAAACTATAGAGAGAAAGAAGAAAGTGTTACGCTACTTCACTTCTTATATATCGATTTTTTCTTCTTAAGGTAGGGAATATTATTTGTTATATTAAGTAAGGGGTGTTATTCTTTCTTATTCATGAAGGAATTTATTGTTATTCCATTGCTTATTATTACATTGGAATAACTTTGTATCTGTGATCTACCCTATACTTGGTGACATTCTTCTATTATTCCGTCTTTACTATTACATTTGGAATATCACATGCATGCATTTCTGTTGGACTGATTAAAAGTCTTTATTATTCTTTTGGAATATCACATGCATGCGTTTCTGTGGGACTGGTTAAAATCTTTATTATTATTACATTAGAATATCATATATATACATGCGTTTTATCTTTAGGACACGATTAAAATCCTTATTAGTATTACTGTTGGAATAACTTTGTCTATCACAATCTCTAGTATGCATGGTGATTTACATTTGTTATTCCATTATTTATTATTACATTTGGAACATCACAGCCGATGCAATTTACTTTGACCGGTTTCCATAATTTAGTATTCTTTTGGAATAACTTTGTCTGTCTGCAATGCGAAGTACCGCATGCATGGTGATTTCTTTTGTTATTCCATTCTTTATTATACTCAGTTGGTTAAAGTTTTGACTTCTATACTCCATGAAATTAGTAGAATATCCTTGATATTTGCGCTTCATCCAGTATCTTTTCATGTAAATATTCTTCTGATCATTCTTGAATTTTACTCTACAAAGCAGTATCATGTTGACAATTTGGACATTAGTAGTTCTTGGACAAATTAATTCTTGAACTTGTTTTATTGAATTCTTATATCATTGTCATCATCCTCATGTTTATATTTTATTGAAAGTCATCTGTGGCTTGTAGTGCATAGATGGACTTGGTATGATTATGACCGAGGATTATTGATTGTAATCATGGCCGTAATGTTACAAGTGATGTGGTAAAAGTTCTCATTGGCCGTAGTGCATTGATGGGCAATTGTTGGCATGATCATGACCATTAATGAATACACAAATATTCTTGGCCCGTAGTACATGGATAATTGTGGTGCGTGATACTAAAGAATACCCTTGGCCAGTAGTGCGGGGGTGATTCGATGATGTGGAATATTTATTAAGTGAGTCTCGGCGATACTTGATGATGAATTTTTTTAATCATAAAAGATAGTAGATTTTATTTTCTACTTGACTCTTTTAATGGATTGCTTGTTCATTGCAGATTAAACTTGATGTCTATTATATTTTATCGGTTTAACATTGTTGGAGACTAATGATAATTTATTACGCATTATCTTAGTCATAATATTTCTTCTTGGGCTAGTTGAGCTCACCCTTTCTTTCCTTTGTTCTCTTGAGAAATGAGAATATAGGTTGGGACGAGTCGGGGAGCGGAGTGATGGTCCGGAGAGGATAGCATTAGTAGTCCTCACTATTCTATGAAATAGTGTGATAATAATTGTAATGAGGACTCCTTTTGAGTTTGTATAATCTCTAGTAGATAATATTTGTATTCAAACTCACAGTTTATGTTTTGTCGTATTGTACACGACAGTTGTATTAGTAAGTTCTATTTGAATTCTGTACCATGTATCTGGCGACCTAAGATGGGTGATGTATACCTAATTTTGGGGGCGTCACAAATATTCTTCTGATCACTCTTAAATTTTACTCCACAAAGAAATATCATGTTGACAATTTGGACGTTATTGGTTCCTGAACAAATTAATTCTTGAACTTGTTTTTATTGAATTCTTATATCATTGTCATCATCCTCATGTTTATATTTTGTTGAAAGTCATCTGTGGCCTGTAGTGCATAGATGGACTGGGTATGATTATGACCAGGGATTATTTGGTGTAATCATGACCGTAATGTTACAAATGATGTGGTAAAAGTCCTCATTGGCCCGTAGTGCATTGATGGACAGTTTTTTGTATGATTATGGCTATGGATTCTCTTTGGCCGTAGTGCATAGATGAATTGTTTTATGGCATGATCAGGACCATTGATGAAAACACGATTATCTTTGGCCGTAGTGCATGGATAATTCGTGGTCGTGATACTAAAAATATCCTTGGCCGTAGTGTAGGGGTGATTCGATGATGTGGATTATTTATTAAGCTGAGTCCCAGTGATAAAAGTGATGAAAAACCTTTTAAATCATAGAAGATAGTAGATTTTATTCCCTACTTGACTCTTCTAATGGATTGCTTATTCCGCTGCAGTTTTTGATATAAATTTTTTTGTCTATTATATTCTATCAGTTGTTATACTGTTGAATGCTATTGATAATTTATTCTGCATTATCTTTTCCATAATATTTCCTACTGGGCTAGTTGAGCTCACCCTTTTACTTTCATTTTTCTCTTCAGGAAATGAGAACGTAGCTGGGACTAGTCGGGGAACAGAGTAATGGTCCTAGATGGTGCATTAGTAATCCTCACTATTCTGTGAAATAGTGTAATAATAAATGTAATGAGGACTCCATTGAGTGTGGATATTATCTAGATGACAATATTTGTATTAAAACTCACAGCATATGTTTTGTCATATTTTACACGACTGTTGTATAATTAGTTTGTATTTGAATTCTGTACCATGTAAGTGGCGACCCAAGTTGGGTGACATATACCTGTTTTGGGGGCGTCACAACACGAGAAAGTCAACAACAAAAGGACCGAGGCTCTTTACTTATGGCTTGATATGACAATGATTGACTTTAGTGGTCTGGTTGCTTGAATTCGCATAACAGGTTGGTTAGGAATATGAAAGCTAACAACCTTACGAAAAGCATGATGAGTAGTTAACCAATCGTTTTCAAAAAAATCACATCAATGCAAGTATTTTCAAAGAGATAAGATCGACAAGTAACGTGAAAGTGTTGATTTGAACAAGATTTATAAATAGTGGAGGTAACGAAGGTTTCTCCCAACTGAGTTTAAACAGATATATCAAAGTCTAACTTCTCCGGAGTTAACTTCAAACATTGAACACAACTAGGTGAAATAAAAGAGTAAGTAGAACCGGTATCTAACACGGTATAGACTTCACAAGAGTTTATGACTAACATACCATGATAATTTTATTCAGGTTCCTCGTCACGAAAAAAAATGCTCTCTCTTAAACTACCGGCTTTAACTTGTCTGGGACATCCTTTGGCATCACTATCCTAGCTGGACTTGACTTCACCATACGATAAAATTGAGCTAGGTGACCTTCTCTTCCGCAATTAAAACACGTTTTGGATTGCTGCGTACAGTTTGGACGGATGTGTCCCTCATGTCCGCATTTGAAACATACGACCGGTGGTCGTTCTTCTTCCTTTGAAACGGGTGCTGGTGCCGACGTCTTCACGTCATTGTTGAACCTTCTCTTCTTGAAATGTCCACTCTTATTGTTTTGACCATGATTACCACCGAAGTGGTTACCATTTCTGGCATGTTGATTCCCTCCATGCTTATTGTCACCGCTTTGATGGCTGTTATCACCGGTATTATCATTTTGTCGACTGTTCTCTTTTGGTTGCGTTGACTCGTTATCGCGCTCCACTAACTAAGCCCTATTTACAACATCTGAATACAAACACAGTTTATGAGAAATAAGATCTTGACGTATCTCCGGCTTCAAACCTCTTAAAAATATCCGCGTCATTCTCTCTTCATTATCAACCAAGTGGGACGTAAATCGGGACAACTCAATAAACTTGGCTTTGTACTGCGACACGGTCATGTTGTTTTGCTCCAACTTGATAAATTCCACCTCCTTCATGTGATTTAATGCTTTCGGAAAGTACTTGTCATTGAACAACTCTTGGAACTTCTCCCAAGACATCTTAGTGCGTCGAGTCAGATGCGTTTCTGATTCCCACCAAATACGCCTCTTCACGCATGACATAAAGGTGGCAAAGGAACCTTTTCTCCTCGGAGCATCCCAAGATATCAAATATCTTGGTGATCTACTTTAACCACGTCTCGCCCTAAGTGGTTACGGCTTTCCCAAAAACTCCGGTGGTCCCGGCTCCTTGAATTGCTTAGCGGTGGCCGTGGTAGGTTGCCATTATTTCCTCTGTATTATGAATAGGAGCCGTCTTCGCCTGATGTTGCATGAATTCTAAAAAGCTCCTAAACGTACCATCATTCGTCAATTGATCAGTGTTTTTGTTTACAGGAGGATTATTGCCATCCTATTGCACATTGTCCTAATTATTGATCTGTGGAGAATCAACAGTCTCCTGTGCTCCATTGTTATTCTCAACATTCTCGGATGTCATTTTCAGATTCTGCCACAAAACAAAGGTTAATAGAAATGTAACATATTATCCCTATATTCTGACCGATCAATTAAATACCAAATAAACTTAGGTAGGTCATACTAGCGAAGGAATTCTCCGTCTCTCCCCTCATAGTTCTATTCTCACATCCTAGCCAGGGATCATATCCCTAAGCTTTGATACTAACATGGCGCCCCAAAATAGGTATATCATCACCTATTCTCGCATCGCCAAATACATGGTACGTAATACAAATACAATCTTTAATATATAACAAGAGAGCTGTGAGTTTTAATACAAATACTGTCTTCTAGACAATATCCACTCTCAGAATAAGTTCTAATTATATTTATTGTCACACTATTTAACAGAATAGTGAGGACTACTAATGCAAACATCTAGGAACATCACTCTGTTCCTCGACTAGTCCCAACTACGTTCTCATTTCTTGAAGAGAATAGTGAAAGAAAGGGTGAGCTCAACTAGCCTAGTAAGAAATATTATGGCTAAGATAATGCAGAATAAATTATCATTAGCCTTCAACGGTGTTAAACCGATACAATATAACAAACATCAAGTTTAACTGCAGCTGAACAAGCAATCCATTAGAAGAGTTAAGTAGAGAATAAAATCTACTATCTTCTATGATTTAAAAGGTTTTCATCACTTTTATCATTGAGACTCGACAATAAATAATCCACATCATCAAATCATCCACGCTTTCTACGGGCCAAGGATATTCTTTAGTATCACGACCACGAATTATCCATGCATTACGGGCCAAAGATAATCGTGTTTTCATCAGCGATTACGATCATGCCATAAAACAATTCATCTTTGCACCCTTGGCCGAAGAGAATCCATAGCTATAATCATACCAAAATCGTCCATCAATGCACTACGGGCCAATGAAGACTTTTTCTACATCATTTGTAACATTACGGTCATGATTATACTAGAATAATCCACGTCATAATCATACCAAGTCCATCTATGCACTCACAGCCACAAATGACTTTCAACATAATATAAACATGAGGATGATGACAATGATATAAGAATTCAATAAAACAAGTTCAAGAATTAATTTATCTAGGAACCAATATCGTCCAAATTGTCAACATGATACTTCTTTGTAGAGTAAAATTCAAGAATGCTCGTAAGAATATTTCCATGAAAAGATCTTTGGATGAAGCATGAAATATCAAGGATATTCCACTAATTTCATGGAGTATAGAAACTAAAACTTTAACCAACTTGAGTATAATAGAATATATGAAATCGTAAATGGATTTTCACCGCCATGCGGTAATCCACGATATCTGAGATCATTTCCATAATTTAATAAGGAATGAATACAAAGGATCATTCACCATGCATGCGGTAATCCATATGAGGCGAGTTATTCCAACATAATAATAAAGAATGAAATAACAGAAGGATTCACCATGCGTTCGATAGACCGCATAGGCAGGTTATTCCCAACAAAATAATAAATAATGGAACCGGGTCCCAAGTAAACGCATTACGAATGTGATATTCGGCAGAATAAAAAATAATGGAACCAGGTCCCACAGAACGTAAGCGCCTGACACGAGATATCTCGGCGTAATAATAAAGAACGGAATATTAGAAGAATTTCACCATGTATGCAGTACTTTGCATAGACAAGTTATTCCAACATAATAATAAAGAATGGAATAACAGAAGAATTTCACCAAGTGTAGGGTATCCCGCATATACAGGTTATTCCAACAGAATAATAAAGAATGGAATAACAGAAGTTCTCTTCATGAATAAGAAAGAAAGAATACCCTTACGAGTACAACAAATAATATCCCCTACCTTAAGAAAGAAGAGTACTGGATATAGAAGTAGTGAAGTAGTAGAACACTTTTTTTCTTTCTCTCTATAGTTTCTCTCTCTAGAGTTTCAGTGAATTTGTAAGAAATAATGAAGGAATGAGCTTCTATTTATAGAAAAATGGATTGCATAGTAACTAACTCATGAACGGTCCAAATTGATTTACTTTTAATCGGCCGGTCCATATTTAAAGCAAAATCTTTTAAATAAAATATAATATATTCTATTTATAATCTAATAAAACGAATAACTTTATAAAAGTATTACATTTTATATAAAAAGATTTTACTATACAAAACACTATCAGATACACTATACAACACTATGCATAATAAAATATAATATATTCTATTTATAAAATAACTTTATAAAAGTATTCGCTTTTATATAAAAAGATTTTACTATGCAAAACACTATGCATAATAGAATATAATATATTCTATTTATAGAATAACTTTATAAAAGTATTCATTTTATATAAAAAGATTTTCTGTTTTATTACATAATAATACCAATAAAACAAAACCGAAAGTGACTTATCACATAAGCATTAATAATCAATACTTGGTGTCTTTACTATGCGACCACGCGTATTCTTTGTTTCTTTACTACTGAGTAATTCAATTGGATATTAATCTTGGTAAAACTTTCATTTATTATTCTTATAAAAATATTTTTATCGTTTTCTCAATCCGACAATAATTCCGTTGTGGGGTCCACCAATGATTGTACCGTCATACGGATATTCCCCGACCAATCGAATATTATACAACAACTTGCATACTTTTCAAAATTTATAAATACTACCCACAACTATAACACGATCTCAAATCCACACCATAATATTCAAAAAAATATTTCGAGAAAATTAAATCTTTATTCATAATATCTCGGGTCTCACATTACATGTCCAATTTTCTTTAATAACTAAACTTTTACACATTTTTCCTATTATACCCGTAGCATTAAATATCTCATACTTTTCTTATTCTAATTCTCTCTCCATATTTAATAAGTATAATTAGTTATGTGCTAAAAATATTTTGAATTAAAAAACTAGAATGACACTCTCTCACATACATTGAAAATAATTAATGATATAATATTATGGGCAATTTTGTCATTTCATTCATCTTCTTAATATGCGTGAAAAGTTCACTGAGATTTTTATCCTGAAATGGAGGGAGTAAATGATAGTATTAAATGACTTTCTTAATTTATGTGCATTAATATAAAACGACTATTATTATGAAATGGAGGTAATAATCGATTACATACTTATTAGGATGTAATAATAATGTAAAAAGCGAGGAGTAATAAATGAGAGCCAAAATTAAAATTATAAAAAGGTATTAGTAGTAGTAAAATGATATTTTTTTAATAATAAATTATAGAGTTCAGAAATCTAATACTAAAAAAAATATTAACATTATCTAAACAAATTTAATACTATAGAGTTCAGAAATCTAATACTAAAAAAAATATTAAAATTATCTAAACAAATTTAATACTATGTGAGTCAAAAAAAACCAAACTGAGATTTAAATGTTTGGACGAAGGAGTATAACCAAAGTGGAGACATAATTGGGTAGCATTAATAAATAAATACTTTAAAATGGTCTTATCAGATAAAGGAGATGCCATTAAGGTCTTTTCTGTCTACTCAACTTCTTTTCAAGAACTGCCAAAGATCTTATTAGATATATAAAAACACATAATCCATGTCCAATGTCATTTCTGAACACGAGCAGAAGAGTTGATCGTCCTAAGCCTCAGATCAAAAGGACCTCAAATATATATATATATATATATATCATAATAATAATAATAATAATAATAATAATAATAAAACAGGACTGAATTCAAATTTTATCATTTGACAAACCACAACAATGACTCTGATTTCATCTCACTTAATCTAATGGCTCATACTCCATCTTAGGCTATAAAAAAATTCCGCCCAAACTAACCCTTCACCTACACGCTAACCCTCTCTAATTTTTTCTATCAAATAATTGAATTCTCACCCTTCACCTACACGCTAACCCTCTTTAATCTTTTCTCCTCTCCCTTACATGCTATCCCACCCTATTCTCTAGCTTCTCTCTGGAATTTGACGAAACCCTCCCTAATCTTTTCTTATCTCCCTCTCTCTGGAATTTGACAAAATTTGGGAAAATTGACAAAATTTAGGGAAATGAATAGAGAGATCACTTCAGTTGAAGGAGATAGAGGTCGGTCATGACCGTCGACAACATCCGTAACGTCACCTCCCGATTCCTCTGCTGCCCCTTCAGGTATGTTTATTCCGTATCTTCATGATTTTTTTTAAAATTTGCTCTTCACTAGATTCTCATGTTGAACTCTTGAGCGATTTGATGGCAACGATATAAATTTTGCTAGCACAGTTGAAGAAAATTTTAGCTTTCTTTATTTTTTTTGAAATTTTTTTTTGCATATTTGCATAATTTTTTTACTTTATTACTTTTTTTTGGGGGGGTTTATTTGCTCATTTTGTTTTAATTGAAATCTCCTACTATAAAAGTTGGGAGGTAAAAATTCCAGGATGGAGTTTTTTTGTTAACAATCAAGCAAATGCACTTTTGTGTCTTATTCGACAATTTTTTTTTTCTATATATCACCCTGATGTTAAATTACATTCCAAAATCACTTTTGATTTGGGTTCTGTATGGTTGTGATGTTATACCTCTTTGAACATCCAAATAAGTCGAGCATAACACTGTCCATTTGCTCATTTTGTTTGCACAGTTGCATATTGCATATTTGTTTTTTTTTCAAATTTTTTTTTTTTTTTTGGGGGGGGGGGGGGGTTTATTTGCTCATTTTGTTTTAATTGAAGGTAAAATAAAAAAGGAAAAAGTTAGTTTGCACCCTTTATTTTATTCTAGCAACAATTATCACATTAACATTCTGTTTGTTAATTTGGGAGGAGGAGAAAGAAATAAATTTAAAACTTAGAGAGGAGTGTGAATGAAAAGAAATTTACTTTCATAATATTATTTACATTCTGTTTGTGCATATTATTATTTACTTTCTTTTTATGTTTGGTTTTTTAGAATACCAGCCAAATCTTTAAAAAAATTCGTTGAATATTCTCTCCTCAAAAAATAAGATCAAAGAAGGGACCCACCATTTTTCTCGAATTGCAGTTTTATACGTTATGTTTATCATGTTCAAAAAGGGATGTAATCCATGTGACTAATTTAATTGAGTATAATGGGCTGTAGCAGTTCACGGCAGGGCAGCAAGTAGCAATCATCATTAGCAGTTTTGGCTGTGTTTGTTGACCTTTTCAATTAATCATGTAATATGAACCACATAATGTAAGACCCCAACTTTTATAAATAAATATGAATTTTCTATAAATATCATTTTTGAATATTATGGAGTAAATTTGATATAATGGTATAGTTGTGGGTAATATTTATAAATTTTGCAAAGTACGCAAGTTGTTATATAATATTCGATTGGTCGGGGAATATTCGTTTTAACAGAGAATATTTGTACAACGGCACAATCATTGGTGGACTCCACAACGGAATTATTGTCGGATTGAGAAAACGACAAAAATACTTTATGAAAATAGCGGTGGAAGTTTTACTGATTAACTCGCTGAAACACCGGTGTTAAAAAGTACGATGTACGCATGGTTGCATAAGAAGACTACAGTATTGATTATTGATGCTTACGTGAGAAGTCACTCGGTTTTGTTCAATTATTGTTATAGTATTTGTTGTAGATTTTGGCGTATTTTTGGACCCCTACCACTCATTTTTCAAAATAGTATGTTATGAGTGTGATAATATATATATATATATATATATATGTGTGTGTGTGTGTGTGTGTGTATATATATATATATATTATATATAGGTTGTTACGGGTGGGTGGGGGGATTTTTGGTTTTAGTGGCATGATTTTATATTATATATATATAAAATATATATTGTGGGATGATTGCAAGTTGGCAGAAGGAGTACAATCATTGTTATTATTATATTTATATATATGTAATAATTTGATTGTGTAGCAGGCAAAGTTCACGGGGTTCATAACCCGTGACTGGTGTTATATATATAATGTGTATATATATAATATATATATATTATATTTTATTTAAAAGATTTTGTTTTAAATCTGAACCGTCCGTTTTAAAGTAAATCAATCTGGACCGTTCATGAATTAGTTACTATTCAATCCATTCTTCTATAAATAGAAGCTCATTCCTTCATAATTTCTTACGAATTCACTGAAACTCTAGAGAGAGAAATTATAGAGAAACTATAGAAAAGTATTCTGCTACTTCCCTACTCTTATATTCAGTTTTTTTTAGGGTAAGGGGTATTATTTCTTTTATATTCATGAAGAGAACTTCTGTTATTCCATTATTTATTATTCTGTTGGAATAACTCAGATCTGCTGCTACCCTATACTTGGTGAAATTCTTACATTATTTCATTATTTATTATTATTGCTTCAATATCCTATCTGCATGCATTTACGTGGACTGGTTCTATTATTTATTATTACGTCGGAATATCCTGTCTGCATGCGCTTTACGCCGACTGGGTTCCATTCTTTATTATTCATTGGAATATCCCTGTTTGTCTGCGTTTTGGCGGACCGGTTCTCATTATTTATTATTCTGTTGGAATAACTTTTATGCATCTGGCTCTATCGCATGCATGGTGATTTCTTTTGTTATTCCATTCTTTATTATACTCGGTTGGTTAAAACTTTGACTTCTATACTCCATGAAATTAGTGGAATATCCTTGATAATTGCGTTTCATCCAGTATCTTTCCATGGAAATATTCTTCTGAGCATTCTTGAATTTTACTCTACAAAAAGCGATGTCATGTTGACAATTTGGACGTTATTGGTTCTTGGACAAATTAATTCTTGAACTTGTTTTATTGAATTCTTATATCATTGTCATCATCCTCATATTTATATTTTTTGAAAGTCATCTATGGCCTGTAGTGCATAGATGGACTTGGTATGATTATGACCAGGGATTATTCGGTGTAATCATGACCGTAATGTTACAAATGATGTGAAAAAAGTCCTCATTGGCCCGTAGTGCATTGATGGATAGTTGTTGGCATGATCATGACCATTAATGAATACATAAATATTCTTGGCCTGTAGTGCATGGATAATTGTGGTCGTGATACTAAAGAATATCCTTGGCCGTAGTGCAGGGGTGATTCGATGATGTGGATTATTTATTGTCGAGATCGCAGACGATAAAAGTGATGAAAAACCTTTTAAATCATAGAAGATAATAGATTTTATTCTCTACTTGACTCTTCTAATGGATTGCTTGTTCCATTGCAGCTTAAACTTGATGTTTGTTATATTTTATCGGTTTAACATCATTGTTGGGGTAATGATAAATTATTCTCGCATTATCTTAGTCATAATATTTCTCCTTTGGGCTAGTTGAGCTCACCATTTCTTTCAACCGTTCTCTTGTGAAATGAGAACGTAATTTGGGACTAGTCGGGGAGCGGAGTGATGGTCCTAGATGGTGCATTAGTAGTCCTCACTATTCTGTGAAATAGTGTGATAATAATTGTAATGAGGACTCCTTTTGAGTTTGTATACTCTCTAGTAGATAATATTTGTATTCAAACTCACAGTTTATGTTTTGTCGTATTGTACACGACAGTTGTATTATTAAGTTGTATTTGAATTCTGTACCATGTATCTGGCGACTCAAGATGGGTGATGTGTACCTAATTTTGGGGGCATCACACATAATCAAAGTTAACTATACCTAGAACCACATAATCAATTACTTTTATGAGTACACAAAGATAACTATACCAAGATCAAAACACATAAAACAACAGCAATAATAATTGATTAGTTTGTTTGCAGAAATCAAATAGATACCTCTCTCTTTGGAAAGTGGATTCACAATAAAACCGCTCTAAACTGTATATTCTGTTAAACTCAAAATACTGGCAATACCATTATACACAAAATTGATCCCTCCGAACAGAATAAACAAATGTATTATAAAACACAAGGATGAAATTATAAAGTCAAATGTCAAAATATATGATATCAACAGCTGGAAATTAATGGCTCTTTAAGTAGTGATACATAGCAGCAAAAGCAAGATGGAAATTCAGTACATGATGGTTACTGGCAGGATGCATTTACATGTTAAATATAAAAGTAAGAGGACGTAAAATAAAGACAAGTCTAAGTGCATTTACATGTTACTGGCAGCTGTGTTTGTTGACCTTTTCATATTACATGATTATGTGGTTCATATTGTTAATCTTCAGATTGTGGTGGTTTATATTATGGTTTATTAATCAGGTCGTTTGTTGAATGCATAGTTGAAATGTTTTTGTGACTTAGTTGAGGCTACCATGAAGTTTGGAAGGCATAATTACATGGTTTATATTATGTTTTTGTTGTAGGAACGCCTTTTTCGAGCAATGATCCTTTCAAACCTCGTAAGGTATGTTAACCTCCTCGGATTCAAGAGTTTTTGAACTGTTGAAACTTCAATTGTTGGTTTTTATAGCTCACTCTTATTTAGTTTTTTGTGTTGGTATAAATTTAAAATAGTTTTTGTTTTAAAAATATTTTTTGTTCCGAGCAGTACTTTTGTGCACTTCAGCTTAGATAATTACATAGCCTTTGCTTAGCTGGAATGAGTTTTTGAAAGAAACCTAGACCACATGAACTTTATGTCCAAACTAATGATTTGGTCCCATCGCAGCTAGATTGGAGTTTTTCCTTTTGAGTTCTAATTGTTTATTTGGATACATATTTGTTCCATGCGTACTTTAACTTGAAATAATTTTTTATGTATTGGTGAAACTGCTTCTTATGTATTTTAGAAGTCTTTGTCAATGATTGTCGTTTTACTTAACTGGTTATGATTTCGTTCTAGAAGGACTCTATATTCTTATCTATATCTATTTCATCATAGCTTGAAATCTTTAACTGAAGTTGCCGAATATTTATGTCTTCTTATAAAATAATGCATACAAAGAATATTTAAAGTCGACGAAAGATTCAGTTTTTGAATGTTTGTGTTTAATTTGTGTGTTTTAAAATACACAAATTTGGGTGTTTAGATTTGTTTTAAATTTGTGTTCTCACTTTATCTCTCTCTCTTTCACAACAGTCGGACACACACACAACAACAACACACATTTATAGTTATTATTTTGAATTTTAATTTCATTTTTTTATGTATGCCCGTGCCTAAAGGCACGGCGCAAAAAAAATGAAATTAAAATTCAAAAAATATTATATTACCTAAACACACATACCACCACAATTCACCATACTATTATTGAACAATTAATACATACTCAATCATCAACACATGTCGAACTACCAAAACATCGAGCTAGTCGGTACTAATTTCAAAAAAAATAGGTAGAATTTCCTTTAAAAATAGATATCTAAAAAATTCTAAACATGTCTACAAAACCTTTCTAAACCTGTATAATTAGGTAACTTTACAAAAGACGTAACGGGCAAAATATACACATCAAGCTAGTTGCTACTAATTTTAAAAAATTTCAACAAAGTTTCCTTTAAAAATAGATATCTAGACAAATATAAACCTGTCTATAAAACTTACAATCATCCAAACATATCCAAACCACCAGAAAAACAAATATTACATACCCAAAATCATCATAACCATGTATAATTAGTTAACTTTACAAAATACGAATAAAAAAAAAACACATACATGAAGAAATTAAATCACACTCAATCATCAACACATCCAACCACCAAAACTTCAAGTTAGTTGCTACTAATTTCAAAAAAAATTGGTAGAGTTTCCTTTAAAAATAGATATCCAGAAAAATCTAAACTTGTTTACAAAACTTACAATCATCCATACATATCCAAACCACCAAAAAAAACCATAATTCCATACCCAAAATCATCATAACCAAGTATAATTAGCTAAATTTACAAAAGGTGGAACACAAAAAATACATACATACAGAAAATAGAGAAACAACATGTTGAGCATAAAACCCTTTACTTTACAGCTTATATCAAGTATATTATTTACAGCTTACATCATGTATCCTTCAATATACACCTGAAATTTCAAAATTATCGAAATATGTGAGTCAGAATAAAATAATTATAAATCCGAAACATAAGACCCCTTACTTTACCCTGAATTATCTAAAAAACAAATGAGCACACATATTTGTATGTAGGGGGAATAAATTAGTTTGATATACGTAAGAATTTAGAGAGATTGTAACAAATAATCAATTTTTTTAAAGAAAAGATATGGACTTACAATCAAATAAAGTTTTCTTAGTACTATTTCAACAAACGGTTCATTTACTTAATGATTTAAACCATAAATTTGTATTGGTGGCAGTATAATGGTGTGTGAGCTTGATTTGCGAGTGTTTGATTGGTTATAGTTATGTGTGTGTGTTTGTGCATATATTATGTGTGTTGTGTGTCTGCATGAGAAGTAGATAAATATAGTCTTAGTAAGAGAGACTTTCACACCTAGACAATTGTTTGGTCAGTGGTAGGATAATAATCACCAAAGGTGGACATGTCAGTACTGGATTGCATATCATTTAACTCTCTTAAATGTCTTTTTCATCCCTTTAAACCTTCTCTTCATCAATATCCTTAATGTCATCGTATCAATACGAACACACTTTGCCAATGAGGAGAATGCACAACCACCTATATTATTTACATCTATATAATAAAATTAACACTATTTATAATATAGGAATAGTAAAGTTATTTTGATGCAGTGACATAAAAGTAGATTTACCACATTACGTCGGCCCCATCCACAAAGGTCCATTGTATATATTCTATTATTCTCGTTGACAAATTCACTCAAATCCTACAAAGAATGAACCTCATTGTAAAATTAAAAATTGAAATGTTGGAAATATTACATAATTTAGTAGAAATAAACGTGTTTAAACTATACCATTTAATTGTTGTAAGAATATCAGAATAAAACTTCTGGGTAAACAATATTTGTGGTGCAATTCGACCCATCTTCCGGAAGGAGGACAGTTATACGATCCGTAGATGCGCATCTAGATAGTGCCACATAAAGGTGTCCATGACTAAAAATAGGTGTTCGCAAATCAATCCCAACGAACTTGACAGATTGTCCTTGGGCTTTATTGATTGTCATAGCATAAGTTAATCGGATAGGAAACTGACGTCTTGTCATTCGAAAAGGCAAGTCCAAAGATGTTGGTGTCAATGATATTCTTGGAATGAAGACTAAATTGCCAATTTTATCTCCATTTAATATCCGAGCTTCAATTACCCTTGATGCACATCTAACAACCATCAATTGCGTGCCATTACAAAGTCCATCTTTCAGTGCAATATTTCGTAACAACATTATTGGGCATCCAACTTTCAACTCCAATTTGAACGGTGGCAACCCTGAAGGATTCAGGGAGTTTAAGTACTCGTTAGGATATCAATTCCTAATGGTATGATCAAGCTCATCACCTTCAGACATTTTATCTGCAGCTAAAAATGTAATTGTTTCTCCCAGAGTAATATTCAGTGCTGCAACATTTATATCACTGATGTCGTTATTGCGAACAGATAGAATTGTCCATTCAGTGAGGAAGCTTGGAGTCACTATACCAATCACATCCAATTGTGGATAGATTCTAAATATCAATTCATTTAGATTATGACATCGGTTTATTGTAGATGGAAGTTGCACAATTTCTTGTGGATTAGTCCCAATCTAAAAAATGAATGTATAATTATTCACAAAATGAGATTTAATTCAAAGTATCATGTTATAAAAATTCAATTTAAGGTTGAATAAAATATTACCTCCATCAAGAATTGAGCAAAATTTATATTTTGAACGTCTGTGCGAGTTAATCGCATGTTTAAACCCAGAGTCAAAACACATATATCTTTCCATAGCGAAGACCGTCTCAATGATGCACCCACAATTTGCTCGCGAATGCCTTTAGGAATAACAGGCAATATTTGTTGAAAGTCTCCACCTAGGACAACAGTGATACCTCCAAAAGGTCTTTTATCGTCTCTGATATCTTGAAGGGTGCGATCGACTGCCTCAACACAGTATCGATGTTGCATAGGAACTTCATCCCATATTATTAGCTTTGTTTTTCTAAACAACTCAGCATGCATTTATTGTTTAGTGAACCCACATATTGAATTATCCAGGGTTTCCAAAGGAATACAAAATGTAGAATGTGTAGTGAGCCCCCCTACCAATAACAACGATGCAATACCAGATGAAGCCACTAACAAAAACATGTCCATAGCTACGCAATTTGGTTGCAATGGTATTGTACAAAAACGTTTTTCCCGTCCCAGCACCTCCACTCAAAAAGAAAGTAGTTGCTATGTTTTCACATACTGACGTTGTGACAGCAGTATAAGCAGCAAGTTGTGCATCATTAAGTCTGTCAACATTAATTTGTGCATTAGACTGTTGTGCTTCATTCTCAAGTTGTTGGTGCTCACATGGTAATCTATTTCCAACTATTGCATTCCAATTTCCAGTTGGTTGCGGCATGGGTGGAAAGTCAACTAAACTCTTGCCCGACTCATGGAGCAATTGATTTATCAAATATAAGTCATAATCTTCAATATGATCATCATTTGGATTCAAAATACAAAACATAGTATGAATCCTATGTGCTGAGAATTGCTTCCACAATTCAAATGGATGCAATGGAAAGCATTCCGTTAGAATTATAACAAATAGTCTCCTCAATTGGTATCCCGTTCTCATAATTGCAGCCTTTTGAAGACATTGTATCCATTCTTCACCATCTTCAAGAAGTCCTCTTGCAACACATGCTGACTTGAATGTATCATGCATAACATTATTTACCGTGCGTAGCTAGTCAAATGAAGTAGGTCCTCTAACAACAGTTAGAAGCAAACACAAATAAAATCGCTCACCTGAATTAGGGTTAGCAAAGTACATTATACCAATTGCATAACCCCTTTGTCTTGGAGTCCATTTATTGATAGACTTGTTCCAAACAAATTTTTCTAGAAATTCCTGATAAGTTAATACACGGGCATATTCATTTGTAGCGCAACAATCAAAAAAGCCGGTTAGAGTTGTTTTTTGATGTGCACCTCTAGAAAGGATCGTATCTAAAGATTCAGCCGGGTTAAAGACCACACGATGCATCCCAGGCAAATGAAGTGCCAATCTTACAACTGAAGGAATCTCTTCATTTAAGGATTACCAAACAATCGCCACGTGGCTTCTCGAGGTCCAATATACCTAGCATCAAGATATTGTTGGATCTCATTAATTCCTCCAAGTACCATTGTTGCGTGATCGTGTCCTTTATAAATATACTTGTGAATGTATTTTACACATCTAACTCTTGCACAAACTTCAACATTGATATGACAATTGAACATTCTTGATAAATACGATGTATTTCTGACCAGTATTACGACGACGATAACGTCTCTATTATCAATTTCTTGCCCCCTTACGATGTACTTCTGACCAGTATTACGACGACGATAGACAAGATATCCATCAGAGTCCATACTTGTTGATTCAACAAATGATCGAGGGTACCGCTTGGTACACACCCCATTTTCCATACATGGTGCTTGTGGATTTCGAGCACCACATGGTCCGTGTACCATGCAACCTATAATTGTTTCAAAAAGCAATGGGTCAGTTTTACAATCCGAAAATTCAGCACACACTACTTTGTCCACTTGAGCACATGTTTGAATTTTATCTGAACCATGAAGGAACAAAAGTGCATGCATGTGCGGTAACCCCCTTTTTTGGAATTCAATTGTAAAAACATGCGCCACTTTTCTACCAAAGACGTTGTTTGTTTCTATCTCCTTCATCAAAAAATTTCGCTTCAACTCAAAAACACGGGCCACTAAATCAGGACGGTCAGTAGGGTTTTGATTTGGCAATAGTGATTTAGTAATTTGAGGCCATTTGGGATTTGCAGTCATAGTTAGAAAAATATCTGGGTGTTGATTATACCGCGTGATAGCCATTGAATCTTGAAAATTTTTAAACATATGTCTTACACTACCAGTGAATGAAGATGGCAAAATCATTCGTTGACCAACTTGTTTAGGACCCAGCTCATCTGCACAAACATCTGTAAGACCTTGGTAAAGTTCTGCACGAAGCTTCGATTGATTCAACTTGTAATATGTCAACCGATTTTGTTCAGTAGCGGCCCAAGCATCTACTACAAATTCTTGAAATAGTTTTCTAGCCCTCAAAATTGTTGAATACTCAGTTTCACGTTGGAACATACGATAACTGTAATATTGCAATTGTGTTAGTCGAGCAGACGAAGGTCCACCGTGGGAAGCGTTCCACTATTTCAAATCTGGATTCCATCCTAGCTCACCATAAGGGAACAATACCACATAATGCAATGGCAAATAGGTCGGATGACACTCATTAATTTGCATCAAACCATTATGTTCCCTCAAATGTAACACAATATCTCTCATTCCACTTGATTTAGTTCCATCTCCCGGTAATATTACCGCAATCTCATCGGTTGTTGGGAGATTATAGCGACGCCGATCTTTTACAGAACTGTAGTGAAGAGAGGCCGGTAAATTCACCCCCGTCAATTCTAATTCACTTAAAATTGTGTGAGCCTGCCGAAATTTCATAGGAAATGGATTTACTTGCAATAAACAATCTTGTATGGTTTTCAAAACATCTCTTCTCAAGTTAGGATTTACATTGCTCTGCGAACATCTAAAATTTGAATTAGGATCATAAATGTACAATTGAGAGTAAATTGGTTCACACCCTGGCTGTGGCATAAGCGATCCTGTTCGATGGCGCAATTCTCCATGGATGGTGAATGTTCTAGGCCCCCTCCCAACAATTAATCTGTCATCCAAAGTAGCACCAAGACTCATAAACGTATTAGCTGCATTATATTCTCAGGTATGCTGACGAAACGATTTTGATTTTTCATCATTGTCTTCATACAATGCTTTAAGCATTAAAGGAGGTGCAATAAGTGGAGGTAGTCTAATTTTTCCTTATAAACAACATTTACCAAAGAGAGGATTTGATCTGAGATGATTTTGTTAATTTTTTCAAAGCAGCTTGTAAAGCGTAACAATGAGGACATGTAAGATTCATCAGGCCGAGGAAATGACGATTTGGAATTTCATGGTTTCGAGGATTAAGTGCAACATCCATAGTTACACCTTCTACTCTGTAGGCACTACAAATAAAATTATAGATGTCATACAATTTGATTATATATAAATTGAATACAAATTTAAAACTTATAGCGAACACCTGGTGCCTTCATTCGGATTATACGATGGCACTGGGGAACATGGGGAGAATGGTTCCAAGACTGTTGTTGTGCTTTTGTATAGGTTTTGAGGTAAGTCTTGGAGCATGGTAGTCACATGCGATACCCTTGAGATATATGTTGGTGTGTTTTCTTCAAGATTTTGAGGAGGATTTTCTAGATTCATAATGCCACGGACAACCACCGTGAAACATTTGTTGTAGTGTCTTCTTTAAGATTTTGATGCAAGGTGGTTGACGATGACTCTAAAATATTTGTTGTCACTATATTGTCTGGTACAGGATAGGAAATTTTGGTAGTCAAAGTCATTGGTTGAAGACGGGACCTTTTATTTGATTCTCGTTCTAGGCATACTCGGTGACGACGACTCCGTGGTAAAGAAGGAAAAAATCTAGGCTGAACAGGGACACAATGTTTTGATCGCTCTCTTTCGTGACGTGCAAGTTGTCCCAATTGACGTTTAGAGCACTTATTTTCTTTCCCAGCATTATGCATTTGTGCAGCAAGCCTTACACATTGCGACAATGTTAATTTTGATGTAACATTATAGTTTGGTGCCTAAACCACAAACTCATAAAGAAGTAATTAGCCTTTGTTTAGCTGATTTAACGTGCAAGTTGTCCTAGTTGTCCTAATTGACATGACAATAAAGTGTTGCATTAACAAAACTATCTACCTAACCATTTATGAACATTATAAAATAACATAGCCACAGTTGCAACCAACTTATTGCTTACTAATGTTCTATAGTAATATACTTGATCAATAGTATATTGAATTTAACAGCTTGAAAGGTATGCAATAAATAAGATAAAAATATGCTTTAAACTACGGAGAAGGGTTGAGGTTTCACTATTGATCGATACTTCAAATTATGGAATGTTCAAAAGAATTTTGAGTTTTAAAAAATGGGACCCAACAAAAGATTCAAATTATATGTCATAACAAAAGCTTAAAGGCTACAAATCAACATTAAGCTTAAGAAACTTTTACTCTTAACTACAAAACTGGTAAAAAAATAAAAAAATCATAGTTACTCAATAATTCAGGAGTATACACAGAATAACACGATAAAAAAAATCATCTATAAATGAGGCAAACCAAAAACATATTGATAGAGCAAACGTTTTAAATAAAAGAATAGGATTAAAAGTAATACCAGTTGGCAATCTTTATTTTTTTTCCTTGGCTAGAAGAGGTTACTTTTTCTTTTCCCTTAAATTTGGAATTCGACAAAGTATTAGACCTTCTTTTCTCCTTCTGTGTAAGAAAACGCTACTTAAAAGCAAAGAAAGAAAAAATAAAAAATGAATGAGAATTAGGTGTGATGATACACTACCTCACGTATACGGAGACAATTTAGTTCATACTCATTGCGAATTACCACTCCTACATTATTATGACGAAATCTTCGAACCTATAGACAAAAAAATAATGAATAGTAAATAAGCGGGTAAAAAGATTAGATAAAAGGTAAGAAAATGATTAGTAAAAAAACATATCATACGGTATTTTTCAAGGTGTCATCCATCTGTCACGACATTAAAGAAAATAAATTAAAACAAAGAAGTTATTAAAAAAAATCAATAAGATATATTTAGATAGAGTTAATTAGATGATAAACTTACACTACCAAATATAACAACGTCATCCATTGGTCGATGATTGTGAAGTTGAAACGGTTGTAGCTACACAATAAATTTCATACAATTTAAAACATGCATTTCATCAAACAAATCTATGTCATAATAACTATAAATGTGTGTTATTGTTGTGTGTGTGTGCGACTGTTGTGAAAGAGAGAGAGATAGAGCGAGAACACAAATTTAAAACAAATCTAAACACCCAAATTTTTGTATTTTAAAACAATTTTAAAACACACAAATTAAACACAAACATTCAAAAACTGAAGCTTTCATCGACTTTAAATATTCTTTGTATGCATTATTTTATAAGAAGACTTAAATATTCGGCAACTTCAGTTAAAGATTTCAAGCTATGATGAAATAGATATAGATAAGAATATAGATTCCTTCTGGAAAGCAATCATAACCAGTTAAGTAAAACGACAATCATTGACAAAGACTTCTAAAATACATAAGAAGCAGTTTCACCAATACATAAAAAATTATTTCAAGTTAAAGTACGCATGGAACAAATATGTATCCAAATAAACAATTAGAACTTAAAAGAAAAAACCCAAATCTAGCTGCGATGGGACCAAATCATTAGTTTGGACATAAAGTTCATGTGGTCTAGGTTTCTTTTAAAAACTCATTCCAACTAAGCAAAGGCTATGTAATTATCTAAGCAGAAGTGCACAAAAGTACTGCTCGGAACAAAAAATATTTTTAAAACAAAAACTATTAAATTTATACCAACACAAAAAACTAAATAAGAGTGAGCTATAAAAACCAACAATTGAAGTTTCAACAGTTCAAAAACTCTTGAATCCGAGGAGGTTAACATACCTTAGGAGGTTTGAAAGGATCATTGCTCGGAAAAGGCGTTCCTACAACAAAAACATAATATAAACCATGTAATCATGCCTTTCAAACTTCATGGTAGCCTCAACTAAGTCACAAAAACATTTCAACTATGCATTCAACAAACGACCTGATTAATAAACCATAATATAAACCACCACAATCTGAAGAATAACAATATGAACCACATAATCATGTAATATGAAAAGGTCAACAAACACAGCTGCCAGTAAAATGTAAATGCACTTAGACTTGTCTTTATTTTACGTCCTCTTACTTTTATATTTAACATGTAAATGCATCCTCGCCAAGAACCATCCCATCTTGAATTTCCATCTTTAACTTTCATTGCTATGTATCACTACTTGAAGAGCCATTAATTTCTAGTTGTTGATATCATATATTTTGACATTTAACTTTATAATTTCATCCTTGTGTTTTATAATACATTTGTTTATTTTGTTCAGAAGGATCAATTTTGTGTATAATGGTATTGCCAGTATTTTGAGTTTAACAGAATATACAGTTTAGAGCGGTTTTATTGTGCATCCATTTTCCAAAGAGAGAGGTATCTATTTGATTTCTGCAAACAAACTAATCAATTATTATTGCTGTTGTTTTATGTGTTTTGATCTTGGTATAGTTATCTTTGTGTACTCATAAAAGTTATTGATTATGTCGTCATGGGTATAGTTAACTTTGATTATGTGGTTCATATTACATGATTAATTGAAAAGGTCAACAAACACAGCCAAAACTGCTAATGAGGATTGCTACTTTGTCACCTCGTCATGAAATCATATGACCCATTATAATCAATTAAATTAGTCACATGGAATACATCCCTTTTTGAATATGATAAACATAATGTATAAAACTGCAATTCGAGAAAAATGGCGGGTCCCTTCTTTGATCTTATTTTTTGAGGAGAGAATATTCAACGAATTTTTTTAAAGATTTGGCTGGTATTCTAAAAAACCAAACATAAAAAGAAAGTAAATAATATTATGCACAAACAGAATGTAAATAATATTATGAAAGTAAATTTCTTTTCATTCACACTCCTCTCTAAGTTTTAAATTTATTTCTTTCTCCTCCTCCCAAATTAACAAACAGAATGTTAATGTGATAATTGTTGCTAGAATAAAATAAAGGGTGCAAACTAACTTTTTCCTTTTTTATTTTACCTTCAATTAAAACAAAATGAGCAAATAAACCCCCCCCAAAAAAAAAAAAAAAATTTGAAAAAAAAACAAATATGCAATATGCAACTGTGCAAACAAAATGAGCAAATGAACAGTGTTTTGCTCGACTTATTTGGATGTTCAGAGAGGTATAACATCATAGCCATACAGAACCCAAATCAAAAGTGATTTTGGAATGTAATTTAACATCAGGGTGATATATAGAAAAAAAAATTTGTCGAATAAGACACAAAGTGCATTTGCTTGATTGTTAACAAAAAAACTCCATCCTGGAATTTTTACCTCCCAACTTTATAGTAGGAGATTTCAATTAAAACAAAATGAGCAAATAAACCCCCCAAAAAAAAAGTAATAAAGTAAAAAAAAAAATGCAAATATGCAGAAAAAAAAGAGCAAATATGCAGAAAAAAATTTCTAATAAAAATAAAGAAAGCTAAAAATTTCTTCAACTGTGCTAGCAAAATTTATATCGTTGCCATCAAATCGCTCAAGAGTACAACATGAAAATCTTGTGAAGAGCAAAGTTTAAAAAAAATTCATGAAGATACGGAATAAACATACCTGAAAGGGCAGCAGAGGAATCGGGAGGTGACGTTACGGATGTTGTCGACGGCCATGACCGACCTCTACCTCCTTCGACGGAAGTGATCTCTCTATTCATTTCCCCAAATTTTGTCAATTTCCCCAAATTTTGTCAAATTCCAGAGAGAGGGAGATAAGAAAAGATTAGGGAGGGTTTCGTCAAATTCCAGAGAGAAGATAGAGAATAGGGTGGGATAACATGTAAGGGAGAGGAGAAAAGATTAGAGAGGGTTAGCGTGTAGGTGAAGGGTGAGAATTCAATTATTTGATAGAAAAAATTAGAGAGGGTTAGCGTGTAGGTGAAGGGTTAGTTTGGGCGGGATTTTTTTATAGCCTAAGATGGAGTATGAGCCATTAGATTAAGTGAGATGAAATCAGAGCCATTGTTGTGGTTTGTCAAATGATAAAATTTGAATTCAGTCCTGTTTTATTATTATAGATTACAATCCATGACAATCGTTTGTTAGGAAAACTATTCCAGCAACCATCATCTCAATCATTGATCAAAATATTTAATGGTTGAAATTAGAAAGAATAAAGGTATGTCGCTACAAATTGTATCGACATTAACATCACTTGTAGCGGCATGAATATCTACTACAGGGCCCCTCCTCATTTCTTGGTCAAGGGTCAAATAATAAAATATTATTATTTATTAATTATTATAATAATAATCAAAGACCATGTATGCCGCTACATGCAACAGTTGACCATATTCTTGTCTCATTTTTTTTGTCTTTCGTCCCAATTTATATTACTAACTAATATTAATATCAATACTAATATTAATTGACTAATAATATTTTGGTTTGTAATTATGGGCAATGAAATCGTGCCTTGCCAGTTATGGTTTCGTGTTAGCTGAGGAGGAGAGGAATCCACGAATAACACATAATTGATTGATTGATTGAAGAGGGGAGAACGACTTGTGGACGATTATTCCAATGATGCGTGGCAAAACACCCAGAATCCGGAAACCTTTTTAGGGTTATTGGGATTCCAAGAGTCTTCCTGAGTGTTGAGAGAGAATGTCCAGGTCCTTTGATCTTCCAAGAGTCCAAGTCCTGTGTCTGAAGAGAGGTCCCTTTCCCAATGGAATGGAAGGGGTATTCATAGGGTTTTCTGGAAAGTAGTCATGTGCAAGACACATGCTTTCAGAGAAATTCCAGAAATACCCTTTAGTCATTAGAATAATGCCCATATTGTCCTGTCCTTCTAGCCACCAATCCAATTCCTCAATCAATTCCCAAAATGAGCCGCCTCATGAGTCTTTCTCGCTTTCGGGACACGTGGGAGGCTTCTCCCTGCCTTCAGCACACATTGATTTCTAACTTTTTTGTCTTCATTCCATTAGGTTATGCGAACCCTAATTTGCACATTTAATGAGGTCGTGGAACCCTAATTGTGTATTTAATTCAACTAGGTCATGTGAATCCTAATTTTATACTTGGGCCCACATTTGCTCCTGCGCGAGAGTCGCATTCCCAAATAGACGATCGTGGAAGAAAATTGCAAGCCTTTGAACGATTTTGCGGGACTTCACTTTATAGGTCTTGAAGACAATGGTCATAGTAGAGGGAACCCCTAGGGAGCCAAACTCTTAAGGTTAAACCCTAGGGAGGCAAAACCTAGCAGGGCTCCTCCTTGGACAAATTGGGAAATCCTCCAAAAAAATTTTCCATAGCTTGTCCAATATTTGTTTCCTTATTATTTTTTTTTCTGAAAAAAAGAAAACATAATCAAATATCACCAAATAAAATTTAATCTAATAAAATCCTTCTTTTGGGTAAACTAAATCTTTCTTTTTTACCAAATCAAATCTTATTTTTTTTCTGGGAAATAAAATAAAATCTTATTTCATTTTATTATTATTATTTTTTGAAATAAATTAATAAATATAATCTTTACTTATCTTATTTTGGAGAAGTGAGAAGTTGATATTTATAATCCACAACCGAATGTCTTGCATCCGAATTGCAGTGGGCAGTTCTGTTGTTGCATTACTTGGGTGTTATTTGCAATAAGAAGGGACCCCCATTGAAGCTGTACATGCTACTCCCCTATTAGCTAACAAAGTTTAACTAGCTAACAAAGTTTAACTCCTTCATATGTATACATGATTAGGCTAGGTGTGCTTGCATGCAATTATCCAATAGTTGGGTTTGTAAACTTCTTGTGATATATATGCAACTTATATAAATTGCCACATTATAAGCCTCCACTCCCGAACCTTTCTTACGCACGCCGTGGATCAAGGATCAAGAATATTTGCGTGAGGTTACAAAAATTATACTGCTGCTTGGATTGGAAGACCTTCAATTTCCTGAACTACTCATAAATGTTTCATCTATATATATATATATATTTAGGTAATTATAGCCTTTCTTCTGTTTTCTGAGCCCCATTACCTTGATCATATATTGGTTTTTTCCCTCAGAATTCATCAGAGGAAGGTTATAATTTTCGCGGCGAAAGAGGATTCGTTCTAAGCAGTTGATTCATGGAGCAACAGGACCTAGGAGGTATGAAGAGGAACAACCCCTAGGTAGCCGAGGCCAACATGGTCGAACCATAGGGGTTTGAAGCCAACATGGTCGAACCCTATAGAGTTTTTTTTAAATTTTTTTTAATTTTTAAGGGATGAAAGGAACAACCCGTAGGTGACCGAAGCCAACATGGCTGAACCCTAGGGGGCCGAAGCCAACATGGCCGAACCCTATAGAGGAGTTTTTTTTAAGGGATAAAAGGAACAACCCCTAGGTGGCCAAAGCCAATATGGCTGAACCCTAGGGGGCCGAAGCCAACATGACTGAACCCTATAGAGGAATTGAATTTTAAATGAAAAAAATGAAGTTTTGGAGGAGTAGTTACTATTTTGATCATAACTTTTGACTCGTTTGAAGTTTCAAGGCCCATAATATATCAAAACGAAGCTAGCGACGAGCCCTACAATAGTCATCACCAACAGCTATGATGTATGCCATTATAAGTCCAAAAGAGGATCCGAAGGATGTTTTTTGGCCGTCCGAAGTTTTTTTGAAAATTTTTGGGAAATTTTTTCTTCCATAATTATGATTCCTAACTCTTTCTGACATTGTTTCTTCTTCTTTTCAGGTGTTTTAAAGCTTAAATCTCAAACTTTCTTCTTTGCCATGTTAAACACTTCGAGTTCAAATACTTTCCTTGTCATCCTTTCTTTGCTCTTTAGACCTCTTATGCTGAATTCTTCTTGCTTGCAGGCCCTTTTGATTGAACATTTTGCCGACCCGGGAACCACCAAGGAGGCCCCATTTCTCAGTGTTGGAGAAGGGCTCCCCTCTTTTGGTCTTTTCGACGTTTTTCGGGAGCAAGTTCAGACTTATGACCGTACAATTTTTCCACCGCCATAGAAGGAAGGCTTGTTTCTATATGCAGCGGCTTGTGGAGGTTGGGATGACTTTCCCCATTTCGATCTCATTCCCCGTCTATGCATAGAGGAACAAGAGTACTCTTTCAGTTCCTTTCACTTCTTATATGATTCATCTAGCCTCCTTCAGGAATGACATCATTAGATCAACGAGATTCTTGGGAATGTTGATTATGTGGACATTCTTGATTACATCAAGCTATGCATGGACATTCGTATCCAACAGGACCATGGTGCTCCTCTACATGCCCATTCGTCACGGCTTGGGGGGAATGCACCTCTACTCTGGGGGATATCTATGCCATCTACCAATCTACTAGTAAGCATTTGCCCCCTGCGCGTGAGTCACGCCTTAGGTGAGATGATCTCGCAAAATATTTTAAGTGGTGAAGTCTTGATTCCAGTGTCTGAACACTTCGTGGGGCTTGATGTTTTGTAAGCCTCAAAAGCAAAAGTCCTAGGAGAGGGAACCTCTAGGGGAGAAAACCTTAGGAGAACGAGCCTTAAAGGAGTTCTCCTGGGAACTCTTGAAAAATCTTCGATGTAATCCTTCTTACCTTCTCTTGAAATTTATCTTTTCTTTAGCATCAAGATGTCGAAGACCAATGCTGATGAAGATGATGATGATGTTCCCATTGGGCTCTTTGTGAGTATCGCAAATGGGGCAACGAGTATCGATTCTTCTTCGCCACATGATGCCCTTCTACAACTTTTCCACATGACAGTTTTGAGGGTGCCGATCAGACTCCTGCTTCTTGGAGGCGAAATCCTTCTGAGACTATTGTTGATGTTTGCCGAGTTGGTGATTGCTCGGGTGGGTATTGTGGATAGCACTTTGGGTGGGTTGAATGACTTTCTGCCTCCCGTGGCATCTCCTAACTCTCCTTGGACATGTCTTCCTTCCATGTTAGGTTGGACCTCTCCCATCATCATGTTGTTGCAGTTCGTTCAGAAGTCACTTCTTGTTACCATGAGCATGACTTACTTTATGTAGAACTTTAGGAGCTTCAAGATGCCATGGATAAATTGAAGACCAAGCTTTTGGGAAATTGAGTTAGCGTCCCAAGACCTTGAAGGCCTGACAGCCTTGAAGGCCTGACAACCTTAAAGGCCTGACAGCCTCAAAGTCCTGACAGCCTCGAATGCTTGATAGCATTAAAGGCCTAATACCTTGAAGACCAAGCTTTATCTATTCCCCTCTCTTCACTTCGATAGGTCATGGCCTTTAGATCATGAACTTTCGTTGTTTTTTCCATTTCCTGTATCAGAAAATTCATGTACATATATTTCATTCATCAAATTGTAGTTTATTTTATCCTTATTGATTACCTTTAATTTGAACCATTCCTTAAAACATAATATTTATCATTGAATCTCAAGTTATTCAAATTAATACTCCAAGACAACAATAAGTGTAGACACTCGAAATTTTCTGCACACCTGTTACTAACATTGCAGGAGGGCAAATTCATCTTTCAGAGATAAGCCTGAAACACAGCTCACATCCAGTCCGGATACTACCTGAAGTTCATCCTCAACCCCGGAGCACACACCGGGAGTATCAGTTCCAACCTCGGAGATAACCCCGAGGCATGCAGTTCTAATACCAAAAATTCTACCGGAGAAGACCAATCCATCTCGGAGATAACCCCGAGATACTCAGTCTCAGTCCCAACACTGGGAGTAGCAGATACCAACCTTGGAGATAACCCCAAGGAATACAGTTCCGGAGATAACCCCCAGAAATGTTTGTTTCAAATACATGTAATAAGCTTCAACCTCTGCACTCACACCGAGGCACTCAGTACAAGACCCAGAGATAACATCGGGAAGGCAGGCACACCTCAGAGATGACATTGAGGACCTTCAACACTTGCATCAGTCCAATCTCAGAGATAACCCTGAGCAACGTCTGCTTTATCAGCCCAAATCGGTGATAACCCCGATGAGGGGCAAAGTCACAATCTCGCCACCTTGACGCCACATCGCGCTGTCTCAACATTTCATACATACATTTCTACACAACAATATCCCATAAGAACCAAGGATGTCCAATCCCGAGTTACTATTACGCAGGATAACAGATAGAATTTGAAACTTGAAGATCGGAGGGCATGGTCCCATCTTCCTGACTTCGTACAACCTCTAATCCCATGTCATTGCGTAACTCTTGACAACGACAATCTAAAATAGGTCACATACCTCAGTTGGATGCCCGAATTGAAATTCTAAAAGTTCAAGCAAACATTATAGTGCATGCGTATATGTACTTCAAAACGGCGGGACCATGGCTTCGAGAGAATCAACTCCACCCATTAGTACAATCAAGGGCCCCCTCTATAAATAGAGGGCTTGGGGTGGCCATTTGTAAGAAAAAAAAAGGTGAGGAAGCCCTGTCAAATTTGCTCTGTACTCTCTCTACATTGAGTGCTTTCTCATTTTAAACATTTGTGAGCTCACATATAGCTACTTTTTGTACCGGCGGGAGCCGAGTGTTCATCCCTTTAAAGATATAGAAGTCTGCCAAAATATAGAAGTCTTCTTTGGCAGCCCACTGTAAGCCTTCTCACACACTTTAAAGTCTTTCTCTTCATCTTTACACACACCTTTCTTCACGTTGAGAGTCGTGTTGCGTGTGTTTGCCTCGGACCTCAGTCCGTGGTTTTATTTTAGTTTGTACATATATATACATACTTATATAGATATATTTTTATATATGGACTAACATTATCTAGTTAAGCCTCGATTTAGCCTAGACTTCGGTCTGGAGCGTTTACCTGCTTTTGTATATATATATATATATTACTGTTCGATGAGCCTGGATTTTACATCCAAAGCGTTTACTGCTTTAATATATATATATATATATCATTATATATATCAACTGTGTCGAACTCTATTCAATGAGCCTGGATTTTACATCCGGTGCGTTTATCGCTTATATATATATTTACGTTTAGCCCCTCCTGGAGTTTACTTCGTGGCGGTTGACCGCTTTTACAGCTTTCTTTACTTTTTATCCCGCCTAGAGTTTACTTCATGGCGGTTGATTGCTTTTACAGCTTTATTTACATTTTTGATCCCCCATGGAGGCGCTTCGTGGTGGCTGAGCATGTCTGTACATATATATTTATAGCTTTTATATATATACCTGCTTACCGCTTTATTATCCATTGCGGCATCATGTGAGCCTAGGAATCATGTTATCGCAGATTTAGTCTACTGGATCTAGATTCGGTTCCCGTGATGGACATTTTTCAGCTGTAAGCAGCTTGTAAATTTATTCACGGTGTTCGGATTTCCTCAGATGGTTTTCATACCCACGAGGAGTTCGACACTATTTTGTACATTATTTTCTCGAAGATGCTTCGCATCTCAAAAAATTAAAAACAATCAAGCCGAACACTTAATAAAATAAGAGTGTAAAAGGTCTCAATTACTATTGACCACAAGGGTTTGAAAAACCTCTTTTATAAAACATCACTGCCATATCTTGTTTAAAACCTAATTTTACACAAATTCAAACCTCACGGTATATATAAAGTGTTAACGAGGCCTCGCACTACTTCCAAATAATTGCACATTGATCCACATATACACACACACATTCATATAATAGTTTCTTGAAAAGTGGCGGTCACCGTGGTAACAAGGATGTCGGGGGGTGCCTAACACCTTCCCTCTGCATAATCAAGTCCCCGGACCCTAATGAATCTCGGTTTCACTGACCCGTTTAGCAGTGTCACATCACTGGGTCAATGTGCAAACCTTTTCTCGGTTCTGTTGATACAACCATATAAAAAATCAACTGGCGACTCTTAACAGTCCATCGTCGACATGATACATGTCGGACCTTTTTCACTTATTTTTTCAAACAAATCTCACCTAACATGAGAACACCAAAGAACAACTAACAGAAAGGGACAAATAAAAATCCCGACGTCGATAGGTGGCGACTCTGCTGGGGACTATGCTCCAGTAAGAGGACTTAAGCCGCTATTACAAATCTTTTCAAAACTGTTATATGCTTGTGTGTGAATGTTGCATTTACATTTATGATGAATGTGTACGAATGCATATATTTTTCTGCGCTTAATGCCTTACACTATATCTGCTTGTTATATTAGCGCTTCGCTGTAAGACCCCAACTTTTTATAAATGAAATTTAATTTCCTCTATTTATTATTTTGAAATAGTAAGGGTTGAATTGATTAATGTGGTTAGTTATGGGTAAAATGCGCAAATATTTTAAAATAAGCAGTGGTTATAAAATATTCATTGTTGCTTAGGGAATATTCGTTTGGTCGTGGAATATTCTTGCTTTGCTTGTGAATATTCGCATTTACGACGCAGCCTCTTTTGTGGGCCCCATAATGGAAAGCGATTGGATGAAGAAAACGACAAGTATAAGTTGTTTATAAATAACGGTTAGAAGTTATTACCAATAACACTTGCTGGAATACCCGTGGTTAAAACACAAGAATATCGCTGCGTTGTTACACAAGAAGACACTCAGATTGCACCAATTATTGATTCTTACGTAAGAAGGCACTACTCAATAATTGTTACAAAGAGTTATTGCTCAAGATTTTATTTTATTGATTCCATAATTCTGCGTTGATATTTTATATTACCGTTGTTTCAATAATTGTCATTACACAAGATTTTCCATTATTGAAGCAATAATTCATATTATCTGAATAATATTATTAGAAAATATTATTGGCAATGTCTAGAAAGTTCATTTAAGGAGAGGTTTGGTCACCTAATTGCGCGCCAAAGAAGGAGAAATCCTTATTGAAAGCCCTCTTTTCCGGAACCGCTCGTTGTCGATGATTGTGATTTTGTAATATTATTTGTGAATAATTAATTATTGATTTATATGATGAGAAAAATATTCATTTTATGTGGATATAGATGGAGAAATTTTTTTAAAGTGACAATTGTTGAAAATCGATATTTTATCTTTTTCTCGATAAAATAATATTTTATTATATTATAATAATATAATAATGATGATATTTTTACAATGAATGTGGGATATATGAGTATATGAGGAGGAAGAGTATTTTTTGTTGCAAAGTTATTTAAAACATGTTAAACATATCAGGGGCCCATTTCTTGATCGAAATTTGATTATAGCACAGTAAAATCGTCTGCTTATGGATTTCTTGGCCAATTTCTCGCTTGGAATTTGGAAAAACTTTCTTCTGCAAAGTTGTAGAGAATTGACTTTCCTATAATAAGTTGCAAGGTTCGAATTTTCTTATAAAAGAGCTATTTATTATGAATTATTGAAGTTCCGAAGTTCCGAAATAATTGATTTTTGAAAGTTTTAATTATTTTTAATAACAAAAACATTTTTTTTGATTTAGTTGACTATTGGTGGTGATGTTTGGATCTTAGATTTGGTGTGCGTAAAATTTTTATATAATATATTAATATTATATTAAATTTTCGCTTTTGGTGTTCTAAGCATTTTCCTATAAATAGGTGCTTAAGTTAGAATTTAAAATCACACCGTAAACCCAAGTTTTCTTTTCTTTCTTTCTCGATATATTGAGCGTATTTTTGTGAGTATTTTAGTACTTTGAGTATTGCTATATACTTGCAAGTTCTTTCAAAGACTATATCCAATGTAAGTACTATCCTTTTGAGGTAAGGGATATTATTTTTTAAAAATGATATTATTTCTTCAATATCATTATGCTTAGAAATATTGGTTGAACTTTTTATCAAATTTGGAACTTTTTCATGTGTCTAGTTTACTATTCATGAGTTAGGATTATTCATGAGTTACTATTCACGAGTACTATTCACGAAGCATGATAATTTTTTTTGTGAAATTTCTATCTTTTAGTGTCTTGAGTCACTATTCACGATATGACACTATTCACGAATCACGACTATTCACGTAAAAATTAAATTTTTGTTTTTCGTCCAAAATATCTATTATGGATACTAGCTTTGATTGTATCCATGTTTTGATCATTCTTGAATTTTACTCCACTATGATTATTTATGAGGTATTTTTGGACATGGAATAGCCGAAAATACTAATCCTTAATATTTATTCTTTTGTTTCACCGGATTCGCTTTTCTTTAAAATATTTTTTATCATCCTCGGTCCTAAATGATGATATAATCGAATATCTTTGGCTCAGTAAAGTAAAAGATGAATGATTTCGATGAATATCTTTGGCCGTAGTGCAAAGATGAATAGTGTTTAGATGAATAATGACCAAACTCGATGAATATCTTTGGCACAGAGTGTAAAAGATGAATATTTGATTCCAGTATATATTGATTGATGTTACAGGATAAAAATATTGACGATGAACTTTTAAATTCATATATAGAAGATAGTAGATTTTATTCTCTACTTAACTCTTCTAATGAATTATTATTTCATTGCTATGAATATTGATTTAAAACATGTTGTCTATTGTATTCTATTAGATTTTTCCCGTTGAAGACTAATGATAATTTGTTCTATATTATCTTGGTCATAATATTCTTTTTATCGGGCTAGTTGAGCTCACCCTTTTCCTTTTTGTTCCATTTTTCTTCTTCTCGGAGGCGAGAATGTAGCTGAGTACTAGTCGGGTATGGAATGAAGGTTTTAGAAAGTCGTTTTAGTAGTCCTCACCATTTTGTAAAATAATGTATCAATAATTGTCTCGAGGACTTATTTGAGTGTGGATATTGTCTAGATGACAATATTTGTATTTAAACTCACAGTGTTTTATGTTGTATTAATAAAGTTGTAGTTGTTTCGCACCATGTATTTTGACGACTCGTAATGGGTGTTGTATACCTATTTTGGGGGCGCCACATTCAAGACATGTCATCATTTTCATAAACGGTGAGACACGTTGTATGTGAATGTATGTTGTGTGGTTCTTCCATCGTGGGGCTATCCCAGCTTGTGTTTGATTCTTTGGACTCGTAAGAAGACTAATTCCAATGAGGCTCTGGAAAGGTACCACCCTAATTTGCTCCAGTTGAAAGACCGGATTAACTTTCCGTCGAGTAAATTGCGATGATTTGGGAACCTTCATGCCAAAAAGCCGCGAGAGTAACCTAAGATAGGTCAGCCTCTGATAAACCAAACACGGAGGAAAGTCTCTTCATGCTTTTTCATTACTTGTAAAGTGAATTACTTGTAATTTCATGCCATATTCATCTCCATGTAATGAGAAATATGAAGAAACATGTGTACATACAAATTTTAAAACATGCTATCCTGGATTACAAACAGCTAACATTCGCCTTGCAGGATAATATTCCTAGAACGGATACATATCACGTAAACATTTACACATTCCTTAAAGACTAAACTACGCAAGTCTTTTGCAGGGAAACAGTTAGACCTATCACCCGGTTAAAATCCAAAAAGGCCACAATCCTACTGTCAATTATGTCATCATCAGACCAGACTGACCTTAATCCAGTTTCTCGTAAAGAATTTGACGAATTAAGTAAACAAATCACAGATTTGGTTTTTCTGCTTAAAGAACTACACTAGTCTACTCAGGGTACGAGGATACTCGTACATGTTGAATCCTCTACACAATGAGGAACCCAAGGTACTGATAAAGCCATTACAGAACTTGAACTTCAGTTGGATACGACCAACAAAATTCATGATATCACCCATCTCAAAGGAGATCCAGACACCGGTGACATCAGGAAGAAAGTCCTTCAAATGGAAGAAACCCTTCATGCAATCAAAGGAATTGGAGCACACAAAAGTGTCTCATATGCTGACCTTTGTATATTCCCTGGTGTTCATTATCCAGAAAAGTTTAAAACGCCTGACTTTGAAAAATATGATGGGTTATGAGATCCTTACACACAGTTGAAGGTGTTCATTGGAGAACTTGGATCTTATGCAGAGGACGAGAAGCTTAGGATGCAGTTGTTCCAGAAGAGTCTGACTGGAGAAGCCCGTTCATGGTATACTAGATTAGATAACTCAAAGATCCATAGTTGGGAGGAGCTAGCTCATGCCTTCCTCACTCAATACAGCTTCCAGTCTCAGATGGCTCCTGACCGGTACCAGATTACCAAGGTTAAGAAACAGTCTAATGAGTCTTTCAAAGAATATGCTCAAAGGTGGAGGTGCCTAACTGCTCAAGTTATTCCTTCCATGATGGAATCAGAAATGGTCATGAATTTCATAGACATACAAGAAGCTCCTTTCTATGAAAGAGTCTTAGCTGGTATTGGTAAACCATATTCTGAAATGATCAAGCACGGAGAAATGGCTGAGATGGGATTGAAGTCAGGAAAGATTCAAGACCTAGACGCTCTTAAAGCAGTTGCTGAGCACATCCAATCCGGATCTTATGGAAACAACCCCCGGAGGGTCCATAAAAAGAAAGAGGAGGATGTTTCCATGATACTACAAGGTCAAAAAGGCAGTCCAAATATGGCTATACAGAGGAGAAACTACTCCCCTTTTCAAGCACAATCTTCAAACCCTCCATTGCCAAAAGGTGGAGAAGCAAAGCGACCTCGAGTGTTCACACCCTTAGGGGACTCGCTCGAGAATATTCTCACTCTTCTGACAACTCAGAAGAAAATTACACATCTTCTTCCACCAGCCAACCCTAATGGGAGGGGTTTCAATGTCGCCTTCGAATGTGCTTATCATGCCGGGCACCGGGACATGATACTCAAGATTGTTGGGCCTTGAAACACAAGATCCAAGATTTAATAGACAATGGGGAGATCATGGTTACCAAACCAGATTAACCTCATATGCAAGACAACCCTCTTCCTCAAAACAAAGAAGAAGAGGTTAACATGATCAGTTGGAGCGCTGAACAAAGTTCTAATTTTAATAGTGAATCATCCCAGACCATCAAAGACGGTGTTGATAGATGTGATTACGCAAAGTTTCAATTTGCTATGGAACCAAAGATGAAATCTCTTTGTAAGCAAATTGAACAATTGGCAGAACTGGTGACCTATCAACATCAAGTCACCCGCCAGTTAATCAGCCAGGAGCATGTCTATCTCCTTCCTTTTGTAATGAATGCTCCACTATTGCCTTCAGAAAGCGAAGCTATGGAGGATAAAGTTATGAAAAGAGCAAATGCTAAAGCCCATCGGGATTTTGCCAATCAAAGGGAATTTACATACGTAGGCCAACCTATGGAGGAGATATTTCAGATGTTAATGAACGAAGGAAGAATTACCTCCCTTCTACCTCTAATTAATTCCCGTTCAGAATGGTTCAACTTCGATGGAGTATATAAATATCATTCACATTCTCGCGGTCACATCACAGAAGAATGCTGGGCACTCCGCCACCCTATTCAAAATCTAATTGATAGCGGTGTTCTGCAACTAGCAGGCGATGACACTATGATACTCGAGAGTGGGAATACCTGTCTACTAACCGGAAGGGATTAGTAGTAGTTATATCCGCTGAGGCCGATGAGACTGTCAAGCCATTTTCCATATAAGCAATTCAACTCAAAGGAGCTATCACCAGAGCCAATTTCTTTCCCTTTCAGACCATAATATCCTGTTGTCAGCTTACACAAAGTCCCATGGAATTATGGAAAAGCTGAAGGATCCACGTCTCATACTATTGCTACAGTGTCAAAGGAGAATCCACTGTATCTTCCTCAGAGAGTAATGAAGCCCACCATCAAAGCAAAGGGGAAGATTCCCATGGAGAAAATTGAGAAATTCCTCCGCACTATGGGCCATAATGAAGCCAAGGTGGTTTTAAGCTTAAGAGAAGCTCCACATTAGATCTCAATACTGGACTTGGTTTTTTCTTCCGAGGATCACAGGAAGATCCTATTAAAGGTTTTGGAAGAAGCCTATTTGCCGAAGTCAGTGGATGTGGAAAAATTTCAACATTTGGTTGATCACATTTTTAACAACAATGTGATATCCTTCACTGATGACGATATACCACCCGAAGGGACCAGTCATTGCAAACCATTGCACATTACAGTTTTATCCTCCGGGTATATGGTAGTTGGAGTTTTGATAGATGGAGGTTCGTCTCTGAATATCTGTCCTTATGTCACCTTGGTGAAGATGAACGCCAATCTCAAACGGATCCGAAGCAGCCATACTGTTATCAAAGCATTTGATGCATCCCGACGAAATTCTATCGGAGAGATTGAGCTGCCAATTGAGATTGGTCCAAATACATTCAATGTATCCTTTCATGTCCTCAAGATAGATTCAGGATACAACCTACTATTGGGAAGACCATGGATACACATGGCTGGAGCCGTCCCTTCTACACTAAATCAACAACTCAAATACATTGTCAACAATAGTCTAGTCACTGTCAACGCAGAGCCGGAATGTCCTGAACAAGGAGACCTACCAATCATCAGCTTCAATTCAGAAGTTGAGCCGGCCAATTTTCATATTTTGGAAGTGAGTAACACGCAATACTATCCTATTGGAGCACCACTTCCCGTACCCAAGATTTCTGCCGAGGTTATGTCGGACACTTAAGAAATGATGTCATTGGGTCATCAGCCTGGACAAGGGCTTGGTAAAGATCAGCAGGGTATTAAGCACCCGATTCAAATGTCTAGTCAAACTGGGATAGCTGGACTAGGCTAGTCTTCCAATTCTAGCCAGATGAATCCTCATAAGCATAAGCAGGTACCTCAAGCTTCTGCCACAAGGCGATTTTCTACACCTGCACCTCATAAGTCGTCGATCTCCTAGTGAAGGTGCCAAATACATGTTATGGCCATGTTGTTTCCCAAACCAGTACCATTCAAAGAAAAAGAGGTCCTAATTCCTGATCTTGAAGTGGAAGAAAAGGAACGAAAACGTAAACATGGCATCGTCTTGATGATGTCAGGCGTACGCATCATTGTCCATGATGAACATACAAACAGATACACCCCCGAAGATGATTGCCCAGATTTTATGGTCATTTTTGGGAAAAGGAGGACGATGACAACCCCTCCATCACTGCAGTCTATCAGGACTTTACCCTCGACAATTGGAGCAGCACTCCATGCATTGGTCGACAATGGTAAAATGGGTAGAAATCCCTCTTCCCTGTAGATAACTTTAATTGCTTACTTTTTTGTACAGTATTAGCAGTTATTTTATCAGTACATGCTAACACTTTTGTATGATTAAACAGTTTCATATATTCAGTGGAAGCATATTTTGTTTCAGGACTCTGAATTTAGATGTGCCTGTACTTGCTAATGAGGTGCCTTTTCTCCACAAGGACTGTAACTTTGATGAAAAGTTGGACTCAGACTTGATGGAAATCCAAGAGGACATTGAGACACCTCTGGAAATTAAGGAATGGGTCAAAGACTAGCCTAAACCCAACCTTGACCAAACTACTTCTTTCAATATTGGAACCTTAGAAAGCCCTAAGCTAATTCGGATTGGTTTAGACTTCACCCCAAACCAACGGAATGACATGGTTGCTGTGACACCCCTAAAATAGGTATACATCACCCATCTTGAGTCGCCAAATACATGGTACATAATTTAAATACAAACTTCTTTTATATAGTACGACAAAACGTAGCTGAGAGTTTCATCACAGATAATGTCTTGTAGAGAGTATCTAAACTCAAATAAAGTCCTCATTACAATTAGTATCACACTATTTCACTGAATAGTGAGGACTACTAATGCAAATAGTTGGACCGTCACTCCGTTCCCCAACTAGTCCCAGCTATATTCTCATTTCCTGAAGAGAACAATGAAAACAAAGGGTGAGCTCAACTAGCCCAGTAAGAAATATTATGACTAAGATAATGCAGAATAAATTATCGTTAACCTTCAATAGTGTTAAACTGATAAAATATAATAAACATCAAGTTTAACTGCAGCGGAACAAGCAATCCATTAGAAGAGTCAAGTAGAGCATGATATCTACTATCTTCTATGATTTAATTTTTTTTTCATCAACTTTATTACTGATACTCAGCTTAATAAATAAACCACATCATCGAATCATCCCTGCACTACATGCCAAGGATATTCATGTAATCATCTATGGTCATGATCATACCAACAACTGTCCATCAATGCACTACAGGCCAATGAGGACTTTTACTACATCATTTGTAACATTACGGTCATGATTATATCGAATAATCCCTGGTCATAATCATTCCAATCAATATTACATCTATGCACGTAAGCCACAAATGACTTTTATCACAATATAAGAATGAGGATGATGACAATGATATAAGAATTCAATTAAAAGAAAGCAAAGGATAAATTTTTAAAGATTTATAACTTAATTTATCCAGAATTCAATAATGTCCAAATTGTCAACATGATACTGCTTTGTGGAGTAAAATTCAAGAATAATATTGTATCAAAAATGATTTGGACCGAAAAGAAATCAATTTTTATCATGAATAATTCCCCGGGTGAATAGTACCTGAGTGAATAGTACCCCATGAATAGTACTTCGGGAATAGTACCCGTGAATAGTACTTTGTGAATAGTACCCATGAATATTACTCTGTGAATAGTACTTTGTGAATAGTACTTTATGAATAGTACCGTAAAAATGAATACTACTCATGGACAGTACTCCGGCATGAAGAGCTTAAAATTTAACAAAAATATGCAGAAAATATCCTTGTGAAATGATACTAGATGAAGCACAAATTTCAAGGATATTCTACTAATTTTACGGAGTATAGAAGCAATACTTTAACAAAATGAGGGTATAATCAGGAATATGAGACGAAATAATATTACTCATATACTACAGAGTATGGAAGAAAATATTATTCCTATGAGTACTGAACAAAATAATATCCCTTACCTCTGAAGAAGACTGGATACTGGAATAGTGAGGTAGCAGACTTCTCTTCTACTTTCTCTCTATAGCTTCTCTCTATAATTACTCTTCTGAGTCTTAGTGAATTGGTGAGAATGAAAGAAGAATGAGCTTCTATTTATAGGAAAATATAGTTTTGATAATTGCACGTTTTGGGGCTTAAAATATTATAGTATAATACCTTCATCTTTTCTTTCATTTTTAATTTAGTCCTGCAAGTATTATCAAACTTGCACCACCTCCCCTAACAGTACATCTTGTGAATCAATAGTACAATCATGTGAATCAATAGTACAATCATGTGAAAAAAATAATTACAATATAGTATGTGAGACCCCGAATTTTATGAAATAAAAGTATTCATTTTTTCTATTTTGGTAAATAGTTAAATTAATAAAAGTTTACAGTTAAGGGTAATATGTGAATTTTTTTTTTGCAAAGTAAGCAAGTTGATATAAAATATTCGTTGTGTCGGGAAATATTCTTTTTGTCGGGGAATATCCGTACGACGGTACAATCATTGGTGGACCCCACAACGGAATTATTGTCAGATTGAGAAAACGATGAAAATATTTTTATGAAAATAACGGCGGAAGTTTTACCGTTAACTGTTGAAACACTTGGTGTTAAAGTAATGCAATGAATACGCATGGTTGCATAAGTAGTAGCACGGTATTGATTATTAATGCTTACGTGATAAGTTACTCGGTTTTGTTTTATTAGTATTATTAATGTAATAAAATGTAAAAAACTTTTTATATAAAATGTAATACTTTTATAAAGTTATTCGCTTTTGTTAGGCTAATAGTAATAATATTTTTATATAAAAGCAGTAATACTTTTATAAAGTTATCTCTTTTTATTAGACAATAATTAAAATATATTATATTTTATTATGCATAGTGTTGCATAGTGCCTGCATATTATTTGCATAGTAAAATCTTTTATAAAGTTATTCGTTTTATTAGATTATAAATAGAATATATTATATTTTATTTAAAAGATTTTGCTTTAATTATGAACCGTCCGATTAAAGTAAATCAATCAAGTGGCTGTTCATGAATTAGTTACTATGTAGTCCATTCTTCTATAAATAGAAGCTCATTCCTTCATTATTTCTTACGAATTCAATTTGAAACTCTAGAGAGAGAACTATAGAGAGAGTTCTTCTTCTATAATCTTGAGCGTATTTCTTTAGAGTTTAAGAAAGCTTTTGAGCGTAGTGCAAGTTTTCTTCAAGTATATTCCCTTTTACCAATGTAATACTTTTCTTTTAAGGTAGGGAATATTATTTGTTGTAATCGTAGGGGATATAATTGTCGTACTCAGAAGGATATTATTATTATTATTATTATTATTATTATAGTAAGGGGTATTATTTCGTTCGTATTCATGAAGAGAACTTACATTATTCCATTCTTCATTATTCTATTGAATAACCTATATAAATGGATCTAAAGGTATACATGATGAAATTCTTCTATTATTCCATCCTTTATTATTATGTTGGAATAACTTTGCTTACATCGCAATCTTGCATACATGGTGAAATTCTTCTATTATTCCATTCTTTATTATTATGTTGGAATAACTTTTATCTATGTGGAAGTATCGTATACATGGTGAAATTCTTCTATTATTCCATTGTTTATTATTATGTTGGAATAACTTGCCTCATGCTAAGCAATCATTTATACATGGTGAAATTCTTCTATTATTCCATTCTTTATTATTCATTTGGAATATCCTCGTCAGGTATGCTTTTACACGGCACGGTTCCGTTATTTATTATTCTCGCTGGAATATCCTATCGGTGCAGTATCACGCTCGACCGGTTCTCATTATTTAGTATTCTCGCTGGAATATCCTCGTCATGCATTTACGCATGACCGGGTTCCATTCTTTATTATTCTCATTGAAATAACTCGCCTATGTGGATTGCAGCATGCATTATAAATAATCCTTCGTATTCATACGAATAGTATTTTTATTTAAAAGGGGTTTCTACCAAGGGCAGTTTCATAATTTTTCTGACCCTCATAAATTCTGGAAAAATTTGAAATGATAATTTGATGCGTTTTCTAGATTGTGTCCAAAAATTGTGATTTTTGGATGTATAGATTAAGAGTTATGGATTTTATGGGAAAAGACTATTTGAAAAGTAAACCCTTATAACTCCTTGTGGTTAACTCAAAAATTGGAGAAATTTTTATTGGGAGTACATGTATATAACAGGAGTATACCCTGTAAATTTTGGAATTTTTGGACAAAAGTACACTTTATGATAAATGTCTAAATATTCGGCAGTTTTAGCCATATGAAAAATAGTAAATGAATTTTAAAAAATTTGAAAAAAATATATGTTCAAGATGAGACTATATTCTGCTAAATCCCAGAAAAGAAATATTTTTGGGACTGATTTGGTATTTTTCATGAAAATGAACTAGTTATGAGTAAATGAATTAAATATGTTATGTGAAGTAATAAAATTGGAAAATAGGATTTTATAGCTTAAGAATCCTATATAGGGTATATGCAGATTTTTGATGAGAGATTTGATCATTGATGATGAAATCTTATGAGTATGACATTTTTGAATGATTAAATGCATTATTTGATAAAGTGTAAACAATTGAAATAAATTGTTTATAAGTTCAAGAAATGATTAAAATATTGTTATAATATTAATGATATTAGATTATGAGATTATTAAGTGATTGATAACATTTGGTTATTATTGAATGCTAGATAAATTGTATTATAAATGTTTAATATTTATTGTGACGCGCCCAAAATAGGTCCATTCCATCCAACCCATTCTGAGTCGCCAAATACATGGTACAAAAATAACTACAACTTTATTATTACAACATATAAACTGTGAGTTTAAATACGAGGATATTGCCATCTAGACAATATCCACACGCAAATAAATCCCCATCATAATTATTGATACATTATTTTATAAAAATGGTGAGGACTACTAAACAACTCTCTCTAGAACCTTCATTCCATACCCAATTGAGTACTCGCCATATTCTCGCCTCCCGAGAAGAAAAATGGAACAAAAGGAAAGGGTGAGCTCAACTAGCCCAATAAAAGAATATTATGACTAAGATAATATACAACAAATTATCGTTAGTCTTCAACAGGAAAAAATCTAATAGAATACAATAGATAACCGCTTTTAAATCAACAATCTGCAATGGAAACAACAATTCATTAGAAGAGTTAAGTAGAGAATGCAAACTACTATCTTCTATATATGAATTTAAAAGTTCATCGTCGATATTTTATCCTCGTAACATCAATCAATATATATCTGGAATCAAATATTCATCTTTGCACTACGTGCCAAAGATATTCATCACTTAATCATGTTCATCTAAACACTGCTCATCTTTTGCACTACTGGCCAAAGATATTAATCGACCATTCATTTTCATCTCAACACTGCTCATCTTTGCACTACTACGCCAAAAGATATTCATCAAGAAACCATTCATCTTTTGCACTACTGGTGCCAAATATATTCAAGAATATCATCATTTAGGGTCGAGGATTATGAAAAATATTTTAAAGGAAACGAATCCAAAGAAACAAAAGAACAAATATTAAGGATTCGTATTTTAAACAATCCAAGTTCAAAATACTTCATAAGTAATCGAGTGGAGTAAAATTCAAGAATGATCAAAACATGGATACAATCAAAGCTAGTATCCATAGTAGATATTTTGGATAAAAGAAGAAATTTCATTTTTTGGTGAATAGTCTTAGATTCGTGAATAGTGCCGTATATGTGAATAGTAACTCCGACACCAAAAGATAGAAATTTCACAAAAAACATCATCACGCTTAAATGAATAGTACTCATGAATAAGAACTTCGTGAATAGTAACTCATGAATAGTAACTCGTGAATAGTAACTCATAAATAGTAACCCCGAGCATGAAAAAAGTTTCAAATTTGATAAAATTTCCAACCAATATTTCGACATAATGATATTGAAGAAATAATATCATTTTGAATAAAATAACATCCCTTACCTCGAAAGACAAGATTTCTAGTTGAAACATTTGATATATAGGCTATGACTTGAACTTGCACCGTATAGCAATACTAAAAGTATACTCAAAATACTCACAAGAATACGCTCGATAATATAGAAGAGAAAACTTCAGTTTCTGGTGTGATTTTCAATTCTAACCTAAGCACCCTATTTATAGGAAAATGCTTAGAACACCAAAGTAGAAAATTTAATAAATTAATATTATTTATTTTCCACATCTTCCTACGCATCCATGAATCTGAACTCAACCATCCTAACACATGTTAAATGAGTCCCAAAAATGTAAAAAACGTTTTTCTTATTAAAAAATAATTTAAACTTCAAAAATTAATTATTTCGGAGCTTCGGAACTTCAATAATTCACAATAAATAGCCCTTTTGCCAGAAAATTCGAATCTCGCGAATTTTTATAGAAAATTCCATTATCTACAACTTTGCAGAAGGAAGTTTTTCCAAATTCCAAACAAAAATTAACCGAAATCCATAAACGGGCGATTTTACAGGCTATAATCAAATTTTGGTCAATAATTGTGTCCACCAACACACAAAATATGTGTTAAACATTTAATGCCACAAAAATACTCTTCCTTCTCATATACTCATATATCCCACATTCATTATAAAAATATCACCGTTAATATATTATTAAAATAATATATTTAAATGAATTATTTTATCAGAAAAAGATAAAATATTAATTTTCAACAGTTGTCACATTAAAAATTTTCTCCATCTATATCCACATAAAATCAATATTTTTCTCATCATATAAATCAATAATTAATTATTCACAAATAATATTACGTAATCACATTATCGACAACCGGTAGTTCCCAGGAAAGAGGGGCTTTCTTATAAGGATCTCTCACTACACTTGGCGCGAATTAGGTGACCAAACCTCTCCGTAAGATGTAACTTTCTAGACATTGCCAATAATGTTGTCCAATAATATTATTCAGATAATATGAATTATTGCTCCGATAATGGAAAATACTGTGTCATGATAATTTATTGAAACAACAGTAATATAAAATATCAATGCAGCAATTATTGAATCAATAAAATAAAATACTGAACAGTAATTACTGTAACAATTATTAAGTAGTGCCTTCTTACGTAAGAATCAATAATATAATTGGTGCAATACCGTGTGCTACTGTTCAACAACGCGTATTAGTGTGTTTTAACCACCGGGTATTCCAACAGTATTAACGGTAACAACTACGCCGTTATTTATAAACAACTTATATTTGTCGCTTTCTACATCATCCAATCGCTTTCAGTTATGGGGCCCACAAAAGATCAAGGCCGTCAATATTTAATATTCCCTAAAGTACGAATATTCCACGACCAAACGAATATTCCCAAACAATAATGAATATTTTATAACCACTTGCTTATTCGAAATATTTGCGTATTTTACCCATAACTATCCACATTAATCAAATCAACCCTTACTATTTCAAAATAATAAATAGAGGAAAATAAATTTCATTTATTAATAATTTGGGGTCTTACATTTATCCTTTATCTCATTTGATTGATTCTTATATCATTGTCATCATCCTCATGCTTATATTATGTTGAAAGTCATCCGTGGCCTGTAGTGCATAGATGGACTTGGTATGATTATGACCATGGATTGTTCGGTATAATCATGACCGTAATGTTACAAATGATGTGGAAAAAGTCCTCATTGGCCCGTAGTGCATTGGTGGACAGTTTTTGGTATGATTATGGCTATGGATTCTCTTCGGCCAAGAGTGCAAAGATGAATTGTTTTATGGCATGATCAGGACCGTTGATGAAAACACGATTATCTTTGGCCCGTAGTTCATGATAATTCGTGGTCGTGATACTAAAGAATATCCTTGGCCTGTAGTGTAGGGATGATTCGATGATGTGGATTAATTATTAAGCTGAGTCTCAGTAATGAAATATTAATTCATGGATGTGATAATAACTAATATCCTTAGCCGTAGTGCATGGATAATTCAGTGATATGGATTGATTATCGAGCTGAGTCTCAGCGATGAAATATAAATTCATGGATGTGATATTAACTAATATCCTTGGGTCGTAGTGCGAGGGTGATTCGATGATGTGGATTATTTATTAAAATTTGAGTCTCGCCGATAAAATATTTATTATACACTTTTAATTAAATAGAAGATAGTAGATATCATGCTCTACTTGACTCTTCTAAAATACAACTTGTATGCCTTTGGCATGTAGTACAAAGATGAATTGTTAATTAATATCTTTGGTAAGTAGTGCGAAAGACGAATTTATTAGTATGATTATGAGCAAGAATTACGATTTGGTATAACCATGATTTTGATGTTTCGGTGAAGATATGTGATGAAAATTATCTTCGCCACAGTTGCGAAGAGGAATTTAGAACCACAATTATGATTATGAGTTATTCATATGATCGTGGACAGGAACTGTTGATTTATTTTACATGGATAAAACATTATTGGTGGACTTTTAACATAGAGAAGATAATAGACCTTATGGTCTATTTGACTCTTTTAATGGATTGCTCGTTCCGTTGCAACTATGGTTGAAAAGTTTTACCATCTACCATATGTTCTAAATCTCTGATTTATTATTGATGAAAGCTATTGATAATTTAATTATCTTTAGTCATGATATTATTTACTGGTCTAGTTGTGCTCACCCTTTCTCGCTTCACAATTCCTTTCGTGTAATAAGAGTGTTGCTTAGTAAGAGTGTTGCCGAGTTGAGCGGGGGATAACAGGGAATAGAACAGTTGGTATCTAGTGTGAGGTTCTCCTAAACAAGATAGAAAAAAGTGTGTTGTATTCTATACAACATTTAGTAGTTATATTTGGTGAATCAAATAGAGTGAGGTGAACCCAACTTTTGAAGGGTGTTTTGTCACTATCATACAAGATGTCTAATGACATAAAATCTCGTGTTATTATAAGACAGGGTTATGCGCATCCACTTGCTGAGTATATCTACGGGCACTACCTATATGATCTTGGAGTTTATTTGAAATATAATATTCACTTGGAGACAGTAGAGATAGTTATATGTCAAGAGAAGACTCACCATTGGAAAGAAGATGATAGTAATCTTCTCATTTTTCTTTGGGGTCTATTGGATCAACCAAGGATAATTTTGTGGACATATGATATCTATTATAACCTAGACGCATGGCCTCCCATGTACGAAGGTTTCCTTGAGCACTTCCCAAAGATTTTAATTTCTAAAATAGTTTTTGACTATACTTTTATGTAAAGTACCATTGTAAGGTTGTGGTCGAGGCACCATGAGAGTTACATACATTTGTATTAAAACTCACAGTTAACTGTGGTCGTATTCTATACGACAGTTCAACAGTTGTATAAATGAAGTTATATTTGAATTTTTCTCCGTGTATTTGGCGACTCAGAATAGGTGATGTATACCAATTTTGGGGGCATCACATAGTACCTTCATCTATACCTCCATTCTTAATTTAGTCATGCAAGTATTATCAATCTTGCACCACCTCCCCTAATAGTACATGCATGTGAATCAATAGTACACACATGTGAATAAATAGTTATAAGCATGTGAATTAATAGCAATTAATTGCTCATTTATCCGATTAATTACCAGATTGGTCAATATAACCTCCAGACATCCATTATTATCGAAATAGATGTCGATTTCCACTAACAATAATAATCCCAACACAATGAAAATATCAATTTCATCTTTAATCAACACGAACTTATTCATCATTAATATTATAACTAACAATATTTAACAACCAGGTCATTCCCAGGAAAGAGGGGGCTTTCTGATAAGGATTTCTCCCTATTAGCGCGCAATTAGGTGACCAAACCTCTCCTTGACAGAACTTCTAGACATTGTCAATATTACAAATAATAATATGAATAACTTTGTCGTCTCAATTATTGATTTAATAATAATAAATATTATGCGAGATGATCTTGTGACAATAATTGAATCAATAATATGAGAGATATGATGCATCAATTCATCGTAGCAATAATTGAGTATAGTGAGTGACTTCTCACGTAAGCATCAATAATCAATACCGAGTGTGCTACTATGCAACCACGCCAGCGTATTCATTTACTTTTACCCATCGGGTAGTTCAATAGTTTAACAGTAAAACTTTTCGTTATTATTTTTATAAAAAGATAATTCTCGCATTTTCTAACTACTGACAATACTTCCGTTGTGGGGTCCACTTAATGATTGTGCATTGCGTATTTAATATTCCCTTTTAAAATGAATATTTCTGACCAATCAAATATTATATAACCACTTGCTTACTTTACAAAATTTGTAAATAATACCCACAACTATAACATTATATCAAATTCATACCATAATATTCAAAAATATATTTTGAAAAAAACTAATCTTTATTCATAAAATTTGGGGTCTTACAATCTCCCATTCTTATAAAATTTCATCCTCGAAATTAGGGTGTGTACCTGGTATGTCGAAGATGTGAGGATACCTTGACTTCATTTCAGATTCTAACTCCCAGGTCATTTCCTCAAAATCGTGGTTTTTCCACAAAACTTTAACTTGAGGTATAACCTTGGAGCGTAGAATATGATCCTTCTTATCCAAGATTTTAACAGGTACCTCTTCATACGTTAAATCATCCGCTATCTCATCCGGTTCTAATTCAATAATGTGGTTCGGGTCTTTCACATATTTACGCAACATAGATATGTTAAAAATGTTATGAACACGAGACATACTTGGCGGTAAGGCGAGTTTATAGGTCACAGTTCCTACTTAATCAAGGATTAAAAATGGGCTAATGAATCGAGGATTGAGCTTTCCTCTCTTGCCAAATCTCGTAACTCCTTTCCATGGAGCAACACATAACAACACATGATCTCCAATATTGAATTCCACATCCTTTCGATGAAGATCAGCATAACTCTTTTGTCGATCTTGTGAGGTTTTTATACGTTGTCGGATCGTTTGAATCTTTTTCGTAGTCATATGTACCAACTCTGATCCCAACAACGTTGCTTCACCCACATCATCCTAGCATACTAGAGAACGACACTTTTTTCCATACAACGCCTCAAATGGAGCCATGCCAATACTTGCTTGATAACTGTTGTTATAGGGAAACTCCACCAATGGTAAGAACTTTTCCCAACTTCCTTTGAAGTCAAGGACACAGAGTCTTAATAAATCTTCAAGAGTTTGAATATTCCTCTCCGACTGCCCGTCCGTTTGAGGATGATATGCTGAACTAAATCATAAATCCGTGCCCATAACTTTTTGTAAACTAACCCAAAATCGTGAAGTGAATCTTGGGTCTCGATCAAAAACTATGGATACTGGCATACCATGCAATCTTATAATCTCGTTTATGTATATACGGGCAAGACGTTCAAGTGTATAAGTTTCTCGTATCAATGAGAAATGAGCAGACTTGGTCAATCTATCAATAATGACCCAAATCGCATCTATGCCTTGAGAAACCTTGGGAAGACCAGTAACGAAATCCATGGTAATGTGCTCCCACTTCTATTCTGGAATTTCAAGTGGTTGCAATGGACCTTTTGGCACTAGATGCTCCGCCTTTACTCGTTGACAAGTTAGACACCTTGAGATAAACCCCGCTATCTCTCTCTTCATATTGCTCTACCAAAATGTATGTCGAAGATCACGATATATTTTGGTACTCCCAGGATGGATTGCAAACGGTATGTTGTGCGCCTCCATCATGATTTTATACTTTAAATCAGGGTCGTTAGGAACACAAAGTCTGGAGTTGACTCGAAGAATTCCTTCTTCATCGATTCTTTCTTCCAGCATAACACCTTCTTGCACTTTATTCCTCATACGCATCAGCTCCAGGTCTGTAGCTTGAGCAACTTTAACTTTATCGATTAAATTCAGTTCTACTCGTATGTTAGCCACATCACATGGGTACTTGAAGTCTTTAACTCTATCTCCATCCTTTATAAGTCATACAACATGGGCCTTTGCATTGACAATATCGCACTCATACCCGCATATGATCTTCTACTCAATGCGTCAGCTAATACGTTCACTTTTCCAGGATGGTATTGAATGGTACAATCGTAATCTTTCAATAGCTCAAGCCATTGTTGTTGCCGCATGTTGAGTTCCTTTTGAGTGAAGAAATGTTTGAGGCTTTTATGATTTGTATAAATCTCCACCTTCGCTCCATACAGGTAATGCCTCCAAATCTTAAGCGCCAAACGCAATACTACTTCTCTAGATCATGAGTAGGATAATTCCTCTCATATTCTTTGAGTTGTCGTGAGGCATAGGCTATGACTTTTCTATATTTCATGAGAACACATCCTAACCCTTTGCCTGAAGCATCACTGTAGATGACAAATCTCTCTGAGCCAGATGTTATTGTCAGAACATGTGCTGAAATGAGTCTCCTTTGAGTTCTTGAAAACTCTTCTCACATTCCTCGCTCCAACCAAGTTTTGTATCTTTTCAAGTCAGCTGAGTGATAAGTAGGTTTTATACCTACTTATCCGATATCTTACTTGAATTATTTGCTTAATCTCATGTTTCTTAGTTACTTTTCATGCATTTTGTGTTCGTTTTGTAGATTATATTCATGGGAGTTGAAATCGCAAAGAATTGGTATAAAATCGCAAAGAAAAGCAATCCGGACATCGTTTGGGTTTTCAAGTTCATTTCATGTTCTTGGCTTGAAACTTGGATTACATTGTGGAGCTTCTTCTTAGATTTCCGGAACATCTTGAATCATTCCAATCGGAGTTCGGAAGCAAGAGTTATGACATTTGTACCAACGGACGTTGAACGTCACTGTTTTGGGTGGCCATTTGCATAGCAGTCACTTCCAGCCCAATTTCGACCTTCATTCGTCCGTTATTTCTCATTTCTCATAGAATTCAAGTTGTAGATCTCGTCGATATCTTCGATTTGATAGGTGGCAGGCCTCGTAACTCTTCTCGGATCACAAGTTATGGCCGTTTTCCCAAAGGACGTCATAGCAAAAAAGTTTCCTTCACAAAATCTCCTCTGAGGTTGGCATGCAAAGCACAAAACAGGCCCCTAGCCCGCCGGGGTGGGCCCTTTTCAAGCCTAGACCCCCGCCGGGGAGGGGGTATGCCCAGAAAATGCGAATTTTGGTCAAATTTGAGTCCGGGAAGGATTGTTTCGATTCGATTGACTCAAGGACTTCCAAGACATATAAAGAGACTTATAAAAGGAGGAGAATCACAAAGATTAGGAGAGATTAGTTTAGAGACTAGAGTGAGGATTCCATTAGATTAGATTAGAGTAGATTAGATCAAAACACTAGTTCTAATGAGTTTTGGAGATTAAAGCAACTTGGAGACCATTGAAGATTCAAAGTAGGAGCGAGGAGGGAGCATCAAATCTATAGACAATAGATTATATTTTCTTATCTTCTTCTATCTTTGTCTTTTATTGTTTATTCAATTGTGGATTCTTAGTTTTAATTCAATAATCATGAACTAATTCTTTGTTTGAGATTACAATGGATCTTATTGTGTAGTTTATTTTAATATGCTTCGCTATTAATTATTTTGTTATATCGTGAGGATTGTCTATTGTGATTTGGACTTAATTGCTTAATTGCCTAGCTAACAATTACCGCGATAATCTATATGAACTCGAGAGATGAAGTTTAGATTTAGATCTTATCATGATAGCATGTGTTTGTGATTTCTGCATAGATGGAATTCATGATTCGTGTTTAGGATAGAGATATGCCTTTACACCATATGTAATATTATAGAGAACTTGTGATTTAAATCCTTTTTAATTGTAATTCACATAGAGATATAGTAGATTAGTAAATTAGGGTGTCTTGCTTAATTCTATCATCTGTGGATTTAAGTGAGTATGGGTATTATGCATCGAGAGATGGTTTTATCTACTTTAGTGTTCTTGATTAACAATTTAGGATAGAAAATAATTGATGAGAAGTGTGTTAACTTAAATGAAGCAATAAGTGAAGTTGTGATATTAAATCTCCGTTATCTTAATTTAACTAGTGGTAATTAGAATTAGTTTACTTATAAATTGAAATTCATTCGTTTAAATAAGATTGAGTTTGTGGCGCCCCCAAAATAGGTATACATCACCCATCTTGAGTCCTCAAATACATGGTACAAAATTCAAATACAACTTAATTATATAACGATGTAAATACTTACGACAAAACATAATCTAAGAGTTTTAATAAGAATATTGTCATCTAGACAATATCCACACTCAATGGAGTCCTCATTACATTTATTGTCACACTATTTTATAGAATAGTGAGGACTACTAAAACAACCATCTGGACCGTCAATCCGTTCCCCGACTCGTCCCAGCTATATTCTCATTTCTCGAAGAGAACAGTGAAAGAAAGGGTGAGCTCAACTATCCCAATAAGAAATATTATGACTAAGATAATGCAGAATAATTTATCGTTAGCCTTCAACAGTGTTAAACTGATAAAATATAACAAACATCAAGTTTAACTGCAGTGGAACAAGCAATCCATTAGAAGAGTTAAGTAAAGAATAAAATCTACTATCTTCTATGATTTAAAAGGTTTTTCATCACTTTATCGCTGAGACTCAGGTTAATAAATAAACCACATCATCCCTGCACTACGGCCAAGGATATTCATTAGTATCACGACCACAAATTATCTATGCACTACGGGCCAAGGATATTCGTGTATTCATCAATGGTCATGATCATGCCAACAACTGTCCATCAATGCACTACGACCAATGAGGACTTTTACCACATTATTTCTAATATTACGGTCATGATTATACCGAATAATCCCTGGTCATAATCATACCAAGTCCATCTATACACCATTGAGCCCGCAGATGACTTTCAACATATTATAAACATGAGGATGATGACAATGATATAAGAATTCAATAAAATAAGTTTAAGGATAAATTTTTAAAGATTTATAATTTAATTTATCCAAAAATCAATAACGTCTAAATTGTCAACATGATACTGTTTTGTGGAGTAAAATTCAAGAATGCTCAGAAGAATATTTCCATGAAAAGATATTGGATGAAGCGCAAATATCCAAGATATTTTACTAATTTCATAGGGTATAGAAGCCAAAACATTAACCAACCAAGTATAATAAAATATATGAAACTGCAAATAGATTTTTGCCCATCATGCGGTAATCCACGTAGACAGATCATTTCTACGAATTAATAAGGAATGAATACAAAGGATCATTCACCATGCATGCGGTAGTCCACATAGACAGGTTATTCTAATAGAATAATAAAGAATGGAATAACAGAAGAATTCACCATGCATGCGATAAACCGCACGAACAGGTTATTCCAATAGAATAATAAAGAATGGAATAACAAAAGAATTCACCAGGCATGAGATAGACCGCACAGTGAGGTTATTCCAATAGAATAATAAAGAATGGAATAACAAAAGAATTCACCAGGCAAGCGATAGACCGCACACACAGGTTATTCCAATAGAATAATAAAGAATGGAATAACAACTCTTACGAGTATTGAAAGAAAATAACTCTCTTCATGAATACGAAAGAAATAATACCCCTTACCTTAGAAGAAACTGGATACTGGAATAGTGAGGTAACAAACTTCTCTTCTTATTTCTCCCTATAATTTCTCTCTATAATAATTGTTCTTGTGAGACTTAGTGAATTGGTGAGAATGAAAGAAGAATGAGCTTCTATTTACAGCAAAATATAGTTTCGATAATTGCACGTTTTGGGGCTCAAAATATTACAGTATAATACCTTCCTCTTTTTCTTCATTTTTAATTTAGTCCTACAAGTATTATCAAACTTGCAGCACCTCCCCTAATAGTAAATAATGTGAATTAATAGTTCATTCATATGACTTAATAGTATAATCATGTGAAAAAACTAATTAAAGTATAGTACCTTAATCTATACCTCCATTTTTAATTTAGTCATGAAAGTATTATCAATCTTGCACCACCTCCCCTAATAGTACATGAATGTGAATCAATAGTACCCACATGTGAACAAATAGTTATAAACATGTGAAATAATAGCAATTAATTGCTCATTTATCCGATTAATTACTCGATTGGTCAATATAACATCTAGACATCAATTATTATCAAAATAAGTATCGATTTTCGCTAACACTAATAAGCCCAACACAATGGAACTATCAATTTCATCTTTAATCAACACGAACTTATTCATCATTAATATTATAAATCGCAATATTTAACAATCGAATCGTTCCCGGAAAAGAGGGGCTTTTCGTCTGGTTCTCTCCTTATTGGTATGAATTAGGTGACCAAACTTCTCCTTGATGTAACTTCTAGACATTGTCAATATTGCAAATAATAATATGAATAACTTTGTCGTCTCAATTATTGATTTAATAATAATAAATATTATCTAGATGATCTTGTGACAATAATTGAATCAATAATATGAGAGATATGATGCATCAATTCTTCAGTAGCAATAATTGAGTATAACTAAGTGACTTCTCACGTAAGCCTCAATAATTAATACTGTGACGCCCCCAAAATAGGTATACAACACCCATTCTGAGTCGTCAAAATACATGGTACAAAAACAACTACAACTTTATTAATACAACTTAAAAACTGTGAGTTTAAATACAAATATTGCCATCTAGACAATATTCATACCCAAATAAGTCCTCATTACAATTATTGATACATTATTTTACAAAAATAGTGAGGACTACTAAAACGACTTTCTAGAACCTTCATTCCATACCCCGACTAGTACTCGCTACATTCTCGCCTCCTGAGAAGAAAAATAGAACAAAAAGGAAAATAGTGAACTCAATTAGCCCAATAAAGAATATTATGACTAAGATAACATAGAACAAATTATCGTTAGTCTTCAACAGGGAAAAATCTAATAGAATACAATAGACAACCAGTTTTAAATCAATATTACGCGCTGAAATAAATAATAATTCATTAGAAAAGTTAGGTAGAGAATGAAATCTACTATCTTCTATATATGAATTTAAAAGTTCATCATCGATATTTTTCCTGTAACATCAATCAATATATATCCGAATCAAATATTCATCTTTTGCACTACAGAGCCCAAAGATATTCATCATTAGTCATGTTCATCTAAACACTGTTCATCTTTTGCTTCACGTCAAAGATATTCATCGAAATCATTCATCTTTGCACTACAAGCCAAAGATATTCAATAATATCATCATTTAGGACCGAGGATGATGAAAAATATTTTAAAGAAAACAAATCCAATGAAACAAAAGAACAAATATTAGAGATTTGTATTACAGTTTTATCCAAGTTCAATAATACTCCATAATAACCAATTTTGAAGTAGAATTCAAAATAAAGATCAAAACATGGATACAATCAAAGATAGTAACCATAATAGACATCTTGGACAAAAAGAAGAAAATTTTATTTTTCTATGAATAGTCATGATTCGTGAATAATGTATCGATATCGTGAATAGTAACCCCGACACAAAAAGTTCCAAATTTGATAAAAAGTTCATACCAATATTTTGGCATAATGATATTGAAAAAAATAATATCATTTAAGAAGAAAACAACATCACTTACCTCGAAAAGACAAGATTTACATTTGGAATTACGAATATAGTCTTTGAAGGGAACTTGCACTGTATAACAACACTCAAAGTATCAAAATACTCACAAGAATACGCTCAATATATCGAGAGAGAAAGAGATAGAAGATTTCAGTTTCTGGTGTGATTTTCAATTCTAACCTAAGCACCCTATTTATAGGAAAATACTTAAGAACACCAAAACAGAAAATTTAATAAAATATTAATATATTTATAAAATTTTCCTTAGCCCACCTTGACCATCCTGAATTCAAATACCAAATAATGACAAAAACCGGAAAACGCGTTTTGTTATTAAAAATAATTAAAACTTTTAAAAATCAATTATTTCAGAATTACGGAACTTCAATAATTCATAATAAATAGCCCTTTTATCAGAAAAATTCAAACCACATGTCCTTTCCATAGGAAATTCCATTCTCTACAACTTTGCAGAAGAAAGTGTTTTAAAATTCCAAACAAAAATTGACCGAAATCCACAAACGAGCGATTTTACAAGCTATAATCAAATTTCAATCAAGAAATGGGGTCCACCGACACACAAAACATGTGTTAATCATTTAATGCAACAAAAATACTCTTCCTCCTCATATACTCATATATCCCACATTCATTGTAAAAATATCACCATTATTATATTATTAAAATATAATAATATATTTAAATGAATTATTTTATCAGAAAAAGATAAAATATTAATTTTCAACAATTGTCATATTAAAAATTTTCTCCATCTTTATCCACATAAAATCAATATTTTTCTCATCATATAAATCAATAATTAATTATTTACAAATAATATTACGTAATCACATTACGACAAACCGGTAGTTCCCAAGAAGAGGGGCTTTCAAATAAGGATTTCTCTTCTCAAGCGCGCAATTAGGTGAGCAAACCTCTCCTTAGATGAACTTTCTAGACATTGCCAATAATATTATCTAATAATATTATTCAGATAATATGAATTATTGCTTCGATAATGGAAAATACTATGTAGTGACAATTATTGAAACAACAGTAATATAAAATATTAACGCACAATTATTGAATCAATAAAATAAAATATCTTGAGCGATAATTACTTTAATAATTATTGAGTAGTGCCTTCTTACGTAAGAATCAATAATTGGTGCAATCTGGTGTCTTCTTTGTCAACAACGCCAGCGTATTCGTGTTTTTTAACCACCGGGTATTCCAACGATTAATAAATTGTAATAACTTCTGTAGTTATTTTTAAACAACTTATATTTGTCGTTTTCTTCCTCCAATCGCTTTCCGTTATGGGGCCCACACAAAATTTGCGTCGTCAAATGAATATTCCCAAGCAGGTAAGAATATTCCACGACCAAATGAATATTCTCCGATAAAAATAAATATTTTATAACCATTTGCTTATTTGAAATATTTGCGCATTTTACCCATAACTAATCATATTAATCAAATTAACCCTTACTATTTCAAAATAATAAATAAAGGAAATTTAATTTCATTAATAATAATTTGGGGTCTTACAACCTCCCCTCCTTATGAAATTTCGTCCTCGAAATTGATGTACGTACCTGGTGTTTTGAAAAGATGAGGATACCTCGATTTCATTTTCGTTTCCAACTCCCAGGTCATTTCCTCAATAGCATGGTTCCTCCACAAAACTTTAACTTGTGGTTTGACCTTTGTGCGTAGGACATGCTCCTTTTTATCCAAGATCTTGACAGGTACCTCCTCGTACGTTAAGTCTTCGGCTATCTCATCCGGTTCTAACTCAATAACGTGGTTCGGGTCTTTCACATATTTATGAAGCACAAATATATGAAAAACATTATGAACACGAGACATACTTGGAGGTAACGCTAGTCTATAGGCCATATTTCCTACTCGGTCAAGAATCTGAAATGGACCAATAAATCGTGGATTGAGCTTTCCTCTCTTCCCAAATCTTGTAACTCCCTTCCATGGAGCAACACACAACAATACATGATCCCCAATACTAAATTCCACGTCCTTTCGATGAAGATCCGCATAACTCTTTTGTCGATCCTGTGCCGTTTGTATACATTGTCGAACCATTTGGATCTTTTCTGTAGTCATACGTACCAACTGGGGTCCCAAAAATGTTTTTTCACCCACCTCATCCTAACATATTGGAGAGCGACACTTTCGTCCATACAATGCTTCGAATGGAGCCAGACCTATACTTACCTGATAATTGTTGTTGTATGAGAATTCCACCAATAGTAAATACTTATCCCAACTGCCTTTGAAGTCTAGGACACAGAGTCTTAATAGATCTTCAAGAGTATGAATAGTCCTCTCTAATTTCTCGTCCATTTGAGGATGGTATGCCAAACTGAATCGTAAATCCGTGCCCATAGCTTTTTGTAAGCTAATCCAAAATCTTAAAGTGAATCTTTGGTCATGATCCGAAACTATGGATACTGGCATGCCATGAAATCTCACAATCTCATCTACGTACATACGAGCAAGACGTTCAAGGGAATAAGTCTCCCATATCGGCAAGAAATGAGCAGACTTGGTTAATCTATCAACAATAACCCAAATATCATTTATGCCTTGAGAAACCGTGGGAAGACCCGTAACAAAATCCATGGTAATGTGTTCCCACTTCCATTTTGGAATCTCAAGTGGTTGCAATGGGACCTTAGGCACTTGATGTTCCACCTTTACACGTTGACAAGTTAAACACCTCGAGATAAACTTTGCAATCTCTCTCTTCATATTGTTCCACCAAAATATGTGTCGAAGATCACGATACATTTTGGTACTTCCAGGATGGATTGCAAATGGTGTATTGTGTGCCTCCATCATGATCTTGTACTTCAAATTAGAATCATTAGGAACACAAAGTCTGGAGTGGACTCGAAGTATTCCTTCTTCATCGATTCTTGTTTCTGGAATAGCACCTTCTTGCACTTTCTTCTTCACACGCATCAGCTCCGGGTCTGTGGCTTGAGCAACTTTAACTTTTTTGATTAAAGTTGGTTCTATACGTATACTTGACATCATTGCATGGGTCCCCGGAGTCTTGAATTCTATCTTCATCTTTTGTAAATCACACCAAATGGGCCTTTGTGTTGGCAACATCGCACTCGTTCCCGCGTATGATCTTCTACTCAATGCGTCGGCTACCACGTTCGCTTTTCCAGGATGGTATTGAATGGTATGGTCGTAGTCTTTCAATAGCTCAAGCCAACGTCGTTGCCACATGTTGAGTTCTTTTTGGGTGAAGAAATATTTGAGGCTTTTATGGTCTAAATATATCTTCACTTTCTCCCCATATAGATAGTGCCTCCAGATCTTTAGCGCGAAAACGACTGCTGCCAATTCTAGATCATGTGTAGGATAATTCCTCTCATATTCTTTAAGTTATCGTGAGGCATAGGCTATAACTTTCCCACGTTGCACGAGAACACATCCTAGCCCTTTCCTTAAAGCATCGTTGTAGATAACAAATCCATCCGAACTAGATGGTATTGTCAAACCGAGTGCCGAAATGAGTCTCCTCTTAAGCTCTTGGAAACTCTTCTCGCATTCCTCGCTCTATACGAATTTGATTTCTTTCCGAGTCAGCTGAGTTAATGGAGTAGCGATTCGAGAAAATCCTTCCACGAATCTCCGATAATAACCAGCTAATCCCAGAAAGCTACGTACTTCAGTCACCGACTTCGGTTGCTCATAACTTTGTATTGCTTCAATCTTCGCCGGGTCAATAGATACTCCATGTTTTGACACCACGTGCCCAAGGAATGCTACTTCCTCAAGCCAGAACTCACATTTCTTCAACTTGGCATATAACTTGTTTTCACGAAGCCTTTGGAGTACCAGCTTCAAATGGTGCTCATGATCTTCACGACTTTTGAAATATATGAGGATGTCATCAATAAAGACAACAACGAACTGATCCAAATATGTTGGGCTTCGGCACAAAAACGCACAGCGGAAATTAAAATTTTAAAGCAATTTCCGAAACCCTAAAAGCAGGATCCATCACGAAAATCAATTAATTTAGAGGTTTAGAGATTATACGGATATAAACAAAAAATGAGAATCAAACCGATCGTGCCTCGAATCTCCAACGCAATACAAACCGATTAACGCCTCTACGGTATCCACATCGAACGCCGCATTGCGAACCGTCGAACGATTACTGCAATAAGAAGGACTTGCGGTACTAGCCACCAAAAAGAATGGATTTTACTGAATCTGCTTTTCTCTAGTCTCTCTCTAAGAAGCGGCTGGGGTTTTCAATTATGATATCTTACCCTAAGTAGTGCTATATATCATATATATAGTAGTTAAAAGGAATTAATCAAATCAAAACCTAATTTTATAAAATCCGAATTTATATATATATATCTCTTAATTAAGTCTTACTTAATTAATATACATATATACAAATTATCCTTTTAATTTAAATTGTGATTTAAATACTATTAATCATATTAATATATTTAAATCCTTAAAATTTAAATTAATTCCCTTTAAATAACGTTCTATGTGTGTGATCCTATAGGTTATTATTACGTTGACAATAATTTTAAAATCATATTATAAAATTATAAGCGATTGGCGACATCTAGTAATGCATCACTTTGCTACCCAAGTAATAATAAGATCGATGATTCGATGCAACCTTTTGTGACCAATGTTTTAATGTAATTTAATCCTTTTAACCTTAATATCCTAGATTAAACTCGAGTCATGGAATGTGTCATACTCTTCATAATTTAATTTGAGTTTTCTTGATCAATGAGTAGACTATATATGAAACAAATCACTATTTGAGCATGACCATGCATTTCATAGTCCTACTCAATCAAGAGGCCCATGGATATCACCCATAATATATAGGATGGTTAAATTCCATCTAGATCACTCATATTTCTCACACGATTAATGATGAACCCAATAATCACCTTTATAGTCCACCTATTAAAGGTGACATTTGATGATATCAAAGTACATAAATTCTCGTGTAGTAATATAGCGATTTGGTCGGGAGGACCATTACATCATTGTCACTATGAGAATTTCTAATGACACTTCGCATAATGCTCCATATAGAATTCTCATGGTGGATCTGTCCAGTACATCGTTCTCTAACATGTACCTATGCATTGACTTAATATCTCATATATTTATGACCAATGAGATTTGGTCATCGGTCGATCCACATACTAGTCTCGATGCATCATTGTTGTCCCATCAACAATGATACTCGATTAAGGACATTTAAGAACAACGATACTAATGGTAATATATAATCTCATGTTCAAGTCACATACTTGAAACTATATAATTTGTATCACTATTCTAAGGAATTTTATTATGTTAACAATTATATTACGCAGTAAATAAAACCATAATAAAATCATATATTTATTCAATAAAATATAATATCAAAACGTTAAGCAATTATATCAAATAATTGGCCTCTAGGGCATAAACTCTAACAGTCTCCCACTTGCATTAGAGCCAATCACTCATGTATCTAATACCCATGGAACTAGTGTGACCGTCGTGCTTCTGCTGCGACAAAGCCTTGGTTAGTGGATCTGCAACATTATCATCTGTTGGCACTCTTCCTACATGTACATCTCCTCTATCAATGATTTCACAGATGAGATGGTACCGCCTAAGTATATGCTTGGATCGTTGGTGAGATCTGGGTTCCTTAGCCTGTGCAATGGCTCCATTATTATCACAGTATAGAGCAATCGGATCAACAATGGTTGGAACAACACCAAGTTCAGTGATGAACTTTTTAATCCATCTGACCTCCTTGCATTTGCTTTAGAAGCGACAATATACTTTCAAATCTGTTGTAGAATCGACTCTTGTCTCTTGCTTGAACTTTTCATTCTGACACCACCATTAAGGCAAAATACAAAACCTGACTGAGACTTATAGTCATCATTGTCAGTCTGGAAACTAGCATCTGTGTAACCCTTTACTGCCAGTTCGTCTTCACCTCCATATACCAAGAATGAATCCTTAGTCCTTTTCGGTGCTTGAGGATATTCTTGGCTAACTTTCGATGACCTTCACACGGATTCGATTGAGTATCTCGCTCGTCATGCTCAAAGCATACGAGACATCCTGACGACAGTACATATCATTGCATACATGATAGATCCAATTCTTTGAAAGCATAAGGGATCTTTCTCATCGCTCCTCATCATCTTGTGATTTAGGACATTGGGCCTTAGAGATCTTTACACCATGAGTCACGGGTAAGTTTCCTCTTTTAGCCTCTTGCATCTTTGAACCGTTTCAACACTTTATCAATATATGTACTTTGACTTAGGTGACCATTTTCTTGATCTATCTCTATAGATCTTGATACCTAAAATGTAGGCGACATCGCCCAAATCTTTCATGTAGAAACATTTTCCTAACCATGTTTTTTCTGACTGTAAGGAAGGAATGTCATTCCCAATAATTAATATGTCATCAACATATAATACTAGGAATACAATGTGACTCCCACTAACCTTCTTATATATACAAGGTTCATCTTCATTTTAATAAAGCCAAATTCTTTGATTGCTTCATCAAATCGAAGATTCCAACTCAGAGAGGCTTGCTTCAATCCATAAATGGATCGCTGCGACTTACATACCTTTCCGACATCCTTTGGGTGACAAAACCCTCGGGGTTGTGTCATATACACATCCTCAAGGAGATTTCCGTTAAGGAAGCGGTTTTGACATCCATCTGCGATTTTCAGTAATCATAAAAAGGCTGCAATAGCAAATAAGATCCTGATGGATTTAACCATTGCCACTGGAGAGAAGTTTTCATCATAGTCAACACCTTGAATTTGTTTGAAACCTTTTGCTACCAATCGGCCTTTATAGGTTTTGTACATTACCATCCATGTCGGTTTCTTCTTAAAAACCCACTTTGCACCATTGGTTTTACCCTTGGGTGGATCAACTAGAGTTCATACTTGGTTAGTATACATGGAGTCTATCTCGATTTCATGGCTTCAAGCCATTCTCGAAATATGGTCCATTCATAGCTTCTTGGTAGGAAGTAGGCTCATCTTGATCTATGAGCATCACATCCATAGTTTTGAGTCACAAGATATCCATAATATCTCGGGCTCTTGGCGTGTCCTACCAGATCTCTGAATGACTTGTGTAATTTAAGCGAGTTCACTTTCCACAATTTCTTGTGGTTCCTGCTCATGTTCCAACTTCGAGTTCAATGATATTTTGTGGTTCTCGAATTTCTTGAGTTCTACTTTCCTCCTTTGTTTCCTTTAGAGACAAATTCTCTTTCTAGAAAAATACCGATTCGAGCAACAACCACTTTGTTCTCGGAAGGTTTGTAGAAATAATACCCTTTTGTTTCCTTTGGGTATCCCACAAAATTACATTTGTCGATTTGGGTCCGAGCTTGTCGAATTCGGGGCGTTTCTGAGCGCCTCAACCCCAAATCTTCATGAGCGACATACTAGGATGTTTCCCGATCCACATTTCATATGGTGTCTTCAACCCGTCTTTGTAGGAACACGGTTAAGTGTGAATCTGTTGTCTCTAGGGCATGACCCGAAGCTTATTGGAAGATCTGCATGACTCATCATTGATCGTACTATGTCCAACAAGGTTCGATTCCTCCTCTCGACATACACCATTCCATTGCGGTGTTCCGGTGGAGTGAGTTGTGATGTAATACCACACTCCTTTAAAAGGTCATCAAAGTCTTGGCTTAAGTATTCACCTCCTCGATCGGATCGAAGGGCTTTTATGCTTTTGCCAAATTGGTTTTGAACTTCATTCTTGAATTCCTTGAACTTTTCAAAGGATTGGATTTGTGTCTCATAAGATACATATCCATATCTACTAAAGTCATCGATAAATGTAATGAAGTAATAAAACCTACCTCTTGCTAACGAACTCATGGGTCCACATACATCACTATGTATAAGTCCCAATACATCAGCTAGCCGTTCAACATGTCCGATGAAAGGGTTTTAGTCATCTTGCCTAATAAACAAGACTACGCATTTCTCATATGATTCAAAATCAAATGAATCCAAGAACCCATCTTTATGGAGTTTGGATATCGTTTCTCATTTATATAGCCTAAGCAGCGATCTGCCGAGAGATATGTCGGTTTGAATCATTTGATTTAAATCGTTTTGTATTTATGTTATAGATAGGCATTTCTAAATCAAGAATATAGAGGCCGTTAAACAATTGTGCAACACCATAACAAATATCATTTAAGTAAAACAAACAACGATTGTTCTTTATTATAAATGAAAAACCTTTCTTGTCCAAACAAGAAAAAGAAATAATGTTTTTGCTTATAGCGAGGCACAAAATAACAATCTTCTAATTCTAAAACTAGCCCGATTGGGCAAAGATAAATGATAAGTTCCTACGGCCGGTCTGCAATGACTTTTGTTCTATTTCCAACTCGTGGTCAACCTCTCCTTTCGCCAAAGTTCTACTCCTTCTGAGTCCACGCACATTAACACAAATGTGAGAACCACATCCGATATCAATACCCATGATGTAGAAGTAGATAAGTTGACTTCTATAACATATATACACGAATCGAAGTCGTACTTCCTTTTCTTTTCTTCACTTCTTCCGGATAAGCATGACAATTCCTTTTCATGTGTCCGGGTTTTCCACGAGTGACATTCACCTTCTTTAGCCACCCCACCTTTAGGTTTTAAAGCTGTTTGGTTTTGGAATTGGGTTTGGCAAAGATTTAGATCCTATCTTCTTCTTGCCTTTCCAATTTCCTTAGCATTCCCTTTTGCACCATCATTATGGGAGGCGGGTCCTGCCTTTTTCATGTTGTTCTCGGCGGCCTTAACATGCTCAACAACTTCGATGAAGGGTTTCTCAATTTCATTCATAAGATAGTTCATAACAAATTGAGAGTAGTGCTTTGTTCAAAGATTGCAAAACAAAAAGGTCGATTTGGGCTTAGGAGTGATTGGAAAACCCAAATCAAGGTACTCAATATACCCAATCATTTTCAAAGACATGTGGACCAACCTGAAAACGTTCACCCATTTTGCGGTGATACAACGCCTTGCTTGTATCATACCTCTCTGTCGAGCATGCCCTTTGAACAATTTCTTGAGATGCTCGATCATCTCATAAGCATCCATCAACTCATGTTGCTTCAAGCTCGGCGGCGTTCATGGTTGCTAGCATGACACAACTCACATCCAGAGCATCATCTTGATGCTTCTTGTAAGCATTATGCTCATGCGTGGTGCGATGATAGGTTGGTCTTTGCGAGGAATGGGCCCATCAAGGACATATAGCTTACGCTCTTGTTTGAGGACAATCCTCAAGTTCTATGCCGATCAAGAAATTAATTCCACTTAGCTTGTCCTTTTCAAGGACGATCGTAATGAAAGACTATTTGTGTTGTTGTTGTTTGCCATTTGATATCTACAATTTATAAGTGCAACAATAATAAGTCAAATTCTGAGTTGATATTATATAATTGATAATAGTACATTCAAAATATACCTCCCACTATTTTATTCAAATTAATAGCCCTCACCATTAATTCGGAAAGCATTTTCTATTAAATCTTTCTAGTGAGCCAAGATCCATATTTCATTATGCCTTAAGTTAGCTTTGGCTATTCTCTCAAAACATAATTATTTAGGTAGACAACCCTTTGTCAATTATATCATATATAACTCCTGGATAGTTTGGTAAACAACATTTGTTTCTAGTCCATCTAATGGTACCAACCAAACTCTATGCCTCTAAGTCCACAATCCTATTGAGATAACTTAGTTAAGTCGGGCCCAATGATTTTAATAGTTTGGATATCACAATTATCCTATCGCATCTTACCTAGATAAATAGGGTACTTTGCTTTGGCAAACCTACATCTATTGATCAAGGTCTTGATGAGTGTTATTCATTGGAAGACATTTGATTTAGACTTAATAATTTAATGAGGAATTTTATTAATTTAGATCTCACCAATTTTAATCTTGTTAAGCATGCACATTATTAATCATATCATATCACATACAAGCATAAATAAAGTGCAAAATTAAATGTGTCACGATTATGGCCCAATCCACTTCGTCAATCTTTTCAAGCTAATGAAAGATTGAAGGTCAATCTAAGGTGGTAAAAGATCTTAAAATAAATAACTTCCTTGGATCTTCCTCTAGCATCGCCTCCTCTCCATCATCATCTTTCCATTGTGTTCTCCATCTTGACATCTTCATCAATTCTGATTATTACATGACATAAAGAAACCTCGAGTTACATTCGAGGGGATTTAGATGAGAAGAGAATATTACATTAGAATTTATAGAAAGGCACGACATGCAAGCCGTATTTCAAAACCAAAACCACTAACCTATGGGTCAAAAGCCCATAATCATGCACCATGCATATCACAATAAGCATATAACAATTTATATATAAATAAAAGAAAACTATATATAAAATATAGGGGACACGACCATCGTCTGCGCTTCGATGGGGGGGTCCAAGAAATCTCCCCACAGCAAATGATTCGAGAATCATACATTTTAATCCACCAAAACACCCATAATAACAAATCATATATGTCCGGTTTGATTTAATCATATTAAAACGAATAACAATACCAAAATTTATCATATATTTCCGGTTTCGATTAATCATATTAAAAGCGATTCTTCATGCTTCTAATCCGATTAGAATAGTTATATTGTTATTCCACCGATTAAAGATACGATTAACAATATCATCATATATATTACCGAATACACATACAACGAATATCATATATTCAATTTTATATCGGTAAACATGCATCATCATATATCATATATATCGAATACAATTAAAACACGTAATCAATTAATCTTTTAAGTAAGTAGCTCGATACCCTTTGTTGGGCTTGACATAGAAAGCATGTGAAATTAAAATTTTAAAGCAATTTCAAACCCTAAAAGCAGGATCCATGCGAAAATCAATTAATTCAGAGGTTTAGAGATTATACCGAGATATAAACAAAAAAATGAGAATCTAAAACCGATCATTGCGCCTCGAATCTCCAACGCATACAAACCGATTGCGCCTCTACAATTATCTACACGACGCGCACAGAGCAGTCGAACGATTACGATTACGCAATAAGAAGGACTTATGGTACTAGCCACCAAAAGGAATGGATTTTACGAAGCTGCTTTCTCTCTAGTCTCTCTCTAAGAAGCGGCTAGGGTTTTCAATTATGATATCTTACCTAAGTAGTCATATATATATCATATATATAGTAGTTAAAAAGAATTAATCAAATCAAAACCTAATTTTATAAAATCCGAATTTATATATATATATCTTTTAATTAAGTCTTACTTAATTAATATACATATATACAAATTATCCTTTTAATTTAAATTAAGTGATTTAAATACTATTAATCATATTAATATATTTAAATCCTTAAAATTTAAATTAATTCCCTTTAAATAACGTTCTATGTGTGACCCTATAGGTTATTATTACGTTGACAATAATTTTTAAAATTATATTATAAAATTATAAGCGAGATGACGACATCTAGTAATGCATCACTGCTACCCAAGTAATAATAAGATCGATGATTCGATGCAACCTTTTTGTGACCAATGTTTTAATATAATTTAATCCTTTTAACCTTAATATCCTAGATTAAACTCGAGTCATGGAATGTGTCATACTCTTCATAATTTAATTTGAGTTTTCTTGATCAATGAGTAGACTATATGAAACAAATCACTATTTGAGCATGACCATGCATTTCATAGTCCTACTCAATCAAGAGGCCCATGGATATCACCCATAATATATAGGATGGTTAAATTCCATCTAGATCACTCATATTTCTCACACGATTAATGATGAACCCAATAATCACCTTTATAGTCCACCCTATTAAAGGTGACATTTGATGATATCAAAGTACATAAATTCTCGTGTAGTAATATAAGCGATTTGGTCGGAGGACCATTACATCATTGTCACTATGAGAATTGCTAATGACACTTCGCATAATGCTCCATATAAATTCTCATGGTGGATCCATCCGTTACATCGTTCTCTAACATGTACCTATGCATTGACTTAATATCTCATATATTTATGACCAATGAGATTTGGTCATCAATCGATCCACATACTAGTCTCAATGCATTATTGTTGTCCCATCAACAATGATACTCGATTAGGGACATTTAAGAACACCGATACTAATGGTAATATATAATCTCATGTTCAAGTCACATACTTGAAACTATATAATTTGTATCACTATTCTAAGGAATTTTATTATGTTAACAATTATATTACGCGATAAATAAAACCATAATAAAATCATATATTTATTCAATCAAATATAATATCAAAACGCGTTAGCAATTATATCAAATAATTGGCCTCTAGGGCATAAACTCTAACAAAATATTCCTTGAATACTCGGTTCATCATATCCATGAAAGCCGTAAGATCATTAGTCATTCCAAATGACATGACTAAGAATTCATAATGCCGTCATTAGAAATTCTAAAGGCGCCTTTTGGAATATCCTCGATTCTAATCTTCACCGGGTGATATCCGAATCGAAGTTCGATTTTGAAAAGAATTGTGCTCCTTGTGGCGGTCAAATAGGTCATCGAGACGAGGTGAGGATACCTATTCTTGATAGTGACATGGTTTAATTCCCGGTAGACGATATAAAGTAGCATACTCCCGTCTTTCTTCTTTACGAATAAAATAGGAGCACCCCACAAAGATGTACTAAGACGTATAAAACCGATGTCCAACAACTCCTGTAGTTGGTCCTTTAACTCCTGAAGTTCAATAGGAGCCATTCGATATGGGGTTTAAGAAATGGGCTTTGTGTCAGGTTCAAGATCAATAAAGAATTCAATTTCACGTTCTGGGGGTAGACCGAGAAGTTCTTCAGGAAATACGTCAGGAAAGTCAATAACAACATGAATATTATTCAAATATGACATGTCTTTATTCAAATCCATAACATGGGCTAAGAAAGCTTGACATCCATTTTTTAATAAACGAATAGCTTTATTACTTGATATAACAGTGATTGATTTTAATGGCTTAGTTGCTTGAATTCGCACAACAGGTTGGTTAGGAATATGACAACTAACAACCTTACTAAAACAATCAATTTTGGCATGATGAGTAGTTAACCAATCAATCCCTAAAATCACGTCAAATGCAAGTATCTTTAAAGAGATAAGGTTAACAGGTAAGGTTATTGTGCCGACTTGGATCAAACAAGATTTATAAACAGTGGATGTGATGAAAGTTTCTCCTAACGGAATCTCCACACATAAATCAAAGTCTAATTTCTTCGGAGTCAAGTTTAAACGTTGAGCACAAGCAGGAGAAATAAATGAATGGGTAGCACCGGTATCTAGTAAGGTATAAACTTTGCATGAATTTATGATTAGCTTACCCGTGATCACCTCGTTTGGGTTCCACGCATTTTGACCAGTCACGACAAATGCTCCTCCAGGAACCGTTGACTTTGACTTTTCTGGGAGAGCCTTTTGAGTCATCGTCGCCGCTGAACTTGGTTTCGCTACCGTACACTCTCGAGCGATATGTCCTTCCTTTCCACAATTATAACATACCTTAAACTGTTGTGGACAGTTTGGGCTGATATGTCCTTCTTTTCCGCACTTATAGCATATGACCGGTGGTCGTTCTCCTCCCTTGGAACCGATTCTTTGCTTTGGTCTTTGACGTCTTCGTATTGTCATTGTTGAATCTCCTCTTTTAAAATCTCCTCCCAACTCACTTCTTCTATTCTCATGGCCATGATTACCACCAGAGTGGTTGCGCTTCTTGTCCAAGATTTTTCTTTCTCTGCTTTGGTTATCGTTGTTACGATGATTGCTACATCCGGTATGATCCTGGTTGTGGTCCCTCGGTTGACCGTACTCGTTATCTCGCTTTAATAATTGAGCCATGTTGACAACATCTGAATAGAGAGTAAATTTATGAGAAATGAGATATTGACGTATGCCGGGTTTCAAACCTCTCAGAAACATCCGCGTCATACGTTCTTCATTCTCCACCAAATGAGGTGCAAACCTGGATAACTCTACAAACTTCGCCTCGTACTGGGACACCGTCATGTTGTTTTGTTCTAGTCTAATAAACTCTACCTCCTTCATATGATGAATACTTTCAGGAAAGTACTTGTCATTGAACAGTTTTAAACGTTTCCCAAGACATCTTTGAAAAGCGGCCGGATGGAGTACGCCTCACAATTCCCACCGATGTCTGCCTCATTCTGAACATAAAGGTGGCGAATGGAACCTTCAGTTCCTCCGTGCATCCCAAGACATCGAATATCTTGGTAATTTGTTTGACCCACATCTCCGCCTTAATCGGATCCGGCTTTCCCCAGAATTCTGGTGGTCCCAACTCCTTGAACTGCTTGGCTGTGACAAATCGTGAATTGCTATCATTTCCTCCTGTATTTTGAACACGAGTCTCCCTCGTCTGATTTTGCATGTACTGCAAAAAGCTTCTACACATCCCATCGTTCATCATCTGCTCAGTGGTGTTGTTCAAAGGAGGAAAATTGTCAGCCTGTTGCACGTTCTCCTCATTGGTGAGTACAAGCGTCTCCACGATTTCATTTACTCCACTGTTAACATTCTTAGTTGCCATTCTTAAATACTGCCATAAAACAAGGGTTAATTAAACAAATTAACAAATCACATAATACCCCTATATTATGACCGACCAACAAATAAGCTTAGGTAGGACACACTTAGCGAAGGATTTACTCGTCTCTCTCACCTCCTAGTTCTATTCCCCATCTCCGCCAGAGATCATATCCTAAGCTCGATACCCAACTGTGACGCCCCAAAATAGGTATACAACACCCATTACGAGTCGTCAAAATACATGGTGCGAAAAACAACTACAACTTTATTAATACAACTTAAAAGCGGAGTTTAAATATAAATATTGCCATCTAGACAATATTTATAGCCAAATAAGTCATCATTACAATTATTGATACATTATTTTATAAAAATGGTGAGGACTACTAAAACGACTTTCTAAAACCTTCATTCCATACCCCGACTAGTACTCGCTACATTCTCGCCTCCTGAGAAGAAAAATGGAACAAAAAGGAAAATGGTGAGCTCAATTAGCCCAGTAAGAATATTATGACTAAGATAACATAGAACAAATTATCGTTAGTCTTCAACAGGGAAAAATCTAATAGAATACAATAGACAACCAGTTTTAAATCAATATTCGCAGCGGAAATAATAATTCATTAGAAGAGTTAAGTAGAGAATGAAATCTACTATCTTCTATATATGAATTTAAAAGTTCATCATCGATATTTTATCCCTGTAACATCAATCAATATATATCTCGAATCAAATATTCATCTTTACACTCTGTGCCAAAGATATTCATCGATTAGTCATGTTCATCTAAACACTTGTTTATTTGCACTACGGGCCAAAGATATTCATCAGAAATCATTCATCTTTGCACTACAAGCCAAAGATATTCAGTAATATCATCATTTAGGACTGAGGATGGTGAAAAATATTTTAAAGAAAAAGAATCCAGTGAAGCAAAAGAATAAATATTAGGGATTCGTATTACAATTTTATCCAAGTTCAATAATACTCCATAATAACCAATTTTGAAGTAGAATTCAAAAATAAAGATCAAAACATGGATACAATCAAAGATAGTAACCATAATAGATATCTTGGATAAAAAGAAGAAAATTTTATTTTTCGGTGAATAGTGTCGTATATGTGAATAGTGCCGTATACGTGAATAGTAACCCCGACACAAAAAGTTCCAAATTTGATAAAAAGTTCATACCAATATTTCGGCATAATGATATTAAAGAAAATAATATCATTTAAGAAGAAAACAACATCCCTTACCTCGAAAAGACAATACTTCTGACGGGAATTCTGAATATAGTGCTGAAGGGAACTTGCACTGTATAACAACACTCAAAGTATCAAAATACTCACAAGAATACGCTCAATATATCAAGAGAGAAAGAGATAGAAGATTTCAGTTTCTGGTGTGATTTTCAATTCTAACCTAAGCACCCTATTTAGGAAAATGCTTAAGAACACCAAAGCACAAAATTTAATAAAATATTAATATATTTATAAAATTTTCCTCAGCCCACCTTGACCATCTGAATTCAGCCACCAAATAATGACAAAAACCAAAAAAACATTTTTGTTATTAAAAATAATTAAAACTTTTAAAAATTAATTATTTTGGAATTATGGAACTTTAATAATTCATAATAAATAGCCCTTTTATCAGAAAAATTTGAACCACATGTCCTTTCCATAGGAAATTCCATTCTCTATAACTTTGCAGAAGAAAGTGTTTCCAATTCCAAACATAGATTGACCGAAATCCATAAACGAGCGATTTTACAAGCTATAATCAAATTTCAATCAAGAAATGGGGTCCACCGACACACAAAACATGTGTTAATCATTTAATACAACAAAAATACTCTTCCTCCTCATATACTAATATATCCCACATTCATTGTAAAAATATCACCATTATTATATTATTAAAATATAATAATATATTTAAATGAATTATTTTATCAGAAAAAGATAAAATATTAATTTTCAACAATTGTCACATTAAAAATTTTCTCCATCTATATCCACATAAAATCAATATTTTCCTCATTATATAAATCAATAATTAATTATTCACAAATAATATTACGTAATCACATTCTCGACAACTGGTAGTTCCTGGAAAGAGGGCTTTCCAATAAGGATTTCTCATTCTTGGCGGCGCAATTAGGTGACCAAACCTCTCCTTAGGCGGAACTTTCTAGATATTGCCAATAATTTTATCTAATAATATTATTCAGATAATATGAATTATTGCTTCGATAATGGAAAATCTTTGTGTAGTGATAATTATTGAAACAACGATAATATAAAATATCAACGTGACAATTATTGAATCAATAAAATAAAATCTCGAGCATTAATTCTTTGTAACAATTATTGAGTAGTGTCTTCTTTACGTAAGAATCAATAATTGGTGCAATACTGTGTCTTCTTTGTCAACAACGCAGACATTCTTGTGTTTTAACCATAGGGTATTCCAACGATAATAGCAGTAACAACTTCGTCGTTATTTATAAACAACTTATATTTGTCGTTTTCTTCATCCAATCGCTTTCCGTTATGGGGCCCACACAAGGCTGCGCCGTCGTCCGAATATTCCCGACAGTAAGAATATTCTACGACCAAACGAATATTCTCCGATAAAAATAAATATTTTATAACCACTTGCTTATTAGAAATATTTGCGCATTTTACCCATAACTAATCATATTAATCAAATTAACCCTTACTATTTTAAAATAATAAATAAAGGAAATTTAATTTTATTAATAATAATTTGGGGTCTTACAAATACCGTGTGCTACGCTATGCAACCCAGACATATTCATTTCTTTACCACCGGGTAGTTCAACGGTTTAACGGTAAAACTTTTCATTATTTTTATAAAAAGGTAATTACATGCGTTTTCTAACTACGATAATACTTCCATTGTGGGGTCCACCAAAAGATTGTGCCGAGTCGTCTGAATATTTCTGTTAAAAGCGAATATTCCCAATTAATCGAATATTATATAACCACTTGCTTACTTTGCAAAATTTATAAATAATACCCACAACTATAACATTATATCAAATCCACACCATAATATTCAAAAATATATTTCGAGAAAAATTAATCTTTATTCATAAAAGTTGGGGTCTTATAACCTCCCCTTATTATGATATTTTGTCCTCGAAATTAGGGTGCGTACCTGGTATGTCGAAGAGGTGAGGATACCTTGACTTCATTTTAGATTCTAATTCCCATGTCATTTCCTCAACATCGTGGTTTATCCACAAAACTTTGACTTGAGGTATAACCTTGGAGCGTAGAATATGATCCTTCTTATCCAAGATTTTAACAGGTACCTCTTCATACGTTAAATCTTTCGCTATCTCGTCCGGTTCTAATTCAATAATGTGGTTCTGGTCTTTCACATATTTACGTAACATAGATATGTGAAAAACGTTATGAACACGAGACATACTTAGCGGTAAAAGCGAGTCTATAGGCCACAGTTCCTACTCGATCGAGGATTAAAAATGGGACAATGAATCGAGGATTGAGCTTTCCTCTCTTTCCAAATCTCATAACTCCTTTCCATGGAGCAACACGTAACAACACATGATATCCAATATTGAATTCCACGTCCTTTCGATGAAGATCAACATAACTCTTTTGTCGATCTTGTGAGGTTTTTATACGTTGTCGGATCGTTTGAATCTTTTTCGTAGTCATACGTACCAACTCCGGTCCCAACAATGTTGCTTCACCCACCTCATCCCAGCACACTGGAGAACAACACTTTCTTCCATATAACGCCTCAAATGGAGTCATGTCAATACTTGCTTGATAACTGTTGTTGTAGGAAAACTCCACCAATTGTAAGAACTTGTCCCAACTTCCCTTGAAGTCAAGGACATAGAGTATTAATAGATCTTCAAGAGTTTGAATAGTCCTCTCTGACTACCCGTCCGTTTGAGGATGATATGCCGAACTAAATCGTATATCCGTGCCCATAGCTTTTTGTAAACTAACCCAAAATCTTGAAGTGAATCTTGGGTCTCGATCAGAAACTATGGATACTGGCATACCATGCAAACTTACAACCTCGTTTATGTATAAACGAGCAAGACATTCAAGTGTATAAGTTTCTCGTATAGGTAAGAAATGAGTAGACTTGGTCAATCTATCAACAATGACCCAAATTGCATCTATGCCTTGAGAAACCTTGGAAAGACCCGTAATGAAATCCATGGTAATGTGCTCCCACTTCCATTCTAGAATTTCAAGTGGTTGCAATGGACCTTTTGGCACTTGATGCTCCGCCTTGACTCATTGACAAGTGAGATATCTTGAGATAAACTCTGCGATCTCTCTCTTCATATTGCTCCACCAAAATGTATATTGAAGATCACGATATATTTTGGTACTCCCAGGATGGATTGCAAACGGTGTGTTGTGCGCCTCCATCATGATTTTATACTTTAAATCAGGGTCGTTAGGAACACAAAGTCTTGAGTTGACTCGAAGTATTCCTTCTTCATCGATTCTTTCTTACGGCATAACACCTTCTTGCACTTTCTTCCTCATACGCATCAGCTCCAGGTCTGTAGCTTGAGCAACTTTAACTTTATCGATTAAAGTCGGTTCAACTCGTATGTTAGCCATCATCACACGGGTCCCTGGAGTCTTTAACTCTATCTACATCCTTTGTAAGTCATACAAAATGGGCCTTTCGAGCCAACGTCGTTGCCGCATGTTGAGTTCCTTTTGAGTGAAGAAATATTTGAGGCTTTTATGATCTGTATAGATCTCCACCATCTCTCCATACAAGTAATGCCTCCAAATCTTAAGCGCAAAAACGACAGCTGCCAACTCTAGATCATGATTAGGATAATTCCTCTCATATTCTTTGAGTTTTCGTGAGGCATAGGCTATGACTTTCCCATATTGCATGAGAACACATCCTAACCCTTTGCTTGAAGCATCACTGTAGATGACAAATCCCTCCGAGCCAGATGGTATTGTCAGAACAGGTGCTGAAATGAGTCTCCTCTTGAGTTCTTGAAAACTCTTCTCACATTCCTCGCTCAAACTGAATTTTGTATCTTTTCGAGTCATCTGAGTTAATGGAGTAGCGATTCGAGAAAACCCTTCTATGAATCTTCGATAATAACCAGCTAAGCCGAGAAAGCTACGTACTTCGGTCATTGATTTAGGTTTCTCCCAGCTTTGAATAGCTTCAATCTTTGTCGGGTCAACAGATATTCCATGATTTGATACTATGTGCTCAAGGAATGCTACTTCCTCAAGCCAGAACTCGCATTTCTTCAACTTGGCTTAAAGCTTGTTTTCACGAAGCTTTTGGAGTATCAGCCTCAAGTGTTGCTCATGATCTTTACGGGTTTTGGAATATATGAGGATGTCATCAATAAAGACAACCACAAAGTGATCCAAATATTCCTTGAATACTCAGTTCATCATATCCATGAAGGCAGCAGGAGCATTAGTCAATCCAAAAGACATGACTAGGAATTCGTAATTCCCATACCGAGTTCTAAAAATCATCTTTGGAATGTCATCGGTTCTAATCTTTAAATGATGATATCCGGAATGAAGATCGATCTTTGAAAAGAATCTGGCTCCTTGCAACTGGTCAAACAGGTCATCAATGCGAGGCAACGGGTACCTATTTTTGATGGTGACATTATTCAACTCCCGATAATCACTACAAAGTCACATACTTCCATCTTTCTTCTTCACGAATAGAACAGGAGCACCCCAAGGAGACGTACTAGGATGAATGAAATCGATGTCTAACAATTCCTGTAGTTGGGTCTTTAACTCCTGAAGTTCAATAGGAGCCATTCGATATGGGGCTTTGGAAATGGGTTTTGTACCGGGTTCAAGGTCGATACCAACCTCGATTTCACGCTCCGGGGGTAGGCTAGGAAGTTCTTTGGGGAATACGTCAGGAAATTTATTAACAATAGAAATATCATTCAAATCTGACGTATTTTTGTTTAAATCTGTGACATGAGCTAAGAAAGCTTGACATCCATTTTTTAATAAACGAATAGCTTTATGGCTTGAGATGACCATGATTGATTTTAATGGTTTGGTCGCTTGAATTCTCATAATCGGTTGATTAGGAATATGAAAGCTAATAACCTTACGAAAATAATCAATTTTAGCATGATGAGTAGTTAACCAATCAATCCTAGAATCACGTCAAATGCAAGTATTTTTAAGGAGATAAGATCGACGGTAACGTCATTACCAATTTGAATCAAACAAGACTTATAAGCGATGGATGTAATGAAGGTTTCTCCCAATGGAGTTTCAACAGATAAGTCAAAGTCTAATTTCTCCGTAGTCAAATTTAAACGTTGAGCACAAGTAGGAGAAATAAAAGAATGGGTAGAACCGATATCAAATAAGGTATATACTTTGCTAGAGTTTATGATAAGCTTACCCGTGATGACCTCGTTCGGGTTCCTTGTTTTCTGGGAGGTCACGACAAACGCTCTCCCTTGAACTACTGGATTTGACTTGTCTGGGACAGCATTTGGTGTCACCGTTCCAGCTGGATTTGGCTTCCCAGTACGATAAAATCTAGCTAGGTGACCTTCTCTTCCACAATTGTAACACGTTTTGGACTACTGTGCATAGTTTGGACTGATGTGTCCATCCCCTCTACATTTGAAGCATATGATATGTGGTCGTTCTCCTTCCTTAACAACGGGTGCTAGTGCTGACGTCTTTCCATCATTGTTGAATCTCTTCTTCTTGAAATATCCATTCTTATTCTCTTGGCCATGATTACCACCGAAGTGGTTACCATTTCTGGCATGTTGATTCCCTCCACGTTTATTGTCACCGCTTCGATGACTGCTACCACTGGTATTATCATTTTGCAGGCTGCTTTCTCTTGGTTGGGTTCACTCGTTATCGCGCTCCAATAACTGAGCCCTATTCACAACATCTGAAGACAAACACAGTTTATGAGAGATAAGGTGTAAGACCCTAACTTTTTAATGAATAAAATCAAATTTCCTTTATTTTTTATTGTGAATAATAAGGTATTAATTTGATATAATACTTTGGTTATGGGTGAAATGTGAAAATTTTGCAAAATAAGCAAGTGGTTATAAAATATTCATTGTGTCGGGGAATATTCGTTTGGTCGTGGAATATTCTTTCTGTCGAGGAATATTCATACGACGGCGCAGCCATTTGTGGGCCCCATAACGGATAACTATCGGATGAAGAAAACGACAAAGTTTGGGTTGTTATAAATAACGGCGTAGTTATTCTGAATTAAGATTGTTGGAATACCGGTTGGTTAAAATACTGATGTCTGGCGTGGTTGCCGGATGATATACCGGTATTACCAGGTATTGTTGAATTATTGATCCTTACGTGAAGGCACTACTCAATAATTATTACGATAATTATTGTTCAATATTTTATTTTATTGATTCAATAATTGCTGCGTTGATATTTTATATTATTGTTGTTTCAATAATTATCACTGCACAGTATTTTCTATTACCAAATCAATAATTCATATTATTTGGAATAATATTATTAGATATCATTATTGGCAATGTCTAGAAAGTTACATCAAGGAGAGGTTTGGTCACCTAATTGCTGCAGCGTCGATGAGGAGAAATCCTTATCGGAAAGCCCCTCTTTCTGAGGAGCGGCTGGTTGTCATAATTGTGATTACGTAATATTATTTGTGAATAATTAATTATTAATTTATATGATAAGGAAATATTTATTTGATGTGGATATAAATGATGGATTTATTTATGTGGTTATAAATGAAGGAATTAATGTTGAGGTGTTTTATTAGTATTTTGTTTGGATTGGAGGTATTAAAAATTAAACCGGTGTTTTTGAGATATATTATGGGAGTTATAATTTTTAATCCGATAGTTGGATCGTTGTAATTTTTGGATATGTTATACATATATAAGTTGAGTATATGTCCACAAAATTTGAACCGTTAAAAATGAGCGTATGATTTTTTATGAATTTTAAGAGGTGGCTGATTTGGAAATCAGGTTATAAATCATTTTGGTGGAAAATTCTTGAATTGGTGGGCCCCACTCTTGGTTGGTGAAGAAATGTGCTGATATTTTTATTCAAATGTGGTGGGTGGGAATAGTAGCGAGTAAAGCCATCGGAGTTGCGAGTTAAGTCTCGCTTTGTGCTTAACATTTTCTTATAAATAGAGGCTAAGTTAGAATTGAAAATCACACCGAAACAAGTTTTCTCTTTTCTCTCTATATTATCGAGTGTATTTTGTGAGTATTTAGATACTTTGTGAGTTTCTAATTAGCGGTGCAAGTTCCTTCAACACTATATCCAGTATTCCAGTCAGAAGTACTGTCTTTGCAAGGTAAGGGATGTTATTTTCTTCGTAAGTGATATTATTTCTTCAATATCATTATCTTCAAATATTGGTTGGAACTTTTTATCAAATTTAGAACTTTTCATGTCGAGGTTACTATTCATGAGTTACTATTCACGAGTTACTATTCACGAGTACTATTCACGAAGCATGATGATTTTTCTTGTGGAATTTCTATCTTTTGGTGTCGGAGATTACTATTCACGTATCGACAATTTATTCAATTTAAAAAATAAAATTTGTTTCTTTTGTCCAAGATGTCTATTATGGTTACTATCTTTGATTGTATCCATGTTTTAATCTTTATTCTTGAATTTTACTTCTAAATTGGTTATTATGAAGTATTATTGATCTTGGATAAAGCGTATGTACTGAATCTCTAATATTTGTTATTTTGTTTCAATTGGATTCGTTCCTTTAAAATATTTTCATCATCCTCGGTCTTAAATGATGATATTCTTCAATATCTTTGGCTTTTGTAGTGCAAAGATGAATGATTAATCGATGAATATCTTTGGCTGTAGTACAAAAAGATGAATGATTACCTAATGAATATCTTTGGCCCGTAGTGCAAAGATGAGCAGTTTTGAGATGAACATGACCAACTGGTGATACTGAATGAATATCTTTGGCCCTTGATGCAAAGATGGATATTTGATTAAAGATGTGTATTGATTGATGTTACTGAGGATAAAATATTGATGATGGACTTTTAAATTCATAGAAGATAGTAGAATTCTTTCTCTACTTGACTCTTCTAATGGATTGCTTATTCAAGTTAGATTGTTGATCTAAAACTTGTTATGTATTATATTTTATCGATTTTTCTGTTGAAGACTAATGATAATTTGTTGTATATTATCTTAGTCATAATATTTCTTCTTGGGCTAGTTGAGCTCACCCTTTCTTTCAATCGTTTCTCTTGAAATGAGAATATAAATTTGGGACTAGTCGGGGAATGGATTGACGGTCCGGATAGTTTGCATTAGTAGTCCTCACTATTACGTGAAATAGCGTATCAATAATTGTAATGAGGACCCCTTTTGAGTTTTTATCTTGTCTATTAGACAATAGTTGTATTCAAACTCACGATATATATGTTGTCGTATTTTGCATGACGATTGTATTACTGAAGTTGTATTTGTTTTTGTACCATGTATTTGGCGACTCAGAATGGGTTGGATGGAATGGACCTATTTTGGGGTCGTCACATAAGGTATTGATGTATCTCGGGTTTTAAACCTCTTAGAAACATTCACGTCATTCTCTCCTCATTATCAACTAAGTGAGATGCAAACCAGGATAACTCAGCAAACTTAGCTTCGTACTGCGACACGGTCATATTGTTCTGCTCCAACTTGATGAACTCTACCTCTTTTATGTGACGAATACTTTCGGGAAAGTACTTATCGTTGAATAGTTCTTGGAACTTCTCCCAAGACATCTTCAGTGCGGTAGGTTGAGTACGCTTTACCAATTCCCACTAGTAATCTGCCTCTCCTCGCAACATAAAGGTGGCAAAGGAAACCTTTTTCTCCTCGGAGAATCCCAAGACATCAAATATCTTGGTGATCTGCTTTATCCACGCTTTCGCCTTAAGTGGTTTTGGCTCTCCAATAAACTCTGGTGGTCCCAGCTCCTTGAACTGTTTAGCGGTGACCGTCCGAGAGTTTCTAGTGTTTCCACCTACATTTTGGACAGGAGCCGCTCTCGCCTGATGTTGCATGAATTGCATAAAGCCTCTGAACATTCCATCGTTCGTCATTTGGTTAGTGTTGTTGTTTGCATGAGGATTGTCGCTTTCCTGATGCATATTATCGTGATTATTGATCTGTGCAGACTCAACGGTCTCCTGTGCTCCATTGCTATTCTCAACATTCTCGGATGTCATTTTCAAAAACTGCCACAAAACAAGGGTTAATTGACATGCAACATATTATCCCTATACTTTGACCGACCAATTAAATACCAAATAAACTTAGGCAGATCATACTAGCGAAGGAATTCCCCGTCTCTCCCCTCCTAGTTCTAGTCTCACATCTTAGCCAGGGATCATATCCCTAAGCTTTGATACCAACTGTGATGCCCCCAAAATAGGTATACATCACCCATCTTGAGTTGTCAAATACATGGTACAAAATTCAAATACAACTTAATTATACAACAGTTGTGTAAAATACGACAAACCATAATTTAAGAGTTTTAATAAGAATATTGTCATCTAGATAATATCCACACTCAATGGAGTCCTCATTACATTTATTGTCACACTATTTTATAGAATAGTGAGGACTACTAAAACAACCATCTGGACCGTCAATTCGTTCCCCGACTCGTCCCAAATATATTCTCATTTCCTAAAGAGAACAGTGAAAGAAAGGGTGAGCTCAACTAGCCCGGTAAGAAATATTATGACTAAGAATAATTTATCGTTAGCCTTCAACAGTGTTAAACTGATAACATATAACAAACATCAAGTTTAACTGCAGCGGAACAAGCAATCCATTAGAAGAGTCAAGTAGAGAATAAAATCTACTATCTTCTATTTAAAAGGTTTTTCATCACTTTATCGCTGAGACTCAGCTTAATAAATAAACCACATCATCACTGCACTACGACCAAGGATATTCATTAGTATCACGACCATAAATTATCCATGCACTACGGGCCAAGGATATTTGTGTATTCATCAATGGTCATGATCATGCCAACAACTGTCCATCAATGCACTACGACAATGAGGACTTTTACCACATTATTTGTAACATTACGATCATGATTATCTTTGAATAATCCAGGTCATAATCATACCAAGTCCATCTATGCACTTTCTGCCACAAATGACTTTCAACATATTATAAACATGAAGATGATGACAATGATATAAGAATTCAATAAAACAAGTTCAAGGATAAATTTTTAAAGATTTATAATTTAATTTATCTAGAAATCAATAACGTCCAAATTATCAACATGATACTGTTTTGTGGAGTAAAATTCAAGAATGCTCAGAAGAATATTTCCATGAAAAAATACTGGATGAAGCGCAAATATCTAGTATATTCTACTAATTTCATGGACTATAGAAGCCAAAACTTTAACCAACTGAATATAATAGAATATATGAAACTGCAAATGGATTTTTGCCCGTCATGCGGAAATCCACATAGACAGATCATTTCCATGATTTAATAAGGAATGAATACAAAGGATCAGTCACCATGCATGGGGTAGTCCACATAGACAGGTTATTCCAACAGAATAAAAAAAATGGAATAACAAAAGAATTCACCATGCATGCGATAGACCGCATATACAGGTTATTCCAATAGAATAATAAAGAATGGAATAACAAAAGAATTCACCAGGCATGCGATAGACCACACAGACAGGTTGTTCCAACAGAATAATATAGAATGGAATAACAAAAGAATTCACCAGGCATGCGATAGACCGCACAGACATGTTATTCCAACAGAATAATAAAGAATGGAATAACAACCCTTACGAGTATTGAAAGAAAATAATTCTCTTCATGAATACGAAAGAAATAATACCCCTTACCTTAGAAGAAACTAGATACTGGAATAGTGAGGTAGCATACTTCTCTTCTTCTTTCTCTCTATAATTTCTCTCTATAATAATTGCTCTTGTGAGGCTTAATGAATTGGTGAGAATGAAAGAAGAATGAACTTCTATTTATAGGAAAATATAGTTTCGATAATTTCACGTTTTGGGGCTTGAAATATTACAATATAATACCTTCCTCTTTTTCTTCATTTTTAATTTAGTCCTGCAAGTATTATCAAACTTGCACCACCTCCCCTAATAGTAAATAATGTGAATTAATAGTTCATTCATGTGAAATAATAGTATAATCTTGTGAAAAAACTAATTGCAGTATAGTACCTTCATCTATACCTCCATTTTTAATTTAGTCATGGAAGTATTATCAATCTTGCACCAGCTCCCCTAATAGTATAAGAATGTGAATCAATAGTATCCACATGTGAACAAATAGTTATAAGCATGTGAAATAATAGCAATTAATTGCTCATTTATCCGATTAATTACCCGATTGGTCAATATAACCTCCAGACATCAATTATTATCGAAATAAATGCTGATTTCCACTAACACTAATAATCCCAACACAATGGAACTATCAATTTCATCTTTAATCAACATGAACTTATTCATCATTAATATTATAACTCACAATATTTAACAACGAATTAGTTTCCGGGAAAGAGGGGCTTTTCAGATAAGGATTTCTCCTTATTGGTAGCGCAATTAGGTGACCAAACCTCTCCTTGATGTAACTTCTAGACATTGTCAATATTGCAAATAATAATATGAATAACTTTATCGTTTTAATTATTGATTTAATAATAATAAATATTATACGAGATGATCTTTGTGACAATAATTGAATCAATAATATGAGAGATATGATCGTGAATTCTTGTAGCAATAATTGAGTATAATGAGTGACTTCTCACGTAAGCCTCAATAATCAATACCGTATTCTTACTATCAACCACGCGTATTCTTTGTACTTTTACCATAGGGTAGTTCAACCAGTAAAACTTTCGTCGTTATTTTTATAAAAGATAATTACATCATTTTCTAACTACGATAATACTTGGTTGTGGGATTGACCCAATGATTGTGGCATCGTCACGAATATTCCTTGTTAAAACGAATATTTCCCGACCAATCGAATATTATATAACCACTTGCTTACTTTGCAAAATTTATAAATAATACCCACAACTATAACATTATATCAAATCCACATCATAATATTCAAAAATATATTTCCAGAAAAATTAATATTTATTCATAAAAGTTGGGGTCTTACAGAGTTGGTTATGGGTTAGTACTTGGTGATTTTTATTAAACAATTCCTCGTGGGAACGATACTCTACTTTCACTTTATTTCTTGTTGACCACGTATACTTGCGTGTTGTGCGTAATTAGATTTTACCCAACAAGTTTTTGGCGCCGTTGCCGGGGAATTAATTTAATAATTATTTACCAATATTAATTTCAATCAAATTAGTCTTAATTTAAACATTTTTATTTTATTTTAATTCTCTTCCTATATTTCTCTCTTTTAGGTACCGTATGGTATCGGCGTGGGATTTTGGGGTGTCCTTTCCAGTTACTTGTTCTTTGGTGTTCTCGTTTTAGGTGAGATTTGTTTGAAAAAACAAGTGAAAAAGGTCCGAACATGTATAATGTCGACGATGGACCGTTAAGAGTCGCCAGTTGGTTTTTAAATGGTTGTACCAACACAATCCAGAAAAGGTTTGCACATTGACCCGATGATGTGACAACTCTTTATCTGGTCTGTTGAAACAAGAGATTCATTAGGGTCAGGGGACTTGGTTATCTTGGGGAAGGTGTTAGGCACCCCGACATCTGTCATTACCACACGGCCGCCTCTTTTCAAGAAACTATTATCTGAAAGTGTGTGTGTGTGTGTGTGTGTGTGGTCGATGTCTTTGTTATATGGAAGTTGTGCGAGGCCTCGTTCGAACCTATATATACAGTGCAATTTATGTAAAAATTGAGTTTTTAGCAAGATATAAGCGGTGATGTTATATAAAAGAGGTTTTTCAAACCTCGATGCTCAATAGGAATTGAGACCTTTACACTCCCATTTTTTATTAAGTGGCGGTTGAATTGATTTTATTTGATTTGGATCGCGAGGCATCTGTACGAAAATGATATATCTGAAATAATCTTGATTTCTTCGTGGGTATGAAAACCATCGAGAAATTCGGACACCAATGAGAATAATTTACAAAAGTCAACTACAATGAAAATATCCATCACGGAACCGAATCTAGATCCAATGGGATGAATCTGTGATCACATGATTCTAAAGCGCACAAAATCTTTGCAATTTGTATGAAAGCGATGGCGTATATATATATATATAAAAGTGCGCAAATATATATATATATATATATATATATATATATATATATATATATATATATATATTGACAGGATCACCAACCACGAAGCACCTCCATGGGGGATCGAAATATAAATAAAGTTGTTAAAAGCTATCAACCGCTACGGAGGAAACTCCAGGTGGGACGAAACGTAAATAAAGCTGTAAATACGGTCAACTGCCACGAAGGAAACTCCAGGCAGGACGAAAATATATATATATATATATATATACTCATCGAAACGAGTTAGACCACGATTCATATATATATATATATATATATATATATATATATATAAAAGCGAATAAATGCACTTATATGAAATCGGACTCATCGAACAAAGTTCGACCATAGTTCATATATATATATATATATATATATATATATATATATTTACATTTATATATATTAGCGTATGTGAACTTTGTTCGATGAGCCTGAACTTCAGTCAGTGCGTTGATATATATATATATATCAAAAGCGAGTAAACGCACTTGCCAAAGTCTCAGGCTCATCGAACAAAGTTCGACACACGCTTAATATATATAAATGTAAATATATATATATATATATATATATATATATATATATATATATATATATATATATATATATATATATATATATATATATATATTAAAGCAAATAAACGCCAGGAATCAAAGTTCAGGCTCAATCGAGGCATAACTTCGATGATGTTAGTCAATATATATATATATATATATATATATATATATATATCTGAGATCGAAATGAAACCACGAACCGAAGTCCGGGCAAAAGCAAGCAACACGACTCTCAACGTGTAGAAGGGTGTGTGCAAAGATGAAGAGAAAGACTCTAAAGTGTGTGAGAAGGCTTACAGCTGACTGCTAAAAAAGGCTTCTATATCTTTATAGTGGGTAGACACTGGCTTTTGTGGGTACCAAAGAGGCTATATATGAGCTCACAGGTGTTTAAAAGTGGGAAAATACACTGTATGTGGCGAGTCTGAGCAAATTGTGCAGGGTTTCCCCGTCTTTTTCTCTTAGAAAATCAAGACACCAAGCCTCTATTTATAGGCAAAAGTGGTCAGTAAGGTGTACCTACGGTTGAGCCGTAGGTGTACCGGAGGCAACCCGGGTTGGTCCGGGTTTGTCGGGTCGGGTCGTCTCGAAGTACGTGCACTCAAGCATTATAATGTCCATTCGAACTTTCAGAAGTGCAATCCGGGCATCCGTTTGAGGTATCTGAGACCTATTTTGGACATGGTTGTCGAGAGTTATGCGTTGGCATGGGATTAGAGTTTGTACAAAGTCATTAAAGATGGGACGATGCCCTCCGGTCTTCAAGCTTCAACTTTCATCCGTTACCCCGTACAATAGTCACTCGGGATTGGTTAGTCTTGTGGGACATCGTTGCATAGAGACGTGACGTGGCATCGTGTTAACGAGATGATGATGTTGCCCCTCACCGTGTTATCATTTGGATTGAAATTTGTCATAGACGTTGCTCTCGAACTTCACCGAGATTGACTTGCTGCAATTGTTGAAGGTCCTTATTGTCATCTTTGAGGTGTGCCTGTCTTCCTAATGATATTGCCGGGTTGGTACAGTGCATCTCGTTATGAGCGTCAAGATTGAAGCTTGTCGCATTTGAAACAAGCATTTCCGGGGTTATCTCCGAAACTGCATTCCTTGGGGTTATCACCAAGGTTGGTGGCTATTCCCATGGTTGGGACTGAGACTGGATACCTCGGGGTTATCTCCAAGATTAATCTGTCTTCTCCGGTGTGTGTTCTGGTATTGGATCTGCATGCCTCGAGGTTACATCCGAGGTTGGAATTATTACTCCCAGAGTGTGATCTGGGGTTGAGGCTGAACTTCCGGTAGTATCCGGTATGGATTTGGATTGTCTTTCAGGGTTTTCTCTTAAAAGACGAATATGTCCTCCTGCAATGTTAGTAATGATGAAATGTGAGAAAATTTCGAGTGTCTACAGATGCCCCTCTTTATCATACTCATGCATGGCGATGCATGGGAAGGATAAAGAATCCTAGACACTTGAAACTCAACAAGATGAACGTGGTACTATGGGTAGCAAAATGATGCAAATGTATGATGTATGTGTACGGGGTTGTAGCCCACCATGCTGGGGATGATTGCGGGATCCCTGTTGCTTCAACTGGGGATTAGCAATAGTGACCAGATTTGATGTGTAAGCCGAATCTGTTAGGATGTTGATGTTGGAGTTATCACCAAATTCTTGTTTTCTTGATAACGACTTGATCCTGAAGAGGTACCTCTTATGTGTAAGAGATCTATGGGGATAAAGCTTGATCTGTTTTGAGGATGTGTATAACATATTCCATCATCTATCCTCTTTGATAACATTGACCTTTCCTGGTTGGTATCGCCAGGACATGTCAAGATTCTATTGATTTCTTGCCAACAACCAAATCTTTATCGGGGATGCTCGACCTTTGTTGCCATGTACTTCACCGATATGTGAATCAACGGCTGAGAAATCCTGTGGGATATACTGTCAAGGTTGTTTGACCTTCGCTGACGTGTGAATCAACGACTGAGATTTTGTAGATTGTCAAGGTTGCTTGACCTTCGCTGTCGTGTAGATCAACAGAGCATTGTGTTGTGACCCCCGTCGGGGATCCGCTGGGGAAATATGAGTAATCGAGCATGAGATCCTCGAGCATCTCTAGAGCTCTGATAGGTTTAATCGCTATCGGCTGAGATAACGTCAAGGTTGCTTGACCTTCGTTAATATGTGTGTCAACGACTTGAATGTACGTTGTAATCCCTACCGGGCTTCACGCTTAAACCCGTCGAGGACTTCATCGAGGACTCATGAGTATGTATGCAAATATCAAACAGTCCTCAATGCTTCGATGGGTTTACTTGCCATCGGCTTGAAATAACGTCAAGCGACTTGACCTTCGTTGATAGAAATGTCAATCGGATGAACGTGTTATAACCCCCACGGGATTTACATTATAACCTATCCGGGGATTTCACGTTATAACCCACATCGAGGGATCTACGTTATAACCCCGCGTCGAGGACCTACGTTATAACGACACGAGTCGTGACATCGGACCTGTATACGGTATTGCCATATGCGATTCGTGACAATTGAGGTCATCGACAGGGTATACCTTGTGTTCAGGCGACTACTAATGAGTGATGTCTGATTCAAAGTCTCATCCGAGAATACCAGAGTTGTGTCTTTGTTTTGCTTTCGATCGCGGCATTTTATTCTCGATTTGACCTTTCTAGTCCGTGAGAACTCCGTTTCAACTTGAACTGGACTGAGCCGGAGGGGTGGGACCCACATAGGGGTGCCGTAGGTGCTTTTCGCTGCAGCCATGGTGTGGCTCTTGACGGTATGGATCATATATCCTCCTGCAGCTAGTCTTCACAAGTCATTTTAACTCACTTCCAGACAGAAAACCGTGAGCCACCTTTTAGATCTCATTGAGTTCGTTTGCTTTCTGCGCAAATTCTGCCATCGTATAAGTGTTCTACACTATCCCAGTAGCGTATGCATGTATTTTTTTCAGTTTATTCAGTTAGATTGTGAGTTATCGCATCGAAATGCATCTAAACACATAGTAGTGATTATGTATGCACAAATGACTTGATAAAAAATATTTAACATAGTAAATGTTAGTATTAAACCATGTTGAACATAATGATGTGAAAAATTTAACTTTTGAGATACCAAATTAGCACCTTTTTCTCGCTATTTTTTGTCCTATTTGAGGTCCAATGAGCAAAAGGTAGAAAGGCAAAGTACTCTAGCATTGAGGTTGGCCTTATGCATGATGATTTTGATTTTAATGCATATATTATGTATATGACTTTGGGGGTGTCTTCTTTGAATGGCCACCTAGACATGCCTATGTGCATGTGGATAGTCCTATTTTCAAAGGGACTATGGCAAAAATTTTCCAAATGTAGGCATTGGGTAGTCATGCATTTTAACTCTATTATATGTTAAAGTAAATGCATGCATGCATATAGTCATAAATGCATTTAATAAGCTCCGTGTAAGGAAATACCACACCCTTCGAGGTGATTTGGAGACTTGTTGTCCGGATATTATGGATCCGGATCGGTAAGCGGTTCTTACAGGATCGCTTAAAGGCGTCTGGGGAGGGCTTCAAGTGCCCCTCGTTACGGCCGAGATAACCTCGCCGGTTGGTGGAGGCCGTGATACGTCCTGTCCAGGTAGATGTTCCAGACGTTGAGGATGAGGAGGCGGATATTCCTGGTTGAGATCCCGCCTCGCCGCACACGCCCCTCGCAGGAGCTTCCGAGCATTCAGGTGGTGAACCCAGAGTTGCTTTGGGTGATTTGGGCAGACATCCATCGATGTATTTGCATGCTAACGAGGTATGGCGTTAGACTTTGATCTTCCTTCTTTCCTATTGATGAGGATTAAAGGGTTCTGATGTTGATCTGCATTTCATGCAGGTTCTAGGATTTACACAACCTCAAGGGAACTGGTTTAGCATTCACTCCATGTACCAGCGCCGTCCCGACTACGAGCCAGTAGTGCATGAGTGGGGATTCGCATTCTTCTCCATCCTTCCTCGCCGATGTCCCCAGGGTTACCTCAGGGCTTTGTCTGAGCGATGATTTCATCAGACTCAGTCACTCCATTTGCTGGATTGCGAGGTGATGATGACGCTTTTGGATTGGCAATTTATCATGGGTATGGAGTTTGGAGGGGAGCCAGTGCCTTGCATGGTGAATATCACCCCTACTGCCGTCAGATCCTTATTAGGAGTTCCGACGGAGGCGCCAAAGGGGCTCGTCTGCTCGGGTCCTTTGAGCGTAGATGCTATGAGTGGGCTTTTGAGTGAGCCCATCCCTGATGATGTCAGGATCAGGGATCGCGTTCTGCGGTGAATGTTCCTGATGATCTTTCGAGGCTGCTTCATAGCAGACAACTCTTCTACGGTATCTTTCGCTTTGGTCAGTGCCACACGCGATGTGGACCGTATTGGAGAGTATGATTGGGGCTCTTACACCTTTGCCTATTTCCTCCTGGGCATGCGCATGCGCTTCGCTGTGGTTCGATGAGGCTTGGCTAGGATTTTACCCATTTCGCTAGTGAGTATTTCTCTTGTCTTTTCCCATTCATAAAGTTAAGAGTGTTTATCGATAGTAGATGTTTTGCCATTGTGTTGGCAGTTTTGGGCCTATGAGAGGCTCCCATGTTTGCGTCCTATGAGTATGTTAGGTTTAGATACCTACCCACGAGGAACGACGATGGCACCATTCTATTTTGCCGGAGGTCCCTATATCTCGAGGGATTCACTCACCGTCAGACGTGTCAATTGGAGTTCTTGTGGTGGGTACCATTATATGGATTCCTATTCGGGGGAGCATTTGACCATCGATTTGAGGATGGACATCCTGACCGAGTTAGTGTATTTGATCTCTACCAGGAGAGTTCCTCTTTTCACTGATGGAGGCTGGGAGTTATATTTAGGAGAGCGTGCTATTAGGAGCATCACAGGGGAGATCCGTGTACCAATCTTGCCTCTTACCAGGCGTTATTGGTATGTATCACAGTCACCCATCACTGATATCCCATTGTTGGGGGTTGACGGCTTTGCATTATTAGAGGGCCCATGTACTCAGGAGTCGTTCCAGCGTTGGTGGTTCCCTCACACTATTGGAGCCCAGTCCCGTGCCACACAGTTTATGGGGGACATGGTTCCAGGATCTTTAATGATGACGGATTGGGTAGCTTGTGTTCTAGCTCCGACTCATATGACCCAGATTGATAGTTTGACTCGGCAGTTGGACCAGGCACATGTATTTATTCGGCATTTGGGCAGAGATCCAGCAGAGGCGGAGTTATTTTTTCCTTCCAGCTCAGGTGCTGGCCCCTCAAACGACCCATGTGGTTTTGCCGGCGCAGATCCTCCTCTTTATAGCCCTGACATCCCTGTTGATAGAGATCCAGTGACTCAGAAGGAGTTACATCAATGGATGAGATTGAGGACGTGATATCGAGACCTGGTTTTCTTCTCGATGTATATTCTCGTTATATCTTTTGATAGGCCTTTGTTAGATATTGGGTGGTTGTTCTCATTCTCGCTATATCTTTTGATAGGCCTCTGTTAGTAGTAGGGCGGTTGTACCCCATTTCCTTTCCCATTTGTAGGCATGTATGTGAGTGATGTATTAGATGATATTATATTTAGGAATGTATGCATCATTTTTCATTCCCTATATCATATTGCCATCCATTATTTGTTATGCATGTATCATGTTATGCATATGCATATATGTCCGAGAGATATTCTGCATTGACCCTCTAATGGTCTTATAACACGGCTACGCAGATGTCTTCTTGGATGCAGATTAGCCGTATAGATCATACCCCACCGATGTTGGTGGCATTAGGTATGCGATCGTGTAGTGCGATAGCATGTCACCCCAGATAGGGTATTTCAGAGATCATTCTGTCGCAAGATACCATAACCCTTTTGGCATTTCAGGTTCTTGCAGGATTTGTAGACGGGGTGCTAGAGCATTGGCTACCTGATAGGCAGGTATTCCGTTTTGGCACCCATGAGTTGACTCCTACTCTGGAGGAGTATGCACGTTTGACGATGCTGTCCTTAAACAGACCTTGCGTGCACCTAGCTTTGGGAGACATGAGTAGACGATTCATGACTCTCATAGGATTGAGACGCAGAGTAATGCAGGATGAACTGACATCTGGGCACGTGATCTCTCAGCGTTTTCTATAAGACAGATTTGGCACGGAGGATGGCTACTCACGACATTCCGGGGATTTCACCGCGTCTGAGGATCATTGGCATTTGGCCAGAGTTGATGTACTGATGCTATGCGTACTATCGTATGTCTGTATGCCACGATATATTGACGAAATAGACATTGGTGTTATTATGGCTGTGAGAGCTCTTAGGGAGGGTCGCACCATTGTACCTATGATCGTAGCAGAGACCCTGCGGTCGACATCCTATTGTTGCACGTATCCTACAGGAGTGTTCACAGGGAGTTCGGTCATGTTGTACGTGTGGTTTATGTCACACTTGAGACCGGTTGGTACCCTTAGACGGTATGTGTATTGCTTCTCCCATGATGTGGCTATGTCATACTCCTTTCAGCCATCGGAGTGTATAGATGCTCTGTCCTGGTCCGCATTTTTGGCAGATATTAGAGATCCATTTAGCATATTGTTGTGCTCGGGGCTTTGCTCACCATACAGCTTCATTACTCATGTTCCGGGCATGGATTTCCTCCCTCAGGCTGGCTTGAGGGGCGTGACTACTTACACCCATTGGCCGTGATGTCGTTAGTCGACCCAGTTCTGGATTTTCATCCTTTTAAAGGGCGATAGGTCGTGTCAAACTTCTCAATATCTCTTGTCAGAGGACCTATCCCGTGTGTATGCTTGTTGGGATCAGCGTGAGATAGCTTCTTTTTCTGTCAGTCAACCTGATTATTCTGCAGAGTATTCCACATGGATGGAGACAGAGATTTTATCGGCTGCAGCAGTATCTGCAGTACCAGATATTGAGTCAGACGATGCAGAGCCCATGGAGGACATTGATACCTACATCGAGGGGGAGCCCGCTGCTGGGTTGCTAGCATTTCTTCCGGATTCTCCTAGTACCAGTACTTTTGTGATTCAGCACTCGGTATAGTACTTAGAGCAGAGTCTTCATCTGATGACCTTTAAGAGAGACCAGATTCGATCTATGATGTCGACTACTCTTGACGTGAGGGATGTCACTCTATTGGAGAGAGACGAGGCATTAGATCGCAGAGATGCCGCTTTTGTTGAGCGGGATGAGGCTATATCAGCCAGAGATGCAGTGATAGTTGAGCGGGATAGTGCTATATCTGCCCGGGATGTAGCAGTCATAGATAGTACTGCAGTGAGGTCCCTTACCACTGGCATGATTGTAGAGATGAGCGCATATATTGATGATCATATGGTCACCATGCAGATGGCTACAAATCTTTTGGGTCGTGTGGATATTCTCATACAGGAGACCACAACTTCGCCTCCGTCTTTTGAGAGGGACGCCATGTTGGGCTTGTTAGCTCACATATATCCTGACTTGTAGATGAGCATGTATTTACCTGCACAGACTAGCTTAGCCATTTTGTCATGTACAGTTTACATTGTATATATATCAAATAGCATTATATATGACATGGAAATCTATTTTTGGATCACTTCCCTTTTAGATATGCCCTGCTATTTGCTTGATATTTTGCCCGCCGCTTGTGGCTTGTGATCTTGATGTATTCTAAATTCCTCCCGGTGGATGGACATTGAGTTGTCTCTGGATAGTTCGTAATGGATCATTGATCTATGTGTATCCCTACCATCTTTCTTTGTCTTGGGACTAGTTTCGGATGGAAATGTGGAGAGGAGTGTGGCTTTCCCCTTTGAGATTAACCGCACCACAGATGGTCGTCAGTACTTCTATTTAGGAGAAGCCTAGTTAATTCTATCTCTTATGGATTGGTGTTGCTCTTCAAGGTATGACTGCAGCTTAGATGGTCGCCGAATCTCTTATTTGGGAGGAGTTCAGGTAATTCCATCCCTTTGGTCCAAGCCAAATGAAATGTAGTGTATTGAAGGATGATCCAAAGATTAACTAACAAGGGTTTGTGTTTTGGTAGGGAGGTGAGACCGCACCAGAATGGGCCGCCACGCATCGCTATTGAAGAGGAGATCGTGTCTGCGTGAGTTCGAACCCGTGGTGTAAGAGGTTCAACGTCATATATGGATGAAATGGTGTAGGAATGTTTTTGGTTGTTTTGTTTTTTAAGGAGAAGAGAGTAGAAATGTTTTGTTGTTTTTGTTTTATTGTGGACGCCATATGAAATGGTTGCCTCGTACTCTCTATCAAGAGGAGATCGAGTTGACGTAGTTCGCCTCTCGTATGGTAGAAGAAAAGCGTGATCCCATGTGCGGCAGTCGAGTCTGGGAGGCGAAAAGTTTAATCCTCGTTGAGGATAAATGCAGTATAAGAAGTTTGATCCCAGGTATGGGTAGCCAAACTGCAAACGCAAGAGGTTCAATCTGCGGTGGGATGACCTAAGTTGTATGAGCGCAAAGGAGGAAACCAGGCTGCTAGCTTGAAATGTATGTTTCCCTAAGGGGTAAAGTGTAGAAAAGTTGTATGTGGTAAAGGGTTAAAGAACCGGAATGACTGGTGACCTGATGATTATGCACCAGGGTGTTTGCTGGTTACTTCAGACATAATACCGTTTCACTATGTCTGAGTTGATGAGTTGGGGAAATTCATCGTCGTCCATTTCTTGCAATCTGAGAGTGCCTCCTGTCAATACTTCCTTGACAATAAACGGGCCTTCCCAGTTAGGAGCGAATTTTCCTTTAGCCTGATCTTGGTTGTCAAGAATCTTCTTCAAAACCAAGTCATGTTGTTTAAACTTCCGTGAGCCAGGACTTTTTGTTGTAGAGATCCGACGATCCTTTCACGATATAACTGACCATGGAAGATAGCCGCGGTTCACCTTTCGCCTATGAGAGACAATTGGTGATACCTGTCTTGTAGCCATTGGTCTTCGTGCACCGAGCGCCGATCAACACTCTAAGAGATTCCATCTTAACTTCTATACGCGAAAGCACTACTTCCATCCCATAGGTTAAAGCGTAGGGGTTGCCCCAAATTGAAATGCATCGAGGAGAGGTTCCAGAGGCTAACAGAGTCGAGGCAATAGGTCGTGCCAATCTTTGTGGTTGGCGGACATCTTTTGCATAATCTTCTTGATGTTTTTGTTAGCCGCTTCCACAGCACCGTTCATCTTCGGACGATAGATGATAGAATTGAGATGTTTGATGTGGAATTTATTGCATAATTCCTCCATCATTCTGTTGTTGAGGTTCTTAGCATTGTCTGACACAATCACCTCTGGTTGTCCATATCGACAAACGACATTGTTTCTGATGAAAGCAATGATGACTTCTTTGGTAACCCCGGGGAAGGAGGCTGCTTCCACCCACTTGGTAAAGTAGTCGATCATGGTGAAGATAAACCGATGACCATTGCTGGCTTTAGGCTCAATGGGCTCAATAACGGCCATTCCCAACATTGAGAAGGGCCAAGGTGAACTCATATTGTGAAGTTCCCGTGGAGGGGCGTGTATATCATTCCCATGAATTTAGCACTAATAGCATCTTTTGACGTGGTCGTTGCAATCAGCTTTGAGAGATAGCCAATAATGTCCCGTCCTGAGGACTTTCTTGACAAGGAGGGAGCCACTCATATGGGGGCCACAGACTCCGTCATGGATTTCATCCATAAGCCTTTGGGCTTGATCTTTGTCTAAACATCTGAGGAGACCTAGTCCTGCATCTCTTTTGTAGAGCGATCTCCACTCGTGTAGAATTTCATAGCAAATCTATGGATCCGCTTTTTCTCGGTCAGGCTCGCGATCAATGGTGTAGATCCATCTCGTAGATATTCCTTGATATGCTAATACCAAGGATGTTGGATGGGAGGTAGCTCATCCGATACTTCTCCAACGTAATTCCCATAGGCTGGGGCCTTGTGCAGGGAAATTATGACGCTCGACGAGTGTTCCTTGTCTGATATGCGAATCAAGGAGGCCAAAGTTGCTAATGCGTCCCAAAGTCATTCCTATTACGAGGAACATGTAGATAGGAGATTTTTTCTAACTCCAAAGCCATCTTCAAAACTCCGCCACGGTAAGGCAAAGAAATGTAATTCCTTGCTTTGATAGATTCCGATTGATTGTCCGATTACCAACTTCAATCTCCAAAGACAAGAATCGCTGATGCCCATTGAATGGGCAAGTTTTAGCCCCATGAGACAAATTTTCATACTCGACTCATCGTATTGTTGGTGCCGACAAACTATAATTTGACTAAGAACGGATATCGCTCCCAGACGAGATACTAGAACCGCTCCCGGCTCGAAACCTTCCATATTAATAGCTCCATCAAAATACATCTTCCATAACTGGCGTGTATCGTCGATGGTGTTGTGTGCCCGTCATTACTCCTTCATCGGGGAAATATGTTTCCAAGGGTTTGAAATCCCCTGAAGGTGCCGCGACCAGCTGATCCGCGATTCCTTGACCTTTGATGGACTTTTTGAGTCACATATACGATGTCAAATTGTTGTAGGATCAACCGCCATTTGGACAAATTAATTTAACATAGGTTTGTTGAACACGCATTGAGAGGATCCACACGGGATATGAGATGGGTTGTGTGACCATGGGGTAACGTCAGTAACCTCATGGAAGCCCATGCTAAAAAGCACAACACGCCTTTTCGATCGGAGTGTACTTGTGTTCACTCTTCTTTGAACCTTTTTACTTGAGGTAATAGATAGCTCATTCTTGGCCTCTATCGTCCTTTTGTCCCGACAAAGACGCAATTTATGGCATTGTCGGGCCATGGATGTACATAAGCAGGGAACATCATCCTCGGGTGGTACCAAAATGGGAGCTTTGACTAGTCAAGTTTCTTGATTGTAAGGAAGGCATTCTAGCACTCATCATTCCATTTCATGGAGGAGTTCTTCCTTAATAGCTTGAAGAATGGCTCACAGGTTGCTGTGAGTTGGGAGATAAACCAGCTGATGAAGTTGATTCTTCCCAAAAATCCCCTTATTTCCTTCTCTGCTGAGGAATGGGCATTTCCATGATGGCTTGGATTTTGGCAGGATCCAGCTTAATCCCTTTGTGGCTGACTAGAAATCCTAGCAACTTGCCTGATTTAATGCCAAATGCGCATTTAGCTGGATTCAACTTCAAGTTGTACTTACGCAACCTGTTGAACAACTTTCTGAGATGGTCTATATGGTCATCCTCCTTCCAGGATTTGATAATGATGTCATCCACGTAGATCTCAATCTCTTTGTGCATTAAGTTGTGGAAAAGAGCCATCATAGCTCATTGATAGGTAGCTCCGGCTTTGATGAGGCCGAATGACAACCGTCTATAGCAAAAAGTTCCCCAAGGAGTGATGAAAGCGCCTTTCTCATGATCTTCCTCAAGAACTATGATCCGATGATACCCCGCAATAATCAAAGAAGGAGTACATGTCGTATCAAGGCAAAGATTATCAATGAGAATGTGGATAAATGGCACGGGAAAGGTATCCTTTAAGCAAGCTTTGTTCAAGTCCCGGTAATCCATGCAAACTCGCACCTTCCCTCCAGGTTTAGGTACGGGTACAATGTTAGATATCCACTCAGGATATATAGACACCATTATGATGCCAGCTTGAAATTGTTTCACAATTTCTTCTTTCACCTTTAAACTCCACTCAGGTTTCAATCACCTGAGTTTCTGCTTGACTAGCTTAAATCCCTCTTTAATGGGAAGGCAATGAAGGACAATGTCAATGGATAAACCCACCATGTCTTCATGAGACCATGAAAACACATCCTGGAATTGGGTTAATAGTGTAACCATGTCATTCCATTGGTTTGGGGTAAGGTCTGAACCAATCTGGATTAACTTAGGACTTTCTAAGGTTCCGAGATTGAAAGAAGTGGTTTGATCAAGGTTGGGTTTGGGTTTGTCTTTGACCCATTCTTGAATTTCTGGAGGCACCTCAATGTCATCCTGTATATCCATCAAGGCTGAATTCATCTCTATATCAAAGTTACAATCCTTGTGGAGAAGTGGCATCGTATCAGCAAGTACAGGCACATCTAAGTTTAGAGTCCTGAAACAAAATATTCTTTCACTTAGTATATATGAAATGTGTTAATCATACACAGTGTTAGCATATACTGGCAAAACAAACTGCTAATACTGTACAGAAAAATAAGCAGTTATTATATCTACAGGGCAGAAAGAGTTTCTGCCCGCTTTACCCTTGACGACCAATGCAAGGAATGTTGTTCCAATTGGAAAGGGCAAAGTCTGGGTGGACCGCAGTGATGGAGGGATTGTCATCAACCTTCATGTCCTGAATGATGGCCATTACGTCTGGGCAATCATCGTCTGGGGTATATCTGTTGGTATGTTCATCATGAACGATGATGCATATGCCTGACATCATTCGGATGACGTCTTGCTTGATTCTTCGTTCTTCTTCTTCCACTGCGGGATTTGGAACAAAGATTTCTTTTCCTTTCACCGGTACCGGCTTGGGACATAACATAGCCATTACGTTGGTTGGCACCTTTACGGGAGGTTGTGTGGACTCGAGTTTGAAGGCGCGGCTAAACGCCACATGGTTGAAGTCAAGGAATCACGATGCTTATGAGATTCTGTGATTAGAGTGGAAGAATAGCCTAGCCCAAATTGCTCCAATTTTCTCCGGCAATTAATTGGGTACTTGATACCGCAATCTTTACCCAACCCTTGTCCCGACTTATGACCCAACGACATCATTTCTTGAGTGGCGAGCATTACCTCGATGTAAATCTTGGTTTGGGCAATGGTGCCCCAATAGCATGGTATTGGGTGTTGCTTATTTCCAAAGCATGAAAATTGACTGGTTCCATATCGGCATTGGCATTGATGAATGGCATGTCTCCGTGCTGAGGAATTTCTGGTTCAGCGTTGACTGTGACCAGGTTATTGTTGATAATGTATTTCAACTGTTGGTGAAAAGTGGAGGGGACTACCCCAGCCATATGAATCCATGGTTGTCCTAAGAGCAGGTTGTATCCTGAATCTATCTTGAGCACATGGAAAGATACGCAGAATGTGAGAGGACCAATTTTGATTGGTAGTTCAATTACTCTGACCGAGTTACGGCGGGCTCCATCAAAAGCTTTGATGATAGTATGGCTACTCCAAATTCGGTTGAGATTGATGTTCATCTTCACCAAGGTAGCATATGGGCAGATATTCAGAGAGGAACCTCCATCTATTAAGACTCCTGCTACCATATATCCGGAGGACAAGACTGTAATGTGCAACAGCTTGTAATGACCGGTCCCTTCGGGCGGTATATCATCATCAGTAAAGGATATCACATTGTTGTTGAAAATGTGATCAACCAAATATTAAAAATTTTTCGTGTCCACTGATGTCGGTAGATAGGCTTCTTCTAAAACCTTTAGCAAGACCTTCTGGTGACTCTCGGAGGTTAGGACCAAGTCTAAAATTGATATATGTTATGGAGCTTCTTTCAAGCTTAAAACCACCGTAGCATCGTTATGACCCTGGCAACGCGAGAGAATTCTTCAATCTTCTCCATGGGTATTTTCCCTTTGATTTGGTGGTAGTTTCATCACCCGTTGGGGAAGATACATGGATTTTCCTTCACACATCGTTAGCGATTTGTATGTGAGGTGGATCTTTCACTTTCTCCATAAATGCATGGAATCGTCTTGCGCAAGCTAACAATAGGATATTGTGCTTGCATGCGACAAGTTGATTTGCTTTGGGCGCCACTTTCAAAGGATTGTTGCCTCCTTGAGTTGAATTATTGGCATTTCGAGTGATTTGCTAATCCCATCGGTTTGATGGATATGATCGCTACCACACTCTTCCACTTAGTAGGGCCGCATCTTCACTTGCACGTAACACGTTGTCGTTATTCTAAGCCAAGTGCACACACCACCGCCAATCGATTTTGGATAAGGTGGCGGAGTGCCCAACATTCTTCTGTGCTGTGACCACGAGACTGGGAGTGATGTTGGCACAGTCCATCAGAGTTGTACCGTCCTGAACGAGGGTTGATTGGAGGTAGAAGGGAACTAATCCTTCCTTCATTGATTAACATATGAAGGATTTCCTCCATAGGTTGGCCCAGATAGGTGAATTCCCTTTTGTTGGCAAAATCCCGACGGGCTTTGGCATTTGCTCTCTTCGTCACTTTGTCTTCCAGCATTTCATTTTCTGAAAGTGATGAGGGAATATTCATGACAAGAGGTAGGAGACTGGCATACTCATGGCTGATTAATTGACGTGTTACTTGATGCTGATAAGTCACCAGTTCTGCCAATTGTTTAATTTGTTTGCAGAGAGCTTTCATCTTTCGTTCCATTATGAACTGGAACTTGGCATAATCCCATCTGTCATCACCGTCTTTGATGGTCTGGGAAAATCACAAACCGAAATTGGAACTCATCCCATTGCTCCAATTAATCATGTTGACCTCTTCTTCTCAGTGTTGAGGAAGAGGGTTATCTTGAACATGAGGCTGATCGGGTTTGGTGACTATGATCTCCCAGTTGTCTATTAGGTCCTGGATCTTGTGTTTCAAGGCCCAACAATCTTGAGTATCATGTCCAGGTGCCCTAGCATGATAAGCACATTTCCTAGCAGCATTGAAACCCCGTCCATTAGGGCTGGCTGGTGGAAGAAGATGTGTAATTTTCTTCTGTGTTGTCAGAAGATTTAAGATGTTCTCAAGGGTATCCCCTAAGGGTGTAAACACTCGAGGGCGTTTGACTTCTCCACCTTTTGGTATTGGAGGGTTGTAGATGTCTTTGGAAAAAGGAGTGTAGTTTCTCCTTTGAATAGGCATGTTTTGATTGCCTTTTTTTGCCCTGTAGTATCGGGGGAAACATCTTCCTCTCTTTTTTATGGACCCTCGAAAGTTGTTCCCATAATTTTCAGATTGGATGTGATCCGCAACAGCTTTGAGTGCAACTAGGTCTTGAATCTTCCCTGACTTCAATCCCATCTCAGCCATCTCCCCATGCTTGACCATTTTAGAAAATGGTTTGCCGATGTCGGCTAAAACTCTCTCATAGAAGGGAGCTTCTTGTATGTCTATGAAAGTCATGACCATTTCTGATTCTGTCATGGCAGGACTAACTTGGGCAGCCAGGCATCTCCACCTCTGAGCATACTCTCTGAAAGACTCGTTAGACTGTTTCTTAATCTTGGTAATTTGATACCGATTAGGAGCTATCTGAGTTTAAAAGCTATATTGAGTGAGGAAAGCATGTGCTAGCTCTTCCCAAATATGGATTTTGAGTTGTCTAATATTGTGTACCACAAACCAAGCTTCTAGTTAGACTCTTTTGGAACAATCAAGATTCTCGAGTTTTTCATCCTCTGCATAGGATCCAAGTTCTCCAATAAATACTTTTAAATGTGTATAAGGATCTCCTAACCCGGTCATATTTTCAAAGTCGAGTTTTAAATTTTTCTAGGTAATGAACACCGGGAAAAATACAGATCGAAGATATGAAACACTCCCGTGTGTTCCAATTCCTTTAATAGCGCGAAGGGTCTCTTCCATTTGGAGGACTTTCTTTTTGATGTCACCAGTGTCTGGATCTCCAGTGGGATGGGCAGCAATAAGAGTTTTGTTGGTCGTATCCAACTGTGGTTCAGGTATGGTAATGACCTGGATTCCTCCTTGTGTGGAGGATTTAGCATGTACGGGTATTTTTTGACCCTGTGTAGACTGGTGTAATTCTTTGAGTAGAACAGCCAAATCGGTAATCTATTTGCTTAATCCGTCAAATTATTTGCGAGAAACTGGATTAAGTTCAGTCTGGTCGGATGACGACATGATTGACTGTAGGCCTGTTGCCTTTTTGGATTTTGAACGAGTGGTAGGTCCGATTGATTCCCTGCGAAAGACTGGCATAGTTTCGTCTTTTAGGGAATGTATATAATAACATGCTATGTGATGTGTCTATTTTAGGAATTTTATCCTGCATAACGGATGTCAGTTGTTTGTAGCATGTTTCAAAAATATGTATGTGCACACATTTCTTCATATTTCTCATTACATGGAGATAGATATGGAATGAAATTACAAGTAATTGTGTTTACAAGTAATTGATATGAGAGCATGAAGAGACTTTCCACCATTTTGGGTTTATTAGAGGCTGACCTATCTTAGGTTACTCTCGCGACTTTTTGGCATGAAGGTTCCCAAATCATCGCAATCTACTAAATGGGAAGTTAATCCGGTCTTTCAACTGGAGGGAATTTGGGTGGTGCCTTTCTTGAGCCTCGGAGAATTAGTCTTCTCACGAGTCCAGTAATCAAACACCGAGGGGATAGCCTCTTGGTGGAGGGACCACACAACATACATTCACATACATCGCGTCTCACCGTATGAACATGATGACTTATGCGAAGCACTAATATCACAAGTAGATATGGTGTGAAGCACTAATATCACAGGCAGTTATGGTGCGAAGCACTAAGTGCAATAAGGAAATGCATTCGTACACATTCATCAAAATGTAAATGCAACATCCACACACAAGCAGATAACAGTTTTGAAAAGATTGAAATAGCGGCTTAAGTCCTCTTATTGGAGATCCCCAGCAGAGTCGCCACCGCCGACGCAGGGATTTTGGATGTCCTTTCAGTTACTTGTTCTTTGGTGTTCTCATTTTAGGTGAGATTTGTTTGAAAAAACAAGTGAAAAAGGTCCGACATGTATAATGTCGACGATGGACTGTTAAGAGTCGCCAGTTAGTTTTTTAAATGGTTGTACCAACACAACCGAGAAAATGTTTGCACATTGACCCGGTGATGTGACATCTTCTTTATACTGCCTGGTGAAACCGAGATTCATTAGGGTCCGGGGACTTGGTTATGCGGGGGAAGGTGTTAAGCACTTCGAGACATCCGTGTTACCACTTGTGACGCCTCTTTTCAAGAAACTATTATCCGAGTGTGTGTGTGTGTGCACAGGTCAATGTCTTTGTTATATAGAGGTTGTGCGAGGCCTCGTTCAACATATATACATTGTGGTTTGAATTTATGTAAAAATTCGGTTTTAAGCAAGATATGGCGGTGATGTTTTATAAAAGAGGTTTTTCAAACCCTCGATGCTCAATAGGAATTGAGACCTTTTACACTCCCATTTTTATTAAGTGAGCTAATGAATTGATTTTATTTGGCGGATGCAGGCATCCGCATTGAAAATAATATATATCTGAAATAATGCCGACTTCCTCGTGGGTATGAAAACCATCTGAGGAAATTAAGACACCGCAGAGAATAATTTACAAGTCGCATACATTGAAAATGTCCATCACGGAACCGAATCTAGATCCAATGGGATGAATCATGTGATCACATGATTCTAGGCGCACAAAATCTTTGCAATTTGTATGAAAGCGGTAGCGGTATATATATATATATATATATATATATATATATAAAAGCTATAAATATATATATATATATATATATATATATATATATATATATATATATATATATATATATATAGGATCACCAACTATGAAGCACCTCCATGGGGATCAAATGTAAATAAAACATCATTAAAAGCTATCAACCGCCACGGAGGAAACTCCGAAAGTGATTTAAACGTAAATAAAGTCAGAATACGGTACCAATCGCCACGAAGGAAACTCGAGCGGATTTAAAATAAATATATATATATATATATATATGTATAAAAGCATTAAACGCACTTAGGATGTAAAATCCAGGCTCATCGAGCAGTTAGTTAGACCATATTCATATATATATATATATATATATATATATATATATATATATATATATATATATATATATATATATATAAGCGAATAAATGCACCTGATATGAAATCCGTGCTCATCGAACAAAGTTCGACACAAAGTTAATATATATAAATGTATATATATATATATATATATATATATATATATATATATATATATATATTAAAACAAATAAACGCCCGCATCAAGTTCAGGCTCAATCGAGGCATAACTCGATGATGTTAGTCAATATATATGTGTATATATATATATATATATATATATATATATATATATATATATATATATATATACACGATCAAATGAAACCACGAACCGAAGTCTAGGCAAAAGCAAGCAACACGACTCTCAACGTGTAGAAGGGTGTGTGCAAAGATGAAGAGAAAGACTCTAAAGTCTGTGAGAAGGCTTACAATTGACTGCTAAAAAAGGCTTCTATATCTTTATAGTGGGTAGACAATTGGCTTTTATGGGTACAAAAGAGGCTATATATGAGCTCGCGGGTGTTTAAAAGTGGGAAAATACATCAGATGGGCGAAAAGTGAGAGCAAATTGTGTGAGGTTTCCTGTTAGAGTTTATGCTACTAGAGGCCAATTATTTGATATAATTGCTAACGCTTTGATATTATATTTGATTGAATAAATATATGATTTTATTATGGTTTTATTTATTTGCGTAATATAATTGTTAACATAATAAAATTCCTTAGAATAATGATACAAATTATATAGTTTCAAGTATGTGACTTGAACATGAGATTATATATTACCATTAGTATCGGTGTTCTTAAATGTCCCTAATCAGTATCATTGTTGATGGGACAACAAGGATGCATTGAGACTAGTATGTGGATTGATTGATGACCAAATCTCATTGGTCATAAATATATGAGATATTAAGTCAATGCATAGGTACATGTTGAAACGATGTCTTTGGATGGACCCACCATGAGATTTCTATATGGAGCATTATCTGAAGTGTCATTAGCAATTCTCATAGTGACAATGATGTAATGGTCCTCCGAATTGAAATCGCTATATTACTACACGAGAATTTATGTACTTTGATATCATCAAATGTCACCTTTAATTGGGTGGACTATAAAGGTGATTATTGGGTTCATCATTAATCGTGTGAGAAAATATGAGTGATCTAGATGGAATTTAACCATCCTATATATTATTGGTGATATCCATAGGCCTCTTGATTAAGTAGGACTATGAAATGCATGGCCATGCTCAAATAGTGATTTGTTTCATATAGTCTACTCATTGATCAAGAAAACTTCGATTAAATTATGAAGAGTATGACACATTCCATGACTTTCGAGTTTAATCTAGGATATTAAGGTTAAAAGGATTAAATTACAATTGAAACATTGGTCACGAAAAGGTTGCATCGAATCATCGATCTTATTATTACTTGGGTAGCGGTGATGCATTACTAGATGTCTTTCACCGTTTATAATTTTATAATATGATTTTAAAATTATTGCCAACGTAATAATAACCTATAAAGTCACACATAGAACGTTATTTAAAGGGAATTAATTTAAATTTTAAGGATTTAAATATATTAATATGATTAATAGTATTTAAATCACGAATTTAAATTAAAAGGATAATTGTATATATATGTATATTAATTAAGTAAGACTTAATTAAGAGATATATATATATATATAAATTCGATTTTATAAAATTAGGTTTTGATTTGATTAATTCCTTTTAACTACTATATATATGATATATAGCAGACTACTTAGGTAAGATATCATAATTGAAAACCCTAGCCATTTCTTGAGAGAGACTAGAGAGAAAAACAGCTTCGTAAAATCCATTCCTTTTGGTGGCTAGTACCGCAAGTCCTTCTTATTGCGAGAATCGTTCGACCTGGTTCGCAAGTGCGGCGTTAAATGTGGATACTGGTAGAGGCCTTGATCGGTTTATATTGCGTTGGAGATTCGAGGCGGCGATGGTTTGATTCTCGTTTTTGTTTATATCTCGTATAATCTCTAAACCTTTGAATTAATTGATTTTCGCATGGATCCTGCTTTTAGGGTTTCAAAATTGCTTTAAAATTTTAATTTCATTTTGTGCGTTTAAATCAAAGCCCAACATTCCCCGTCTTTTTCTCTTAGAAAATCAGCACCCCAAGCCCTCTATTTATAGGCAAAGTAGTCGCAAGTGTATCTGAGGCTGAGCCGCAGGTGTACGAGAGGCAACCCGGGTTGGACTGGGTTTGTCGGGTCGGGTCATCTCGAAGTACGTGCACTCAGGCATTGTAATGTCCATTCGAACTTTCAGAAGTGCAATCCGGGCATTCGTTTGAGGTATACAGGACCTATTTCGGACCTCCGTTGTCGAGAGTTGTACGTTGGCATGGGATTAGAGTTTGTACGAAGTCATTAAAGATGGGACGATGCCCTCCGGTCTTCAAGCTTCAACTTTCATCCGTTATCCCGCACAATAGTCACTCGGGATTGGTTAGTCTTGTGGGACATCATTGCGTAGAGACGTGACGTGGCATCGTGTTGACTAGATGACAATGTTGCCCCTCACCGGTGTTATCGCCGAATTGGGCTGATAAAGCAGACGTGCTCAGACTTCGCGGAGATTGGACTACTTCAATTGTTGAAGGTCCTTATTGTCATCTTTGAGGTGTGCCTGTCTTCCGGATGTTATTGTCGGGTTGGTACAGTGCATCTCGTTATGAATGCGCACGAGATTGAAGTTGGTCGCATTTGAAACAAGCATTTAAAGGTTATCTCAAAGCGCATTCCTTGGGTTATCACCAAGGTTGGTGGCTATTCCATGGTTGGGGCCGAGGCCGGATACCTCGGGGTTATCTCCGAGATTAATCGGTCTTCTCCGGTGTGTGTTCCGGTATTGGATCTGCATGCCTCGGGGTTACATCTGAGGTTGGAATTATTACTCCCAGAGTGTGATTTGGGGTTGAAATTTGAACTTAGGTAGTATCCCAGATGGATTTGGATTGTCTTTCGAGGTTCTCTCTTAAAGACTTAATCATCCTCCTACTGATGTTAATAACGATGAGTACAAAAAATTTCAAGTGTCTACACATGGATGACTTTGCGTATCAATGGCCAAACACGAACATGACTCAACCAAGGGAAACAGGGATTAATGGACTTAATGCATTTTCCACAGAGTCAGTACAAATTGAAGCAAATTCAAAGACGTTGAAGGTTATCGCAGCCCAACGGAGGCGAAGGATGGCAGTTACGTGTGACTATTGTGCTGGAAACCATCAAAGTCATCAATGCACCGTCAGTTTTGAACCGATACAATATAGTGGTGATTACCTCAATAACTATGTTGATCCTAACTATCACCAAGATTGGGGGTATCAACCGGATTTTTCATGGAGATATAATTATGATGACCAACATTACGCTCTAAATCCATCATACACACCAGAATTTTCATGTCCACCTCTAGTGTCACAAGAGACAGATAATTCAAGGTTGGAGGAATTGTTTTCCAGGTTTGTAGCAGCAAATGAGGAGAAGATGAGTAATCAAGCGAGGTCAATTCAAAATCTTACGGATCAGATAGAGCAAATGACCAAAGCCATAAGAAACCTTCCTCTAAATACTTGGCTTTATGACATGGATGACGAAATTGACGGAGAACCCGTACCAAATCTGCGACTGGATGAGCCACAAGATATCAAAAGTGTGGAGACAATTGGGGATAATGAAATAGAGGTCGACAAAGATCTAAATGGGTCTCCACCAATGATCAAAGAGTCAGTCAGATTTGTAAAATCATGCCCACTTGGTAGTCATGTCGTCGGCGAAGCTCTTGATGACATAAGAGCGAGTACAATTTTAAATCCATGGTGGGACGAGAAAGAGAAGATAGACGAAGAGCCCATTGTGCGTGAGAAGCTTCCATGCCCCAAAGTGATCACATACACAATGGAGAAAACACCTAGTTGTGGGACGTTCTTGATTAAGAGCATACCAAATCAGAGCATGCTAGGTGACTTTGATGCATTGGCCATCACAAATGGAAACCTACCAAAAGCTATATTATTTTTGATGGATGGAGGGTTCCTCAATTATTGAAGGGGAATTGGATAGCGTTGACCAGACAAAGTCAAGCTGAAAGACTATAATTCAAGCGTTAACTAGGAGGCAACCCAAGAATTTTTATATTTATATGCTTTACTAGTTTAGTTAGTAGATAGGAATTAATTTGCTTATTAAGTTCTCTTACCAATCCAAGTGCTATTCTAATCCATGTTGTTTCTTCATTGTAGGTATTAGAGGTTCAATGGATAGGAAAATGATCGTTGCCGCCATCACCACCATCACCTCACGCTTAGTTGATTACAGGGAAGTTCTCTTCTACTTACCGCTATATTCTTACAATGACGACATTGTAATTGCTAAGTTTGGGGGAGTTTAGTTTAGTTTAGTTCATTATTGCATGTTTAGTTTCATGTTTATGTTATGTTATTTTGCATATGTTAGGTTTATTAGGTGTGCATTCGTGTAGTACAACTGCATAAGTAGTTGCATAGTAGTATAGTTTAAATAGCATTATATTCAGTTCTTAAAAAAAAATTCAAAAATTCAAAAAAAATTATTAGTTAGTTACTATGTTCATTTGCATGAATCTAGTTGTTAGATAGTTTACAGTTTGTTTTGGCCAATGATGAGATTGGAATTGGGTAGACAAGTATAGTACTGACCATTAGAACTTTGATGTGATTTCTTGTTATGAATTGAGTTTTTTTCTGTTTGAAACTGGTATAATAAGGATAGCACAGTAAAAACAACTTGTTGAATGATTGAGTTTAAATTGATACATAATGGGATTCTAAAGGATAATGCTAGTTTAAATAAGAGAATGACAAAGATATGCAGTGAAGGCGAAGAATTAGGTAAGAACCTAAGTTTGGGGGAAAAAGTGGGGTATATAAGCTTCTAAAAAAAAGAAAAAAGATATTAAGTTGAATAAATTGAGTCATGTGGTGGGTCGAAAAGAAACGTGAAATGCACTCCTCATAAACACAGGCATGAGATGGAGCATAAAACGCACTCACTATCCAAAAAAAAAGAAAAAAAGAAAAAAAGAAAAAAAGAAAAAAAGAAGAAAAAAAAGAAGAAATAAAACGGGAAATAAGAGCAAAAAGCCCCCGTAAATGAAAAATAAAGCATAAGTATCCCATGTTGACCCTCGATATTGGTAATTATTTGATTTTAGTTGGATCTAGCTTGTTTTTGGATTTCTTGAGTTTACACTGTATGATGCCTTCGAAGAGACTTGTTATGTGTTAAATTTGATTTTATATCGGTTAACATTGTTGTGGAGCACACACACACTATATTAGTGATAACAGTCTCAGATTAGATGATTGATTGAGAAGTTATTGATCGCTTTTGATATGATGTATTATCGTGTTTATTTGATTTCTCTAAGGCCGGTTGAATATACTTGTTTCTATCATTACTGCTGGATTCGGAGGCATGTAGATTAGTTGTATTTCATTGCATTATTATTTTGTGTTTTTGCTTGAGGACAAGCAAAGGTTTAAGTTTGGGGGTATTTGATAAGTAGGTTTTATACCTACTTATCCGGTATCTATGTCGACGTCGGAATTTTTGGATGTCCCTTTCCGTTACTTGTTCTTTGGTGTTCTCATTTTAGGTGAGATTTATTTGAAAAAACAAGTGAAAAAGGTCCGACATGTATAATGTCGACGATGGACTGTTAAGAGTCGCCAGTTGGTTTTTAAATGGTTGTACCAACACAACCGAGAAAAGGTTTGCACATTGATCCATGATGTGACATCGCTAAATCTAAATTTGAAACCAGAGATTCATTAGGGTCAGGGACTTGATTATGCGGAGGGAAGGTGTTAGGCACCCCAGACATCCGTGTTACTACTATGTGGCGCTTTTTTCAAGAAACAAGTATCTGAATGTGTGTGTGTGGGTCAATGTGTCTTTATTTGGAAGTAGTCAGCGAGGCCTCGTTCGAACCTATATACAGTGGTTTGAATTTATGTAAAAAAATTCAGCTTTTTAGCAAGATATAGCAATGATGTTTTATAAAAGGTTTTTCAAACCACGACGCTCAATAGTAATTGAGACATTTTACTCTCAATTTTATTAAGTGTTCTATTGATTGATTTTATTTTACGAATCGAGGCATCCGTACTAAAAATAATGTACAAAAAATAATGCCGACTTCCTCGTGGGTATGGAAACCATCTGAAGAAATTCGAGACCTTCGGAATAATTTACAAGTTGCGTCACAATTTGAAAATGTCCATCACGGAACCGAATCTAGATCGATATGGGTGAATGCGTGATCACATAATTCTTAAGCGCACAAGATACCGTAATTTATATGAAAGCAGTAAGTAGATATATATATAAAAGCTGTAAATATATATATACAGACATGATAACTAACCACGAAGCACCTCCATGGGGGATCAGAAAAATATAAATAAAGCTGTAAAAGCTATCAACCGCCACGGAGGAAACTCTAAAGTGGACAAAACGTAAATAAAGTCAGAATATCGGTCAACCGCCACGAAGGGAACTCCAGGCGGGACAAAATGTAAATAAAGATGTACAAAGCCATCAACTTCCATGAAGTAAACTCCAGGCAGGACGAAACCTAAAGAAAGCTATAAAAGCGATCAACCACCACGAAGTAAACTCTAGGTGGGGACGAAATATATATATATATATATATATATATATATATATATATATATATATATATATATATATATAAAAGCGATAAAAGCGAACCGGATGTAAAATCTGTGCTCATCGAATAGAGTTCAAAACAATTCATATATATAAGTATATACAAAAGCGAATAAACGTCTGGGATATAAAATCCAGTGCTCATCAAAAGAGAGTTCGACCACAGTTCATATATATAATATATATATATATATATATATATATATATATATATATATATATATATATATATATATATATATATATAAGCGAAAGTAAACGCATGGGATGTAAAATCTGTGCTCATCGAATGTAGTCCGACCACAATTCATATATATATATATATATAAAAGCGAGTAAACGCATGCTGCATCAAGTTCAGGCTCATCGAACAAAGTTCTACACACACGATTAATATATTTAAATGTATATATATATATATATATATATATATATATATAAAAAAATAAACGCTCGGATCAAAGTCTAGGCTCAATCGAGGCATAACTAGATAATGATAGTCGATATATATATATATATATATATATATATATATATATATATATATATATATATATATAGATGAAATGAAACCACTGAATTTGAAGTCCCGCAAAAGCAAGCAACACGACTCTCAACGTATAAAAGGGTGTGTGTAGAGATGAAGAGAAAGACTCTAAAGTATGCGAGAAGGCTTACAGCTGACTGCCAAAGAAGACTTCAATATCTTTAGAGTGGGTAAACACTGACTTTTGTAGGTACAAAAGGGCTATATATGAGCTCGCAGGTGTTTAAAGGGAAGTACACTACTTGAAGTGAGTCTTGAGAGCAAATTAGGCGGGGCTTCCTCGCCTTTTTCTCTTCTTGTAGATGGGCAAATTTCCAAGCCCTCTATTTATAGGCAATTTAGCGCAGGTGTACTTGCAATTGAGCCAGCAGTGTACCAGAGGCAACCTAGTTTGGGCCTGTGTTTTTTCGAGTCGGGTCATCTCAAAGTCGTGCACTCTCGGCACTCGTAATGTCCACTCGAACTTTCGTCTGCAATCAAGCATCCGTTTGAGGTATCTGAGGACCTATTTTGGACCATTTGTTGTCGAGAGTTATGCGATGGCATGAGATTAGAGTTTGTCTGAAGTCATTGAAGATGGGACGATGCCCTCCGGTCTTCAAGCTTCAACTTTCATCCGCTACCCATACATAATAGTCACTCGGGATTGGTTAGTTTTGTGGGACATCTTTATGTAGAGATGTTGAGAGGCGTGGCGTGGCATTCTTACCGGCTAGATGACGATGTTGCCCATTCTGGGTGTTATCACCAGATTAGGATTTGTCAGCGACCATTGCTTAAACTTCACCGAGATTGGTCTGCTGTGCGAATTGTTGAAGGTCCTTGTCATCTTTGAGGTGCGCTTGTCTTCCGATGTTATCGCGGGTTGGTGCGATGTATCTCATTGTGGCTATGAGATTGAAGTCGTTGCATTTGAAACAAGCATTTCTGGGGTTATCGTCGAAACTGCATTCCTTAGGGTTATCACCAAGGTTGGTTGCTATTCCCATGGTTGGGACTGAGACTGGATACCTCGGGGTTATCTTCGAGATTAATCAGTCTTCTCTGGTGTGTGTTCCGGTATTGGATCTTCACGCCTCAGGGTTATCTCCTAGGTTGGAATGGTTACTCCCATAATGTGATCCAGGGTTGATGCTGAACTTCCGGTAGTATCCGGTATGGATTTGGATTTTCTTTCAGGGTTCTCTCTTAAAAGACGAATCTGTCCTCCTGCAATGTTAGTGATAGTAGTACAGAAAATTTCAAGTGTCTACAGATGCCCCTCTTTATCATACTCATGAATGGAGATGCATGGGTAGGATAAAGAATCCTAGACACTTGAAATGCAACAAGACAAACATGGTACTATGGGTAGAAAAAATGATGTATGATGCATGTGTACGGGGTTATAGCCCAACATGCTGGGGATGATTGTTGGATCCCTATTGCTTCAACTGGGGATTGGCAATGCTGACCAGATTTGATGTGTAAGCCGAATTTGTTAGGATGTTGATGTTGGAGTTATCACCAAATTCTTGTGTCTTCGATTATGACTTGATCCTGAAGATGTACCTCTTATGCGTAAGAGATCTGTGGGGATAAAGCTTGGTCTATTTGAGGATGTGTATAACATATTCCATCATCTATCCTCTTTGATAACATTGACCTCTCCTGGTTGGTATCGCCAGGACATGTCAAGATTCTGTTGGATTTATTACCAACAACAAATGTTGTCAGGGATGCCTGACCTTCGTTGACGTGTGCTTCACCGACATGTGAATAAATGGCTGAAAAATCCTGTGGGATATACTGTCAAGGCTTCCTGACCTTCGCTGACGTGTAGATCAACGAAACTTTGCGTTGTGACCCCCGTCGGGGATCCGCTGGGGAAATATGAGTAATCGAGCATGAAATCCTGGAATAGCTCTAGAGCTCTGATAGGTTTAATTGCTATTGGCTGAGATAATGTCAAGGCTGCTTGACATTCATTGATATGTGTGTCAACGGATGAGCACATGTTGTAACCCCCACCGGGGATTCTACGTTGTAACCCCCGTCGGGGACTCACGTTGTAACCCCCGTCGGGGACTCATTTAGGGTAATGACCAAGAGTTGGCGGCATCGGACCTGTACAAGGTATTGCCGGATGTGGTTTGTGACAACTGAGATCATCGGCAGGGTATACCTCTTGTTCGGGTGACTACCAATAAGTGATGTACTGACTCAAAATTTCATTTGAGAAGACCAGGATTGCATGCTGTTTTGCTCAATCGCGTGGCATTTTTATTCCTGATTTGACCTTTCTAGTCCTCAAGAACTCCTTTGCAACTCGAACTGGACCGAGTCAGAGGGGTGGGACCCACATAGGGGGTGTCGTAGGTGTTTGTTGGGTGTATGTGCCCCATTTCCCTGTATTTGTAGCTGTACAGAGATGATGTATTAGATGAGGATATACTTAGGAATGTATGCATAGTTTTTCATTCCCTATATCATATTGCCATCCATTATTTATTATACATGTATCATATTATGCATATGTATGTATGTCTAGAGATATTCGGCATTGACCCCTGGATGGTCTTATGACACGGCCCGCATAGATGTCTTCTTCGATAGTTAGCCGTATAGATCATACCCCACCATCATTGGTGGCCTTGGGTATGCGATCGTGGTATGATAGCATGTCACCACCGTGATAGGGTGATCAGAGATCGGTTCTATGAGATACCATGACTTTATTGATGTTTCAGGTTCCCGCAGGGTTTGTAGACGGGATGCTAGAGCATTGGCTACCGGATAGGCAAGTATTCTGATTTGGTACCCATGAGTTGACTCCTACTCTGGAGGAGTATGCACGATTGATGATGCTGCCTTTAGACAGACCTTGCGTGCATCTGGCTTTGGGAGACATGAGTAGACGGTTCATGACTCTCACAGGATTGCAACGCAGAGTAGTACAGGACGAGTTGACATCTAGCCACGTGATATCCTAGCATTTTCTGTACGACAGATTTGGCTCGGAGGATAGCTATTCATGATATTCCGGGGATTTTACCGCACCGGAGGATCATTGGCGTTTGGCCAGGGTCAATGTACTGTTGTTGTGCGTACTGTCGTATGTCTACACGCCACGATATATGGACGAGATAGACATTAGTGTCATCATGGCTGTGAGAGCTCTTAGAGAGGGTCATACCATTGTACCTATGATTGTAGCAGAGGCCTTGCGGTCAGCATCCTATTGTTGCACTTATCCTATAGGAGTGTTCACTGGGAGTTCGGTCATGTTGTAAGTGTGGTTTATGTCACACTTGAGATCGGTTAGTACCCTTAGACGGCATGGATATTGCTTCACCCATGATGTAGCTATGTCATACTCCTTTCAGCCATCGGAGTGTATAGATGCTCTGTCCTGGTCCACATTTTTGGCAGATATCAGAGATCCTTTTAGTATATTGCCGTGTTCGAGGCTTAGCTCACCATACAGCTTCATTACTCACGCCCCGGGCATGGACTATCTCCCTCTGGCTGGTTTGAGAGGTGTGACTACTTATCACCCATTGGTCGTGATGTCGCAGTTCGACCAGTTCCAGGATTTCCATCCTTTTGAGGGGGCGATAGGTCAGTGTTCAACTTCTCGATATCTCTCAGCAGAGGATCGATCCCGTGTGTATGCTTGTTGGGATCAGCGTGAGATAGCTTCTTTTTCTGTCAGTCATTCAGGTTGTTCTGCCAGTCATTCAGGTTGTTCTGCAGAGTATTCCGTATGGATGGAGACAGAGGTTTTATCGGCTGCGGTAGTGTCCACAGTACCGGATAGTGAGTCAGATGATGTAGAGTCCATGGAGGACATTGATTCCTACATCGAGGAGGAGCCCGCTGCTGGGTTGCCAGCATTTCTTCCGAATTCTCGTAGTACCAAGATCTTGTTGTGATTCAAAGACGGCGATATAGTACTTAGAGCGAGTCTTCATCGATGACCTTTGAGAGAGATCAGGGCTCGATCTATGATGTTGGCCGCTTGCCCTTGATGGGAGAGACGGCTCTATTAGAGAGAGAGACGAGGCAATAGCTCGCAGAGATGCCGCTATTATTGAGCGGGATGAGGCCAGATCAGCCAGAGATGCAGTGATAGTCGAGTGGGATAGTGCTATATCTGCCCAAGATGTATCTGTCACAGATAGTATTACAGTGAGGTCCCTTACCACTAGCATGATCACAGAGATGAGCGCATATATTGATGATCATATGGTCACCATACAGATGGTTGCAGATCTGTTGGGTCGTGTGGATATTCTCGTCTGAGGAGACTACTGACCGCCTCCTTCTTACGAGAGGGGCGCCATGTTTGGCTTGTTAGCTCGCATATACCTACGACTTGTAGATGAGCTTGTATTTTCCTGCATGCACTAAACAAGCCATTTTGTCATATACGATTTACATTGTATATATATCAAACAACATTATATATGACAGGAAATATATTTTTGATCACTTCCCTTTTAGATATGCCTTGCTATTTGCTTGATATTTTTTACTCGCTACTTGTGGCTTGTGGTCTTGATGTATTCTGAATTCCTCCTGGGTGGATGGACATTGAGTTGTCTCTGGATAGTTCAGAATGGATTATCGATCTCTGTGTATCCCTACCATCTTTGGTGTCTTAGGACTGGTTTCTGGATGAAAATGTAGAGAGGAGTGTGGCTTTCCTCTTTGAGATTGACCGCACCACAGATGGTTGCCAATACTTCTATTTAGGAGAAGCTTAGTTAATTCCACCTCTTATGGATTGGTGTTGCTCTTCAAGGTATGATCGCAGCTTAGATGGTCGCCGAATCTCCTATTTGGGAGGAGTTCAGGTAATTCCATCCCTTTGGTCTGAAGCCAATAAAATGTGGTGGATTGAAGGATGATCCCAGTACCAACTGACAAGGGTTCGTGTTTTGGTAGGGGGTGAGACCGCACCATGAATGGCTTCCTACGTACTCCTATTGAAGAGGAGATCAGGTCTGCGTAGTTCGAACCTAGTGTAAGAGGTTCAACGCTGTATATGGCAGAAATGGTGTAGGAATGTTTTTGGTTGTTTTTGTTTTTGTAAGGGTAGAAATGTTTTTGTTGTTTTTGTTTAATTGCGATCGGGCCATGTGACATGGTTGCCTCTGTACTCCTATTGAAGAGGAGATCAGGTCGACGTAGTTCGCCCCTCGTATGCGACGGCAAGCGTAATCCCATGTGCAGGTCAGAGTGCGGGGAGGAGAAAGTTTAATCCTAGGTTGAGGATAAACTGCATGTATGAGAAGTTTGATCCCATGTATGGGTAGCCAAACTGCAAGTGCGAGATGTTTAATCCGCGGTGGGATGACCTAAGTTGTAGGAACGCAAAGAAGAGCCAGGCACTGCTTTTAAATGTAGGTTTCCACGAGGGGCAAAGTGTAAGAAAGTTGTAGGTGGTAAAGGGTTAAAGAACCGGAATGATTTGTGACTGATAATTACATCATCGTGGTGTTTGCGAATTACTTGACGACATAGTACCGCTTTCATGGCGCTCGAGTTGATGAGTTATGGAAATTCATCGCCATCCATTTCTTGCAATCTGAGAGCGCCTCTGTCAATACTTCTTTGACAACAAACAGGGCCTTCCAGTTAGGGCGAATTTTCCTTAGATTGATCTTAGTTGTCAAGGATTTTCTTCAAAACCAAGTCATATTGTTTAAACTACCGTGCTCGGACTTTTTGTTGTAGGATCTGGCGATCCTTTCTTTGATATAACTAACCATGGAAGATAGCCACTGGTCGCTTTTCGCCTATTAGAGACAATTGGTGATACATCTTGTACCCATTAGTCTTCATCTAGGTAGCGTCTATCAACACTCTGAGGGATTCTATTTCATCTTCTATGGGGAGTACTACTTCCATCCCATAGGTTAATGCGTAGGGGGTTGCCCCAGTGGAAGTGCGCATTGAGGTTTTGTAGGCTAACAGAGTCAAAGGCAATAGGTCAGGCCAATCTTTGTGGTTGGCAGACATCTTTTGCATAATCTTCTTGATGTTTTTGTTAGCCGCTTCAGCCGCACCATTCATCTTTGGACGATAGATGACAGAGTTGAGATGCTTGATATGGAATTTACTGCGTAATTCCCCTATCATTTTGTTGTTGAGGTTCTTGGCATTGTCTGACACAATCACCTCTGGTTGTCCGTATCGACAAATGACATTGTTTCTGATGAAAGCAATGATGACTTCTTTAGTAACCCTGGGGAAGGAGGCTGCTTCTACCCACTTGGTGAAGTATTCGATCATGGTGAAGATAAACCGATGACCATTACTAGCTTTAGGCTCGATGGGCCCAATAACGTCCATTCCCCACATTGAGAAGGGCCAAGGTGAACTCATATTGTGGAGTTCCCGTGGAGGGGCGTGTATAGCATTCCCATGAATCTGGCATTGATAGCATCTCCCCGCGTGGTCATTGCAATCGACTTTGAGAGATAGATAATGTCCCATCCTGAGGACTTTCTTGACAAGGAGGGAGCCACTCATGTGGGGGCCACAAACTCCGCCATGGATTTCATCCATAAGCCTTTGCACTTGATCTCTGTCTAAACATTTGAGGAGACCTAGTCCTGCATCTCTTTTGTAGAGCGCATCTCCACTCAGGTAGAATTTCATAGCAAGTCGATGGATCCGCCTTTTCTCAGTCGGGGTCGCCTCAGCGCGTGTAGATCCATCTCGCAGATATTCCTTAATATGCTGATACCAAGGATGTTGGATGGGAGGTAGCTCATCCGTTACTTCTCCAACGTAATTGTCATAGGCTGGGGCCTTGTGCAAGGAAATTGTGATGCTCTTCGAATGTTCCTTGTCTGATATGCGAATCAAGGAGTCCAAAGTTGCTAATGCATCCACAAAGTCATTCCTATTACGAGGAATGTGTAGAAAGGAGATCTCTTCGAACTCCAAAGCCATCTTCAGAACCTGCCGATGGTAAGGCAGCACATGTAGCTCTTTGGTTTGATAGATTCCGGTGGATTATCTAATTACCAACTCTGAATCTCCAAAGACAGTTAACCGCCTGACGCCCATTGAACGGGAAACTCAGAGAGGATTCGATGCGATTTGGTGATAGTGGACAGACTGACAAAATCAGCATACTTTCTACCAATAAAGATTAGATTCAATCTTGATCAGTTGGCAAGATTGTACATTAAAGAGGTCGTTACGAGGCACGAAGTGCCAGTATCAATTGTGTCTGATAGAGATCCACGATTCACATCAAATTTCTGGAAGAGACTACAAGAATGCATGGGGACATAGTTGCGAATGAGTACGGCTTATCATCCACAAATAGAAGGCCAAAGCGAACGAACAATTCAGACATTGGAAGATATGCTAAGAGCATGCATCATGGACTTTAAAGGAAGCTGGGAAGAACATTTACCGTTGGTGGAATTTTCTTACAACAACAGTTACCACGCGAACATCGGCATGCCACCTTACGAGGCATTATCTGGCGAGAAAGTGCGTAACTCCACCATCTTTGGGATGAAGTCGGTGAACGTCATTTCGTTAGGACCAGAATCGGTACAACAAATCACGCGACATTGTTAAACTCATCGAGGACAAGATTAGTAGCAGACCCAAGATAGATGTAAAAAAGTATCTTTGATCAACATGCAGACAAGATCGTCCATTCGACGTAGGAACTTTTGTATTCCTAAAAGTTTCTCCCACAGAAAGGGAAAATTCGTTTGATAAAAAGGAAAGCTAAGCTCGAGGTTTATTGGACCCTTTGAAGTCTTTCGAAGAGTGGGAGAAGTGGCTTATGAGGTAGCTCTACCTCGAGTTGGAAAACATTCATAATGTTTTTCACATTTTGATGTTACGACCATATAAACTTGACTACAAACATGTGATCGAGTCTACGAAACGCTGCGATTCGAGAAAGATTTGTCTTATGAAGAGGTTCATATCCGGATAGTCGACGAGGAAAAGAACAAGTACTCGAGAAATAAAGTGATACCTTCATGAAGGTGATATGGAGGAACCACAACGTGAAGAAGCTACGTGAGAACTCGAAGAAAAATGTTGAAAGAATACCTGAGTTATTTGTTTAATCATGTGTTTGATTACGGGGATGTAATCTTTGTAAGTAGGGAAGAATGTAACGAATGATTTATTTGAGTTGTGATTACGAGGACGTAATCTCCTTAAGGAGGGAATGATGTAACATTCCGAATTTTAAAGTGTAATATTAAATATTTTTTGATTTATATAAGTATTTAATGGATTATGTTTATTGTTGAATAAATAATTAAATATTAAATAATAAATATTTATTTGCAATATTAAATATTTATTGAATTATATGGCAATTTGAGTTGATGTGATTTAGTTAATTATTTGTGGAATAAATAATTAAGGAGTTAAGAAAATTAATTGTTATGAGGATATATACTAATTTAATTTAATAATTAAGTTAGAGAGCTAATAATGATTAAATGAATTATAGTATTTTAATTGGAATTGTGATTAAAATAAAGTGTTAGTTGATTAAATAAAATTATAATTATAAAGAAATTATAGTTTTGTGATAATGATTTATGTATTAAAGTAATTTAATAGATTAATATTTGAATTGATTATTTAATTAAATAGAAGTGTGACAAATAACCTTGCTATAAAGGAGTTATTAAAATAAATTAAGGGAGTTTAATTCAGTTTTGTCAAACAAGGCCTAATGCCTATTAAGTCTTTTATCTAATTGGGTTTTACCAAACAAGGCATAAGTATTAATGAGTTATTTTTAAGTTAGTTAACCAAACAAGCCTTATGGCTTTTGATTTCAAAAGAAATTGTAACTGATGTCAGTTAAGTTAGTATTATATTATATATTTAATATATATTATATCCTATATACGTTAGATATCTAGTACGTAGTTAGAGTTAGGGAGAAAAACAACTCAGAGAAGAAGAAGAAGAAGAAGAAGAAGAAGAAGAAGAAGAAAAGTGAGAGGGAATTGGAGAGAAGAAGAAGCTTGAGAATCAAAAAGGGTTGACCATCATCTTCTTCAAACAAGGTATCATCTAAACTCTATTATGGTTGTTCTTTTCAAAAATTATAGTTGTATTCTCTCTCTCCCAATGTTCTCCATGAAAGCTTTGTAGAAGTGGAATTTTATTATGTATAGGTTTTTATATGATAATCTAGTGTTATTAAACTATTTTCTTAAGCTATAATTGAGAATAGTCCATGAATTTATATTATATATATGGTTGTGAAGAAAAAGTATTTTTACAGAGAGTTTTTGTGAATATATATTGTGAAGCTTAAGGTAGAAATTGAGAGTCAATTAGTTGTTTAATTGATAAATTGATCGTCTAATTTGATAGAGTATGCATAATTATTGATAAGATGATTTGAATTAATTGTTTTGGTTGAAAAACAAAACTTACAGTGTTGGTTTTCTTGAAATATCAAAAATGGAGTTTTTGTCAAAAATAGTGAAATTGGTTGTTTTAAATTGGTTGTTTATGTTGTTGTATGGGTAGAAACATGTCAGAAGTTCTTGAATTATGTTTACATGAAGTTATTATATGAATTACATGTAAATTAGTCTGTTAGAAACGAGCTTGTAGGCCAAATTGGCTTTTTCTTGCGGTTGTCGGTATGTCATCGACATCGAAGTTTCAAGCAGTGTAATGTGTGACAAAGATGATGCGTTCTTGGCCAGCAGTCACCATCACCACGCCATAACGCGGCTGCGTAGTATAATCACCGCGCCGCAGCGCGACCCACAGTGTAAACTATGGCGCCGCGACGCGAGTTAACAGAATGTTCTGACAGTTTTGTTTATGTATACAAAACTTGAAAATAAATGTTATGTGTTAATAATATGAATGTTAAATGATGATTTCAGTAGTATTAAACTATGAATGAGCATGTTATCAAGAGTTAATTAGTTTTAACGTAGTTTGATTATGTGAATGGATAATTTAACCTACATGATGTATATATTTTGGTTATATAGATATAAAATGTTGGTAATGACTAATTATGTCATGATGACATATGTATTGGGTATTGATTCAAGTTGTAAGGTTTAGCTTGTGCTAAAGGCAAGTTTTCTAACTCTAAAACTTCGTTGTACAAGTTTAAATTTCGTTGAGCACATTATTGCTTTTAATTTCATTTCAATTGTACAAGTTGCTAACTTTACACTTTCGTAGAGTTAGATTGTTTATTATTGATAAAACTCTTGTATCTATTGGTTTATGTGAATACAAGTATTCCAAATCTTATATTATTGAGCAAGTTCTTTAATATGTAACTTGTGATTTAGCATACGAGTTGTTCTAATTTAATATTCTAGTATTGAACAACTCTATCGTTCAAATTACTATTCAATATGCATGTTTAATACCCAAAATTCTCAATAACCTTGAATGTTATGATTATTCAATGCTTATGCTATTAGATTATTCCTAAAGCATAGTGTTAATTTATAAATATCAATTCAGTTATGATTATTCCATAGCATACAGTTATTTCTTTTGTAATCAACTAATCCTTAGTTGATTACTGATTTAATCCTAAATTACCTCAGAATGTATCCAAACCAAACTTACTTTGGTGCGGACTTGTATTCTAAATACATAGATGAATAACTCTTTTAATAGAGGTTTACGCTTAGCGTTGAAATGGTTGTGCACAATACATTTATGCGAAGGGTTGATCCCCTAAGTGCGTGGAGTCCTTATAGTCTTATATTTGTTAAAGTTAAAGTTGAAAGATTACTTATAATCGTGGACATGATTTGTGGTCATTAGACCCTCAAATTGAATGTTATAATTTTCGGAAAGTTAATAGAATATATTGTTCGGATCTATTGAGCCTAATATTGGAAATTGATGTAAAATTTTAAAGATTTATTTATTGTTATTTCAAGTGGGCCTTGTTTGCTCACTCTTGCTTGTAAAATTTTACAAATAAAGTTGAAATAGGTGACGATACCTAGCACCAAAGAAGTGGAAAAGAAAAGATGAATAAATCTCAAGACTTGTAATAGTTTTGATAGTTTACTTTAGCACTTTGGTTTAAAGATTGTAATGAAGTTTATTTAAATTTTCGCATTTGAATGATTGTTGTTAAAGGTTAGATAACACAGGAGATTTTTATTTAAGTTTAATCTCGTATAAGGCGTGTTTTTATTATTCAATTTTATTATATTTGGGTAGTTATAAATGAATGTTTTGATTAAGTGAACGCCAAATCTTGAGGAAATAAAGTACCGGGATTTGGGGGTGTCACAGGTTGGTATCAAAGCCTTAGGTTATGAACCTTAGGTGGGGGGAAAAGCCTTAAGAAGTAACCTTTGAAAAGATAGTGGAGATAACTCTTATCGAGTTTTAAGAAAGAAGTAATAAAACACTTATGTGCTTATGTGTTTATAGTTTATGTATTCGTGAGTGTCGAGTAGTAATGATTAATAATTAAAACTTTAAAAATTTGTTGTCAGGATGACTAATGTCGGAGAATCCAGTCAGGCTAGGGAGGAGGGACCTCAAATGCCATAGAGGAGGAGCCTCGCGACATTCAGGTAGTTTGGGAACAACTACTGCCATGGGAGTCAACCCCGTTGGTCACAATAGTTGAAGATGAGGATGATGATATGGAGACAGACGAGGAGGATCCCGTTGAGTTACCACAGGAGGATGAGGATGACGAGGACGAGGAGGAAAGGATTCCACTTAACTCGATAGCTGGCCGTATATACGATGAGGTGCATGACCGTAACGTAGAACTTCAGGATATAGTTGAGGAGTTGTAGGAGATAGTAGCTGAACAACAGACTGCAGTGACACAAAAAGACGGCGAGATCCAGGATCGTGAGGAACGACTGACAAACGCCGAGGAGAAACTAATACAGACTGAAGGAGAGAAAGAATAATTGATCGAGATGGTTCTTTGAATCAAGAACAAGTTGAGAGAAGAAGTCGCTAAGAGGGCAAGAGTGAAGATGCATACGAGGAAGCTTATCAACGAATCGGAAGAAGCGATAGAAGGAACTCATAATGGCGAAAAAGGATGAAGATGGAAGAGATGGATAAAGTATTTGACACCGCAATTAATCGAGCTCAAGATCGGGTCATGGGATATCCGATTCAGTTTGAGACGCTGCCATCATATGTATTAGATCACATGACAATGTTTCAAGTCATGGAGGAAGAACGTGATAGGGCTAAGAAGTATCTTAATAGATCATCGTAGAAAATGTGCATGTAAAGCACGTAATAAGTATTAAATAATGTGTAAATCCCTAGTGTTAAGTAACCATGGGATATGATAATAATGATGTTGTCCTGTAACTTTTGTAGTTCAGGAAAGGAATGTAAATAGCAGTGATGCTATTGTTTTTATATTTTTTTCGAAGTAATGATGAATAAATAAAAGTTATTATTTTATTCAAAGTGTTATGTGTTATGTAGTTATTTCTTTTATAGAGGCAAGTTAATTAGAAATACTTAAAGAAGTTGAGTAATAGTCTAATAGATGTTTTGTTTTAACAAAAAATGCCTCCCAGACGTGAACCACCCCGACAGAGAAACAATGAGAGAACTACCAATAACGACAATATTGACGGTAACCCCGTTCAACAACTAGTGACACTACTGACAGGAGCGTTGCAGAATCAACCACAAGACCATGGTACAACGTTTAAGGATTTCAAGGTGGTTGGACCACCTGAATTCCGTGGGTCTATGAATCCAAATGGAAGCACGCACCTGGATTATGGAGATAGAAAAGGTGTTCGATGTCGCTAGGGTAGGGGATGATCAGAAGATCGCTTTACAACATTCATGTTGAAAGCGAAGCTAGTTATTGGTGGCGGTGCCAATAAAAACTCGTGTAGGGCCGGGAGTGATGACCGGATAGGTTCAAGGAGTTGTTCTTCGAGACTTATTTCCCAGAGAGTTCAAAGAGTCAGCTAGAAGTACAGTTTCTGGAACTAAAGCAAGGAACGATGACGGTATTTGAGTATGCCGCGAAGTTCAATGAATTGGCGATGTTTGCACCATATTAGGTCAAAGCCGATTTGAACGGCGTAAGGCGAAGAGATTTGAACGAGGGGACCTGAAGCCTTGGTCATACATGAGGGTCTCCCCTGCTCCAATTGAAGATATTTGCACGGTGATGGAGAAAGCGAAGACTACCAAGGTGGAGGCGAGGCGAAGGACAAAGTTCAACCAGAACAAAAAGAAGAAAAAGAATGAGAATGAGATTAAGAATGGAGGTGGTAGCGAAAGGAAACAACAACAACAACAACAACAACAATAACAACAACAACAACAACAACAACAACAATAACAACAACAACAACAACAACAACAACAAAGAACAACGGCATGAAGAGGAAGTGGAATGGGAACGTGGTGCCGGAAACCAAAGAGGTAACCAAAGAAACAAAAGTTTGAAGCATGTATGGACATGCGGAAATTCCATAAGGGTGCGTGCTTGATAGGGAAGCGGTATGCTACAATTGTGGCTAGGAGGGTCACATCGCCCCAAATTTCACTCAACCGAAGAAGAATGTATGCTTCACGTACGGATCCAAGGATCACTTTGCTCTTGAATGCCCTAAGAAGAGGGAAGGAGTGACAACCAGAAATAATGGAGGTACATGGGCCATTGCAAGACCTGCAGCATCAAACAAACCCACAGCCAGAACTTTCAACATGATTGTGCAAGATGCTGTGCAATCAAAAGATGTAGTGTCAGGTATTATCCCAATCAATGATATAAATGCTTATGTATTATTCGATTCGAGTGCTACTTGTTCGTTTATATCTGATGAATTTTCTAAGAGGTTAGAATTGCCTAGAGAAGAACTGAATTTTCCTTTGAACATAGAAATTGCGAATAAGGAAGTAATCCTGTTAGATTCGTATACAAGAACTGTATGGTGAACATTAAGGAGAATATCTTGTTGGTAGATTTGATTCTGATTAGACTCTGGGAGTTTGATGTAATTTTGGGAATGGATTGGTGCTCAAATATGGAGCGATGTCGATTGTCACAAGAAGTGTGTAAACCTTATGACTCCATCAAAGGTAGTATTTTATGGTAGCAAGTCGCCTAGACAAATGAAATGTCTGACGACTAAGCAGGACAAGAAGTTGTTGAGTCAAGGTTGTGTGGGCTATTTAGCTTACATAGTCGATACTCAGAAGAAGGGTGTGAAATTTGAAGAAATATCGGTAGTGAGAGAATTTGAAGACGTGTTTCCAGAAGATTTGTCAGGGCTTCCGCCTGACAGAGAAATTGAGTTCGTGATTGACTTAGCATCGGGAACAGCATCGATATCGAAGGCCCCGTACAGAATGGCTCCGGTAGAAATGAAGGAATTGATGGTACAGTTACAAGAGTTGCTAGACAAGAAATATATTCAACCAAGCGTATCGCCGTGGGGAGCGCCAGTTTTATTCGTTAAGAAGAAGGATGGAACAATGCGTCTTTGCATTGATTATAAAGAGTTAAATAAAGTCACTATTAAGAATAGGTATCCATTGCCTAGAATAGATGACTTGTTTGATCAGCTAAAGGGTGCTAAATATTTCTCGAAAATTTATTTGAGAAGTGGGTATCACCAATTGAAGGTAAGAAAGGAGGATATACCTAGAACGGCATTCAGAACTCGGTATGGACATTACGAGTTTCTGGTGATGTCTTTTGGTTTAACTAATTCCCCTGTTGCGTTCATGGATTTGATGAACAGGGTGTTTAAACCATTCTTAGACAAGTTTGTAGTGGTATTTATTGATGACATTTTGGTGTATTCCAAAACTCAAGAAGAACACGTGGAACATTTACGTTTGACATTGGAAACACTAAGGAAGGAAAAGTTATACATAAAATTCTCTAAGTCACGAATTTTGGCTCGATCGTACAATTTTTGGGTCATGTTATTGACAAAGATGGGATTTCAATGGATCCGCCAAAAAGTGGAAGTCATGATCAATTGGGAACAACCAAGAACACCATCGGAAGTGAGGAGTTTCTTGGGACTTACTTAGGTTATTATAGAAGATTCATTCAAGATTTTTCTAAGATAGCCACTCGCTTAACAAATTTGACAAGGAAAGTCAGAAAATTCGTTTGACGGAAAAATGTGAAGAGAGTTTCCAAGATTTTAAGAAGAAGTTAAGTATGGCACATGTGTTGACATTACCGAGATAATCTGAGAAATTTTGTGGTGTATAGTGATGCCTCACATAAAGGGTTGGGTTGTGTTCTTATGCAGAACGGAAAAGTTATTGCGTATGCATCAAGACAACTAAAGGATTATGAGAAAGGGTATCCGACTCATGATTTGGAATTGGCTGCAGTTGTATTTGCTCTGAAGATATGAAGACACTATCTTTATGGAGAGAAATGTGAGATCTACATGCACCACAAAAAAGTCAAAGTATATTTTTTCACTTAGAAGGATTTGAACATGCGTCAAAGAAGGTGGATGGAACTGATAAAAGATTACGATTGTGAGATCTTTTATCATCCGGGAAAAGCGAATGTGGTTGCAGATGCTTTAAACAGGAAAGGTCGAGAGAAGCTGATGCTGATAACAACTCGGGAAGAGCTCATTTCAGCAATGACAAAACTGTAGTTGGAAATCAAATTTCCAAAATAATCTGACGAATAATTATTCCAGATAGAAGCTGGTCCAACTTTAGTGGACAAAGTGAAGAATGCTCAACTACAAGATGAAGAGTGTGGGAAAATCAAAGAGAATCTTGTTAAAGGCGGTGATATAAAATACAAGGTCGATACCGAAGGATTACTACGGTTCGAGGGAAGAATTTGGGTTCCAGTTGTGCTAGAACTGAAAAAAGAAATTTTGACCGAAGCTCATAGCTCAAAATATTCAATTCATACAGGAAGCACGAAAATGTATCAAGATTTGCGCCGACATTTTTGGTTGCCAAACATGAAAAGGGATGTTGCTGAATGCGTAGCGAAATGCTTGACATACCAGAGAGTAAAAGCCGAACATCAAAGACCCAACGGATTACTCCAACCGTTAGAAATACTGAAATGGAAGTGGGAACACATCACGATGAATTTTGTGGTGGGTCTTCCAACTTTCGAGAGATGGATGCGATTTTGGGTGATAGTAGATGATCGACGAAATCAAAGCACACTTTTACCAATAAAGATTAGATTCAATCTTGATCAGTTGGCAAGATTGTACATTAAGGAGGTCGTTTCCAGGCACGGAGTGCCAGTATCAATTGTATCCGATAGAGATCCGCGATTCACATCAAATTTCTGGAAGAGACTACAAGAATGCATGGGGACACAGTTGCGAATGAGTACGGCTTATCATCCACAAAAAGATGGCCAAAGCGAACGAACAATTCAGACATTGGAAGATATGCTAAGAGCATGCGTCATGGACTTTAAAGGAAGCTGGGAGGAACATTTACCGTTGGTGGAATTTTCTTACAACAACAGTTACCACGCGAGCATCGGCATGCCACCTTATGAGGCATTGTACGACAGAAAATGCATAACTCCACTGTGCTGGGATGAAGTCGGTGAACGTCAACTGTTAGGACCAGAACTAGTACAACAAACTACTGACGTTGTTAAACTCATCAGGACAAGATTAGTAGCGACCAAGATGACGAGAAAAAGTATCTTTGATCAACATAGACAAGATCGTGCATTCGACGTAGAACTTTTGTATTCCTAAAAGTTTCTCCTGAAAGGAAAATTCATTTCGTAAAAAGGGAAAGCTAAGCCCAAGGTTTATTGGACCCTTTGAAGTCTTTGTGAAGAGTGGGAGAAGTGGCTTACGAGGTAGCTCTACCTCCGAGTTGGAAAACATTCATAATGTTTTTCACATTTTAAGATGTTACGACCATATAAACCCGACTACAAACATGTGATCGAAATACTGAACCGCTTGCGCTTCGAGAAAGATTTGTCTTATGAAGAGGTTCTATCCGGATAGTCTACAAGAAAGAACAAGTGCTCAGAATAAAGTGATACCTTCCGTGAAGGTGATATGGAGGAACCACAACCACAACGAAGAAGCTACGTGGGAACTCAAGAGAAAATGTTGAAAGAATACCCTGAGTTATTTGTTTAATCTGTGTCTTCGATTCTAGGGACAGAATCTTTGTAAGTAGGGAAGAATGTAATGAATGATTTGTTTGAGTTGTGATTCTGAGGACAAAATCCTTGTAAGGAGGGAATGATGTAACATTCCAGAATTTTAAAGTGTAATATTAAATATTTTTTGATTTATATAAGTATTTAATGGATTATGTTTATTGTTGAATAAATAATTAAATATTAAATAATAAATATTTATTGAATTATATGGTAATTTGAGTTGATGTGATTTAGTTAATTATTTATGGAATAAATAATTAAGGAGCTAAGAAAATTAATTGTTATGAGGATATATACTAATTTAATTTAATAATTAAGTTAGAGAGCTAATAATGATTAAATGAATTATAGTATTTTAATTGGAATTGTGATTAAAATAAAGTGTTAGTTGATTAAATAAAATTATAATTATAAAGAAATTATAGTTTTGTTATAATGATTTATGTATTAAAGTAATTCAATAGATTAATATTTGAATTGATTATTTAATTAAATAGAAGTGTGACAAATAACCTTGCTATAAAGGAGTTATTAAAATAAATTAAGGGAGTTTAATTCAGTTTTGCCAAACAAGGCCTAATGCCTATTAAGTCTTTTATCTAATTGGATTTTACCAAACAAGGCATAAGGATTAATGGGTTATTTTTAAGTTAGTTAACCAAACAAGCCTTATGACTTTTGATTTCAAAAGAAATTGTAATTGATGTCAGTTAAGTTAGTATTATATTATATATTTAATATATATTATATCCTATATAATGTTAGATATCTAGTGAATGAGTTAGAGTTAAGGAGAAAACAACTTCGAGAGAGAAGAAGAAGAAGAAGAAGAAGAAGAAGAAAAGTGAGAGGAATTGGAGAGAAGAAGAAGCTTGAGAATCAAAAGGGTTGACCATCATCTTCTTCAAAAAAGGTATCATCTAAACTCTATTATGGTTGTTCTTTTCAAAATTATAGTTGTATTCTCTCCTCCCAATTTTCTCCATGAAAGCTTTGTAGAAGTTGAACTTTGTTATGTATAGGTTTTTATATGATAATCTAGTGTTATTAAACTATTTTCTTAAGATATAATTGAGAATAGTCCATGAATTTATATTATGTATATGGTTGTGAAGAAAAAGTATTTTTACAGAGAGTTTTTGTGAATATATATTGTGAAGCTTAAGGTAGAAATTGAGAGTCAATTAGTTGTTTAATTGATAAATTGATCGTCTAATTTGATAGAGTATGCATAATTATTGATAAGATGCTTTGAATTAATTATTTTGGTTGAAAAACAAAACTTACAGTGTGACACCCCCAAAATTAGGTATACGTCACCCATCTTGGGTCGCCACTTACATGGTACAAAATTCAAATACAACTTAATAATACAACAGTCGTGTACAATACGACAAAATATAAACTGTGAGTTTGAATACAAATATTGTCTAATAGAGAGTATACAAACTCAAAAGGAGTCCTCATTATAATTATTATCACACTATTTCACAAAATAGTGAGGACTACTAATGCAAACATCTAGGACCATCACTCTGTTCCCCGACTAGTCCCAGCTACGTTCTCATTTCCTGAAGAGAACAGTGAAAGAAAGGGTGAGCTCAACTAGCCCAGTAAGAAATATTATGACTAAGATAATGCAGAATAAATTTTCGTTAGCCTTCAACAGTGTTAAACTGATAAAATATAATAAACATCAAGTTTAACTGCAGCGGAACAAACAATCCATTAAAAGAGTCAAGTAGAGAATAAAATCTACTATCTTCTATGATTTAAAAGGTTTTTCATGACTTTTATCGCTGGGACTCAACTTAATAAATAATCCACATCATCGAATCACCCCCTGCACTACGGCCAAGGATATTCTTTAGTATCACGACCACGAATAATCCATGCACTACGACTAAAGATAATCATGTTTTCATCAACGGTCCTGATCATGTCATAAAATAATTCATCTTTTACTACTACCAAAAGAGAATCCATAGCCATAATCATACCAAAACTATCCATCAATGCACTACTAAGAATGAGGACTTTTTCCACATCATTTGTAACATTACGGTTATGATTATACCGAATAATCCCTGGTCATAATCATACCAAGTTCATCTATGCACTACAGGCCACAGATAACTTTCAACAAAATATAAACATAAGGATGATGACAATGATATAAGAATTCAATAAAACAAGTTCAAGAATTAACTTGTCCAAGAACCAATAACGTCCAAATTGTCAACATGATACTACTTTGTAGAGTAAAATTCAAGAATGCTCAGAAGAATATTTCCATGAAAAGATACTGGATGAAGCGCAAATATCAAGGATATTCTACTAATTTCATAGAGTATAGAAGTCAAAACTTTAACCAACTGAGTATAATAAAGAATGGAATAACAAAAGAAATCACCATGCATGCGGTGATTGCAGATGATAGGTTATTCCAACAGAATAATAATAACGGAACCAGGTCAGGCGAAATTTGCACCGACAGGATGTTCCAACAGAATAATAAAGAATAGAATAACAACAAAAATCACCATGCATGCGGTACTTCGCATAGACAGGTTATTCCAACAGAATAATAAAGAATTAAATAACATAAGTTCTCTTCATGAATAGAAAAGAATATCACCCCTTGCGAGTACAACAAATAATATTCCCTACCTTTGAAAGAAGAGTACTTCGACTAGTAGGTCGAGGATATACTTGAAGAAAACTTTCACTACGCTCAAAGCTTTCTTAAACTCTAAAGAAATACGCTCAAGATTATAAAAGAAGAACTCTCTCTACAGTTTCTCTCTCTAGAGTTTCAGTGAATTCGTAAGAAATAATGAAGGAATGAGCTTCTATTTATAGAAAATGGATTGCATAGTAACTAACTCATGAACGGACCAAATTGATTTACTTTAATCGTGATTATCCATATTTAAAGAAAAAATCTTTTAAATAAAATATAATATATTCTATTTATAATCTAATAAAACGAATAACTTTATAAAAGATTTTACTATACAAAACACTATCGCAAGCACTATGCAAACACTATGCATAATAAAATATAATATATTCTAATTATTGTCTAATAAAACAAATAACTTTATAAAAGTATTATGTTTTATATAAAAAGATTTTACTATGCAAAACACTATGCATAATAGAATATAATATATTCTATTTATAGAATTACTTTATAAAAGTATTCGCTTTTTTATATAAAAAGTTTTTCCGCTTTTATTACATTAATAATACCAATAAAACAAAACTTATCACCTTTATTATAATTTCAACCAACTATTCAAAAAATTAGCACATTTCTTCATGGAATAATATTGTACTTAAAAATGATTTGACCGAAAAGAAATATATTTTTCTAATGAATAAGACTTCGTGAATAGAAATTCGAATATTACCCCGTGAATAGTACTCGACACAAAAAGTATCCCAAATACCCGAGTGAATAATACTAGAGTGAATAGTAATCGGGTGAATTGTAACCCGTGAATAATACTCCGACACGAAAAATACCCCAAATACCCGAAAGTGAATAATATTCTTAGTGAATAGTAATTTAGGTGAATAGTAATCCGTGAATAAAATCGTGAATAGTACTCCACACAAAAAATACCCCAAATACCCGAAAGTGAATAATATTCGGTGAATAGTAATTTAGGTGAATAGTAACTTGTGAATAGAACTCGTGAATAAGAACTCGTGAATAGTATCTCACACAAAAATACCCCAAATACCGAGTGAATAATATTCGGGTGAATAGTAATTTAGGTGAATAGTAACCCATGAATAAGAACTCGTGAATAGTACTCGACACAAAAATACCCCAAATACCCGGAGTGAATAATATTCTAGTGAATAATAATTTAGGTGAATAAGTAACTTGGTGAATAGTAACTCGTGAATAGTACTCCACACAAAAAAGTGTCCCGAATACCCGATTGAACAATACCGAGTGACTTATCACATAAGCATCAATAATCAATCACCGTGTCTACTATGCAACCACGCCATATTCGCATTTTTTTACTACCGAAGTAGTTCAACAGCTTTAACGGTAACACTTCCGCCAGTTATACTCATAAAAAATATTTTTCTCTTTCTCAATCCGACAATAATTACATTGTGGGGTCCACTAATGATTGTATTGGTCAGCGTTTGGATATTCTCCGACAAAAAGAATATTCCCCGACCAATCGAATATAATATGACAACTTGAATACTTTGCAAAATTTATAAATACTACCCACAACTATAACATTATCTCAACTCCACACCATAATATTAAAAAAATTATTTCGAGAAAATTAAATACTTATTCATAAAATCTGGGGTCTCACATACAGTGTTGGTTTTCATTGAAATATCAAAAATGGAGTTTTTGTCAAAAACAGTGAATTTGGATGTTTTAAATTGGTTATTTATGTTGTTGTATGGGTAGAAACATGTTAGAAGTTCTTGAATTATGTTTACATGAAGTTATTGTATTAATTGCATGTGAATTAGTCTGTTAGAAATGAGCTTGTAGGCCAAATTGGATTTTTTCTTGCAGTTCTTGAAAGCCATCAATGACATCGGTTTTAGCTTGTACAAGCACCAAAAGAAGATACGTTCTTGGGCGCCAGAAGCGCCATCACCACGCCGCAACGCCAACTTCAGATATAATCACCGTATCCACATGTTATCATCACTATACCAGTAATGCGACCCACACAAGTGTAAACTATGGTGCCGCGACGCAAGTTAACAAAATGTTCTGACAGTTTTGTTTATGTATACAAAACTTGAAAATAAATGTTATGTGTTAATAATATGAATGTTAAATGATGATTTCAGTAGTATTAAACTATGAATGAGCATGTTATCAAGAGTTAATTAGTATTAACGTAGTTTGATTATGTGGATAATTTAACCTACATGATGTATATATTTTGGTTATATAGATATAAAATGTTGGTAATGACTAATTATGTCATGATGACATATGTATAGGGTATTGATTCAAGTTGTAAGGTTTAGCTTGTGCTAAAGGCAAGTTTTCTAACTCTAAAACTTTGTTGTACAAGTTTAAATTTCGTTGAGCACATTATTGCTTTTAATTCCATTTCAATTGTAAAAGTTGCTAACTTTACACTTTCGTAGAGTTAGATTGTTTATTATTGATAAAACTCTTGTATCTATTGGTTCATGTGAATACAAGTATTCCAAATCTTATATTATTGAGCAAGTTCTTTAATATGTAACTTGTGATTTAGCATACGAGTTGTTCTAATTTAATATTCTAGTATTGAACAACTCTATCGTTCAAATTACTATTCAATATGCATGTTTAATACCCAAAATTCTCAATAACCTTAAATGTTATGATTATTCAATGCTTATGTTATTAGATTATTCCTAAAGCATAATGTTAATTTACAAATATCAATTCAGTTATGATTATTCCATAGCATACAGTTATTTCTTTTGTAATCAACTAATCCTTAGTTGAATACCGTTGAATCCTAAATTACCCTGTAATGTATCCAAACCAAACTTACTTTGGTGCGGACTTGTATTCTAAATACATAGATGAATAACTCTTTTAATAGAGGTTTACGCTTAGCGTTGAAATGGTTGTGCACAATACATTGTACGAAGGGTTGATCCCCCTAAGTACGTGGAGTCCTTATAGTCTTATGCGACAAGTAAAGTTAAAGTTGAAAGATTACTTATAATCGTGGACATGATTCGTGGTCATTAGACCCTCAAAGTGAATGTTATAATTTTCAGAAAGTTAATAGAATATATTGTTCAGTTCTATTGAACCTAATATTGGCAATTGATGTAAAATTTTAAAGATTTATTTATTGTTATTTCAAGTGGGCCTTGTTTGCTCACTCTTGCTTGTAAAATTTCTTACAGCTAAAGTTAAAACAGGTGACGTACCTAGCACCAGTAAGGGAAAAGGAAAGATGAATAAATACTGAAGACTTGTAATAGTTTTGATAGTTTACTTTCAGACTTTAGTTTAAAGATTGTAATGAAGTTTATTTAAATTTTCGCATTTGAATGATTGTTGTTGAAGGTTAGATAACCTGGGAGATTTTTATTTAAGTTTAATCCTGTATGGGCAGGTTTTTATTATTCAATTTCATTATATTTGGGTAGTTATAAATGAATGTTTTAATTAAGTGAACACCAAATCTTGAGGAAATGAAGTATCAGGATTTGGTGGTGTCACAATCGACAAACCAGTAATTTGACCAAGAACGAGATATTGCTCCCCGCATCGTATACTACTAGAACCGCCTCCAGCTCCAGAAACTTCCATATTAATAGCTCCATCGAAATACATGTTCCATGATTGGATCATATTGTACTGATGGTGTTGCTGCACTGTTATTACTCCTTCATCGGGGAAATATATTTCCAAGGGATTGAAATCCCATGAAGGTGCGGCGGCCAGTTGATCCGCGATTCCTTGACCTTTGATGGATTTTTGAGTCACATATACGATGTCAAATTGTTGTAGGATCAATGACCATCCGGACAAATTTGAGAATTTAACATGGGTTTATTGAACACGTACTTGAGAGGATCCACGTGGGATATGAGATGGGTTGTGTGACCATGGAGGTAATGTTGTAACCTCATGGAAGCCCATGCTAAAGCACAACACGTCTTTTCGATCAGAGTGTACTTGTGTTCACTGCTAATCCTTTTGCTGAGGTAATAGATAGCTCGTTCTTGGCCTCTATCGTCCTTTTGTCCCAGCATGCAGCCCATGGCATTGTCACTTATGGACAGGTACATAAACGGGGGAACATCATCCCTGGGTGGTACCAAAACGGGAGCTTTGACTAGCTGTTTCTTGATTGTAAGGAATGCCTTTTGACACTCCTCATTCCATTTCATGGAGGAGTTCTTCCTTAATAGCTTGAAGATTGGCTCACAGGTTGCTGTTAGTTGGGAGATAAACCTGCTAATGAAGTTGATTCTTCCCAAAAATCCCCGTATTTCCTTCTCTGTCTGAGGAATGGGCATTTCTGTGATGGCTTGGATCTTGGTAGGATCCAGCTCAATCCTCTTGTGGCTGACTAGAAATCCTAGCAACTTTCCCGATTTAACACCAAAGTCGCATTTAGCTAGATTCAACTTCAAGTTTTACTTACGCAACTTATTGAATAATTTTCTGAGATGGTCTAGATGGTCATCCTCCTTCCGGGACTTGACAATGATGTCATCCACGTAGATCTCGATCTCTTTGTGCATTAAGTCATGGAAAAGAGCCATCATAGCTCGTTGATAGGTGGCTCCCGGCATTGATGAGACCGAATGACAACCGCCTATATAGCAAAAGGTTCCCAAGGTGTGATGAAAGCGCCTTTCTCACCGCCTTCCTCAACAACCATGATCTCGATGATACCCCGCAAAGCAATCAAAGAAAGGAGTACATGTCGTATTAAGCTAGAGATTGTCAATGAGAATGTGGATAAATGGCGCGGGAAAGCTATCTTTTAAGCAAGCTTTGTTCAAATCCCGGTAATCCACGCAAACTCGCACCTTCCCTCCAGGTTTAGGCATGGGCACAATGTTGGATATCCACTTAGGATATGTAGACACCATGATGATGCCAACTTGAAATTGTTTCACAATTTCTTCTTTTACCTTTAAACTCCATTCAGGTTTCAATTGCCTGAGCTTTTGCTTGACTGGCTTAAATCCCTCTTTAATGGGAAGGCGATGAAGGACAATGTCAGTGGACAAACCCACCATGTCTTTATGAGACCATGCAAACACATCCTGGAACTGGGTTAGTAGTGTAACCATGTCATTCCATTGGTTTGGGGTAAGGTCTGAACCAATCTGGATTAACTTAGGGCTTTCTAAGGTTCCGAGATTGAAAGAAGTGGTTTGATCAAGGTTGGCTTTAGGTTTGTCTTTGACCCATTCTTGAATTTCTGGAGGCACCTCAATGTCATCCTGTATGTCCACCAAGGCTAAATTCATCTCTACATCAAAGGTACGGTACAATCCTTGTGGAGAAGAGGCACTGTATCAGCAAGTACAGGCACATCTAAATTCAGAGTCCTGAAACAAAATATGATTTCACTTAGTATATATGAAATGTGTTGATTATACACAGTATTAGCATATACTGGCAAAATAAACTGCTAATACTGTACAAAAAAGTAAGCAGTTATTATATCTACAGGGCAGAAAGAGTTTCTGCCCGCTTTATCCTTGACGACCAATGCAAGGAATGCTGTTCCAATTGGCAAGGGCAAAGTCCGGGTGGACAGCAGTGATGGAGGGATTGTCATCATCCTCCTTATCCCGAATGATGGCCATTACGTCTGAGCAATCATCGTCTGAGGTATATCTGTTGGTATGTTCATCATGAACGATGATGCGTATGCTTGACATCATTCGGATGACGTCTTGCTTGATTCTTCGTTCCTCTTCTTCCACCATAGGATTTGGAACAAAGACTCCTTTTTCCCTCACCGGTACCGGCTTGGGAAATAACATAGCCATTACATTGGCTGGCACCTTTACAGGAGGTTGTGCGGACTCAAAGTTTAAAGGTAAAGATGAACGCCGCATAGTTAAAGCTAAAGGAATCTTCTGATGCTTATGAGGATTTCTATGACTAGAATCGCGTAATAGCCTAGCCAACTATTCCGGGGCTTGCACAGCTAATTGGATTGGGTACTTGATACCGCTGCTATCTTTACTCAAATTTCTTATCCCGCTTATGACCCCAATGACATCATTTCTTGAGTAGCCAACATTACCTCGGCAAAATCTTGGGTTCAGTAATGGCGTTCCAATAGCGTGGTATTGGGTATTGCTTATTTCCAAAGCATGAAAACTGACCGGTTCCACATCTGCATTGGCATTGATGAATGGAAGGTCTCCATGCTGAGGAATCTCCTGTCAATTCGATTAGTACTGTGACCAAAGCTATTGTTGATAATATATTTCAACTATTGGTGAAGAGTGGAGGGGACTGCCCCAGCCATATGAATCCATGGTCGTCCCAAGAGCAGGTTGTATCCTGAATCTATCTTGAGCACATGGAAAGATACGCAGAATGTGTGAGGACAAATTTCGATTGGCAGCTCAATTACTCCGATCGAATTAATTACTACGCTCCATCAAAAGCTTTGATGATAGTATATACACTCCGAATTCGGTTGAGATTGATATTCATCTTCACCAAGGTAGCGTATGGACAGATATTTAGAGAGGAACCTCCATCTATTAAGACTCCAGCTACCATATATCCTGAGGACAAGACCACAATGTGCAACGGCTTGTAATGACCGGTCCCTTCGGGCGGTATGTCATTGTCAATGAAGGATATCACATTGTTGTTGAAAATGTGATTAACAAGATGTTGAAATTTTTTCGTATCCACTGATGTCGGGAGATAGGCTTCTTCTAAAACCTTCAACAGGACCTTCCGGTGATCCTCGAAAGTTAGGACCAAGTCCAAAATTGATATCTGTTGTGGAGCTTCCTTTAAGATTAAAACCACCGTGGCTTCGTTATGACCCATAGCGCGGAGGAATTTTTCAATTTTCTCCATGGGTATTTTCCCCTTTGATTTGATGGTATGCTTCATCACCCGTTGGGGAAGATACAGTGGATTTTCCTTTGACACTGTAGCAGTTGAATGTGAGGTGGATCGTTCACCTTCTCCATAATTCCACGGAACTGAGCGTAAGCTAACAATAGGATATTGTGCTCTGCACGGCAAGTTGATTGGCTCGAGAGCGGCCACTTTCAAAGGATTGTGGCTCCCCTTGACTTGAATTATTGGCGTTGTGAGTAATGTGTTAATCCTATCGGTTTCAGTGGATATGACTGCTACCACACTTTTCCACTTAGTAGGGCCTGCATTCTCACTTGCACGTAACACAATATCGTCGTCTGCTAGGCGCAGGACACCACTGTCGATTAGATTTTGGATAAGGTGGCGAAGTGCCCAGCATTCTTCTGTGCTGTGACCGCAAGACTAGGAGTGATATTGGCATACTCCATCAGAGCTGTATCCCCCTGAACGGGGATTGATTGGAGGTAGAAGGGAACTGATCCTTCCTTCATTGATTAATATATGAAGAATTTGCTCCATAGGTTGGCCCAGATAGGTGAATTCCCTTTTGTTAGCGAAATCCCGACGGGCTTTGGCATTTGCTCTCTTTGTTACTTTGTCTTCCAGCATTTTGTTTTCTGAAAGTGATGAGGGAATATTCATGACAATACGTAGGAGACTGGCATGCTCCTGGCTGATTAACTGACGAGTCACTTGGTGCTGATAAGTCACCAGTTCCACCAATTGCTCAATTTGTTTGCATAGAGCTTTCATCTTCCGTTCCATTGTGAACTGGAACTTGGTATAATCCCATCTGTCATCACCGTCTTTGAGGGTTTGGGAGGATTCACAGTTAAAATTGGAATTCTGTCCATTACTCCAATTTATCATGTTAACCTCTTCTTCTTTGTGTTGAGGAAGAGGGTTGTCTTGAACGTGAGGCTGATCTGGTTTAGTGACCATGATCTCTCCGTTGTCTATCAGGTCCTGGATCTTGTGTTTCAAGGCCCAACAATCCTGAGTATCATGTCTAGGTGCCCCGACATGATAAGCACATTCTCGAAAGCAAAGATTGAAACCCCGGCCCATTAGGGCTTCTTTGGTGGAAGAAGATGTGTAATTTTCTTCTGTGTTGTCAGAAGAGTGAGAATATTCTCGAGGGTGTCCCCTAAGGGTGTAAACACTCGAGGGCGTTTGACTTTTCCACCTTTTGGCATTGGAGGGTTCGTAGGATGTGCTTGAAAGGGAGGGTAGTTTCTCCTTTGAATAGGCATGTTCTGATTGCCTTTTTGTCCCTGTAGTATCAGGGAAACATCTTTCTCTTTCTCTTTATGGACATTCTGGGGGTTGTTCCCATAATTTCCAGATTGGATGTGATCAACAACAGCTTTGAGTGCATTTAGGTCTTGAATCTTTCCGGACTTCAATCCCATCTCAGCCATCTCCCCATGTTTGACCATTTCAGAAAATTGTTTGCCGATGCCGGCTAAAACTCTCTCATAGAAAAGATCTTCTTATATGTCTATGAAAGTCTTGACCATTTCTGATTCTGTCATGGAAGGACTAACTTGGGCAGCCAGACGTCTCCACCTCTGAGCATACTCTTTGAAAGACTCGTTAGACTATTTCTTGATCTTGGTAATTTGATACCGATCAGGAGCCATCTGAGTTTGAAAGCTGTATTGAGTGAGGAAAGCATGTGCTAGCTCTTCCCAGCTTTGGATCTTTGAATTGTCTAATATTGTGTACCACGATCGGGCTTCTCCAGTTAGACTCTTTTGGAATAATTGCATTCTAAGCTTTTCGTCCTCTGTATATAAGATCCAAGTTCCCCGATAAACACCTTTAGATGTGTGTAAGGATCTCCTAACCCATCATATTTTTCAAAGTCAGGAGTTTTAAATTTTTTTGCATAATGAACACCAGAAAAAATGCAAAGATCAGCAAATGAAACACTCCCGTGTGTTCCAATTCCTTTGATAGAGAGAAGGGTCTCTTCCATTTGGAGGATTTTCTTTTTGATGTCACCAGTGTTTGGATCTCCAGTGGGATGGGTAGCATCATGAGTTTTGTTGGTCGTATCCAACTGCAGTTCAGGTATTGTAATGACCTGGGTTCCTTCTTGTGTGGAGGATTCAATATGTATGGGTATTTTTTGACCCTGAGTAGACTGGTGTAATTCTTTGAGTAGAACATCCAAATCTATAATTTGTTTGCTTAATCCATCAAATTCTTTGCGAGAAACTGGATTAAGTTCAGTCTGGTTGGATGACGACATGATTAATCAGAGGCTCGCTTGCCTTTTTGGACTTTAATGGGGTAGTAGGTCCGATTGATTCCTCGCGAAAGACTTGCATAGTTTAGTTTTTAGGGAATGTGTATAATAACATGTTATGTGATGTGCACATTTTAGGAATTTTATCCTGCAAAACGGATGTCAGTTGTTTGTAGCATGTTTAAAATATGTATGCGTATACACTTCTTCATATTTCTCATTATATAGAGATAGATATGGAATGTAATTACAAGTAATTGTGTTTACAAGTAATTTGAAATGAGAGCATGAAGAGACTTTCCTTCGTTTTGGGTTTATCAGAGGCTGACCTATCTTAGGTTACTCTCGCGGCTTTTTGGCATGAAGGTTCCCAAATCATCGCAATCTACTTGACAGGAAGTTAATTCGGTCTTTCAACTGGAGCGAATTTGGGTGGTGCCTTTCCTGAGCCTCGGAGAATTAGTCTTCTCACGAGTCCAGTAATCAAACACCGATGGGATAGCCTCCTGGTGGAAGGACCACACAACATACATTCACATACATCGCGTCTCACCGTATGAACATGATGACTTATGCGAAGCACTAATATCACAAGTAGATATGGTGTGAAGCACTAATATCACAGGCAGTTATGGTGCGAAGCACTAAGTGCAATAAGGAAATGCATTCGTACACATTCATCAAAATGTAAATGCAACATCCACACACAAGCAGATAATGCTTTGAAAAGATTGAAATAATGCGGCTTAAGTCCTCTTATTGGAGATCCCAAAGCAGAGCAGAGTCGCCACCGCCGACGCCGGGATTTTTGGATGTCCTTTTCAAGCATTACTTGTTCTTTGGTGTTCTCATTTTAGGTGAGATTTGTTTGAAAAACAAGTGAAAAAGGTCCGACATGTATAATGTCGACGATGGATATTAAGAGTCGCCAGTTGGTTTTTTAAATGGTTGTACCAATACAACCGAGAAAAGGTTTGCACATTGACCCAATGATGTGACATCGCTAAACGGCCTTGGTGAAACCGAGATTCATTAGGTCCGAGGACTTAATTATGCGGAGGGAAGGTGTTAGGCACCCCGACATCCGCGTACTACACACGACCGCCTCTTTTCAAGAAACTATTATCCTAATATGTGTGTGTGTCAATGTACCGTTATTTGGAAGTAGTCAGGATGCCTCGTTCAACCTATATACATTGTGGTTTGAATTTATGTAAAAATTCAGTTTTTAGCAAGATATAACAATGATGTTTTATAAAAAGGTTTTTCAAACCATGATGCTCAATAGTAATTAAAACCTTTTACACTCCCATTTTATTAAGTGTTCGACTTGATTGATTTTATTTTACGAATGCGTGGCATCCGTTTAAAAATAATGTACAAAAATAATGCCGACTTCCTCGTGGGTATGGAAACCATCTAAGGAAATTCGAGAACCGCAGAATAATTTACAAAGCGCTTACGCTTGAAAATGTCCATCACGGAACCGAATCTTGATCCAATAGGTCAATCAGTGATCACATGATTCTAGAAGCGCCAAGATATCGCAATTTATATGAAAGCGTAAGAAGGTATATATATAAAAAGTCAGAATATATATATATACGTATATGATCACCAACCACGCACGCACCTTCATGGGGGATCGAAATGTAAATAAAGTTGTAAAAGTATCAACCGCCACGGAGAAACTCCAAAGTGACAAAACGTAAATAAAGTCAGAATACTGGCCAACCGCCACAAAGGGAACTCCAAAGTGGGACAAAATGTAAATAAAGTTGTACAAAGCGATCAACTCGCCACGGTAAACTCAAGGCAGACGAAAACGTAAAGAAAGTCAGAAAAGTGATCAACCACCACAAAGTAAACTCCAAAGTGGGAAGGAATATATATATATATATATATATATATATATAGGGTCAAGATCGTAGGATCCTTCATTTTTAAAATGAGGGACTTTTTTTTTTGCTTTTTTTAAATAATTAAAAAAAAAGTTTAATATTTTATGGAACTGAAATTTTTTCATAATACAGTGTTTTGCTATAGGTATTCAAAACACGCCCAAAAAATTGTATTATGGAAAATTTTCAGTTTCATAAAATATTAAACTTTTTTTTTAGTTGTTTTTAAAAAAACAAAAAAAATCCTCATTTTAAGAAAAGTAAGGATCCTTTACTTGATCATTTCTGTGTGTGTGTATATATATATATATATATATATATATATATATATATATATATATATATATATAATATAAACGCATATTATATAAAATCTGTGCTCATCGTAATGTAGAAAGTTCACAACATATATATATATATATATATATATATATATATATATATATATATATATATATATATATATATATATATATATAAGCTTAATAAATATAAATATATAAAATCTAGGCTCATCAAATGTAGTTCACCACGCTTATATATATATATATATATATATATATATATATATATATATATATATATATATATATATATATATAAATGAGTAAACGCATTTGGATGTAAAATCCGAAGCTCATCGAATGTAGTCCGACTTTATATATATATATATATATATATATATATATATATATATATATATATATATATATATATATATATATATATATATATATATATATATATAAAACGCAGTAAACGCATTCACAATCAAGTCTCAGGCTCATCGAACAAAGTTCGACAAAAAAGCTTAATATATATAAATGTATATATATATATATATATATATATATATATATATAAGCAAGAAACGCCTAAAACCAAAGTTCAGGCTCAATCGAGGTATAACTCGATAATGTTAGTCAATATATATATATATATATATATATATATAGTATGAATGAAACCCTGACCAAGTCCGCAAAAAGCAAGCAACACGACTCTCAACGTGTAGAAGGGTGTGTGCAGATGAAGAGAAAGACTCTAAAGTGTGCGAGAAGGCTTACAAACGACCGCCAAAGAAGACTTCTATATCTTTAGAGTGGGTAAACACCGACTTTTGTAGGTACAAAAGGGCTATATATGAGCTCACAGTGTTTAAAAAAGAAAGTACAATCGCTTGGAATGAGTGCAGAGCAAATCAAGGTGGCTTCCTCGCTTTTTTCTCTTGCAAAATGGGCACCCCAAGCCCTCTATTTATAGGCAATTTAGTCATTAGGTGTACCTCTGCTACCGAGCCGCATGTGTACCATATAGGTAACCTGTGGGCCCGGTTTTGGGTCGGTGGTCTCAAGCACGCACACTGGGCACTATAATGTCCACTCGAACTTTCGTAAGTGCAATTCGCATCCGCTTGAGGTATACAGACCTATTTTGGACCATTGTTGTCGAGAGTTGTACGATGGCATGGGATTAGAGTTTGTACGAAGTCATTGAAGATGGGACGATGCCCTCCGGTCTTCAAGCTTCAACTTTCATCCATTACCCCGCACAATAGTCACTCATAATTGGTTAGTTTTGTGGGACATCATTGCGTAGAGATGTTGAGACGACGTGGCGTGGCATTGCGTTGGCTAGATGATGATGTTGCCCCTCACCGGTGTTATCGCCGGATTGGGCTGATAAAGCAAATGTTGCTCAGATTTCGCTGAGATTGGACTGCTGCAATTGTTGAAGGTCCTTGTCATCTTTGAGGTGCTACTGCCTTCCCGATGTTATCGCGGTTGGTGCAAAGTATCTTGTTGTGAGCGCCTTTAGATTGAAGCTTGCCAGATTAGAAACAAGCATTTCCGGGTTATCGCCAAATCGCATTCCTTGGGGTTATCACCAAGGTTGGTGGCTATTCCCATGGTTGGGACTGAGACTGGATACCTCGGGGTTATCTCCGAGATTAATCGGTCTTCTCCGGTGTGTGTTCCGTTATTGGATCTTCACGCCTTTGGGTTATCTCTGAGGTTGGAATTGTTACTCTCAAAATGTGATCCGGTTGATGTTTGAACTTCCTAGAGTATCCTAGATGGATTTGGATTGTCTTTCAGGGTTCTCTCTTAAAAGACGAATCTGTCCTCCTGCAATGTTAGTTACTGTAGTACAGAAAATTTCGAGTGTCTACAATCTATTACTTGAATTATTCACTTAATCTCATGTTTCTTAGTTACTTTTCATGCATTTTGTGTTCGTTTTGTAGATTATATGCTTGGGAGTTGAAATCGCAAAGAATTAGTATGAAATCAGAAAGAAAAGCAATCCGGACATCGTTTGGGCTTTCATGTTCATTTCATGTTCTTGGCTTAGAACTTGGATTACATTGTAGAGCTTCTTCGTAGCTTTTCGGAACATCTTGAATCATTCCAATCGGAGTTTGGATGCAAGAGTTATGACATTTGTACCAACAGACATCGAACGTCACTATTTTGGGTGGCCATTTGCGTAGAAGTCACTTCCAGCCCAATTTATACCATCATCCATCCATTATTTCTCAATTCTCAAAGAATGAAAGTTGTAGATCTCGTCGATATTTTCAGCCATTTGCATAACAGTTCATATATATAAGTATATATATATATATATATAAAAGCGAATAAACGCATTTGGATATAAAATTCAGGCTCATCGAATGTAGTTCACCACGATCAGATATATAAAAATATATATATATATATATATATATATAAACAAGTAAACGCATCAATGTAAAATCTGTGCTCATCGAATGTAGTCCTACCACGCTCATATATATATATATATAAAAGCGAGTAAACGCACTGCATCAAGTTCAGGCTCATCGAACAAAGTTCGACAAACAGTTAATATATATAAATGTATATGTATATATTAAAGCAGTAAATGCTTCAGACCGAAGTCTAGGCTCATCGAACAAAGTTCGACACACAGTTAATATATATATAAATGTATATATATATATATATTAAAGCAGTAAATGCTCCAGACCGAAGTCTAGGCTCAATCGAGGCATAACTCGATAATGTTAGTCAATATATATGTAAATATAATATATATATATATATAGACTGAAATGAAACCACGGACCGAAGTCCGAGCAAAAGCAAGCAACACGACTCTCAACGTGTAGAAGGGTGTGTGCAGAGATGAAGAGAAAGACTCTAAAGTGTGCGAGAAGGCTTACAGCTGACTGCCAAAGAAGACTTCTATATCTTTAGAGTGGGTAAACACTGACTTTTGTAGGTACAAAAGGGCTATATATGAGTTCACAGGTGTTTAAAAGGGGAAAGTACACTGCTTGGAATGAGTGCAGAGCAAATTGGGCAGGGCTTCCTCGCCTTTTCTCTTGCAAAATGGGCAGCCCAAGCCCTCTATTAATAGGTAATTTAGCCGCAGGTGTACCTGCGGCTGAGCCGCATGTGTACCAGAGGTAACCCGGGTGGGCCCGAGTTTTTCGGGTCGGGTGGTCTCGAAGTACGTGCACTCAGGCACTATGATGTCCACTCGAACTTTCAGAAGTGCAATCCGGGCATCCGTTTGAGGTATACAGGACCTATTTCGGATTGTCGTTGTCAGGAGTTGTATGATGGCATGGGATTAGAGTTTGTACAAAGTCATTGAAGATGGGACGATGCCCTCCGGTCTTCAAGCTTCAACTTTCATTCGTTACCCCGCACAATAGTCACTCGGGATTGGTTAGTTTTGTGGGACATCGTTGCGTAGAGATTTTGAGATGACGTGGTATGGCATTGCGTTGGCTAGATGACGATGTTGCCCCTCACCGGTGTTATCGCGGATCAATGATAGAAGCAAACGCTGCTCAGTTTATTTCACCGAGATTGACCGCCGCAATTGTTGAAGGTCCTTGTCATCTTTGAGGTGCTCCGCCTTCCCGATGTTATCGCGGGTTGGTGCGAAGGTATCTCGTCATGAGCGCCGAGATTGAAGTCGGTTGCATTTGAAACAAGCATTTCGGGGTTATCGTCGAACCGCATTCCTTAGGGTTATCACCAAGGTTAGTGGCTATTCCCATGGTTGGGACCGAGACCGATACCTCGGGGTTATATTCGAGATTAATCGGTCTTCTCCTCCTGTGTGTTCCTAGATTGATCTTCACGCCTCGGGTTATCTCCGAGGTTGGAATTGTTACTCCTGCAATGTGATCCGGTTGATGCTTGATCTTCCTAGTAGTATCCTAGATGGATTTGGATTGTCTTTCAGGGTTCTCTCTTAAAAGATGAATCTGTCCTCCTACAATGTTAGTTACAGTAGTACAGATAATTTCAAGTGTCTACAATCTATTACTTGAATTATTCGATTAATCTCATGTTTCTTAGTTACTTTTCATGCATTTTGTGTTCGTTTTGTAGATTATATGTTTGGGAGTTGAAATCGCAAAGAATTGGTATGAAATCGAAAAAGAAAAGCAATCCGGACATCGTTTGGGCTTTCATGTTCATTTCATGTTCTTGGCTTAGAACTTGGATTACATTGTAGAGCTTCTTCGTAGCTTTCCGGAACATCTTGAATCATTCTAATCGGAGTTTGGATGCAAGAGTTATGACATTTGTACCAATGGACGTCGAACGTCTCTGTTTTGGGTGGCCATCTGCATAGCAGTCACTTCCAGCCCATTTTCTACCTTCATCCGTCCATTATTTCTCAATTCTCAAAGAATCAAAGTTGTAGATCTCGTCGATATTTTCGATTTGATAGGTTGCAGGCCTCGTAATTCTTCCCGGATCAAACGTTATGGCCGTTTTCCCAAAGGACGTCAGAGTAGAAAAGTTTCCTACACAAAACTGCCTCCAGGGTTGGCATGCAAAGCACAAAACATGCCCCTAGCCCGTCAGGGCGGGCCCTTTTCAAGCCTAGACCCCCGCCGGGGTGGGGGTATGCCCATAAAATGCGAAATTTGGTCAAAGTTGAGTCCGGGAAGGATTGTTTCGATCTGATTGACTCAAGGATTTCCAAGAGGACTTAAAGACATATGAAGAGACTTATAAAAGGAGGAGAATCACAAGGATTAGGAGAGATTAGATTAGAGACTAGAGTGAGGATTCCATTAGATTATATTAGAGTAGATTAGATCAAAACACTAGTTCTAATGAGTTTTGGAGATTGAAGCAACTTGGTGACCATTGGAGATTTAAAGTAGGAGCGAGGAGGGAGCATCAAATCTATAGACAATAGATTATATCTTCTTATCTTCTTCTATCTTTGTCTTTTATTGTTTATTCATTTGTGGATTCTTAGTTTTAATTCAATAATCATGAACTAATTCTTTGTTTGAGATTACAATGGATCTTATTGTGTAGTTTATTTTAATATGCTTCGCTATTAATTATTATGTTATATCGTGAGGATTGTCTATTATGATTTGGACTTAATTGCTTAATTGCCTAGCTAACAATTACCTTGATAATCTATATGAACTCGAGAAATGAAGTTTAGATTTAAATCTTATCATGATAGCATGTGTTTGTGATTTCTGCATAGATGGAATTCATGATTCGTGTTTAGGATAGAGATATGCCTTTACACCATATGTAATATTATAGAGAACTTGTGATTTAAATCCTTTTTAATTGTAATTCACATAGAGATATAGTGAATTAGTTAATTAGGGTGTCTTGCTTAATTCTATCATCTGTGGATTTAAGTGAGTATGGGTATAATGCATCGAGAGATGGTTTTATCTGCTTTAGTGTTCTTGATTAACAATTCAGGATAGAAAATAATTAATGAGAAGTGTGTTAACTTAAATGAAGCAATAAGTGAAGTTGTGATCTTATATCTCCGTTATCTTAATTTAACTAGTGGTAATTAGAATTAGTTTACTTATAAATTGAAATTCATTCATTTAAATAAGATTAAGTTGGTTACGGGTTAGTACTTGGTGATTTTTATTAAATAATTTCTCGTGGGAACGATACTCTACTTTCACTTTATTACTTGTTGACCACGTATACTTGCGTGTTGTGCTTAATTAGATTTTACCCAACACTGAGTTAATGGAGTAGTGATTCGAGAAAACCCTTCTGACTAATCTCCGATAATAACTTGCTAAACCGAGAAAGCTACGTGATTTCAACGACTTAGGTAGCTATTCACTTTGAATTGCTTCAATCTTTCTTGGTCATCAACAGATATTCCATGATTTGATATTGATGCAAGGAATGCTATTTTTCAAGCTTCACTACGTGATTTCTTCAACTTGGTATCACTTGTTTTCACAAAGCTTTTGAGTATCACCTCGTTCATGATCTTCAGACTTTTGAGTAAATGAGGATGTCATCAATAAAGACGACCAAAAGATCCATTCAGTGTGACAGTAAAGAGAGCATAGTTGCCTAGAATGTTCAGTAGCTTGGAATGTCACAGCTTTAATCAATCGATGATATCCAAACGAAGATCGAAATCGGTCATTACATGAACTCCTCGGCATCATAGTCGCGATATTCCATCTTTTTCACTTAATAATACAGCAGAGACGCATTTCAGTCGAACTCAACTTTCCTTCACGACAATGACAGCCAATGAAAATCGATGTTCATTCGTTTTTATGGGTTCAGATCCGCTTTCAACAAAGAGAGTTTCAATATTTCAATACCACAATCATTCAAATCGACGATTTTCAATGATGAGTTAAAGATAGACGACAGGTCCGATTTTCATCAGACTTTTTTAATTTTTCAAAAAAGAAATAAATGAAAATAAGATCAAGATCAACAGTATAGATTTCGCCAGAGTTTATGATAAACTCTAGCAAGTCTATACCTAGCTTAATCATAAACTCTAACGAAGTCTATAATTTTATTTGATACCGCATTACTTTTATTTCTCCTACTTGGCGCCAACGCTTAAATTTGACTGAGAAATTAGACTTTGACTTATCTCGTTGAAACTCCGCTGGGAGAAACCTTCATTACATCCACTCGCTTATAAGTCTTGTTTGATTCAAATTCCAGAATCGCATCGCTTCCGCCAATCTTATCCCCTTAAAAATACTTGCATTTGATGTGATTCTAGGGATCGATCGTTAACTACTCATCATGCTAAAATTGATTGTTTTCGTAAGGTTATTAGCTTTCATATTCTTAATCAACCTATTATGCGAATTCAAGTGACCAAACCATTAAAATCAATCATGGTCATCTCAAGCCATAAAGATATTCGTTTATTGAAAAATGGATGTCAAGCTTTCTTAGCTCATGTCACAGATTTAAACAAAAATACGTCAGATTTGAATGATATTTCTATTGTTAAAAAATTTCCGACGATTCTCAAGAACTTCCCCGCCTACCCCCGAGCGTGAAATCAAGTTTAGTATCGACTCAACCCGCAGACAAAATCCATTTCCAAAGCCCCATATCGAACGGCTCCTATTGAACTTCGTGAGTTAAAACCCAACTACAGTGAATTGTTAGACACCGCCATTCGGCCCTAGATGTCTCCTCGGGGTGCTCCCTGCTCTATTCGTGAAGAAGAAAGATGGAAGTATGCGACTTTGTATTGATTATCGGAGTCAATCATGTCACCATCAAAATAGGTACCCGCCATTTCACATTGATGACCGCTTCGACCAGTTGCAAGGAGCCAAATTCTTTTCAAAGATAGATTCGCTCCGATATCATCGCTAAAGATTAGAACCGATGACATTCCAAAGACGGCTTTCGTAACTCTGAGACGGCATTACAAATTCCTAGTCATGTCTTTTGATCGACTAATGCTCCCGCCGCTTCATGGATATGATGAACCGAGTATTCAAAGAATATTTGATCACTTTGTGGTCGCCTTTATTGATGACATCCTCATATATTCCAAAAGCCGCGAAGATCATGAGCAACACTTGAGGTCGACACTCCAAAAGCTTCATGAAAACAAGCTTTATGTCAAGTCAAGAAATGCGAAGTTCGGGCTTGAGGAAGTAGAATTCCTTGGGCACGTAGTATCAAATCATGGAATATCCGCTGACCCTTGCAAAGATCAAGCTATTCAAAGCTTGAGAAACCTAAATCAAGGACTCAAGTATAGCTTTCTTGCTTTAGCCGGTTATTATCGAGATTCGTAGAAGGGTTTTCTAATCGCTACTCCATTAACTCAAATTGACTCGTAAAAGATACAAAGTTCGGTTGGAGCGAGGAATGTGAGAAGAGTTTTCAAGAACTCAAGAGGAGGCTTATTTCAGCACCTGTTCTGACAATACCATCTGGCTTGAAGGGATTTTTCATCTACAGTGATGCTTCAGGAAAAGGGTTAGGATGTGTTCTCATGCAACATGGGAAAGTCATAGCCTATGCCTCATGACAACTCAAAGAATATGAGAGAAATTATCCTACTCATGATCTAGAGTCAAGTACAATTGCTTTTGCGCTTAAGATTTGGAGGCATTACCAGTATGGAGAGAAGGTGGAGATCTATACGGATCATAAAAGTCTCAAATATTTCTTCACTCAAAAGGAACTCAACATGCCGCAACGACGCTGGCTTGAGCTTGAAAGATTATGATCATACCATTCAATACCATCCTCGAAAAGTTTAACGTAGTAGCCGGCGCATCGAGTAGTAAGATCATATGCGGCACGAAAAGCGATATTGTCAACGCAAAGGCCCATTTTGTATGACTTGGTAAAGGATGGAGATAGAGTTAAAGACTTGTGGACCCATGTGATGATGGCTAATATACGAGTAGAACCGACTTTAATCGACAAAGTTAAAGTCGCTCAAGCTACAGACCTGGAGCTGATGCGTATGAGAAAGAAAGTGGAAGAAAGTGCTATGCCAGAAATAAGAATCGATGAAGAAGGAATACTTCGTGTCAACTCCAGACTTTGTGTTCCTAACGACCCTGATTTAAAGTATAAAATCATGATGGAGGCGCACAACACACCGTTTGTAATCCATCCTGGGAGTACCAAAATGTATCGTGATCTTCGACATACATTTTGGTGGAGCAATATGAAGAGAGAGATCGTAGAGTTTATCTCAAGATGTCTAACTTGTCAACGAGTCAAGGCGGAGCATCAAGTTTCAAAAGGTCCATTGCACCCACTTGAAATTCCAGAATGGAAGTGGGAGCACATTACCATGAATTTTGTTACTGGTCTTCCCAAGGTTTCTCAAGGCATAGATGAAATTTGGGTCATTATTGATAGATTGACCAAGTCTGCTCATTTCTTACCTATACGAGAAACTTATACACTTGAACGTCTTGTTCGTATGTATATAAACGAGGTTATAAGATTGAATGGTATGCCAGTATCCATAGTTTCTGATCGAGACCCAAGATTCACTTCAAGATTTTGGGTTAGTTTATAAAAAGCTATGGGCACGGGTTTACGATTTAGTTCGCATATCATCCTCAAATGATTCGGGCAATTGGAGAGGACTATTCAAACTCTTGAAGATCTATTAAGACTCGTGTCCTTGACTTCAAGGGAAGTTGGGACAAGTTCTTACCATCGGTGGAGTTTTCCTACAACAACAACAGCTTATCAAACAAGTATCGCATGGCTCCATTTGAGGCGCTGTATGGAAGAAAGTGTCGCTTCAAAGATATGTCGGGATGAGGTGGGTGAAGCAACATTGTTTGGACCGAGTTGGTAAGTATGACTACTTTAAAAGATTCAAACGATCCGATAACGTATAAAAACCTCACAAGATCGACAAAAGAGTTATGCTGATCTTCATCGAAAGGACGTGGAATTCAATATTGGAGATTATGTGTTGTTACGTGTTGCTCCATTGAAAGGAGTTATGAGATTTGGAAAGAGAGAAAAGCTCAATCCTCGATTCATTTGCCCATTTTTAATCCTCGATCGAGTAGGAACTATGGCCTATAGACTCGTCTTATCACCAAGTATGTCTCGTGTTCATAACGTTTTTCATATATCTATGTTACGTAAATATGTGAAAGACCCAAACCACATTATCAATTAGAACTCGATTTAGATAAAGGAAGATTTAATGTATGAAGAGGTACTTCGTTAAAAATATTGATAAGAAGGATCATATTCTACGCCCAAGGTTATACCTCAAGTCAAAGTTTTGTGGAGAAACCACGATGTTAAGGAAATGACCCGGGAGTTAGAATCAAATGAAGTCAAGGTATCCTCACCTCTTCGACATACCAGTATGCAATTCACCCTAATTTCGAGGATGAAATTTCATAAGAAGGAGGTCAGAAGACCCCAACTTTTATGAATAAAGATTAATTTTTCTCAAATATATTTTTGAATATTATGGTGTGATTTGATATAATGTTATAGTTGTGGTATTATTTACAAATTTTGCAAAAGTAAGCAAGTGGTTATATAATATTCGATTGGTCGAGGAATATTCGCTTTTAACAGTGAATATTCGCATTTACTAAGACAATCATCAGTGGACCCCATTAACAAAGTATCATTAAGTAGTTAGAAAACGACATAATTATCTTTTAATAAAAATAATGGCGAAAATTTTACCGTTAAACCGCTGAACTACCCTAAGAGTAAAAGTACAAGAATACGCTGGTCGCATAAGAAGACACCATATTGATTATCGATGCTTACGTGAGAAGTCACCAGGCTTATACTCAATTATTGCTACAAGAATTGTCGCATCATATCTCTTATATTATTGATTCAATTATTGTCACAAAGATCATCCGCATAATATTTATTATTATTAAATCAATAATTGAGACGACAAAGTTATTCATATTATTATTTGCAATATCGACAATGTCTAGAAGTTCACAAAGAGAGGTTTGGTCACCTAATCATGCGCCAATAAGGAGAAATTCTTATCTGAAAGCCCCTCTTTCTTGAGAACGACTCGTTGTTAAATATTGTGAGTTATAATATTAATGATAAATAAGTTCGTGTTGATTAAAGATGAAATTAATAGTTCCATTGTGTTGGGATTATTAGTGTTAGTGGAAATCGACATTTATTTCGATAATAATTGATGTCTGGAGGTTATATTGACCAATCGGGTAGTTAATCGGATAAATGAGCAATTAATTGCTATTATTTCACATGCTTATAACTATTTGTTCACATGTGGGTACTATTGATTCACATTCATGTACTATTAGGGGAGGTGGTGCAAGATTGATAATACTTGCATGACTAAATTAAAAATAGAGGTAAAGATGAAGGTACTATAATGTAATTAGTTTTTTCACATGATTATACTATTAAGTCACATAAATGAACAATTAATTCACATTATTTACTATTAGGGGAGGTGGTGCAAGTTTGATAATACTTGCAGGACTAAATTAAAAATGAAGAAAAAGAGGAACGTATTATACTGTAATATTTCGAGCCCCAGAACGTGCAATTATCGAAACTATATTTTCCTATAAATAGAAGATCATTCTTCTTTCATTCTCACCAATTCACTAAGTCTCACAAGAGCAATTATTATAGAGAGAAATTATAGAGAGAAAGAAGAAGAAGAAGTCCGCTACCCTCACTATTCCAAAGATCCAGCTTCTATAAACGTAAGGGTATTATTTCTTTCAGATTCATGAAGAGAGTTATTTTCTTTCAATACTGTAAGGGTTGTTATTCCATTCTTTATTATTCGCTGGAATAACTCATCTCGTGAGGTCTATCGCATGCCTCGGTGAATTCTTTTGTTATTCCATTCTTTATTATTCGTTTGAATAACTCCGCCTCGCAAGCGGCCTATCGCATGCCCGGTGAATTCTTTTGTTATTCCATTCTTTATTATTCCGCTGAATAACTCGTTTTGTGCGGTCTATCTCATGCATGGTGAATTCTTCTGTTATTCCATTCTTTATTATTCTATTGGAATAACCTGTCTATGTGGACTACCACATGCATGGTGAATGATCCTTTATATCATTCCTTATTAAATCGCATGAAATGATCTGCTTTACGTGGATTACCTGCATGACGGACAAAAAATTCATTTGCAGCTTTATATATTCTATTATACTCAAATGGTTAAAGTTTCGCTTTATACTCCATGAAATTAGTAGAATATCCTCGATATTTGCGCTTCATCCAATATCTTTTCATGGAAATATTCTTCCCGAGCATTCTTGAATTTTACTCCACAAAACAAAGATTATGTCGACAATTTGGACGTTATTGATTTCTCGGATAAATTAAATTATAAATCTTTAAAAAGTTATCCTTGAACTTGTTTTATTGAATTCTTATATCATTGTCATCATCCTCATGTTTATAATATTTTGAAAGTCATCTGTGGCCTGTAATGCATAGATGGACTTGGTATGATTATGACTAAGTGGATTATTCTTGATAATCATCATGACCGTAATGTTACAAATAATGTGGTAAAAGTCCTCATCGGTCGTAGTGCATTAATGGACAGCTTGTTGGCATGATCATGACCATCGATGAATACACGAATATCCTCGCCCGTAGTGTATGGATAATTTGTGGTCGTGATACTAATGAATATCTTTTCGTCAGTAGTGTAGGGGATGATGTGGTTTATTTATTGTCGAGTCTCAAATGATAAAAGTGATGAAAACCTTTTAAATCATAGAAGATAATAGATTTTATTCTCTACTTAACTCTTCTAATGGATTGCTTGTTCCACCGCAGCTTAAACTTGATGTTTGTTATATTTTATCGCTTAACACTATCAAGGCTAACGATAAATTATTCTCGCATTATCTTAGTCATAATATTTCTTACCGGGCTAGTTGAGCTCACCCTTTCTTTCACCGTTTCTTTGTGAAATGAGAATATAGCCGGGACGAGTTGGGGAAGGATTGACTGGTCCCAGATGGTTGTTTTAGTAGTCCTCACTATTCTATAAAAATAGTGTGACAATAAATGTAATGAGGACTCCATTGAGTGTGGATATTGTCTAGATGACAATATTCTTATTAAAACTCTTAAATTATGTTTTGTCGTATTTTACACGACTGTTGTATAATTAAGTTGTATTTGAATTTTGTACCATGTATTTGACGACTCAAGATGGGTGATGTATAACTATTTTGGGGGCGTCACATTACCGATTCCCACCAGTAATTTGCCTCTCCTCGCAACATAAAGGTTGCAAAGGGAACCTTTTGCTCCTCAGAGCATCCCAAGACATCAAATGTCTTGGTGATCTGCTTTATCAACGTCTCCGTCTTAAGTGGTTTTGGCTCTTCAATAAATTCCGGTTGTCCCAGCTCCTTGAACTGTTTAGCGGTGACCGTCCAAGAGTTGCTAGTGTTTCCACCTGCATTTTGAATAGGAGCCGATCTCGCCTGATGTTGCATGAATTGCATAAAGCCTCTGAACATCCCATCGTTCATCATTTGGTCAGCGTTGTTATTTTCTTGAGGAGTATTGATCGTTGGTGACTCAACGGTTTCATGTGCTTCATTGCTTATCTCAACATTTTCGGATGCCATTTTCAAATACTGCCACAAAACAAAGGTTAATTGGCATGTCACATATTATCCATATACTCTGACCGACCAATTAAATACCAAATAAACTTAGGTAGGTCATACTAGCGAAGGAATTCCATGTCTCTCCCCTCCTAGTTCTTGTCTCACATCTCAGCCAGGGATCATATCCCTAAGCTTTGATACCAACTGTGACGCCCCCAAAATAGGTATACATTGTAACGCCCGAGAATTTCGAATTTTCAATGAATTAAATTTTTTATTTGATTATGTGGATTAAATGAATTTAATTGAGTAATTATGTGAGAAAGATGTTCGAAGGTCATTTTATGACCTAGAATGTGCGGATGTGGTTAGTATTATGGCTTTGTGCTAGAATTAATTGTTGTGAATTATCAAGACGAGAACGAAGGTTTTCCGAGAATGTTTGCGTAAAAACACTATTCATCCGATTTCGTTCGGGGCTAGGGCTTGAAATTCTTAGAAACGCGTAATGTTAGAATATTACGATAGTATGGAATATCCAATAATAATTTCGTTATGGCAAACGAAGTTTAAAACCTAAGGGTTGAGTATATTGATTTCCGAGAAGGAAATGAAACGCGTGGAAGTAATTGCGTTAGGGTTAAGGCATGGGTTATACAATTAAGATACTATTTAGTATCTATGTATAATATGATGAGTTAATACGAAGTACAATACGATAATCATACTAGTATTATACGGAAAGAATACGTGAAGTATATGTAGGGAATACGATTCATATTCTAGAATTAAGTTAAGACTTAATGTTAATTCATTTGGTTGGATTATGTTTAGCCCAATCCATTGAATGAGCAAGCCCAAGGGATTAAGTTGTAAGTCAAGTCAAGGCCCAATATTTAGATCAGTTAAGCCCAATACAAGAAAACTCGAATCAGGATTGAACCGGTGGGTCACCGAATGGGTAAAACCCATGGGGCAACCCATGGGGATGACCCATGGGCAAGGTGGGCCGACCACTTGGTGTGCAAGGCAAGCACATCACTTGGTCACCAAGTATTTTACTTGGTGACAAAGTGGTAAATAAGTAAGGAGGTGGAGAATTGGAAATTTTTGCCCCTCATTTGGTTTTCTATAAATAGAAAGCTAGGTTTAGATTTTTGTTGTTTTACAAATCTTGTCCAACATATTTGAGAGAGAGAAAAGAGCTAGAAACTTATAATCCTTCTACTTCCAAGCAAACCATTAGACGTTTATCAAGAACGTTAACTACTTCAAGGTAAATTCTCATAAACCGTAATCTTCATCTTTTTCGATTTCTTTCTCATAGAAGAATCGTAGATGGGTGGGGCATGTTTATTGAGGAGAGATAAGGATGCCTAGTAATGACCAAATCATTGATAGGACATGACCAAATAGAAATCGTAAGTGGTTACGTGAGTTAAAACCATAAAAAGTCTTGAACGTGAACTTAGTTTTGAATGAACGTTTAACAATCGATATAGCTAAGGAATGTGCCTATTGCTTGGTTAGGATGTAAATATGAAGTCCATGGAGTATTCCATGTGATTTGGATTAGAGAACATTAGTAACGGTTATGGCGAGATTTTATGAAATAGACGTTAAACGTCGAAAAAGTATAAAGTCTGGATTAATGGTCAAAAGTTTTCGTGTGACTTGAAAACGTTAGTTTCCAATGTCAACACGTGAGATAAGGTAATTAAGAGTCGTTGGCGAAAGAATCGTCGCATTCCGACTTATAACGAAGAAAACGAGTATTGAACGGACAAAAAACGTTAAATGAACGCTTAAAAATGAACTTAAAGGTGAATTCTGAGTTAACGAATTCAAAAAGGTAAAATTCTTATACGAACACGTAAAGGATGTAATTTGTAACTTGTAGGAATTCAAATGGATCAATTCGGATGTAAAACGAACAAATTAGGAAGCCGGGAGTTTTGTTAAAAAACCAAACTATTTTGGCTAATCAGTGCATGTGTTCTGCATGCAAAGACCAAACCTCCGTGTTTTCATCATGCCAGCAGCCGCCATGGCCGGAGAAAATAAAAAGTATGGAGACTCAGTGTCAAAATAGCGAGAGTTTGTGCATGGACTCACACGTTGCGTCTTTAGTCCGCAAAATCTCCGAGAGTGATACCATGGCCACCACTTTGTAGTGTAAGAGATGCCATGCCACAAATACCGGCAGAAAAAGTGTTGACCAAGTTGGTTTTCATTCCATTTTGAATGTTGACTTAATGTAAGACAACGAAGATACTTAATGTACATTATGAGACTTACCTTAACTCACTTATAAGATGTTAATGTAAGAAGATCTAGCAAGGTTCAATAGTAATTAAACGAAGAACATAAAGACGTAATAAGTGAACAGTGAATGACGTTCAACGTGTTAGTTCACCAATAATAATCGAATGTCGGTTTAATAATGACGTAAGGACGTTAATGAAATGTAACGAAGGATAGAAAGTTGAATTGACTTTAATAACGAAGTTAATTCAAATAAAACGTAGAAGAGAAAGAAGTTGGTTAAAATCGTAAAGTTAGTTTGTTTGATAACTAATTACAGTGTGCTATGTGAATGTATCATGTAGATCCTGTAAAGACTGAGAATAGTTGAATTATAAATTTGAAGACGCTTGAAGGCAAGTCTTTCTTGACGCTTGTCTGACCTTCGTGTTAGCCAAGTTTTTTACGTGATTCATGTTATACAATGCATGAATGGTAATAAGGAAAGGGTTGATGCCTGTTTTATTCTGGCTAGACAAGTATTGGAGAGTTGATTGATTTGTTTACAAGTCTGTTGATATAGAACTGTTAACGGTATCCTATGCCAAGTATTTGGTACGGATGAGAAGGTAAGTTTGTCTATGAACAAACAAAAGTATTTTCATCGATTATTAGATGGGCATGCGAGGTTGCCAATTGTTGAACGTAAATACGTTTAACGTAAGAGTGTTGATCAACATAGAGTACAATAGGCTGATCACCTAGAAGTGCTCGTAAGTAAAGACAGATGGATGGCCTTAGTGCCGGATATCCTTTTCAAGTATGAAAATGAAAAGAGTATGTACATGGTCTATTAACCGGTTCATCATTCCTAAGCTATTATTTATGCTCTAGAATTGCTGTATGAGAAGTATTAGTCAAATGTTTCACAATGCTTCGTAGATAATTGCTCAGATATAGAATTAAAGCATGTATTTGTTGAGGTGATATTCATATGATTCGTTGTTAAGACTTGCTGAGCTAGTTATGCTCATTCTTGCTTGAACCATATATTTGCAGCTAAAGCCGAACAAACTGAGAGTTCTAAGAGAGATAAAGGAAAGGCTAAGATAGACAATTAATCGTCCTGTAATAGACTAGTATGTTTGTATGTAATATACTTATGAAGAACAACAAATGTATTCGGTTATGAACCTGGGAAAGGATATATTACAAATGTAATACAAAGATAGTAATTACACTCATTTTGTTGTTATTTCAATGGAATGATTGTATGAAATGTAGTAACGTGGAGCACCATTTGTCGGGTTGGAAGATACCCGGATTTGGGGGTGTCACATACATCACCCATCTTGAGTCGCCAAATACATGGTACAGAATTTAAATACAAACTTCTTTTATACAGTACGACAAAACGTAGCTGAGAGTTTCAACATGGATAATGGCTCGTAGAGTATCCAAACTTAAATAAAATCCTCATTACAACTATTATCACACTATTTCACTGAATAGTGAGGACTACTAATACAAACAGCTGGACCGTCACTCTCTTCCTCGACTAGTCCCAGCTATATTCTCATTTCCTGAAGAGAATAATGAAAACAAAGGGTGAGCTTAACTAGTCCAGTAAGAAATATTATGACTAAGATAATGCAGAATAAATTATCGTTAGCCTTCAATAGAGTTAAACTGATAAAATATAATAAACATGAAGTTTAACTGCAGCGGAATAAGCAATCCATTAGAAGAGTCAAGTAGAGCATGATATCTACTATCTTCTATGATTTAAAAAGTTTTTCATCAACTTTATCGTTGAGACTCAGCTCTTAATAAATAAACCACATCATCGAATCATCCATGCACTATACCAACAACTGTTCATCAATGCACTACGGCCCAATGATGACTTTTACCACATCATTTGTAATATTACGGTCATGATTATACCGAATAATCTCTGGTCATAATCATACCAATCAATAGTACATCTATGCACGTAAGCCACAGATAACTTTTATCACAATATAAGCATAAGGATGATGACAATGATATAAGAATTCAATTAAAAGAAAGCAAAGGATAAATTTTTAAAGATTTATAACTTAATTTATCCAGAATTCAATAATGTCCAAATTGTCAACATGATACTGCTTTGTGGAGTAACATTCAAGAATAATATTGTATCAAAAATGATTTGGGCAGCAAAGAAATCAATTTTTGTCATGAATAATTCTTCGGGTGAATAGTACCCAAGTGAATAGTACCCCGTAAATAGTACTTTGGGAATAGTACCCCGTGAATAGTACTTTATGAATAGTACCTGTGAATAGTACTTTATGAATAGTACTTTGTGAATAGTACCGTAAAAATGAATACTACTCCTGTACAGTACTCCGGCATGAAAAGCTTAAAATTTAACAAGAATATGCAGAAAATATCATTGTGAAACGATACTAGATGAAGCACAAATTTCAAGGATATTCTACTAATTTCACGGAGTATAGAAGCAATACTTTAACAAAATGAGGGTATAATCAGGAATACGAGATGAAATAATATTACTCACATACTACAGAGTATGGAAGAAAATATTATTCCTATGAGTACTGAACAAAATAATATCATTTACCTCAGAAGAAGACTTGATATTAGAATAGTGAGGTAGCAGACTTATCTTCTACTTTCTCTCTATAGCTTCTCTCTCTATAATTTTTCTTGTGAGTCTTAGTGAATTGGTGAGAATGAAATAAGAATGAGCTTCTATTTATAGGAAAATATAGTTTCGATAATTGCACGTTTTGGGGCTCGAAATATTACAGTATAATACCTTCATCTTTTCTTTCATTTTTAATTTAGTCCTGCAAGTAATATCAAACTTGCACCACCTCCCCTAATAGTACATCTTATGAATCAATAGTACAATCATGTGAATCAATAGTACAATCATGTGGAAAAAAAAATTACAGTATAGTACCTTCATCTATACCTCCATTTTTAATTTAGTCATGCAAGTATTATCAATCTTGCACCACCTCCCCTAATAATACATGAATGTGAATCAATAGTACCCACATGTGAACAAATAGTTATAAGCATGTGAAATAATAGCAATTAATTGCTCATTTATCCGATTAACTATCCGATTGGTCAATATAACCTCCAGACATCCATTATTATCAAAATAGATGTCGATTTCCACTAACACTAATAATCTCAACACAATGAAAATATCAATTTCATCTTTAATCAACACGAACTTATTCATCATTAATATTATAACTCACAATATTTAACAACCAGATCATTCTCGGAAAGAGGGCTTCATAAGGATTTCTCCCTATCAAGCGCATAAATTAGGTGACCAAACCTCTCCTTTACAGAACTTTCTAGACATTGTCAATATTGCAAATAATAATATGAATAACTTTGTCGTCTCAATTATTGATTTAATAATATAAGATATTATGCAGATGATAATGTGACAATAATTGAATCAACAATATGAGAGATATTATGCATCAATTACTGTAGCAATAATTGAGTATAACTGAGTGACTTCTCACGTAAGCATCAATAATCAATATCGTATGCTACTACTATGCAACCACGCCGTATTAATGTACTTTTTTACCATCGGGGAGTTCAACAGGTTTAACGGTAAAACTTTCGCCGTTATTTTTATAAAAAGATAATTCATCATTTTCTAACTACGACAATACTTCCGTGGGGTCCACTTAATGATTGTGCCATCATTTAAATATTCCCCCGTTAAAATGAATATTCCCCGACCAATCGAATATTATATAACCACTTGCTTACTTTGCAAAATTTGTAAATAATACCCAACTATAACATTATATCAAATCCACACCATAATATTCAAAAATATATTTCGAAAAAAAACTAATCTTTATTCATAAAAGTTGGGGTCTTACAGTTGCGCTATTAACCCAATTCTAGGATGTGTTTGCATGGTCTCACGAAGACATGGTGGGTTTGTCCACTGACATTGTCCTTCATCGCCTTCCCATTAAGGAGGGATTTAACCCGGTTAGGCAGAAACTCAAGCGATTGAAACCTGAGTGGAGTTTAAAAGTGAAGGAAGAAATTTTGAAACAATTTCAAGCTGGCATTATCATGGTGTCTGCATATCCGGAATGGATATCCAACATTGTTCTCGTGCCTAAACCAGGAGGAAAGGTGCGAGTTTGCATGGATTATCGGGATCTGAACAAAGTTTGCCTTAAAGATAGCTTTCTCGTGCCATTTATCCACAATCTTATTGACAATACTGCTCAATACGGCATGTACTCCTTTGCGGATTACTTTGCGGGGTATCATCAAATCATGGTCGCTAAGGAAGATCGTGAGAAAACTTCTTTCATCACGCCTTGGGGAACCTTCTGCTACCGACGGTTGTCATTCGACCTCATCAATGTCGGGGCAGCCTATCAACGAGCTATGATGGCTCTTTTCCACGATTTAATGCATAAAGAGATAGAAATCTACATGGATGACATCATTGTCAAGTCCCGAAGGGAAGAAGACCACTTAGACCATCTCAAAAAGCTTTTCAACAGGTTGCATAAGTACAACTTCAAGTTGAATCCAGCCAAGTTCGCCTTTGGTGTTAAATCATTCAAGCTGCTAGGTTTCCTAGTCAGCTACAAAGGGATTGAGTTGGATCCCACCAAAATCCAGGCCATCAAGGAAATGCCCATTCCTCAAACAGAGAAGAAAATACGGGAATTTTTGGGAAGAATCAACTTCATTAGCATATTTATCTCTCAACTCACAGCAACCTGTGAGCCTATTTTCAAATTGTTAAGGAAGAACTCTTCCATGAAATGGAACGATGAGTGTTAGAAAGCCTTCCTTAAAATCAAAGATCAACTGGTTAACGCTCCTGTTTTGGTACCTCCCAGGGATGGTGTTCCCATGTTCATATACATGTCCATTAATGACAATGATATGGGCTGCATATTGGGGCAGAAAGACGATAGAGGCCAAAAACGAGCTATCTATTACCTCAACAAAAGATTCAGCAGTAGTGAACACAAGTACACTCTGATTGAGAAGACTTCTTGTGCTTTAGCATGGGCTTCCATGAGGTTACACTACTAGAAATTCGACATATAGCGACGAGCTATAGCTACGGTCAGCACGGAACCCTCGTTATAGGGTATATATAGCGACGGTCATCGTCTGGCCGTCGGTATAGATGTTTTGTTAAAGAATAAATGCTCCCATTTCCCCCCAAATCATTTCAGTTTCCCCCAAATCATAACAACTATTCTCTTCTTATCTTCAATTTATTCTCTTCTTCTCGTCCTCGATCTGCCGCTAATGTTCCCCTGCTTTATCCGAAGCTCGTCGACGGCGGCCAGTGGAGTCCGGGGAGATTCGCGGGAGCTATCCTGTTAGCGATCATGTCGTTCAACGGCGGCGTTTTCATAGTGGTGATGCTAGGGTTTTAGTAGTATAACAAGCGGACCTCACCAGTTGTGGAAAATGTTGGGTAAAACCCTAATTCGCACTGGTGCTACTTTCATGAACCGATTCATGCCCTTCTCTCCAATTCTTCCTCCTTTATGGTACTCTCTCTCTCTCTCCACTCTCCCCATAATCTAGAAAAAAACTATTATAAATTTAGCTTTCACTTCAATAATAATGTAGTTTTATTTTGTATTCGGTGTTATGTATAAACTTTATTCATAGGGCCTGTTTTGCTTAATTTCGAGTGCCTGTGTTTTATGTAAATCTTCAAAGGAAAGTGCTTTGGATGTTTAGTTTCATTTTGTATTTACTTGTTTTGGACTATGTTAATATATCTGAATTACTAGCCAGTTTGTCTTTTGAAAAAGCATGTCCATTACTGTTGATCGTTCCCTTTGTTAGTGGTAGCAATGGAAAGTAGATTACTAGAGTTTTAGATAATTGTAGCTCTTCATAAATGGACAAAAGTTAAATATACTTTGTTAGACCGGGTAGTAAACAACTGTCCGAACCAATGAAAAGTATTTATGCCATGAGTAAGTCACCTGCCAGACTCTTTATGATTGTGATCATATTAATCTAGCTAAGGCATTTGAATTAATTGTCTAGGTGAAATGGAATCAATTTTGTAGTTTAATTATTGAATATAGGAAAATTTGTAGAGACGGCAATGAAAAGAATTCATTGTATTAGTAGAAGATTAGAGGTTGAACTTTCGACTTAGATCAACAACAAAACTCAAATTGGCTATATTTTCCAATTAAATTTTAGATGGTACATGATTACTGCTCGTGATTCTATTACATGGACATATTTTATTTTTCTTGTAATGTCAAATGCATGTGTTTTCTTATAAAGGATTATTTGCAAAGCAGATTTCCCCCAATATCTTGAGTGAAAACTGTCACTACCCTCTTGGTTTAGGTCTTGTAAAGATATTGCCTTGACTTGGATTAAGTTAGTGGCTTTGGATACATTAGTTTGACTTCTTTTGGAGAAAGAGACCAGTTCATCCTTTTCCGCATCAAATTAACGTTTCCTTAAAGAGTTAAAACAACACTTTCAGTTGCTGTTGTGGTTCGTGGTTTCTTGTTTTCTTTCAGTGTTTTTTAGCATAAACTGTTGGGTTCTAAGCAGATAATGCTATTGATATCTTCTGTTGGCTTTTTACGAGTCTTGAAACTTTTCAATTTTCATATTAAACTGTTGCTCGTTCTTTTCTATAGGCAATGACTCTTCACCAAGTGAGCCAATGCTGTTATTTCCCAAACGAACAAACCAACCAAGCACCATTAGGCGCAAAAGGAATCATGGGTTCTTGGTTCAGTATATCTATCTTCTTGTGTATATGTTTGTGTGTGTGCGCGCGCGCATGTGTATCTTCATACTTATCTCGTGCCCTTTCTTTTGCTTTTAACATTGATCAAGTAACTTTTGTATACTTGTAGAAGTTTTTTTTAAAATCTATATTGTCCCCTTGCCCCATATTAATTTCTAATGTTGTTAATTTGAACTGAATGTTGTGGCAGTTGGAGGAAAAGGGACTCAAGTTCCAAAGTCAACTGGTTTGGTTGGTTGCAGGGTTGTGCCTAAGCCTGCATTATCTTCCAAATCATCATCTTCGGCTTCTTTTGGTGCAATCAAGGAGGCAACAAATTCTGATAACTCATGTGATAGTTCTAGTAGTTCTTTGTCTAACAACATTCGTGAATCTCTTCCAAGTTATTATGAAGAATTGGCAATACAAGAAAACTGATGTAATTCCCAAAGGTAGCGAATCTATCGAGTATGACTTAAATACCATGCTAGAGGCCGAATATGGAAAGAATGCCAGTGCTATTAGATGTCAAAATATACATATGTAGATTTACCAAGGGCAGTATTATTACTTTCTCATATATTCTAGACCAAGTCTTTAGATGGAGGGAGTTTCTCATATATTCCAACTATTATATTGTAATGTTATAATGTGAATGATTTTAAATGATGTATATAATATTTTTTATGTTTTATTTTATATTGTACTTGTGTTTGTTGAATAAATGTGCATTATTAATTATTATTTTTTTTGAAATCTAAAACGTCTATAGCGACGGTCGCCGACCCTCACTATAGGCCTAAAGACCGTCGCTATAGAGTTTACTGACGGCTTCTATGGCGACGGTTGGCGACCGTCGCTAAAGCCTATAGCGATGGTCTTTATGTCTATAGCGACGGTCGGTGACCGTTGCTATAGGTCGATTTTCTAGTAGTGTTACAACATTACCTCCATGGTCACACAACCCACCTCATATCCCGCGTGGATCTTCTTACGTACGTGTTCAGTAAGCCTATACTGAATTGTTGGTTGTCTAGATGGCAGTTGATCCTACAGTAGTTTGACATTATTTATGTGACGCAAAAGTCCATCACAGGTCAAGGGATTGCGGATCAACTGGCTGTCGCACCTACAGGGGATTACAAACCCTTGGAAACATATTTCCATGATGAAGGGGTTGTGGCAGTTCAGCAACACCATCAGTACGATGCATGTCGTGCGTGGAAAATGTATTTTGATGGAGCTGTTAACGCAGAAGGCTCTAAAGCTGGAGCGGTTCTAGTATCTGATACGGGGGAGCAGTATCTCGTCGCCGTCAAATTGCAGTTTGTCAACACCAACAACACATCTGAGTATAAAGGCTGTATTATGGGGTTAAAACTTGCCCGTTCAATGGGTATCAGGCAGTTAACTATCTTTGGGGATTCAGAGTTGGTAATTAAACAATCCACAGGAATCTATCAAACCAAAGAATTACATTTGCTACCTTACCATCGGAAAGTTCTACAGATGGCTTTGGAGTTCAAAAAAATCTCCTTTTTACACATTCCTCGTAATAGGAATGATTTTGCGGATGCACTAGGAACTTTGGCCTCCTTGATTCACATGCCAGACAAGGAACACATGCCAAGCGTAACGTTTTCCCTGCACAAGGCACCAGCCTATGGGAACTATGTTGGAGAAGTATCGGATGAGCTACCTCCCATCCACAACCCTTGGTATCAGCATATCAAGGAGTATATACGAGATGGATCTACACCACCACGGCGAAAGCCCGACCGAAAGAAGGCGGATCCATCGACTTGCTATATGAAATTCTACTGAGCGGAGATGCACTCTACAAAAGAGATGCAGGATTAGGTCTCCTCGGATGTCCGGACAAAGACTGTTCAGAGGGCTCATGGATGAGATCCATAGTGGAGTATGTGGCCCACACATGAGCGGACCCCTATTTGTTAAGAAGATCCTCAGAACAGGGCATTATTGGCTTACGCTCAAAGCTGACTGTGATGATTACGTCAAGAGGTGCTATCAATGCCAAATTCATGGAAAAGCTATCCACGCCCCTCCAAGGGAACTCCACAATATGAGTTCGCCATGGCCCTTTTCAATGTGGGGAATGGACGTGATCGGGCCCATCGAACCCAAAGCCAGTAATGGACATCGATTCATATTCACCATGATTGACTACTTTACCAAATGGGTAGAAGCAGCCTCCTTCCCCAGGGTTACTAAAGAAGTCATCATTGCTTTCATCAGAAATAATATTGTTTGTCGATATGGACAACCAGAGGTAATTGTGTCAGACAATGCTAAGAACTTCAACAACAGAATGATGGAGGAGCTATGCAGTAAATTCCACATCAAACATCTTAACTCTGTCATCTACCATCCAAAGATGAATGGTGCTGTTGAAGCGGCTAATAAAAACATCAAGAAGATCATGCAGAAAATGTCCTCCAATCACAAAGGAAGGTCTGACCTCTTGACTCTGACTCTGTTAGCCTACAGAACTTCAATTCATATTTCCACTAGGGCAACACCCTACTCATTAGCCTATGGGATGGAAGCAGTGCTCCCCATAGAAGTTGAAATGGAATCCCTTAGAGTGTTGATAGATGCTCAGCTGGATGAAGATCAATGGGTACAAGATAGGTAGCACCAATTGTCTCTAATAGACGAAAGGAGAACCGCGGCTATCTTTCATGGTCAGCTATATCAACAAAGGATCGCTTGATCCTACAACAGAAAAGTTCGACTACGGTAGTTTAAGCAACATGATTTGGTTTTAAAGAAGATACTTGACAACCAAGATCAGTCCAAGGGAAAATTCACCCCTAACTAGGAAGGCTCGTTTGTTGTCAAGGAGGTATTAACAGGAGGTGCTCTCAGATTGTAGGAAATGGACAGCGATGAATTTCCACAACTCATCAACTCGGACACCGTGAAAGGATACTATGTCTGAAGTTACCATCAAGCAAACATCCTGGTGTTGGATCATCAGTTCACCAGTCATTCCGATTCTTTAACCCTTCATTACATACAACTCTTCGCCACACTTTTCCCCTCAGGGAAACATATTTTTCAAGCCAGCAGCCTGGTTTCACTACGTTCATACAACTTCTGTTATCCCCCCCCAGGGATTGAAACTTTCGCACCTGCAGTTTATCCTGAAGACGAGATTAAACTTTTTTACGCTTGCAGTTTGTCCTGAAGACGGGATCAAACTTTTTTACACCTGCAGTTTATCCCAATCATGGGATCAAAATTTCTTCTCCCCGCAGTATAGCCTGCACATGGGATTCATACTTCTCTTCGGCTGTAAATCGTCCTGAGGGGTGAACTATGTCGACCTGATCTCCTCTTCAATAGGAGTACGTAGGCAACCATATGCTATATGGCCCGGTCGCAATAAACAAAAAACAAAAAAACATTCCTGCCCTTTTCTACAAAAACAAAAACCACAAAAACACTTCTTCACCCTTCTTCATCAATAAAGCTTTTACACCCATCTGCCTTTCACATTCAGCGTTGAACCTCTTACACCAGGTTCGAACTACGCAGACCTGATCTCCTCTTCAATAGGAGTACGTAGGCAGCCATTTATGATTCAGTGTAACCCCCTACCAGAACAAAAATACTTGTCACACGGTACTGGGATCAACCTCCAATTTACCACATTTCATCAGCTTCAGACCAAAGGGATGGAATTACCTAACCTCTCCTTACAAATAGGAGATTTGGCGACCATCTAAGCTGCGGTTGTGTAACGACCCCAAAATTCATACCATTTAAATCTCCACTTCGGTCATTAACCATACATTAAATCTCTAATTTTACATCATTATTCGATATTAAAAACACTAAAATTGCGGAATATTTAAAACTTTTATACATTTCCTTCTTTGTTGCCCTGAATCGCAACCTTTACATTACATCTCTTTGATTCAATCTTATATCATGAATCGTTACAACAAAATGACTATACAAAGTTTTACATCATAACTAAATATCCATATACATTGGATAGCTCAACTTACAATTCAACAACATGTTACGTCCAAAATATGAAATACATTTCTCATAAAACATAAGTAATCTTCGTGAATAAAGATCTCTATAACTGACTTAGCACATATCTTTACCTTAAAATCTTGACCTGCAAAAGTGGTTATTTGCAAGAGTGAGCTCGACAAACCCCAAAGAAAGTCTAACAAATTTTCACATCACATATCACATAATAACATGCTTGATATACATCTCATTAAAGTAACATGGCATACATGCTTTTAATTCACATAGAAAATATAAAGATTGAGTTCCTTACTCAATCATCATTACTTAGCCAAAACAATGCAGTCATATATCGACTTTAACATTTCATGATTTTAACATGTATAACATATCATGCAATTTAAAACAGTTCATCAAGTCCACATAGAAAATAGGAACCGAAAGACTTGCCTTGATCGTTGTTTACCAATAATAGTTTAACGACTTACGCTTATCTCGCAGACTTCACGCGCCTACACAACTATATAATCATACACATCAACTATTAGTCACATAACAACACATAGTAATTGTAATGTAAACTCTACTCCACATCTCATAATCTTTCCTATTAATTAGCACACAATGTTCAATTAGATTGTGTTAACTTTTCGACTTATATCTTACTGTATTTCATATTTGAAGTTCATTCAAGTGCTTAAGTCTTGCTAGGACTACTTATTGGTTTTATATTAAACCCATTTCATATCCTATAATATTTATTTCAATTGAATTAAAACACTTTTTAAGTTTATTAACACTTGGCACGACGTTTCGACGTTCATTCGTCACACGCTCGATTTACCTCTCTTGTGTATGTTTATTATGCTTCTATAACTTATCTAATACATTATTTATTAATGTTAAGCATCATTATATTTACTAATATTCAAGTTTATAACTTAGAATAACATCTTTTATCGTCAGGAGCACTACACATGCATATGTGCATGCCCGATGCCCTCCGATTGCCCCCGAAAACACAATAGTCCTAAAGATGATTATTTTGACTAAACAAACTTCAAATTGAAATACTTAAAGAACGAAAGTTGTAGGTCTACTCGTCCTCGTTCTGGATCATCTTGAATCACCTCAATCGGAGTTCGTATGAGAAAGTTATGGCCATTTTACTACAGGAGGTCAATACTGTCCGACCTAGACTACAATTCCCAATTACAACGAGGACTAAACTAGCTAGCTGTAAAGGGCTGAAATTTTCTCATTGAGACACGAATTTCGATCTTTGGTAGCAATTTCTGCTACCGAGCATGAATTTCAGCGATGGGGCGCACAAAACTCTCGCAGAACCCCAACCATCGGAGAATGTAACAACTAATTTACGCCTATTTAACACTTTGCTAACATCTAAATTAACATGCTAACTTATATAAATTACACATATATACACTACCCAACATGCATATACTAGTTTAAACCACTAAACAATAATTTTAGAAAACCTTAATCATTGTACGCACTGTTTTAAAAACCAAAACTCCATTATCGATATATAAAATACAGTAAACTGTAATTCCATGGTTATAACCAATTTGATTCCTTTAAACTATGATTTTCTGAAACTCATACCCAATTAACATAGATGACTTTCAATTTCATAACTAGCATAAAATCGTATATAGAACCTTTGATATTCCATAACTCACGTTCATAAGTATATGTTCACTGTAAAAACTATTTCTTTCTTGAAAACGTAATTTAGCCTACAACATATACATATGATACTTATAACATTACTTATACCCATAATTTCATAGTCAACTAGTAAAGCATGGTTTACAGACAATTTTTGTAAAGAAATTTGTCTTACAATCAAATGCAGAAATACAGAGACAATCAAATTACAACGTAAAACATATATATTAAGTTTTTAAAACATACCTCTAGTTGTTTAAGAAACCCTTGCTAAACAATCGAAAATACGAACTCGAAACTTTCTCTCCAACCCTCGACAGCCTCTCTCAAAACTCTCTTGTCTCTAACAACATTTCTTCCCTTTTCTTACTTAGGCTTTAGCCAAATAGATTATACGTAACAAAAAATAAAACCAACGTACTAATTTAAAACGTCTAAAAACTGACGCTACTAATGACCTTATTAAATTAGCAGTTACCAAATTAATATATATATATTATTTATATTTTGTTTAATTTAATTTATATTACTAATAAATTAAATTTAAAAATCCAAAAGCCATAGGGATTTGTTTGGCAAAACTCTTTAAAATTAAAGACTTAATATATTTAAGCCTTGTTTGACAAAATAAATTAAAACTACTTTAATTTATTTTAATAATCACTTATAATATAGTTATTTGTCACACTTCTAATTAATTAAGTTTTCATACTTAATTTAATTAATTCTAATAACAATTCATTGCATAATATAATAATTTATTTAATCATTATAAACTCTCTAACTTAATTATTAAATTAAATTAGATTACTATTTCAAAATAATTACTTCCTTAACTCATTAATTATTTATTAAACAAATAAATAATCAAATCACATCAAATCAATTAAACAAATACTTATTCAACGATAAACACATCCATTAAATATTTATATAATTCAATAAATATTTAAATATTATAATTAAAAAATCTGGATTGTTACAGGTTGTGCCTCAAAGAGCAACATCAATCCATAAGAAATAGAATTAACTAGGCTTCTCACAAATAGAAGTATTGGCGACCATCTATGGTGCGGTCAATCTCAGAGAGGAAAAGCCACACTCCTCTTTATATTTCCATACAGAAACCAGTCCCAAGACACCAAAGATGGTAGGGATACATACAGATCAATGATCCGTTTTGAGAAATCCTGCGACGTCTCAATGTCCACACATCAAGGATGGGTTCAGAATGCATCAAGATCACAAGCCCTGAAGAAACATGCAAATATTAAACAAGTATCAAGGCACATCTGAATGGGAAGTGAATCAAAATATATCTCCCTGCCATACATAATACTGTTTGATATATACAATATGTGATGTACATGACAAAATGGCTAAGCTAGTCTGTGCAAGAAAATACAAGGCTATCTACGGATCTGTATGTATGCGGACTATCAGATCTAACACAACATCCCTCTTAGAAGAAGGAGGTAACGCTGCAAGCTCCTACCCAATGGTGTCTACACGAGCTAGCAGATCAAAGGCTAACTGCATGGTGGCATGATGCTCATCAATGTATGCACTTATATCGGCAAGGATGCTAGTCGTAAGGGATCTCACTGAAGTACTGTCTGTGACGGCAACATCCCGGGCAGATAGAGCAGTATCTCGCTCTACAATCAATGCATCTCTAGCTGATCTTGCCTCATCTCTCTCCAACAGAGCTACAACTCTCCCATCAAGAGCTGTTAACATCAAGGCCCTAGCTTGATCTCTCTCAAAGGTCATCAGATGTAGACTCTGCTCCAAATACTGTGTTGAATGCTGAATCACAGTAGCACTCATAGTGGGAGAATCCATCACAAATGCTGGCAACCCAGTAGTCGAATCCTCCTCGATGGGAATATCAGCCTTCTCCACAGGCTCTTCATCGTCGAAATCAGTCCCCTGCACTGTGAATACTACCGCAGCCGATGCAGTCTCTGTCTCCATCCATGTGGAATACTCTGCAGAACAACCTGGATGACTGATAGAAAATGCAGCTAGCTCTCGCTGATCCCAACAGGCATATACCCTGGATCTATCCTCTGATGATAAGTGGGGAGAAGCGAATCGCTGACTCGATGCTCCCTTAAAAGGATGAAAGTCCTGGAACTGGTCAAACTGACACATCACGGCCAGTGGGTGATAAGTAATCATGCCCCTCAATCCAGCCAAAGGAAGATAATCCATGCCCGGAGCATGAGTAATGAAGCTATAAGGTGAACTAAGCCCTGAACACGATAATATAGCAAACGGATCTCCGATCCCGGCCAGAAAAGCTGACCAAGATGTAGCATTTATACACTCTGCAGGCTGAAAGGAGAATGACATGGCTATATCATGGGTGAAACAATACCCATATCGTCTGAAAGTGCCAATCTATCTCAAGTGTGACATAAACCACACGTACAGCATAACCGAGCTGCCCGTAAACACTCCTGTCAGATAAGTGCAGCAGTATATAGCTAACCTCAGAGTCTCTGCTATGATCATCGGTATGATGGTGTGACCCTCCCTGAGAGCTCTCACTACCATGATAACTCCTATGTCCAACTCATCCATATACCGTGGCATATAGACATATGACAGTACGTACAATAGTAGTACATCCACTCTGGCCAGACGCCAATGATCCTTCGATGTGGTGAAATCCCTGGAATGTCGTGTATAACTATCCTCAGAGTCAAATCTGTCAAAAAAACACTAAGATATAACGTGGCTAGATGTGAGCTCATCCTGCACCACCCTATGCCTCAAGCCAGTAAGGGTCATGAACTGTCTACTCATGTCTCCAATCTCCATATGCATACAAGGTCTGTCTAAGGGCAACATTGTTAAATGTGCATACTCCTCCATAGTGGGAGTCAACTTATGGGTCCCAAATCGGAAAACATGCCTCTCCGATACCCAGTGCTCCAGCATGCCCTCCACGAATCTTATGGGAACTTGAAACATCAACAGGGACATAGTATGCTGCAACAAATGATCTACAGTCACCCTGTCTTATGGTGACACGATATCATACCACGATCGCATACCAGATGCCACCAATAATGGTGGGGTATGATCATACACTATTTAAGCGTCAAGAAGACATCATCAGACGGGCCGTGTCATAAGACCATCCAGGGGTCAATGCTGCATATCTTTGGAAATACATACATATGCATAACATAATACATGCATGATACAATAGATGGCAATATGATATAGGTAATGAAAAACTGTACATACATTCCTAAGTATATCATCTTCTAATACATCATCTCTGTACAGCTAAAAATATAGGGAAATGGGGCACAGACGCCCTACTACTAACAGAGGCCTATCAAAAGATATAGCGAGAATGGAGCACAGCCACCCAATATCTAATAGAGGCCTATCAAAAGAGATAATGAGAATACACATCAGAAGAAGATAATGGTGTCAATATATACATCATCAATCCTGTCCACCTGATGTAACTCCTCCTGAGTCACTGGATCTCTATCAATAGGGATGTCAGGCCTATACAAGGGAGGATCTGCGCTGGCAAAGCCAAATGGGTCATCTGAGGGGCCAGCGCCTGAGCTAGAAGGATCAAACGAATCTGCCTCTGTCGGATCTCTGCCCAAATGCCAGATAAAGAAATGTTCCCGGTCCAGTCGTCAGGTCAAACTATCAATCTGTGTCAAATGAGTCGGATCTCGGACACATGCTAGCCAATCCGTCATCATCACGGATCCTGAAACCATATCCCCCATGAACTGAGTGGCGCGGGTCTGGGCTCCAATAGTATGAAGGGACCACCAATGCTGGAACATCTCCTGAGTGTAGGGACCCTCTGACAGTGCAAAACTGTCAACCCCCAACAATGGGATATCAATGACGGGTGACTGCGACACAGGCCAATAACACCTGGTAGGTGGCAAGATCGACATACAGATCTCTCCTGTGGTGCTCCTAATAGCACGCTCTCCTAAATAGAGCTCACATCCTCCATCAGTGAAGAGAGGAACCCTACGGGTGGATATCACGTGCTCGACGCCAGTCCGGTACCCATCCTCAAATCCCATGGTCCCCGGCTGGGGTTACCACGCAGTCTCAAGAAGAAATCCCCGGCAGAGGTTACCACACAGTCTCAAGAAGAGATCCCCAGCGGGGGCATCACGCAGTCTCAAAACGAGATCCCCAGCGGGGGCATCACGCCGACTCAAGAAGAGATCCCCGGCGAGGGCATCACGCATTCTACCGAACAAATTCCCGGCGGGGGCATCACGCGTTTGCATATGTCGAAGTACATATCCCCGGCGGGGGTATCACGCAATGTCATCCGTTGACATATATATCAATGAAGGTCAAGCAACCTTGACATCATGGTAACCGTTGGCAAGTAAATCCAAGCATTGGAAGCCATCTGATGATTTCAGTCGTTGATACACACATTAACAAGGATCAAGTAGATCCCCAGCGGGGGTTACAACGCATGTTCCGTTGATTCACACATCAACGAAGGTCAAGCAGCCTTGACAGTATGCCCAACAGGGGTTTTATCCGGTGACGTAGGTGTCAGCGAAGGTCAGGCAGCCCTGACAACACATATTGTTAGCAGTAAATCCGACATAATATTAATATGTCCTGGCGATACAAACCAGGAAGAGTCAGCATCATCGAGGGGGATCGATGATGGAATATGTTATACACATCCTCAAACAGACAATGCTTTATCCCCACAAATCTCTTGTACACAAGAGGCGCCTCTTCGGAATCAAGTCTGTATCAAGGATTAAAGACTTTGGTGTCAACCCCAACATCAACATCCTATAAGATTTGGATCACACATCCAATCTGGTCATCGTTGTCATTCCCCGGTAGAAGCAACAGGGAGCCGACAATCATCCCCAGCATGTTGGGCAACAACCCTGCACACATGCATCATACATTTGCATCATGTTGCTGCACTTTGCATCATGTTTTATCTTGTTGCATTTCAAGTGTCTAGGATTCTTTATCCTATCCATGCATTGCATTGCATGAATATGATAAAGAGGGGCATTTTTAGACACTCAAAAATTTCTGCACACCTATTACTGACATTGCAGGAGAGTAGATTCATCTTTCAGAGATAACCCTGAAAGATAGCTCACATCCAGTCCAGATACTACCGAAAGTTCAGCCTCAATCCCGGAACACACACCGGGAGTATCGGTTCTGACCTCGGAGATAACCCCGAGGTATGTAGTTCCAATACCAGAAATTCCACCGGAGAAGACCGATCCATCTCGGAGATAACCCCGAGATATTCAGTCTCAGTCCCAACATTGGGAGTAGTAGATACCAACCTTGGAGATAACCCCAAGGAATGCAATTCTAGAGATAACCCCCAGAAATGTTTGTTTCAAATACATGCAATCAGCTTCAATCTCGGCACTCACACCGAGGCACTCAGTACAAGACCCGGAGATAACACCGGGAAGATAAACACACCTCAGAGATGACACTAAGGACCTTCAACACTTGCAGTAGTCCAATCTTAGAGATAACCCTGAGCAGCGTCTGCTTTATCAGCCCAAATCGGTGATAACCCCGATGAGGGGCAACGTCATCATCTTGCCACCTTGACGCCACATCGCGCTATCTCAACATTTCATACATACATTTATACACATCAATGTCCCACAAGAACCAAGGATGTCCAATCCCGAGTGACTATTACGCAGTATAACGAATAAAATTTGAAGCTTGAAGACCGGAGGGCATGGTCCCATCTTCCTGACTTCGTACAACCTCTGATCCCATGTCATTACGTAACTCTCGACAACGGTGGTCCAAAATAGGTCTTACATACCTCAGTCGGATGCCCGGATTGCAGTTCTAAAAGTTTGAGCGGACAATACAGTGCATGCGTGCACGTACTTCGAGACGGTAGGACCCACGAAGCCTGGGGAAACCCAGCCAGCCGCAGGTACAACTGCGACTCCCCTCCTCTATAAATAGAGGCCTTGGGGTGGCCATTTGTAAGAAAAAAAAAAGCGAGGAAGCCCTGTCAAATTTGCTTTGTACTCTCCCTACATTGAGTGTTTTCTCATTTTAAACACTTGTGAGCTCACATATAGCTACTTTTTGTACCGGCGAGAGCCGAGTGTTCATCCCTTTAAAGAAATAGAAGTCTTCTTTGGCAGCCCACTGTAAGCCTTCTCACACACTTTAAAACCTTTCTCTTCATCTTTGCAGACACCTTTCTTCACGTTGAGAGTCGTGTTGCGTATGTTTTGCTTGGACCTCGGTCCGTTGTTTTATTTCAGTTATTACACACACACACACACACACACACATATATATATATATATATATATATATATATACTTATATAGATATATTTTTATATATGGACTAATATTATCGAGTTATGCCTCGATTGAGCCTAGACTTCGGTCTGGAGCGTTTACCTACTTTTGTATATATATATATATGAACTGTGTGTCGAACTCTGTTTGATGAGCCTGGATTTTACATCTGGAGCGTTTACTACTTTAATATATATATGTATATCATTATATATATCAATTATGTGTCGAACTCTGTTCGATGAGCCTGGATTTTATATTCGGTGCGTTTACTGATTATATATATATATATATATATATATATATATATTTTACGTTTAGTCCCGCCTGGAGTTTATTTCGTGGCGATTGACCGTTTTTACAGCTTTCTTTACTTTCCTTCCCGCCTGGAGTTTATTTCGTGGCAGTTGATTGTTTTACAATTTTATTTACATTTCTGATCCCCCGTGGAGGTGCTTTGTGGTGGCTGATCATGTCTATATATATATATATATATATATATATAGCTTTTATATATATACCTGCTTACCGCTTTATTATCCATTGCGGCATCATGTGAGCCTAGGAATCATGTGATCACAGATTCATCTCTCGGATCTAGATTCGGTTCCGTGATGGACATTTTTCAAATATAGTGACTTTTGTAAATTTATTCACGGTGTTCAGATTTCCTCAGATGGTTTTCATACCCACGAGTAGTTCGGCACTATTTTGTACATTATTTTCTCGAAGATGCTTCGCATCTCAAAAAATTAAAAACAATCAATCTGAACACTTAATAAAATGGGAGTGTAAAAGGTCTCAATTACTATTGAGTACAAGGGTTTGAAAAACCTCTTTTATAAAACATCACTGCCATATCTTGTTTAAAACTGAATTTTTACACAAATTCAAACCTTGTGTATATAGGTGCGAACGAGGCCTCGCACTACTTCCAAATAATTTCACATTGATCCACACACACACACACATTCAAATAACAGTTTCTTGAAAAGTGACGGTCACCGTGGTAACACGGATGTCGGGGGGTGCCTAACACCTTCCCTCCGCATAATCAAGTCCCCGGACCCTAATGAATCTCGGTTTCACTGACCCATTTAGCAGTGTCACATCACTGGGTCAATGTGCAAACATTTTCTCGGTTGTGTTGATACAACCGTATAAAAAAATCAACTGGCGACTCTTAACATTCCATCGTCGACATGATACATGTCAGACCTTTTTCACTTATTTTTTCAAACAAATCTCATCTAACATGAGAACACCAAAGAACAAGTAACGGAAAGGGACAAATAAAAATCTCGACATCGACAATAGGTATTATAAACAAGCAAACATGAAATTTGTCAAAAAACATGTATATATATTTTCCACAAATCAACACTTGAATTCATATTTTTTTTAAGAAATCAAAAAAAACATTCAAGTATAAGTGAAAGTTTGTCAATTCATTGATAATCAAATTGCTTTTAACAAAAAGCATAACATTTAATATAATAAATCTTGCTTTTGTCGAAGAAATCATAACGTTTGCCACTTTTTAGAGATAAAGTGCAACTTTCTTTCGTTTGTCGAATGAAGCATAACTTTCGCCACTTTTAGAAATAAAGTGTAACTTTTTTTCGGGGTTGAGGGCTTATACTCAGGTGCCTCATTCACCATTCACTTTTGATGATAAAGTGTAACACTCGGGTGCCTCGTCACTTGGGTCGTCCAATTTCTTGGTAAGTGCGGTCTACGAGGACTTAAAATCGGGTGCCTCGTCACTTGGCTCATCCAATTTCTTGGCAAGTGCAGTCTATGAGGACTTGAAATCAAGTGCCTCGCCACTTGGGTCATCCAATTTCTTAGCAAGTGCAGTCTATGAGGACTTGAAATTGGGTGCCTCGTCTTGGGTCGTCCAATTTCTTGGCAAGTGCAGTCTACGAGGACTTGAAATCGGGTGCCTCGTCACTTGGGTCGTCCAATTTCTTGGCAAGTCAAATGATCTCGAGACTTGACCACCATTTAGAGTGGACCACCATCTTGGGTGGATTTTTTTTAATTCGTCAATTCTTGTACCTCCTCCCTTGGTCATCCAATTACTTGGCAAGGGATACTCTTGAGGACTTAAACCACCATTTTTTATGGACCACCATCTTGGGTGGATTTTTAATTCATATGTAGTTAAGAGTTTTTTCGATGGTAGAGCCAGTATTTGGGTTCTTGACTTACATGACTGCAATATGGGTAATAGTGTTGCACGTTTCTTCTCCTAGTTCAATCCCCCCGGCCGCCAGCTTCTCATGGTATATCCTCAGCAGACTATAATAGTCCATAGTGGAATGTCCTGCGTATTGGTGGTATACAAGTACAGAAGTCCGGTCTTCTTTTCATCTCTTCCGTTATAATCAGTCAGGGCCTTGGAGGCTTCACCACTCCGTGCTTAACCCATTGTTCGTACAGGCTTCTGAATTCCTTCTCGCTGTATGTGATAGCCTCTGGAACTAGCATTCTGGTATACTTGTCCCCATGCTTTTCTCTGTTGCATTCAAATTTCTCATTCTTCTCCCTCTTGCCCCCTTGTGGTTTTGACTAAGAATCCGCCAAAGCCACAGTTGTTGTCCTCTTACCCTTCCATGTAACCATCGCATGGCTGGTGGGAAATGTCATGATTCCTCCCAAGTCTTGTGAAAAAGATGAAAGGGTCGCAAATGAATCACAAACTTTGGTAATGAGGTGGGGCTTGAAGGCGTCTAAAGCACCATTGTTGCATATGCTAACCAAGTTCTTTTCTTCAATTGGCTTTGTACACTTCTGTGCTTGGACCCTGAACCTATCCATATAATCTGACAGCTCCTCGTTTGGCTTCTACTTGAATCGCATGAGCTCTACGATGGTTACCTGTTTCTGCACATAGAAAAATTTCTTAAAAAATTACAATTTTAAATCATCCCAATCATGGACTGATCCCTTCTCCAAGTTGTAGTACCAACTAAAGGCATTATCCTTCAAAGTCTTGTTGAATTCCCTCATCAACAAATTGTAATTGTTCATTTCATCATATCCTAACCATGGAGACATCGACTCCACGAACTTGGAAATGTGTTCCGTGGTATTTTCTTTCTCCCCATTGTATTTTGGAAATTGCGGGGGATGCTCAATAAACCCTGTCGGGTAAGGTTATCTCTGAATATATGCCGGGTAGGGTGGAGTAAAGTCTAACTCTGAAGGTTTGGATGTCTGCATGTGAAGTTAATTGATCACATTGATCATATCACTCTTTGTCATGTATTGGCTCATGGCATGGACTCTTTGTGGTGTTGTGACGTATTGTTACATTGGCGGTGTGTATGGTAAAGAAATTGGTTGATGCACACTTGCATCGTGCAAAGCTTGCATTGGTTGTGCTAGTTGGCTCGCTCGTTGGACGTGGCTTGGGATGGTTGGTATCTTCACTTGTGAAAATACGGGGATAATGGTCGGAATGATGTTTGTCTAAGGCTGGCTGTTGGTCGGAAATCCAATTACTAAACACGTACAAGTATACGCGGTCTAACAAGTAATAAAGTGATAAGAAGAATGTCGTACCCACGAGGAACTATCACTAATATTTACCAAGTACCGACTGTGTATCGCTAAAGTCTTATTCGAACAACAATAAATAGAAGTGTGATAAATCTAGTTATAACTAATTGACAAAGCAAGTAAATGGATAACGAATGGTAATCTAAGGAATTACAAGCTAAGGTCACAACTTCACCCCACACAGGCATTCTGTTGAACACCTAGCGTGCTATGCTTCATCAAACTAGCTACCCTTCTCTCTTTGGTCTTATTAATGGTCATGATAATTTGTCTACCGAGAACACACAGGTGCTTATGCACCTCTGTCGAGGTATGCACAAACATATCCTCTCCAGATCCACCCAAAATGAAATATAACAGAAAAGAACGTCCAAGCTAGATACAATCCTACACATGTCTATGCGAATTAATCATAACAATGATTTAAGCATAAGTTCTCTATTAGGTCACACGTGGCACACATATATATGTCTATTCTATGCACAACTTATGCAGTCGAAACCCACAATCACATGCCAATATATTTAGGTGTAAATCTACATTCCTTCTGTCAATGTCATGTAGATTACCAAAATCATCACTAATGTCTTAGCAAGAATCATTAAGCACAAATATATTAAACCAAATCATATGGTGTCAACCAAAGAGATAAGACAGTCAATTTAAATAACAAAGGGTTCCATTATAACCTTAGAGCCAATATTCAGTTCATAGCTATTGAATAAAATATAAGTACTAATAAAGACAACATTAATGGATTACAAAATTAGAGAAAATAAATGGATAAGAGGAAACTCAGTCAAAGCCCTTTAATCTCCAAGTATTTCGCTCTTCTCAAGCTCTCCAGTCCGTGTAGCTCACTGCACTTGATGCTCCAAAGAAATGCCAGACTTCTCCCTAATCTACCTAATCTATATTTACAGAGCTTAACTAAGAGAAAGAAATTACAGAAGAAACTATCTAAGCTAAGCTATACTATTCTAAGGTCTCCTATGATATATGTTATGAGATATAGCTGAAATACAGAGGCTTCTCTTGTATTATATACGCGTCCCTCCTTTTGGCTAGGTCAAAATCAGTCATTTCGCTTTTGAGCACGAGTTCATGGCTATATGGCGCGAGCAATGAGATCTGATGGTTGGTCTTCATGCGCGCCATGTAAGTTGAAAAAAGCGGAGCTCACAACACAGCAAAGACGAGTCCATATATGGTCAATGGCGTTGCGGCGCCATGGTGACGTCAGGCTGGACCAGGAGGTGGTGTTACGACGCGGCCAATAAGCTTGGCATTGGCGTCGCGGCGCGAGTATGAGAAATATGACCATTTTGTCCCTGAATGCTAGAAAACACCTGTAAAGCCCTGCAATATGTCGATTAAGCACAATAACACTATAATCATATAAAACTATATAAAATCTATGAGATCAGGCAACTATTTAAGTCATAAAGTATCCGATTCACGGGTATAAATTTCACTCATCAAATACCCCCAAACTTAAGTCTTTGTTTGTCCTCAAGCAAACTATCTAACATAACACTAACACTAGAAAAACACACGCGAAAGAAAAATAAAACAGTAGTGTAGTATCATGGCTTCTAAGCTCGATCATAGCTACTCCTAGAGAATAGGGCAAACACAGATATAAATAAGGGTTCATTCAATTTCAAGCATAAGACTGTATTCGATCCATTCTATGTGTATGTGTGGAGACCAACCGTCCTAACTAATCATAGCTCAAATAAGTTCGCACAGTCGATTGTTAATACTAATATGCATACTTCGCAACTTAAACATTCAACAAGCATTAAGAATAAGACGCAAGTGCAGTAAAAAATCAAAAGACTCTAGCATGACGACAGTAAAATCTGACTCGGACAGTCCTTAATTACCTTAGGCTATTCAGAACTACCGATGAATGAGCTTTTGATCAGTGACTCCCAAGCCAGACGGCTTTAGGGAACTAGGTGTAGAACACCCCTATGAATCTAATAACTCGAGCAGTAAAGGCCACGTAATCAACATAAGCTAACTTAGACTTTACAACAAAAACGTAGATTATTCTACGAGTGCATTTTATGCTCCGTCTCAACATCGGTCCTGCGTTTACGGGTGAGTGCGTTTTACGCTCCATCTCGACCCAGCGCAAAACTTTCGATATTAAATCTTCTTTTCTATTTTTATTCTCATTTCAATCATTTTTTTATATGTCAACATGCCAGAATCCAAGATCCAAAACTGTATAAACATTTAAGTCTTTTATTACCTTGTAAAAATGAAAGTTTATAAGAGTGAAAAAACTCTCAAAGCAATAAACAAGCGAACTAAATTCGAAAAAATAACTAGTTAACATAGTTGGTCGGTGCTTGCTAAGAGGGAAGGATCAATAACAGTCTAAACTTATCGATTGAACAACCCCTAGCTCATACATGCTTGACACTACTCTAAGAGATAGACTACTTGTTGCTTTTCATCAGCCACAATAAAAAATAATGATAAATATAACACCCTTGCTAAATAGCAGCTCAAAATAGGGTAAAAAGGCCATTCACATGGCATAATCATCTAAATCTGTATAAGCCCCAAAACGATGGCTATAAACCACAATCATGCTGATAATAATCAAAGCATTAATAATAAAAACCAAAAACAGTTCATGGCATCCATAATAATAACAATCCAAACATAATCCCGCAGTTCAAAATGACTGCACCACAAAACTGATAATAAAAACATAACAAAATACTAAATATGGCAACCTAACATGGCAATACAAAAATAACAAGATAATAGGCAAAACACCCCCAAACTTAAGGTGAGTAATGCCCTCATTGCTAAACATAGAGCAATCGTATACAAGAGGGCTTCCCTGAAGTTCGTTCACTCAGCAGCGGTCTTGTCCTCATCAGCTTCGGCAGGCGGTGATGGTGGAGGGTATTGTGGGAACACAAGAGGCTCTGGGAACTGGTGTGACATGAACTCATCATTCTTGCCACAATAATCAGTGTAGATGCTCTGCATGGTGTTCACCAGCTCAGCCTGGTACTGCATAGCTATATCCTGCCTCTGAGCCACTACTGCTATGTGCCTCTGCTGCCTCTGCGCCTTGGCATCGTGCTTTTGATGCAGCAAGGTAAGGGATGCCATAATGTCTGCCAGCAGTCCCTGTGAAGTTGGGCCTGCATCTGGTGCCTGCGAGGGCTCTGGCTTTGCTGTAGGAGGTGGTGTTGTAGGTGGCCCGTAGCCTTCACCTTTGACATAAGACTCTGCCCTGTCCCACACATTGAAGTATGAGATCGTCTAATGGTCAATGACTGACATGGGCGGCAGAGCTATCTCTTCAGGCCCCCAATGGATACATGCCCTCTTGCAAAGCTGAGTGATCAAGGATGGGTGTGGAAGACCCGCATCGACTGTACTTTTTATAGCCTTCATAATAGACTCGTGTATGAGAACACCGATGTCCATGTTCAGGCCCGTGACAATGGCAAATAGTAGGATCTCTCTGTCCTTAGTCACATCGCTCAGATGACGGGTCGGAATCATGTTGGCGCATATGAAGCTGAACCACGCCTTCCCATAGCGACTGAGCGCTGAAGTCGGGAAACTGGTCTTTTCGTCCGTATAGTCATTTTTCTTCCATGTGGTCCCGAGCTTGCACATGTGACACCCCCAAATCCGGGTTACCTGACCCCCGAGTTTGGTGTTCACGATCCACAATATAATACTAACTATCTACCCATTCATATAGAAATAGTAATACATATCACATTAACATATGTTGTTAATACATTAGTCCTAGGTTCGCTAACCTTAACATTACAAACATACCCCTTAGATATACAAAAAGGGTTTACAAACATAATATAATAATAAGTTTATTATAACTACTCCATCATTTTGCCTTTGTTCTTCACTGCACCTTCTGCAACTTTCATCCCTAGCTGAAAAGTTTTATTTAGCAAGGGTGAGCAACTAGTTTGCCCCGCAAGTTAAAACATATAATAAATGTATACAAATCAATAAGAACAAACTATCTATTTTGATAGAATGAAACCAAAGTTCGGGGAACTTTGAAATAGCTGAACAAATCGTTAATCAATAACAAGTCTTCTCGAATTCTAGGCAACGCAATGATCTGATAATGAAAGAGTACAACGCTTTCAAAGTTTCTACGATATTCAATTGAATAAACAAGAATCAATTCTACGCAATAACAAAGTGGAATATTTTCCAGATTTATGCTGAGTGATCTCACCAGATCTTTGAACTTATTTTCTCGGGTATCTATCAAAGATTTACTTTGATATATACGCAGGAGTATCAGATAACCATAAAGATTAAATCATACCCCTCTGCAAGTATAACAAGTGATCAGCTTTATTATACCCGATATTATGCATAATACTTAACAGTGCGCAATGGCCGAATATACGACCTAAAATGCTCCCTTTATATAAAAGGTTGTTCTTCTCAGTCTCAGAATCAAGATTTGATTTAACAACAAAATTTAATGATTTCAATTTCTATTTACTTATCGGTCTAGCCAAAATAATTGGCATCGATCTAGCCATAACAATTGAATTCTCTTTTCGAATTTATCAAGTTCTAACAAATGTTCGTCTAGCCAGAATAATTAGCTAAGATATTTCTCAACATAATTTGACAATAAATGAAATTATCTCAGATCACAATTCTATTTTCTACTGAATATGAATATCCAACAACAATAATTCTACTGAAACATATATTTTCCGAATCGAGAATTCAATTTGAATTATTAAACATGCACTAACTCATGCGATTTAATCAACAATAAATCCTCGGACATGGTATAATTAGCAATAATTAACCACTATAATAATTGAATGAATATAACTCAAGGTTGAGTTAGGAAACTTGCCTTCCGCTGATTGATTACATGCCTACATAATATAATTAATCTGCGTTAAGTAGAAGACCTATATTCAACAATGCTCTGTCCTCACAATTAGCACAATCATTTATAACACGTAACACTATATTTTACAGTCAAACTTCTCCTAGGCACATTACCACATAGCCAAATTAGTGTTTATAACCTATATAAACACTTATCAAGTCTAACTATTTCGGTCTGGTTAGACTTTGGTCTCATCTCGGTGTTCTGGTCACCCTATCCGACAATTAACACATTGGTTGTCTAATAATCTTGGTCTCTAAGCTTCAATATTATTTTAGATAAGTTAAATATCATTAATAATATTTTTCAAAAGCTTTTAATAATTTATAAATAATTATTATAATTTATAATAATTTTTCAAACATCGAAATCATTTCTAAATGATTTAATTATCAAATAATCTTATTATCATTAATATTTAATAATATAAAAATATTAATGTTATACTTGTCAAATTATTAAAGTTATTATTAATAACTTAAACTATTTTTAAATCAACAATATTCTACTTAAATGATTAAAATCATTTTAAATCATCACCATTAATATTTAAATATTAATGAAATTATTATCAAAATATTAAAAGTCATTAATTATAACTTAAAATATTTTTAAAATATTTTTCTCATTTTTAAATGATTTTAAATCAATAAAATCATTTTAATTCATTTACTTAATATAATAATTAAATAAATCTAATATCATTAATATTAATTTATTAATGAGAATTCTCCAAAATATTGACATATATATTTTATAATTCAAAATATTTTCTAACACTTTATTCTTATTTAAAATGATTTTAAATTAATAAAATTATTTTTATCTTATTTATTTAATTTACTAATTAAATAAATCTAATATCATTGATATTAATTTATTAATGAAAATTCTTCAAAAAATATTAAAAGTCACATATTATAACTCAAAATATTTTTAAATACATTATTCTTATTTAAAATGATTTTTCATAATATTAAATTATTTTTCTCTAATTTATTTAATATACTAATTAAATAAATTAAATATCATTTTATTCAAATAATTATAATTATTAAATAAAATGTCCCAAATAATTAAAAGTTATTTTTTAGAATTTAAAATGATTTTTAAAACCATTTTTAGTAATTTTTATAATTTACTTTCTATTTTTAAACATTTTCCGGAATATTAGAAATTAGAAAATAATTAATTCGTCGTTGTAGGCCTTTAGTGACAGTAACCGTCGCTGGTGGTGTTCTTGAGCCTCAAGAACACTGACACCCCGGTTACTAACATACCAAGTTTGACTGCTTGTAAATCTCGGTTCATACATGTTCTAGGAAATGTTAAACACTGATCATGTAGTGAAACTGTAACTCTACAATATCCAATCAAACTCTTGGTCATACAATAAACAAACAACCAGATCTAGCCTCTCAAATTACCTGTCAGATAGTTTCTGGGTTTTCCAGAAACCCAGACAGTCTGAGTGGTTATTTTCAAGCTCCTTTTAAACTAGGTTACAGTCATGATTCAAGTGATTTCATGGTTCATATATATAGTCCACATGTCAAGGAACATGTTTAAAGCAACATCACCGTTTAACAACATCAGATCTACAAGATATTATCCGGTCAAACCTTGTCAGAAATTTCGTTCATCAAATTTCTGGGTTTTTCCAGAAAGTTAAAATCAGATTGGGTGGACTACTTTGACCACCTGTTACGTTCGATTGGTTGAAGTTTTAAGGCATCTAAAGGAATTTAGCTATAGACCAGACAACAGAATACACTTTCATTACAACAACAATAACAAAACAACATAACACCGGACAAATCAAGGCTGGATAAAACCTTGTCAGATGTTGATGACGTACTTCTGGGTTACCCATAATGTACACGGTATGGTTTCGGCTCAATAACCGATTTGACTGTTTATATCTTGTAATCAGATATCGAATAGCTTGGATTCCACTTCCAGATTACAGACCTCATGACAGAGTACAGATTCAAAACATAAAACAACACAAAACACTAACAGACAAGGATTTACAGTCCCTGACATTACGTTCTCAAACGACTTTAGAGCTCAAGAACAGTTTTGAAAAACTTTGATTTTTACCAACTTTGATGCTATGGATCTGTGATAGATCATCATAGATCATCTAAAAACATCCTATAACACAAGATTAAATACTTAAACAGAAAATTTTTTCTTAGCAACTTGGATCAAAATGAAAGTTAGGGTTATACCTTCAAGCTTCAATTCTTGATCTTAGATCTTCAATATGTTATAAGGTGATCTAGGAACTGATATTGGGACTGATTTACTTGCCAAATTCGTAAGTCTAGTGTGAGAGAGAGTTGGTGAGAGCAAGAGACCAAATGGCTAATGTTAATACACTTTCTCTCACTACAAAAAAATGGGGCTTCAGCAACAACCGTTTTTCGTTGCTGAAGGTGCCAAATTTCGTTGCTAAATGTTTTTGGCAACGACTTTCTTCGTCATTGTCATATTTTCATTGCACAAGAATGAGCATTGCTAATTGTTCCGCAACGAACGTATTTTTTTTGTTTCCAAAAGTAATACATTTTGCAACGAAATTTGGCTTTCGTACAGATACATCGATCCTTTAGCAACAAAATGTATTGTTGCAAAATAATTAAAATTTCGTTACAAAAGCCTGCTAATTGGCAACGAAATAAACTCTTTTTTTTTTTGCAACGACCATGCATTTTCGTTGCAATTGACACCATTTTGTAACGACATTTTTCGTTGCAGTAAATTATGAAAATTGTTGCCTAAGCTTGCTTTCGTTACGGAATGTAAACTTTTTAGCAACGATTTTTGTTGCTGATTATATTATTTGGCAATGACATTATGCTGAATCAGCAATGAAGTTGTTTGTTGCTGGTTATTTTTCAATAGCAACGAAAGTCATCGATTAGCAACGACATTATATGTTGTCGTTTCTTTATATGTGCAACGAAAGTTGATATGATTTGCAACGATAAAAAAGGTTGCCTTTTATGTTAGTATTAGCAACAATATCCTCTTCGTTGTTATTAAGTTAATTTTTCGTTGACAAATATTATATTTTTAATGTCATTAGCAACGAAAATTTGTTGCTAAATGTATAAAAAATTGTTGCTATATTAAAACTTGTTCAATGCTTTGATAACGAATTATATTGTTACCGAATCAAAATTTGACATTCTTTTTGTATACCTAGCCGACTCAATGTCCCCATAGCAAATAATGACAAAAATACAAAAAACTAAAATATTATTAACTTAATAAAATCATCCGCTATATAATCATTTATTATCTTTACAATTAACCATCTAAAGCTACCAAAGTTCTTCAATCAAAGTATATATCTACATATATAGAGAGAGTACACTTCATAATTTTGTCCCTTATCTTCTGTAAACGTAGTACGAAAATTTAACACGCAGTATTGTAAAGCATGTCGTAGAAGCAGTCTTCCTGCACATATTTAAAAATAATAGCAAGTCAGAAAAATGAAGCAAATAGGTCACCAAATGCACTTATAATCCCCATTGGGATAATCACTTCAATTGCCCTGGTGGGGTGTCATTCTTGCATGCGGTGTTGCTTGTTTCTTCACTCTCCCCATTGGAATAATCACTAACCAAGTAATTATTGATCACGTTGTTATTTGTTAAATCATTTTTGTGCATGGAACATGTTACTCTGTTTGATTCAATGCAAGTTAACTAAGTATATGGTAGCTGCAAATGATGAAATCTTTTTTAAACAATGACGATTATCAGCTTCATTTGTTTAAGCATTTAACCGTAAAATATCTTAGACATCAACTAAAACAAGGTATTTCTGTTCATATAATTTCAAGATACACTCAAAAATAAACAGCTTACATAATAAGTACAATAACAATAATTAGAGAAAGGGGAAAAAACTGCAAATCAAATAATAAGTTGTACTTGCTCATTCTGGGTAAGGTTTCTAGTCCTTCCTCCATACTTAATGCAGAGAAACAAGCATGAAGGGCAGCCAACATCAAATGGACGCACAGCCTTTTCTTCTTCAAGTATCTGAACGGGACAGAATGTAGGGTTCTGCTGATTGGTACAGAAGACCTTCCTCCGAATAGCGGGATTCTCATATAAAACATGCTCCTGAGAAATTAAAATGATGTTAGTTGGTTAGAAACTAAAATTTTGAATCATGAATTTGACCCAGTTATAATACCACACTTAACGATCAAGCCCCAAAAATAAGACAACAAAATTCTGAACCGACTCATATTAAGTAATAGCTTATATTCTAGCAACTAACACCAAATAACTGAAATCTACATAGTAATATTTTTAGAAAAGTTAAACAGCTTTACCCCAGGATTATTTAAAGACACATATGGCTCTCCCTTCCTTAAAATGCTAAAATGATTGTAGTCCAGCTCATACATATCTTCACACCCATGACTTATTCCAAGAGATGCAAAAACTATGATTTTCCTAATGGTGTGGGACTGATCTTTTTTAAGTAGAAGTTCTTCCAACTCAATTATCCTCTTAACTTCCTTCGGGCAGAATGCCATCTTTTGGGGCAGAATGCCATCTTAACTTCCTCTTAACTCAAACATGATTCAAATTGAGTAATGATCAGATAGTTGAATGGGTCGATAAAATTTATAAAATAAAAAGTGCAATCTCCCACCATTGAATTATCTTTTACTATGTTATACAGCGGGAAGGCCTGGGAGATGATGCAGAGAGAGAGGGACAGAGTCCAAGGAATTTAACATAATTAACAATTTAATATTATCATGAGAACAGTTTCTGTGTCAAACACATAATGATCACGATGTGGCATCTTCCACATGCTTGGTCTATTTCCATCCTAGAATGTGCTAATAGAGACTCTTAAGGTCACTACTACAAGCATCCAGAGTATATCAGGACGAAAATTGACTGGCTAAAAAATAGCACTTTGTTGGATGAACAATCCACAACCAGAAAGAGCAAAGCTGTACAGTAGGACTAGGATTCAAAATAGAATGAAAACATAAACCATTTAGCACAAAAATGTATAGAATAAAATATTTTTTTGTTGACAAGTGTCAAATAAAAATATAATAATTCTTAAGTGCATAGTACCTAAAATAAACAAAGAACCTGATATGATACACTAGTTTCTCACTTCTCAGTCCTAATAAGTAATAATAACTTATTTTCCAAACACAAGATAGAAGGTGCAATAAAGTACACAATATATTTACTTTATTTATTTTTAAAGAATTCCTACACAAGAAGAAACTAAACTATACTGCTGATTCTCACATCACAATTTAATCAGATCGAACCTTAATCTATGAATCCATAATCCAAAAAAACATGAAATTGGAAAACCCAAATAATTTCTCATTATAAAATAACAGGAGCAAAACATGAAATCCAAATCACAATAGAATCCCAAAAACCATACCGTCCAATTATGGGTCTTGGCTAATCGCCTAGCAAGTGCATGTAAGCAGTATGAAACATCAGCTCGAGGCTGAATTGCGGATGTGGAAATCAAAATTTCTGCAAGAATCGCACAAAATATTAAAAACCCAAAATTATAAAAACTGATAAATAAGTATAAAAACAATCGGATCTGCAAATAGAAAAATATATCACTTCTGAGGTGTCGTTCTTTGGGTTGGCACTCAACATGATTCGTTCACCCTCAGGTTTCTCCACAACAACAAGCCAGTGCTCAAAATCGTAACCGTCGAACAAAATCGTCTCCTTCAGGGGATGATTGGACCAGTTAGGGTTCCAATCGTTAAGGGATGACGTCGTTTGGCGGGTAGCAAAATCACGGATGGTATCCGCCGCAGGGGATAGATGGCGGAAGTTGGCGGCGGCGGAAACGAGAGGGCGGAGGCGGAGGCGGAGGCGGAGGTATGAGAAAGAAGGGAGTTGGAGTCAGAAATGAAAATGAGGTATTCGCACCTTTTCGATACACCAGGTACATACGTCAATTTCGAGGACGAAATTTCATAAGGAGGGGAGGTTGTAGAAGACTCGAATTTTTTTTTATAAATAAAATAAAATTTCCTTTATTTATTATTTTGAAATAAGTAAGGGTTGATTTGATTAATGTGGTTAGTTATGGGTAAAATGCGCAAATTTTACAAAATAAAAATAAGTGGTTATAAAATATTCATTGTTGTTTGAAATATTCGTTTGGTCGCTGGAATATTCAGATCGCTCAGAATATTCGTGATGACGATCTTGTACAATGCATGGGCCCCATAACTAAAAAGCGATTGGAGGAAGAAAACGACAAATATAAGTTGTTATAATGGCGTAGATAGTTGCTACTATTTACATCGCTGGAATACCCGCCATGTTAAAATACAAGAATATGCGTGGTTACAAAGAGCACACCAGATTGCATGAGATTATTGAATTATTGATCCTTACGTAGAAGGCACTACTCAATAATTGTTACAATGAGTTATCGCTCAATATTATATTGATTCAATAATTGTTGCGTTGATATTTGGTATCACCGTTGTTTCAATAATTGTCATTACACAAGATTTTCAATTATCAAATCAATAATTCATATTATTTGAATAATATTATCGATAACATTATTGGCAATGTCTAGAAAGTTCCGCTCAAGGAGAGGTTTGGTCACCTAATCAATTGCCAAGAAGGAGAAATCCTTATTGAAAGCCCCTCTTCCCGAACCGCATGGTTGTTAGTAATGTGATTCTATAATATTATTTGTGAATAATTAATTATTGATTTATATGATATTGATTTTATGTGAATATAGATGGAGAAAATTTTAATGTGACAATTGTTGAAAATTAATATTTTATCTTTTTCCGATAAAATAATTCATTTAAATATATTATTTTAATAATATATTAACGGTGATATTTTTATAATGAATGTGGGATATATGAGTATATGAGGAGGTAGAGTATTTTATGGCATTAAATGTTTAACATATGTTTTGTGTGTGCTATGTGGACACAATTCTTGACCAAAAAATTGATTATAATCGTAAAATCGCTTCATTTATGGATTTCTGATAATTTTTGTTTGGAATTTGGAAAACTTCCTTCCGCAAAGTTGTAGAGAATTGAATTTCCTATACAAAATTGCGAGATTCGAATTTTTTGACAAAAGGGCTATTTATCATGAATTATTGAAGTTCCGGAGTTCCGAAATAATTGATTTTTGGAAGTTTTAATTATTTTATATAAGAAAAACGTTTTTGTGGTTGTTGGCACATGGGTGGCTGATATTTTTTGACCAAAGAAGGCATGCTAGAGTTTTCAAAACATGTGGGTAGGAATTTGGAATAAATAATATTTTATTAATTTAGTCTCCTTTCAAGCTTCTAACATTTTCCTATAAATAGAGGGCTAAGTTAGAATTGAAAATCACACCGAAACTAAGTTTTCTCTTTTCTCTCTATATTATCGAGCGTATTCTTGTGAGTATACTTTGAGTGTTGCTATACTCTGGTCTGCGAGTTTAAAGACTATACCAAAATTCAAATGTAAGTACGGTTATTTTGAGGTAAGGGATGTTATTTCTTTTCGCAAAATGATATTATTTTCTTCAATATCATTATGCCAAAATCTTTGTTTAACTTTTATCAAATTTAGAACTTTTTCATGTATGGGTTTACTTATTCATTCAGCCATTCTTATTCACGAGTTACTATTCATGAGTTACTTATTCACGAGTTACTATTCACGAAGCGTGTGAAGATGTTTTTTTGAAATTTCTATCTTTTGTGTCGGGGTTACTATTCACGATATACGGCACTTATTCACGATATTGACACTATTCACAAATACGGACTATTCAATCGAAAATGAAAATTTTTCTTTTTGTCCAAGATGTCTATTTCTTTCTTACTATCTTTGATTGGATCCATGTTTTGATCGTTATTTTGAGTTTTGCTTCAAATCGCTTTATTATAAAGTATTATCGATCTTGGATAAACCGTTGTATTTAATCCCTAATATTTGTCCTTCTATCTCACCGGATTCGTTTCTAAAAATATTTTTCATCATCCTCGGTCCTTAATGGTGATATTTGATGAATATCTTTGGCCCATGTGGTGCAAAGATGAACGATTAATCGATGAATATCTTTGGCCTCAGAGTGCAAAGATGAATATTGATTGTTGTTACATTGATGATGGACTTTAAACCTTAGAAGGCAAGAATTCTTTCTCTACGTGACTCTTCTAATGGATTCTCATTTCACTGCATTTGTTGATCTAAAACTTGTTGTCTATTGTATTCTATTAGATTTTTCTCTGTTGAAGACTAACGATAATTTGTTGTATATTATCTTAGTCATAATATTCTTTATGGGCTAGTTGAGCTCACCCTTTCCTTGTTGTTCCATTTTCTTCTCGGAGGGTGAGAACATAGCAGGATCGAGCCTGGGGTATGGAATGAAGGTTCTAGAGAGAGTTGTTTAGTAGTCCTCACCATTTTTGTAAAATAATGTATCAATAATTATGATGGGGATTTATTTGCATGTGGATATTGTCTTGCAGCGGCAATATCTCAGATTTAAACTCACAAGATGTATTGTCGTATTTCACCGACATTTGTATTATTGAAGTTGTAGTTATTTCGCATTCATGTATTTGGCGACTCATAATGAGTCAGGTGGAATTGACCTATTTTGGGGGCGTCGCGCAGTTGGTATCGAAGCTTAGGGATATGATCTCCATGCGAGATCGGGGAATAGAACTAGGAGGGAGAGACGAAAAATCCTTCGCTAGTGTGTCCTACCTAAGCTTATTTGTTGGTCAGGTCATAATATAGGGATATTATGTGACATGTTAATTTGTTTAATTAACCCTTGTTTTATGATAGTTTTTAAGAATGACTGTTGAGAACGATCACCAGTTAGATGTTACAAATGCGGGAAGGAGGGACATATCAGCCCAAACTGTCCACAACAATCCAAGGTATGTTACAACTGCGGAAAGGAAGGACATATCGCTCGAGATTGTAGGGTAGCGAAACCTAGTTCAGCGGGAATGGTGACTCAAAAAGACTATCCCAGAAAAGTCAAAGTCAACGGTTCCTGGAAGAGCGTTTGTCGTGACCGGTCAAAATGCGAGGAACCCGAACGAGTTTAGCATGGGTTAGTTAATTATAAATTCTTGCGAAGTTTATACCTTACTAGATACCGGTTCTACCCATTCTTTTATCTCTCTTGCTTGGGCTCAACGTTTGAACTTGACTACGGAGAAATTAGACTTTGACCTATTATTGGAGACTTCATTAGGAGAAACTTTCATTACATCTGTTGTTTAGAAATCTTGCTTGATTCAAGTTGGCAACATCACATTACCTGTTGATCTTATCTCTTTAAAGATACTTGCTTTTGATGTGATTTTAGAGATTGATTGGTTAACTACTCATCATGCCAAATTGATTGCTTTTGTAAGGTTGTTAGTTTTCATATTCCTAAGCAACCTGTTATTCGAATTCAAGCAATCAAACCATTGTAGTCAAACATTTTCATATCAAGCCATGAAGTCATTCGTTTATTACGGATGTCAAGTTTTCTTAGTCCATGTTATGGATTTGAATAAAGACACGTCAGATTTGAATAATATTCCTGTTGTTATTGATTTTTCCTGACGTATTTCCTGAGGAATTTCTTAGCTTACTCCCAAAGCCTGATATTAAATTTTGTATCGACTTTGAATCCGGTACAAAACCCATTTCTAAAATCTCATATCGAATGGCTCCTATTGAACTTCAGGAGTTAAAAACCCAACTATAGAAGTTGATACACGAGCCTCTATCTTATGACTTCCTTTGTGGAATGCACCGAAGCCAAACTCTCCGTAGGGGACGCCATATTCGTGCGATAGTAAACTGATAGGTGCTATTGTAACATGCTATCCAAGGTTGGGATATGAGTCACAGTTGAGAACAACCTAAGTCAGTAATCGAAATACGTAGCTTTCTAGGCTTAGTTGGTTATTATCGGAGATTCGTTGAAGGATATTCTCGAATCGCTATTCCATTAACGCAGCTGACTCGTAGAGATACAAAATTCGAATGAAGCGAGGAATGTGGAAAGAGCTTCGAAGAACTCAAGAGGAGACTCATTTCAAAGACATGTTCGACCATGCCATCCCGAAAAGCGAACGTAGTGCCGACGTGTTGAGTATAAGATCGTATATATCTGACGAAAGTACGATATTGTCAAAGACTAATTTCGTATAATTTACAATATTAGAGATGGAGATGAAAACTCTAAGTACCCACGTGATGATATACGAGTATAATCGACTTTTATCGATAAAGTTAAAATCGCTTCAAAGCTACACAATCGGAGTGATGAATATGAAGAAGGAGGTGCAAGAAGTTGTTATTCCAAAAGCGAGAATTGGCGATGTGAGGAAAGCTCAAACCTTCGATTTATTGGTTTATTTGAAATTCTCGATCGAATAGGCGTGGGCCTATAGACTCGTTTTACCACCAAGTATGACGCGTGTTCATAACGTTTTTCACGTATCGATGTTACGTAAATATGTGGATGACCCGAACCACGTCATTGAGTTAGAACCAGACGAGATAGCCGAATACTTAACATATGAGGAGGTACCTGTCAAGATCTTGGATAGGAAAGAACATGTCCTACGCACCAAGATTATACCACAATGTTGCTTCTCCCACCTCGTCCCAGCATACTGGAGAACGACATTTTTCGTCCATACAACGCCTCAAATGGAGCCATGCCTATACTTGCTTGATAACTGTTGTTGTAAGAGAATTCCACCAGTGGCAAGTACTTATCCCAACTTCCTTTGAAATCTAGAACACGAGTCTTAATAGATCTTCAAGGGTTTGAATAGTCCTTCTCTCGATTGTCCATCCGCTTGAGGATGGTATCTTTGAATCAATCAGAATCCGTGCCCATAGCTTTCGCAAGCTAACCCAAAATCTTGAAGTGAATCTCGGGTCACGATCCAAAACTATGGATACTTTGGCATGCCATACAATTGTACAATCTCATTCACGCATATACGAAAGCAAGACGCTCAAGGAATAAGTCTCGCGTGACGGTAAAATAAATGGGCGCACTTGGTTAATCTATCAACAATAACCCAAATCAGCATCTACGCCTTGAGAAATTTTGGGAAGACCTATAACAAAATCCATAGTAATGTGTTCCCATTTCCATTCCTAATCTCAAGTGGTCTGCAATGGACCTTTTGGCACTTGATGCTCACGCTTTTACACGCCGAGTTAAACATCTTGAGATAAACTCCGCAATCTCTCTCTTTATATTGTTCCACCAAAATGTATGTCGAATATCATGATACATTTTGGTACTCCTGAGATGGATTGCAAACGGGGTGTTGTGTGCCTCCATCATGATTTTATGCTTGTGTCGAGAATCGTTAGAACGCAAAAGTCTAGAATTGACTCAAGTATTCCTTCTTCATCGATTCTTATTCGGAATAACACCTTCTTGCACTTTCTTCTTTATTTGTATCACCCCTGTGTCCGTAAGCTTGAAAGCAGCTTTAACTTTATCAATTAAAGTCGGTTCTACTCAGATATTCGCCATCATCATGTGGGATTCTGAGTCTTTAATTCTATCTTCATCCTTTGTAAGTCGATAAAATGGGCCTTTGCGTTGACAATATTGCACTCAAGATTGTATATGATCTTCTACTCAATGCGCCACCACTACGCTCGCTTTTCCGGGATGATATTGAATAGTGTGATCGTAATCTTTCAATAGCTCGCCAACGCCGTCGTTGCCGTATATTGAGTTCTTTTTGGTGAAGAAATATTTGAGGCTTTTATGGTCCGTATAAATCTCCACTTTCTCTCCATACAAGTAGTGTCTCCATATCTTCAACGCTGAATCGATCGCTTTGCTAACTCTAGATCATGAGTAGGATAATTCCTCTCATATTCTTTGAGTTGTCGTGAGGCATAGGCTATGACTTTCCCATGTTGCATGAGAACACATCCTAACCCCTTGCCGGAAGCATCATTGAGATAACAAATCCATCCGAACCAGGATGGTATTGTTAGAAAAAGTGCCAAATGAGTCTCCTCTTGAGCTCTTGGAAACTCTTCTCACATTCTTCGCCCATATGAATTTTGTATCTTCCGAGTCACCGAGTTAATCTGAGTAGCGATTCGAGAAAATCCTTCCACAAATCTCCGATAATAACCAATTAAGCCAGAAAGTCACAGATTTGCGTCACCGATCCGCAAACTTGTTGCTCCCAACTTTGTATTGCTTCAATCTTCACGGTCAACAGATACTCCTTGTTTTGACAATGCGTGCCCAAGGAATGCTACTTCCTCAAGCCAAACTCGCATTTCTTCACTTGGCATAAAGCTTGTGTTCACGAAGTCTTTGTAGTACCAACTTCAAATGGTGCTCATGATCTTCACTACTTTTGGAATAGATGAGGATGTCATCAATAAAGACAACAACGAACCCATCCAAATATTCCTTGAATACACGGTTCATCATATCCATGAAAGCGGCGGGAGCATTGGTCAATCCAAAAGACATGACTAAGAATTCATAATGCCCGCATCGAGTCCTCCGAAGGCGCCTTTGGAATATCCTCGCTTTAATCTTCAAATGATGATATCCGTAATCGAAGATCGATCTTTGAAAAGAATTGTGCTCCTTCCAATGGTCAAACAGTCATCAATGCGAGGTAGTGGATACCTATTCTTGATGGTGACATGGTTTAATTTCTCGGTTGTCAATACAAAGTCGCATACTCCCGCTTTCTTCTTCTTTACGAATAAAAACAGGGAGCACCCTAAGGAGACGTCTTAGGGCGAGAATGAAACCGATGTCTAATAATTCTCAGTAGTTGGACTTTTAACTCTCAAAGTTCAATAGAGTCATTCGATATGGGGTTTTAGAAATGGGTTTTGTACCTGCTCAAGGTCAATAAAGAATTCAACATCACGCTCGGGGTAAACCAGAAGCTCTTCAGAAATACATCGAGAATTCTCTAACCACGTAAATATTATTCAAATCGACTTTGTCTTTATTCAAATCCATAACATGGGCTAAAAAGCTTGACATCCGCTTTTTCAATAAACGAATAGCTTTGTGGCTTGATATGACATGATGATTTTAGTGGTTTAGTGGTTTGAATTGTATGACAAAGTTGTTAGGAATATGAAAACTAACCACCTTACGAAAACAATCAATTTTGGCATGATGAGTGGTTAACCAATCAATTCCTAAAATCACATCAAAAGCAAGTATCTTTAAAGAGATAAGATCAACAGTAATGTGATAGTGCCAACTTGGATCATGCAAGATTTATAAACCGTAGATGTAACGAAGGTTTCACCCAACGGAGTTTTAACGAGATAAATCAAAATCTAATTTCTCCTGAGTCAAGTTTAAATGTTGAGCACAAGCGGGAGAGATAAAAGAATGGGTAGAACCTAGTATCTAGTAAGGTATAAACTTCACAAGAATTCAAGATTAGCATACCTGATCACCTCGTTCGGGTTCCTCACGTTTTGGCGATCACGACAAAAAGCTCTTCCAGAACCAATGATTTCGACTTATCCGGATGACCCTTGGAATCACCACTCCTCCGAACTTGGTTTCGCTTATAGTACAATCTCGAGCAATGTGGCCTTCCTTTCCACCGGTTGTAACATACCTTGGATTATTGTGATTTAAATTTGGTGATATGTCCCTCCTTCCCGCATTTGTAACATCTAACCGGCGCGTGCTTCTCCTCCCCTAGCAATTGTTGTTGGTGTTGGTGCTTGCGCTGATATCTTCCGTCATTGTTGAATCTTCTCTTCAAATTTCCACTTGAGTCACCTCTCCTATTATCATGTCCACGATTACCACCTGAGTGGTTACCGCCTTTGTCCGTATTCTTTCCTCCTCGCTGGTTATCATCGTTCTGATGACTACCCTGATTGTGGTCCCTCGGTTGAGTATACTCACTATCTCACTCTAATAACTGAGCCATGTTGACAACATCTGAATACAGAGAAAACTTATGAGAGATAAGGTATTGACGAATCTCGGGTTTTAGACCTCTCAGAAACATACGCGTCATTCGTTCCTCATTCTCCACCAAATGAGGTGCAAACCTGGATAACTCTGCGAACTTTGCCTCGTCTTCCGAGACACCGCTATGTTGTTCGCTCGAGTCTAATAAACTCTACCTCCTTCATATGACGAATACTTTCTGGAAAGTACTTGTCATTGAACAGTTTCTGAAATCTTTCCCAAGACATGTTAAGTGCATCTGGCTGGGTACGCTTCACAGATTCCCACCAGTAATCTACTTCACCACGAAACATAAAGGTGGCGAATGGAACCTTCATTCCTCCGCACCCCAAGACATCGAATATCTTGGTAATTTGCTTGACTCACGTTTTTGCCTTGATTGATCCGGCTTTCTATGGAAATCTGGTGGTCCCAACTCCTTGAATTGCTTGGTGATGATAAAATCGCAGCGTTACCATCATTTCCACCGTATTTTGTACACGAGTCTCCTCGTCGATTTTGCATGAATCGCAAAAAGCTCCTAAACATTCCATCATTCATCGCTTGCTTTGCTCGGTAGTGTTGTTTACGGGAGGAATATTGCCTTCCCCGTCATGACGTTCTCCTCGGTTTCATGACTAGAGGTTGTTCCACGCCTCATAAACTCCATTGTTAACATTCTCGTGCCCATTCTTAATATCGCCATAAAACAAGGGTTAATTAAACAAATTAACATATCACATAATATCCTATATTATGATGACCAACAAAAATAAGCTTAGGTAGGACACACTAGCGAAGGATTTACTCGCTCTCCCTCCTAGTTCTATTCCCCGATCTCCGCCAGAGATCATATCCCTAAGCTCGATACCAATTGTGACGCCCCCCAAAAATAGGTATACAACACCCATTCTCGAAATGCCAAAATATATGGTATAGAAAGCAAACTACAACTTTGATAATACGATGTCGTGTGTAGAATACGCATAATACAAACCGTGAATTTAAATACAAATATTGTCTTCTAGACAATATACACACCCAAATAAGTCCTCATTATAATTATTCATTCACTATTTTACAGAAATAGTGAGGACAACTAAAACATCTTCCTAGAACCATCACTCCATACCCCGACTCGATCCTGCTATGTTCTCACCTCCTGAGAAGAAAAATGGAACAAAAAGGAAAAGGGTGAGCTCAACTAGCCTAGTAAAGAATATTATGACTAAGATAATATACAACAAATTATCGTTAGTCTTCAACAGGGAAAATCTAATAGAATACAATAGACAACAAGTTTTAGATCAACAAGTGCAATGAAAACGAGAATCCATTAGAAGAGTCACGTAGAAAGAATTCTACCGCCTTCTAAGGTTTAAAAGTCCATCATCAATATTTTATCCCCATAATAACAATCAATATTCATCTTTGCACTACGTGCCAAAGATATTCATTTAAATCATCAATTGGTCATGTTCATCTCAACACTGCTCATCTTTGCACTACGTGCCAAAGATATTCATCGATTAATCGTTCATCTTTGCACTACGTGCCAAAGATATTCATTTATATCTTCATTTAAGACCGAGGATGATGAAAAATATTTTAAAGAAACGAATCCAAAGAAACAAAATGACAAAGATTAAGGATTAAGGATTCAGATACTTTGTTTTACCCATGTCCAAAAATACCTCGAAAATAATCATATTGGTGTAAAATTCAAGAATGATCAAAACATAGATACAATCAAAGCTAGTATCCGTAATAGATATTTTGGGCAAAAAAAAAATTTTATTTTTCGATTGAATAGTGTAAATTCGTGAATAAAGGTCAGATTCGTGAATAGTCAGGTATCGTGAATAAGAACTCCCACACAACAAGTTCCAAATTTGATAAAAAAAAGTTCACCAATACTTGACATAATGATATTGAAGAAAAAATATCATTTAAGAAGAAAATAATACTCCTTACCTCAAAATAACCGTATTTCTTGGTGAATTTCTAGATAGGTCTTGTGAAACCCGCATAGATATAGAACACTCAAAGTATACTCACAAGAATACACTCGATAATTTAGAGAGAGAAAGAGAGAAACTTAGTTTACGGTGTGATTTTCAATTCTAACTTAGCCTCTATTTATAGGAAAATGTTAGACGCCAAAGGAGACTAAATAATAAAATAATATTATTATTAATCAAAATTTCCTCACGCAATGAATATAGACCATGACCACCACCACCTTGGAAAATTTCCAATGACCCATGTGAATTACTCACCAACCAAAAAGTGGGTCCCACCCATTAATTTAATAAAATTATTTTATTTTCCTAAACTTCAACAATTAAGTAGAAAATAGCTCTGTTATCGAAAAAATTCAAAACTTACTGCGCTTTCCATGGGAAATTCCATTCTCTACAACTTTGCGGAAGAAAGTTTTTCCAAATTCCAAATGTAAATTGACCAAAATCCATAAACGGATGATTTTACAGTTTATAATCAATTTTCAGTCAAGAATTGTGTCCACCGACACACAAAACATGTATTAAACATTTAATGCCACAAAATACTCTACCTCCTCATATACTCATATATCCCACATTTATTATAAAATATCACCGTTAATATATTATTAAAATAATATATTTAAATAAATTATTTTATCAGAAAAAGATAAAATATTAATTTTCAACAATTGTCACATTAAAAATTTTCTCCATCTATATCCACATAAAATAAATATTTTCTTTATCATAATAATCAATAATTAATTATTTTAAAAATAATATTACGTAATCACAAATCTCGACAACCGTGGCTTTCCAATAAGGATTTCTCACTTCTTGGCAAGATTAGGTGACCAAACCTCTCCTTGTGATGTAACTTTTAGACATTGCCAATAATGTTATCTCGATAATATTATTCAAATAATATGAATTATTGATTTGATAATGGAAAATACTTGTAAATGACAATTATTGAAACAACAAATGATACAAAATATCAACGCAAAGAATTATTGAATCAATATAATATTGAATAAAGAATTCATCGTAATAATTATTGAGTAGTGCCTTCTTACATAAGGATCAATAATTCAACAATATCATGCAATACTGGTAGCATCAGGCTTTGTGCAACCACGCATATTATCATTTTAACCACGTGTAACCCAACAAAGTTAATTCGGAATAATTTACGCCGTTATTTATAAAACTCAATCTTTGTCGCTTTCTTTCATCCAACCGTTTTTTCCGTTATGGGGCCCACCAATGACTACGCCGCTCATTTGGAGATTCTCGACAAAAAGATATTCCACGACTAAACGAATATTCCCTAGCAATAATGAATATTTTATAACCACTTGCTTATTTTGTAAACTTTGCACATTTCACCCATAACCAAAGAATTATATCAAATTAACCCTTATTAATTTAGAATAATGAATAAAGGAAAAATTTAATTTTATTTATAATAAGTTGGGGTCTTACGAAATACATCCCTCATTGCTATAAGTCGTAATGTGGCGGAGAAATTACTCATTTGTCCCTCATTTGCTCATGTGCTACATCGCTCTACTTCTAATTGTTATGGCGATAGTTTAGTTAACTAATAAGTTAGAATGACTCGAATTGGTAGCTTAATGGCCCAATAACCCGTAAGTCTTAGGTTCAAAACCTAACTGTGATATTTTTGTTTCTTATGTTATATTTTTGTCTATTAGATAAATTATATTACCATATATATATATATATATATATATATATATATATATATATATATACCCATCTTAAATCTCCACATTAAACTAAATATATATAAAGTAACTATGAATATTTATATAACGTAACTATGAATATTTTTTTATATATATATATATATATATATATATATATATTTATAAATTTATAAATATTTCATCTAAAATTTATAAAATTTAGATATGAATATTTGTTATAAATACTTATATGAATATTTAGAGATAAATTTAAAAATATTTAGATGAATATTTGTTTATATATATATATATATATATATATATATATATATATATATATATATATATATATATTTATATAAAAATATTCATAGTTACTTTATATATATTTAGTTTAATGTTGAGATTTATGTAGTATTTTATTTAGTTTGATAAGAAATTTTGAAACGATATATATATATATATATATGTATATATATATATATATATATATATACACACATACGTATATATATCATATATGTGAATGAAAATTTGGCATGTGCGAATATTGAACTTTATCCCAAAAAATATGTTGATGCACAAATTCGAACCCAAGACTTCTAATTTGGAATATTGATCCAATGACCACCCGAGCACCTGGTCCTAGTTGCTATTATTTTGTAAGGATTAGTTTTTATTATTATTATTATTATTATTATTATTATTATTATTATTATTATTATTATTATTATTATTATTATTATTATTATTATTATTATTATTATTATTATTATTATTATTATTATTATTATTATTATTATTATTATTATTATTATTATTATTATTATTATTATTATTAGTACTATTATTAGTACTATTATTATTATTATTAGTACTATTATTATTTTTATATTATTATTATTATTATTATTATTATTATTATTATTATTATTATTATTATTGTTGTTGTTGTTGTTGTTATTATTATTATTATTATTATTATTATTATTATTATTATTATTATTATTATTATTATTATTATTATTATTATTATTATTATTATTATCTTAATTTAAAGTAACATTTTAATAGTCGTTGCAAAAGTTGTATAAAATATGCAATGAAAATAAAATTATTGCCAATGAATGTAGTCCATATTAGATAACTAAATATATAGCAACAAAAAACTTTCGCTTGCTTACGATGAGGAGAAATCAAGTGGTTAAAAATTTTGCAATGAATTTCTAACTAATTTTGTTTCCAAATTTTGCAACTACTTATGAATTTTGTTGCAAAAAGTGAAAGCCTGACACAATCTGCAATGAAGGACAAGTTTCGTTGCTAAACATACACTTTTAGCAACGACTTTGCCTTAAAAATCGTTGCTAAAGCCCCATTTTTAGCAACAAAATAACTTTCGTTGCCCACGATGATGGGAAAGTAAGTGGCCAAAAATTTTGCAACGAATTTCTAACGAAATTTTTTCCCGCCAATGAATTAACAATGAAATTTTGCAACGACTTATGAATTTTCGTTACAAAAAGTGAAAGCCTGACACAATCTGCAAGGAATGACAAATTTCGTTGCTAAACATATACTTTTAGCAACAACTTATAAAGTCGTTGCCCAAAAAATTGTTGCTAAAGGCCCATTTTTTTGTAGTGCCTCTCTTAATCTCTTATAAACACAAGGTGCAATGAATGATCTGATGTGCTGGCTAGTTTGCTGGCACTAATGGACTGATTTGGTGAGATTTTATGTCACAAAGTCTATAGTTGTTGAACCACTAAAGGTGTTGGCAATTTTTTTTTACAAGCTACTTAATTAAAAATCCAAAAAGGGCAATTTTGTCATTTAGAAAATAATTTTAATGGCAAGATGGTCAAATGTCCAAACCCTTAGGGTTTAACCCTTAGGTTTTACAAACCCCAAATTCTAGAATTTTCTAATTAGGGTTTAAAAAAATAAAATAAAAATTTCTAAAATAAAAATTAGGGTTTTAAATAGAAATTAATATTTCTAAAGTATAATTAGGGTTTACTAATTATGTTAACATGTACTAATCACATTAGGCTTACTAATTAGGATTAGGGTTTCCTAATTAGGGTTTTAAATTAGAAAAATTAAAATTAAAATTTCTAAATTACAATTAAGGTTTCTTAATCAATTTAATATTTACTAAACACATTAAGCTCACTAATTAGGATTAGGGTTTCCTAATTAGGGTTTTAGGATTTCTGAATGTAAAATTAGGGTGTCCCGGAATACGATTAGGGTTTCTAACGGTACGTTAGGGTTTCTAATCCTGAGATTAGGGTTTCTAATCTCTTATTAGGTTTTACTAATTTTTAAACCTTATCCGATCAATCATTGATCGATATATCTATATAGTACAAACACGTACATATTAAAATAATTATTTTAATTATATTTTCTATCGAATCCCTATCCAGACTTAGGGTTAGGGTTTCTATTCTTTATTAAGCACAACTCTACTCTAAATTTCTCAGTAAATACACCAATTGACTAATTCTCCCGACTCGTATCATAGATACACAACACAACATTAATAATTAATATTAATATTAATAAAAAAAATTATTCGTAAAATTTTAATTATTCGAAATCTCGGGTTATCATAGCACAGCCTCCTAATGATATCCTCGAGATCATAGCTGCGGAGTCCCGGCTCCATATAATCCTTGCTCTCATAGTTGGGCATGGCAAACAGTGCATTAATATCTTGGCTTCCAAAAGCCACTGCTTTCCCCCTAACTTGGACTACAGAAGGGCCCTCGGCACTTGCATTGGCGTAGAACTCCCGAACCACAGATACAATAGCTGACTCGAATGACCTTGTGAAGTGGATCCATTGGCGCCCCGAAATCATGACCACCAACTCGCCATCCTTTTTCTCCGGCTTCAAGCCCCACTTAGGAATCAGATTTCGTGATGCAAAGGAGCTTTTGAATCTTTTCCAGGCCTCTTCATTGATGAACTTGGTGTTGTCCCAAGCCGTTGGTGGTGCTGCGGATGACGATCCTCCCATACTAAGGCATTGCCTCTTTTGTGCCATGTCGGAAATCGCAGTAATTTGTATGACAACAAGCAGGAAACTGAAGCACACACTCCCCCAAACTTAGGCTCGAATATACCCAACAATTTTAATGCTAAACAGCCCCAAATCAGTCTAATTTTTGGTTCAGGCAATTTATCGAACACCTAGAGTGCACTCCCCAAAATCAACTTGGAGAAACCTTGCTTGAAAGAGCTCTAACCAGATTTTCGACAGCGGAAATCACACCAATACACAACAAGAATTGCCCAAATCTAAACAATGAACTCACCACTAGTTTCTTATTTGACTGAAATCAAAAATTACCTTGAATTGAAAAACCCTAGTTTGAGTCTGCCCCCTTTGTTTTTTGCGTGCACTGGCTAGGGGTCTACAAGGAATACAAATGCCTGGATTGTTCTTTTGTAATTGATCGAAGGCTAGGGGTGCTTGATGTGAAGCAATAATGTTTGGGATTACTTGGGTTTTATGGCACTTGCTGAACTTGCCAAGAGAGATGGGAAGTAATGGGCACAACTGCTGGCCTTTAGTGCATTTTTTTAAAACCAAAATTCGCTGATGGCGTTGTGGCGCGGTCTGGCCTTTGTTGGTTGGCGCTGCGGTGCGAATTAGCAGGGGACAAGGCTCACTGCCGGTGCTGCGGCGCCAGAGGTACCTTGTTCTTTGGCGCTGCAGCGCGAAGGAGAGATGTTGGACATTAAGCACTTTGGCAATACCATGCCATGAGTTCAAGATACACTTGTTGGCCATGTGCGATGCGAGGACCCGGTTTACGTGTTTTTTCACAGAAAAACCATGTATTAGCTGACAGATATTATACAAATATATACATGTTTAAATAACCCAAATAATACTAGTTTAACTATACTACTATATATAGAATAGCAACATAGAAGGAAACCATGTTGTCTGCATTCAATGGCCACAAAAACATGCATATCAGATTATAAATAAAATGGCAGCCATGTTAACAAAGAAAATAGAAAAGATGCAATATAAACTGGACATAAGTAAAGAAAAAAAAAACAGAGAAAATTGATACTGAGATGGGGGTGCCTCCCCACCAAGTGCTTGTTTTAAAGTCTTCGGCTTGACTGTATCGATGCTGCTCAATCCGGCTCATAAGCGAAAATGACCATCTCATGCTGCCTATTCGTTAATTCCTTTGGATTTTTGGCAGATATGGATGATGGATCATCCTCCTTTTCCTCACCCATCAGCACGAAGAATCTTTCACCGCTAGAATTATCCACTAATTTGCCTTTGTCATCAAGTGTAAAGCGTTCTTTGTGCTCTATTGGGCCCTCCGGGGTTTCCATAGTCGTGAGTGTGGATTCTGGTTGTTGATCAGTCATGACGATACAACCACTGTCGATCCTTTTGTCTTAAACTTCACTCCACCGCTTGGATAGTTTGCACCATGACGTCTCCCTCAACAACTGTGTGAGACTCATCGCCTTTTCCTTGCGTATCCACTATGCATTGCTCTACTTTTTCATTATCGAGATCAATTATGACCGGTAGATTGCCTTGCGGTGGATTTGTAATGGCATTGATGATTTGCCCTAATTGACTTTCGAGGCTTTGCACTGCGGCTTCTTGGCTTGCCATCCGAACCTCATTTCTCTCAATAAAGTAGGTGAGAAGCTCTTCAAGCATGTTCTCTTCCTCTTGTATTGAGTACTCAGAAAAGCTGTCATTGGGTCGAGATGCAAATTCATATTGCGATGGAGGCTGATAGTCAAATTGAGAGGCATGATTCGGATCATGATATTGCTCTTGACTATAGTCCCTTGAGTTTGGATAACCCTGGCAGTTTAGATGGTAGGGAATCGGTTCAAAGTCACTGCGTTCGACAAGAGGCATTACGAGGTGGATCGACACTCAAGATTGTCAGAAAACCTCAAGGCATTTGCAATTTGAACTTGCAATTGCTCGAGTCCTTCTTCCGAGCTTGGTTGTGTCATCCTCTCATAAGGCCATTGATAACATTGATCGTCCATAATCTGTAAACTTAAAAACAAAAAGAAAGAAAGATCAAACAAATAAAAGAAATATATATATATATATATATATATATATATGTACGTTCAAAGTAAGACTAAATTGATTGAAATCAATATTGGACAATATTAGAATAATAGTTCCCCGGCAACGGCGCCAAAAACTTGTTGGTCGGAAAACCCATCACTAAACACGCGCCTTAGTATACGCGGTCTAACAAAATGTCTGATTGATAAGAAGAATGTCGTACCCACGAGGAACTATCACTAATATTTACCAAGTACCGACTGTGTATCGCTAAAGTCTTATTAGAACAGCAGTAAATGGAAGTGTGATAAATCTAGTTATAACTAATTAACAAAGCAAGTAAATGGATAACGACTGGTAATCTAACGAATTACAAGCTAAGGTCATAACTTCACCCCCACATAGGCATTCTGTCGAGCACCTGGCGTGCTATGCTTCATCAAACTAGCTACTTTTCTCGCTTTGGTCTTAATGGTCATGACAATTTGTCGACCGAGAACACACATGTGTTTATGCGCCTCTGTCGAGGTATGCACAAACATATCCTCTCCAGATCCACCCAAAAGGGAATAGACAGAAAAGAACGTCCAAGCTAAGTACAATCCTACACATGTCTATGCGAATTAATCATAACAAGGATTTAAGCATAAGTTCTCTATTAGGTCACACGTGGTGCACAGATATATGTCTATTCTATGAATAACTTATGCAGTCGAAACCCGCAATCACATGCCAATTTATTTAGGTGTAAATCTACATTCCTTCTGTCGATATCATGTAGATTACCAAAATCATCACTAATGTCTTAGCAAGAATTATTAAGCACAAATATATTAAACCAAATCATATGGTGCCAACCAAAGAGATAAGACAGTCAATTTAAATAACAAAGGGTTCCATTAAAACCTTAGAGCCAATATTCAGTATATAGCTATTGAATAAAATACAAGTAGCAATAAAGACAATATTAATGGATTACAAAATTAGAGGAAATAAATGGATAAGAGGAAACTCTGTCAAAGCCCTTCAATATCCAAGCATTCCGCTCAAATCAAGCTTTCCAGTCTGTATAGCTCACTCCTCTTGATGCTCCAAAGAAATGCCAGATTTCTCCCTAATCTACCTAATCTATATTTATAGAGCTTAACTAAGAGAAAGAAATTACAGAAGAAACTATCTAAGCTAAGCTATATTATTCTAAGGTCTCCTATGATATATGTTATGAGATATGTCAAATGCAGAGTCTGGCTTCTGATATATAAGCGTCCCCCCCTTCATGCTAGGTCAAAATCGAGTCTTTATTGTCTAGGAACCGGAGGTCGCGCTGCGGCGCGACCAATATACCTATGGGTGGCATTGCGGCGCCATGTCATTAATCAAAGAGACCGGAGCTCTTTCATGACGCAAATACAGAGTCCAAGAAGGATGTAGATGGCGTCATGGTGCGAAGATGATGTCGTGAAAGGGCGGTGGTGGCGCTGTGCGGCATGAGATTCAAGTTGGCTTTGGCGCCATAATGCAGCTACATGCAAAATGATCGTTTTGCCCCTGAATGCTAGAAAACACATGTAAAGTCCTACCATATGTCGATTAAGCACAATAACACTATAATCATATAAAAACATATAAAATCTACAAGATCAGGCAACTATTTAAGTCATAAAGTATCCGATTCGTGGATATAAATTCCACTCATCACTGAATGACTTCCAGTCCAGGTTGTGGCATGTCACCACTGTTCTGAGGTTCCAAGTGGATGATTGGAACAGACTGATTCTCCGTCAATGGAGGTGGGGTCTGATTCTCTTTATTGTTGCTATCGTTGTTGTTGTCCTCCACTCCTGCTTGTTCTCATTGTGAATTGTCTGGGAACATGGCCTTGAAAGCGGGAATCTGCATCAACTGTTAGCGAAAATTTCCCATTTCCCCATGCTTTTTCTGCATCTCCAGCATCATAGCCATCATCATCCCTTGTCCTTCTCGTGCTTCCTTCAACGCCTTGAGCATCTCTAGTTGCACATCATTTGCCTAATCCCCACTTTCTTCCTCGCCTTACCTTCCCATGTCTGTCTGCCTGACATTCGTTAGTTGTTGATCAGCCATGTATGGTGATGTTGAACTTTCTTATGAGACATCTTCAAGGATGGGTTGCTAGAGATTTAGATTCACGCCTTAGAAATCTTGACTTGATTGCCTTGGAACTGGATTCAGTTAGGTAATGCTATTTATTGGTGAAGCTCTTCCTGTTGTTCTCCCACTTCAAGTTGTGGGCATACCCATCACGAATTCTACACCTTCCCAGCAGAGTCGCCAAAGAAATATGGGCAAGGAAGTCGTGCCTAGCCAGTTAGGGTTTCATGTTGGCTAAGGAGGAGAGGAATCCACGAAGAGCACGGAATTGATTGATTGATTGAAGAGGGGAGAACGACAGGTGGACGATTATTCCAATGACGCGTGGCAGAACTCCTAAAATCCGAAAATCGTGTTAGGGTTATTGGGATTCCAAGAGCCTTCTTCTTGAGTCCTTCCACCCCTAGAATCCAGAAACCTTATTAGGGTTATTGCGATTCCAAGAGTCTTCCTGAGTGTTGAGAGAGAATGTCCAGGTCCTTTGATCTTCCAAGAGTCTAAGTCCTGTGTCCGAAGAGAGGTCCCCTTCCCAATGGAATGGAAGGGGTATTTATAGGGTTTTTTGGAAAGTAGTCATGTGCAAGGCACATGCTTTCAGGGAAATTCCAAAAATACCCTTTAGTAATTAGAATAATGCCTATATTGCCCTGTCCTTCTAGCCACCAATCCAATCCCTCAATCAATTCCCAAAACGAGTCGCCTCCAAGAGTCTTCTGCCTCGGGACACGTGGAGGCTTCTCCCAGGTCTAGCATATTGATTTCTAAATTTTTCGTCTTCATTCCATTAGATTATGAAAACCCTAATTTGCACATTTAATGAGGTCATGGAACCCTAATTGTGCATTTAATTCAATTAGGTCATGTGAACCCTAATTTTACACTTGGGCCCATAGTAATATTATTAGTTAGTTAATATTAGTATTGATATTAATATTAGTTAGTTAATATTATAAATAATATTAAAATTAAATAGTAATAGTATTAATATTAATAATATTATATTAGTATTGATATTAATATTAGTTAGTTAATATTAATATTCATATTAATATTATTTAGTGATATAAATTGGGACGAAGGACTAAAAAATTGGGATAAAAATATGGCCAAGCGCTAAATGTTGTAGCGACATGCATGGTATTTGATTATTATAATAATTTATAAATAATAATATTTTATTATTTGACCTTTGACCAAGAAATAAGGAGGGACCCTTTAGTAAATATTCATGCCGCTACAGGTGATGTTAATGCTACTACAATTTGTAGCGGCAAGGCTTTTATTCTTTCCAATCTCAACCATTAAATATGTTGATAAACGGTGGAGATGATGGTTGTTAGAATAGTTCTCTTAGCAAAGCGGTTGCCATGGATTGGAATATATATATATATATATATATATATATATATATATATATATATATATATATATATCAATGATCAAGAGCATTCTCCTTATCTAGCATTCCTCCTTAAATAGCACTCATTTATTAAAACTACGTCGTTTTGAAGGACCACGGGTGACATTTTTGTAAATAAAAAGAAAGCAAGTGGGACCACTCTCTTTTAAAAACCTTTAAAACGACGTAGTTTTAATAAAGGAGTGCTATTTAAGAGGAATGCTAAATAAGTGGAATGCTCTTGATCCTCTCTCTCTCTCTCTCTCTCTATATATATATATATATATATATATATATATATATATATATAGAGTCCGATCTGTCAGGACTCGGACGGGACTAAATCTTGGACCCCAAATTTATTTATTTATTTTTGCTATTTTTTATCTGAACTAAAAAATATTTAATATTTTATGGAATTGAAATTTTTCATAATACGATGTTTTGGACGTAATTTGGGTACGTATAACAAAACATGTATGTACGATCTGTCTGCGCATGTACCATCATTTTTAGTATAGGTATTCAAATCACCCCAAAAACATTGTATTATGGAAAATTTCGATTCCATAAATATTAAATATTTTTTTTAGTTATTTTTTTAAAAAAGCAAAAAAAAAAAAAGTCCGCATTTCAGTCCTCGAGTCCGAGTCCTCAAGCTATCTAATAATATATGTGTGTGTGTGTATATATATATATATATATATATATATATATATATATAAGTTAATTACATATTAAACCTCAAAGTATACACCCTTTTACCGTTCGTAACCTGATGTTTTAAACGCTTTCATCCTGCTACCCCAAGTACTGTAACGAATGAATTTATTAAGTCATGATTATGGGGAAAGAAACCTTCTAAGGAGGGAAGGATGTAACGAACAAGAATTTTTTGTTTAATTTTAAATATTTATTGAATTGAATAAATATTTGAGTTAGTTTATTTATTAAGTTAAATAAATATTCGATGAAATTGTTGTGTAATAATTTAGTTAAGTGTGTATATTAACTAAATTAATTTATGATAATTTTATGGATTGAAGATTTAATTTAATAAAATAATTAAATTAATTAATTATTTAATAATTAATTAATTTAATTAATTAATTAATTATGTGGATAATTAAAGATTATGATTTAAATTTAATAAGTGTGACATTTGTATACTATATAATAAGGAAACATGAAAATAAATTAAAAGGAGGTTTTAAAGGGTTTTGCCAAACATGGTCTTGTGACCTTTGGCATAATTTAACTGATAAAGTTTTTAGGTTTTTTTTACCAGATGACTTAAGTTTGCGCTTAATGTTATATCAGTTTTGTGTTTTACGTGTTTTATCAGTTTAGTATTATACATATATTTTCTTAAGTCTAAAAGCAAGAAGGAAGAATACAGAGAAGAGAGAAATTGAGAGACAAGGTTGAGAATCAAAGAAGGAGAAGAAGAAGGGAATCATCTTGTTAATTATCTATTCCAAGAATCAAAGAGGTAATAACCTATTCTACAAACTCTAGTATGTGTTCTTGGAGTTTTCTTTTGAAACTTGGATTTTATGGGATGATTTGATAAACATAGATGTTATATATATGTTGGTAGATGATTATAATCTGTATATGTCGTCTTGAAATGATTTTCAGAAATCAAAATCCATGGAAACATGTTTAAGATGAAGAACTTGGTTATGTGATAATATTTGTATTTTGGCTTACTTTGAGACCAAAATTAGTGGTTGAATCGTGTATTAATATGTAAATTGGCAATGATTTGTGTTAATACATTCAAAAACAAAAATAACGCAAGTTGAATGAATCAATTTGGTTAAGAAACGAATTCGAAGTGAATAAATTAGCTAAACATGTTAAAACATAAAAATTTAGTATAAACATGAGTTTTGGGTCAAGATTTGGGTTAGTTAATGTTTCTGTAAATTGTTGATTCTTTCGTATGTTGTAGTTCTATGAATTATGAATTCATAGAATCGAAAACAGACTAATTTGGATGTGTATAGCTTGAGTTATGAAGATTAGAAGGAGAAAAAAAGTCAAAAAATGCAAGAACGGTAAACTGTTAATTCTGGTTCTGCTAATAGTCGCAACTGCGTTGTGCCCTAAGTCTATTGGGGCACAGCTGCGCTCATGGAGTGTCAGGTGTGACTGTTTTGACCTCCTTTGATAAACTAATCATAACTTTTTCATACGAACTTCGATTTAGGCGATTCAGAATGATTCGGAAAGATAACGAGTAGACCTACAACTTTCATTATTTAAGTTTTTAAACTTGAGGTCGGGAACAGGGGTCAAAATGGACATTTTGGGACTAATGTGAATTCGGAGGCAATCAGAGGGTGTCGAGCATGTACGTGTACAAGTGAAGTGCTTCTGACGATAAAAGATGTTGTTCTACGTTATAAAACATGAATATTATGATGTATAATGATGGTTAATATTAATAAATGATGTATTAGATAAGTTGAATAAGCATACTAAGCATACACAAGAGAGATGAATCGGGCGTGTGACGAATAAACGTTGAAACACTGTGGCAAGTGTTAATGAACATAAAAAGTGTTTCAATTCCATTGAAATGAACATTGTAAGATATGGAATGTGGTTAATATAAAACTAATAAGGAATTCTAATAAGACTTAAACACTTGAATGAATTTCAAGTATGACTAAGAAGAAATATAGTATTGATTAATAAGTTATATTAGATTAAAACTCAACGTTGTAAGAGTTGAGAATGTGATTTGGATGCTAAAAGTTTTATTTTATATTTTAGTGAGTTTTCAGATTCGTGTTATGTGATTGATTAATATGGTTAAACCTTAAGCTAAAAGTTATAACTTAACTAAGATGAGAATTGAATCTACGAGGATAATGTGTATGTAGCTAATTGATGTGATAATCCTAATGGTATGTGTAGGATATTGGAGTACGTGAGTTGTAATTGTATAGCTTACACAAGAGGCAAGTTCCCTAACCTTTGCAACTTTATTATTCAGCAAGGTTTTCTTTTCACCGTTATTTTGTTATACTTATGCAAGTCTCCTAACCTTACTTTTACGTTATGCAAGTTTCTTGAATCTATTATTCAATTGAACAAGTTCTCTAACCCTAATATTTCATTATGCAAGTTCCTATTCCTAACTTGTTATTGTTATGCAAGTTATTTAACCCTAATTTATTATTGAGCAAGTTAATTAATCTTTGCTTCTTCATCCCAAACGAGTTTTGTAAGAACCATGAATTTCATGAATAAATATTATTTTGATTTAATGAGAAAAAGGAATATTTATTTAAAAATAAATATTGATGTGTTGTAAAACGAATAATTCAGTTAATTTAAATTGAATGTATAAGAATGTGGATTTGTGATGAGAATTGTGAAAATGTCTTGTGTGACATGAGAAGGGAGATTTAAGGAATTAATTTAATTAAGAAGTGAAGGATTAATTAATATTATATTATTAAGTAATTGTTATTGTGAGCAAAGTAATTTACATAATTAGAGTATGTATTATCTATTTAATTGATGTGTAAGATAGGTGTTAACAGATAGTTCGTACATTAAAAATGAAGTGTAGTGTGACATTTTAAGGTAACTATATAATAGAAACTATATAGTAAGATGAAAAGAATTATAAGTTACATAAATAATTTCTTTGTGACAATAAGTATGTGTGGGAACATTTAAGATGTACTATATCAAAGAAATACATGATATTTCAATAAGTGAGTCTAATTGGAATAATAAAATTTTAAGGAGACATTAAATTGTTAGTGACCAATTTAATGGAGTCCATACTTGTTATAAATATTAGTTGGACTAGACTAATGTACATGGATTATATGATGGGGATACATAAATAATCCCTAACTTTCCATTATGTAATAGCATTAACACATTAAAATTACATTTTGGGAGTATAAGAGAACAAACCAAGCATTCTAAAATACAGTTGCTGAGATTTAAGCCTTTTCCCAAATTAAAAGTATCAGCTATTAGCCGCATATTAGGCCAATGGTCTATCCCATACTGTTGCGTAAAGCTCAGGCAAAACCAAAAGGCAAAGAGGAAGATGAGGAAGCTAGCAATGGTAGTGATGATGGCTATGAATTGGCAGTTAGCCAACTCCCTTCTACCCATTGTTCTCTTCCATTTTCCATTGAATCAAACCTTGGTTTAAAGCAATTGACTGGGTATGCATTTCTCTATATAAGTAACCCTCCTCTTCTCGTTCTCTGTTGCTTGAAATTATTTGATAAGTTGCATTAGAGAGTTGAGTTGCTGAACAATTGAAGGAATTTAATCAGAGAAGTATGGAGTTCAATTAAGCTCAAGGAGGTATAACTTCTGTTTTTGCCTTAGTTGAGTTTTGCCAAATTCTTAGCAATTACATGATTTCTTTGTCAAATTAGTATGAATTTAAATAACATTGTGATGTCTGAGTTTGTATATATGTTTAGAAGCATAGTAGTTGGTTTGGTTTCAGATTTTGCATAGTTTGTGTTGAGGCTCTGCAAATGCAGAGCCATTATTTTCATTCTCGCTAGTGGCGTGCATGCCGACCGCCGCTTACTTCTATAGATATATTCATGCTGTCACACGTACACCGCATGTCATGTAGTAATAATTGTGATCTTGTCTCATTCTGACCTGTCATGTATATGTAATCTGAGTTGATATGTATGCTTTGAAGTATTATTGTTGGTCTGGCTTTAGAATGGGCTATACATATGCTAAGGCTATGCTAAAACAGAGCAATGTATTTTTGTTTTTGAACGAAGTGGCGCAGCTGCGCCACTTCTATTGCCTATTCCCGCGCGGGGTGTCTTTCTCAGATACTGTTTTAATAGTCCAGTATGATGATGAGCATGCTACTTTGGTTAAGATATACACATAAACAACCTTGACTTGTGGACTAAGATTGCTATGTATATAGAAGCCATGTTAGTTGTTTTAGTACGAACATTCAAAGAAAATTTAAAGATATGTAAAACTAGAAATTATGAACATGGAGTAATATACTTTCTGATCTTGTGAACATGTGTAGATAACCTAGATTTATACGTGAACAAGTCTAACATAAGGCATAAGTTTTCTTCGTGTATAATAGGTTTTGCTAGCTTGATTTTAAAGGGAGTTTCTAAAAGAAAACTTGAAGTTTTGCAAAACAAAGCATGATGAGCATTATGTTTTCAAATTCTGATCTTTCTAGCCTATGTAAATAACTTGAGTACGTGCACAAATGAGTATGAAAACATGATTCAGACAATGTGGATTGATCTTGCATGCTTCAATAAGTTTTATTAATGGAGACCTTAAGTTTCAATTACCAACTTGATAAACTATATAGGAACTTGTGAGCATTCTATTATGTTCTAATATCAATATGTGAGAGCATGATGTATAGTGAATGAAGTAACTTTGCATACTTAGTAGCTTAACATGAGATTTTCACAAGAAACCTTGAAAACTAGTGTTGTCAATAACTACATTACAAGTAATCTAACACTTGCCTTACATGACTAATCTAATGCAAGCGTGTTGTTGAGACCTATGGATCATATAGCATGTGTTTAATGATCAAACATAAGAAAATCGTGGTTTTAACACTTTAAGTCTTGATTAAATGAGAATGTGGTGACCTATGCTAATGATAGGATATAAGATCAAACTTAGCAATTCACATACCAACATATGTATTTTGCATGATTGTTCATATTTATGCAGGACGGTATACATTGATCTATTACAGAAGAAGCCATGTCTTGGTTTGCACCAGGAGCAGTGTGACGCCCCCAAATCTGGGTATCTTCCAACCCGACAGATGGTGCTACATGGTACTCATAACTGTACATTCGTTTTATTGAAACGACATCAAAATGTGTGTATCAACGACATTCTTATTACATTTATAATATTACATCCCGTTCCCAGGTTCTGAAACTGTTACATTCTTTGTTCATCATAATATAATTCATACAAACATACTAGTCTATTACAGGATAAACTAATCACCCATCTTCGCCTTGCCTTTATCTCTATTGGAACCCTCAGTTCGCTCGACCTTAGCTGCAATCATATGATTCAAGCAAGAAGTGAGCATAACTAGCTCAGCAAGTCTAACAATATATTATATAGATACCACTTCGAGAATCATATGATTATTCTTCAATAACTGGACAATAGTTATGAAGTACTATAAAACATTGAATAGCACTTCTCATATCATAACACATTTCTGAATTACATGTAGTAGTTTGGAAATTCTGAGTAGGTCCGTAGACCATGAACATTGTCTTTAGCTTTTATTCATGAAAAGGACAACCCAACACTAAGTCCATAAGTCCGGCATTTCTTATGAGCACTTCTAGGTGATCAACCTATAGTACTCAATGTTGATCAACGCTACATCCTTTAAACGTATGTACGTTTAAGTTTTGGCAACCTTGTATGACCATCAAATAATTGATGTAAAATACATTTGTTTATTCATACTCAGGCTTACCTTGAATCCGTACCAAACAATTGGTGTAGGATAGCGTTATCATTTCTATATTGAAAGACTTGTCCAGAAATCAATCAATCTTTCAAGATTAGTCTAGCCGAATTAAATCTAGCATCAACCCTTTCTTTAAAATCATTCATGTATCACATAACATGAATCACTGAAAACCTGGCTAACACGAAGGTTAGACAAGCGATAAGAAAAACTTACCTTCAGCGTCTGCTACAGAAAAAATACTTTTCCTTGGAATCTTTACTGTCTCTACAACACATAACCACATAACATACCACATTAGATCATGAATGAACATACACGGTTCCTAATGAATCTTACCCTTCTTCTCAATCTAATCGTGTATTAGATTTGTTATTATTGGTTATGGCTTGCCGTTATAATTTACATCATCATAACGTTCATGTTCGATTGATTATCTTCAACCTTTAGTTATCAAACTTAAGGTTTAACAATGTCTTAAACAATGTTACTTCAAGCTTTAGTTCATTACTAATTAGTTTACTTTCTTTTTTTACTTACTAAGCAATCCCTAAAATTTGGTGTTGTATGCCTGACTCCCCTCTTTATGCCATATCATGGCGGCCACACTTCAATGGCTCTGAGACCAGACTTCATGACTGGCTAAGTCCTAGCGTTACTGCTGGCAAGACAAGTGCAAAACTCGATGGGTCTTGGCTTTTCTCAAGCCTTTGCTTTCGTACTTGCCTATTCCAATTTTATTGAAATTTTGGTGTGCCATGGCTGACTTTCTGTCTACACTTTTAAACTGATTTTTAAACTTTGTGAACTTCCCGGAGTCCAAATTTGATCATTTTAAGTCCAAATTGGTTCATTCAAAAGTCATTAGCTCACAAATCACATACTCTACGTATTCATGTAAGAATTTTACATTTTTGAATCCGTTAACTCAAAATTCACCTATTAGTTCATTTTAACGAAAACGATAAACGTTCGTGAACGTTCAACACTCGTTTCTTTGTTCTAAGTCAGAATTCGGTCATTTTCGAGTCCGCAACTCTATAACACCAAATGAGACTATACTCCATCGAAAACCAACGTTTCCAAGCTCAACGTCAAAATTTGACTTCCATTCCGAGAATTTCACGAATTCGACGATTATCGTCCAACCTCGTGAATTCCTCCAAAACTTCGTTACTTGAGATTTTTAAACTATTTCAAATGGATTCAATCCATCATACTAACATCTTAACCATACATACTCCATTAACTTATATACATGATAAGTTCTTACTTGTTCTTCATGAGTTTATAACTTATAAAATTTTAATCTACTTATGATTTGATTTCATACGACTTATCATGGTTTTAGTCTTCTAACCATCATCATTAAATCCTCTTATCATATCAACTTCATTCATACAAACATATTACAATTTCTTTAAATTTCTCCCTTAGTTCATAACTTAGATATGAACGAAGTGCTTATTCACGGCTTATTAAGACGTAAGTCCTTTGATTAATCATTCTTATTCCTACTTAGCATACATGTTCTACCACTACTCACTTCTCTAACAATTAAAGAGAAAGAGAACATGGTTTAGGTTCTTCCCCTTGAAGATCACTTGCTTAAGCTTTGTTCTTCTTCTTCAACTATGAAAGACTAGCTCTTCTAGCTTTTCTAGCTTTTTCTCTCTAACCAATAAGCTATAAGTTATTGGTGGAAAATCTAACAAGTAAGAAATGAATTAGGACATCTCTTATTTATAGGAAGTCCTAGATGAGGGCTTAATGGTCAATAAGCCATTCCACCTCCTTACTATTCCTAGCTTAACCATCAAGTTTACTTGGCCTCCACAACTTATATCTCTTGCTTGCTCACCACATTTACTTAGCCATTAAGTTACTTGTTTATCATATAGCTTATCTCTTGTTTAGCCATTAAGTTTACTTGATCACCACAACACTTATCCTTTACTTTTCTATCAAGTTTACTTAGTCCCTACTTAACTTATCCTTTGCTTGGCCATTACATTATTTACTTGGTCCTTACATTAATTACTTGGTCATCACTTTGGATCACCAATGGGTTGCCCCATGGGTTTTAATCATCCAATAACCCATAGGTGCTTTCTTTGGGCTTTTATCTTAACTAACTTAACTTATACTTTAGGCTTGCATTTAAAAAACACTTGGGCTTTATAATAATTCCAATTGGACATTACACTTTCCTACACAATCCTACAAGTCCATTACATATGGCTTAAAGCCTTATAACGTATAATTTACATATTAATCTCGTATTCCACTCGTATACTTATTCATATACGACATACCATCATTCATACATACTCGTATAATACTTCATGTCAGACTCGTATTCATTACCTCGTACAATACCTACGTATTATACAATCATCGCTTTAATTCATTATACGCATTTCATTTCCTTCTAAAATCACTTTCCTAGCGAATTAGGTTTTTAAGTCCATGAGCAAAAAAAGCGTGTTTGCCATAACTAAAATATTATTGGATAATCCATCTTACCTCGATATTCTATCGCTACTTATTTCTCGGAAGTTCAAAAATAATTCCCGAGTAGAAATACGTGAATAGTGTTTTTCAGAAAATTTCTTAGAAAACTTTTATTTTTCGTCTTGAAAATTCAAACACTTTAATTCTACCATGTAGCCAAAATACTACAACGTTCTAACATATCTAGGTCATAGAACGACCTTCAAATAGCTTACTCACATAATTAATCAATTAAATTCATTTAATCCACATAATCAAATAAAAACTTAATTCTTATAAAAATCCAATTTTCTCGGGCGTTACATTCTCCCCCCCCCCCCCCCCTTATAAGGATTCTGTCCCCAGAATGTCGCTATAATTACACAACCAAATGAGGAAAATTTCTCCATTATTTTAATCTCGAGTTCCCACAATGCTTCGCCGACATTATGGTTCCTCACATTAACCTTCACTGAAGGTATTATCTTATTTCACATGACTTGCCCCTTCCTATCAATAATCTGAGTTGGAAGTTAAACACTTGTTAACACATTACGTTATCTCTCTCTTATTAGTTCTTTTTTTAACTCAGAATTATATGAAACTCAAATTCCTCCTTCAAAACAAGATTATACTTGGTCTTCTCTTCATCATGTATCCTCTTCTTCATTCGCTTACATTTCTCATTACCTATTTGTACTTCCTTAACTCGTTCTGTTTTCGTGGATTAAGTTTACATTGTGAATAACATTTCTACTACTTCATTCCTTAATTTAACTTCTAACTCTATTCTCTCCATCTCCGTTATTAACTCATTCTGAGTCATTAACATCGATAGCTTTTCCCTACCCTTCCTACTTAACGCGTCGGCTACTACGTTTACCTTCCCTGTATGATATAAGATATCACAGTCGTAATCCTTTATCCATTCAAATCACCTTTTCTACCGCATATTCAATTCCTTCTGTGTGAAGATATATTTCAGACTCTTAGAGTCTGTGTATATTTCACACTTCTCCCCGTATAAATACTATCTTCAGATATTTAATTCAAAAAATACAACTGCCAATTCTAGATCATAAGTAGGAGAAACCTTCTCATAATCCCTTAACTGGCGTGATGCATACGCAATGACCTTGCCATGCTACATGAGCACGCAACCTCGTCCTCTATGCGAAGCATCGCTATAAATTACAAAGTTCCTCGTATCATCTTATAAAGATAATACAAGTGCCTTACTTAACCTTCATTTTTAGTTCACTATTTTCTCACTTCTCATTTCCAATGTACTTATCAATAACAATTATGTATATCTTTTAAGCTAAAATTCACACTTAGTGAATTCCGTATCCAACTTCTCCCTCCGTAGTGTTTCCTACACTATCTTCAAATGTTCAGTGATCTTCTGACGTCTTAAATAGACTAGAATATCACCAATGATCATTACAACATATTTGTCCAAATATTATTTGAACACTCTGTGATGCTAATGGTACTTTCAACCATAGCAACCCACAAGAGTACATATCAACTTATCACCGACTTGCTCGGTGCCCCTTACGGAAAGTCTAACTTCAGTACATTAGTCAACCCAAACGACATAACCAGAAAATCGTAATAACCATAACGAGTTCTGAACGTCGTCTTAGGTATATCCTCCTTCTTCCTTACGTTTAACCGACGATACCTCGTACACAAATCTATCTCAAAAAAAATAATTTGCCCCTTTCAACTGATCAAATAGATGAACGATCCTGGGCCATGGATATTTATTCTTAACTGCTATCTTATTCCACTCACGATAATCGATACACAAACGTAACGATCCATCCTTCTTATTTATTGATACTATCAAGCCTCCTACTCTCTGGGTGTCCACATCTTGGCACAGGTATTCTATACACCTCTTCCTCTACATTCTCATAGCTTGCTTCATGGTTAGACAACAAGAGCGTCGTGGTGTTTTATTACCGTAAAATACTACCTTGGGTTTTCTTAGAAAACCGAAGATTCATACTTTTATTCTAACAATTTATTAAATTTCTAGGGTTAATTAACTCATTCATACCGAGAATTACTTCAAATTATCTCAACTTTATCAGTACCTATCTACCGATACTTGCTTACCTCTATTATCCATGAAATAATTTCCACAAATATAATCAACGAAAGTTATTTCCTCATTCTCCACCTTAACGTTTTAAAGGTATTTATAATCCCTTTCGGGAATTAACTTAATCACTTAACAAATTCACATGCTATAAAAGAAAAGTAGCACTCCAATCAAACATCACATAAGCATTCATTGTACTGACTGGAATGATACCTGTTACTACATCCGCTGATGCAACCGCATCTTGGACCGTCATATTAAAAGTACGGCCCCTAGGTCTACCCGACGATGGTGGTCCAGTAATGGCTAACTTACCACTACTAACACCCTTACTCTTCTCCAACCCCTTCTTTGGACAATTTCTTTCCATGTGGTCCAATGACCCACATACAAAATAGCCATGGTTTTTCTTAGGATTAGGATAATCGGGTGATATATGACCCTCTTGTCCACAGTTATAACAAACCAATTTTCCCTTCAGACAGACTCCTAGATGAGTCTTTCCACATGTCTTACATACTTTAATCCTACGCTTAGGATCCCCTTGTCCCACTCCAGTAGTCCCGGGGTTAAAATTCTTCCTTTTTGGCATACTGCCACTACCACTGGCACTTTCTGCCTTGGTTCCTCCCTCCCCCTGGCTCGTATTCTTTCTCTCTTTGTGGTATTGAGTCAACGCCTCATTACCACCTTCTCCTATAATCGCCTTTTCCAGAATGGTCCAATAGGAAGCACTCTGAAACACAAAAATCCTACTATAGAGCCAGGGTTTCAAGTCCTGCTCAAACCTACGAGCCTTCCTCTCTTCAGTGTCCACTTAGTGTGGAGAAAATCTTGCCAATTCATTGAATTTGGTCACGTACTGGGGAACCGTCATGTCCCCTTGCTTAAGTTCTAAGAACTTAATCTCCATCCTCCCTTGCATGCTTGTAGGGAAATAATTCTCTAAGAAAACCTTCTTGAATTGTTCCCACGTTACCGCATCTGTTCTAGCCCCACCCTGGTGAGCCTCCCACCAAAAGTTGGCTTCCCCTTTCATCATGTAAGTTGCAAAAGAAATCTTTTGTGCCTCACCTACATTTGTAATAACAAACGCCTTCTATATTTCTTTCACCCATGTCTGGGCCTCTATTGGATCCGTTGTTCCTTTGAACTTCGGCGGACCTACGTTTTTAAACTCTTTAAAGGTAGTCGTTCTGGTTACCCTAGGTCCCGCGGGTACTCTACCCCCGATTTGGTTAAATGCAGTCGTTAATAAATTAACAAACTCTTGCATAGGGTTGTTTTGACCCCCTTGGTTATCATTATGTGATTCCGCTTCCTGATTACGTTGTCTTCTCCTAGGCGAAATTTTCTAATTAAATAAAATTTCATTATTATCTATTTACTTACTTCGTTATTATTCGCCACATAACAACTCATACCATAACAAAGCATATTAAATGAAAACTTCATTATATTTATATGCTTCTTCATAGTTTGAAACTATTTATAATTTGCTTTCATAACCAAAAGCTATTACATTTCTATCCCGCAATTGATCTTTACAAAAGTTGGGATTTACAAAAAGACTACCCTTTTATATAAAAGAGGGTTTCACGTCACTACACATATATTTATAACTCTAGACTTCTAATAATGTATAACAGTGTCCTCGTGTTTCTCATTCGCAATCATCACTACAGTATTCTGACTAATAGTATGTCGAGTCTGTCCCGACTCAATGGAATAACAAGCAACTTTCAGCTTGAAATCCTTATGAGTTTTCTCATGGATGTAAGACATCTGTGCTATCTTCTGGTCCTTCTCCCCCAATTCTTTACGAAGCTCATCGGCCTCCTTCTTAAAATCCCTAGCCTTATTTGTCATAAGCACATTTTCATCGTGCTCTGACTCAAAATATGCTTCTGCAGACTCTTTTACTTCATAAAGAGCACTAATCTTTTCATTATGGTTCTGCACAACTGTACGCAGTTGCACATTCTTGTCAAGCACTGCCAGATACAATGCTCTCATTGCATCTAGAGGTGTTGACTCTTGTGTAGGCACCACCGTATTAATTGATGTTACCTCCATTTCTTCCTCCACATCGATCATCATATTAAGGTATGATGCTATATCCATATCTCCCTCGGAGTAGTTCTCCTCAGAAAAGTACTCCACTGTCTCCGACTCCTCTAGAATCACTAAGGGTACCTCCGCCACTGACATGGGTACAAGTTCTACTCTATTCACAGTTTCTTCGCTCACCGCGTGTAAATCTCTATACATCAAGCTATCGATCAACATCTACAATAACACATAACATGTTGATTAGTACATAATAGACAATAGTATAAGCACAAATCACATTTAATTTATTTAGGATTAATTTTCATCTTTTAAATCTTTCGGTACTGAGTTTCCTCAATACCATATTAACTCATTCGACTTAAGTAAAGCTCGAGTTTACTTCCTTTAGACTTTTCCTTCCTTAATGAGGTTATTAGCCTAAGGTTCTCCCCCCTTAAGTTTTATAACCTATTACTTTGATACCAACCTGTGACGCCCCCAAATTCGGGTAACTTCTAACCCGACAAATGGTGCTAGACGGTACTCATAAATGTATATTCATTTTATTGAAACGACATCAAAATGTGTGTATCAACAACATTCTTATTACATTCATAATATTACATCCCGTTCCCAGGTTCTGAAACCGTTACATTCTTCGTTCATCATAATATAATTCATACAAACATACTAGTCTATTACAGGATAAACTAATCACCCATCTTTGCCTTGCCTTTATCTCTACTAGAACCCTCGGTTCGCTCGACCTTAGCTGCAATCATATAATTCAAGCAAGAAGTGGGCATAACTAGCTCAGCAAGTCTAACAATATATTATATAGATACCACTTCGAGAATCATATGATTATTCTTCAATAACTGGACAATAGTTATGAAGTACTATGAAACATTGAATAGCACTTCTCATATCATAACACAATTCCAAAGTACATGTAGTAGTTTGGAAATTCTGAGTAGGTCCAAAGACCATGAACATTGTCTTTAGCTTTTATTCATGAAAAGGACAACCTGACACTAAGTCCGTAAATCCGGTATTTCTTACGAGCACTTCTAGGTGATCAGCCTATAGTACTCTATGTTGATTAACACTACATCCTTTAAACGTATGTACGTTTAAGTTTTGGCAAACTCGCGTGCCCATCGAATAATCGATGTAAAATACATTTGTTTATTCATACTCAGGCTTACCTTGAATCCGTACCAAACAATTGGCGTAGGATAGCGTTATCAATTCTATATTGAAAGACTTGTAAAGAAATCAATCAATCTTTCAAGATTAGTCTAGACGAATTAAATCTGGCATTTAGCCTTTCTTTAAAATCATTCAAGTATCTCATAACATGAATCACTGAAAACCTGGCTAACACGAAGGTTAGACAAGCGATAAGAAAAACATGCCTTCAGAGTCTGCTACAAAAAAATTACTTTTCCTTGGAGTCTTTACGTTCTCTACAACATATAACCACATAACATACCACATTAGGTCATGAATGAACATACATGGTTCCTAATGAATCTTACCCTTCTTCTCAATCTAATCATGTATTAGATTTGTTATTATTGGTTCCGGCTTGCCGTTATAATTTACATCGTCATTACGTTCATGTTCGATTGATTATCTTCAACCTTTAGTTATCAAACTTAAGGTTTAATAATGTCTTAAACAATGTTACTTCAAGCTTTAGTTCATTACTAATTAGTTTACTTTCTTTCTTTACTTACAAACTCTCCTTACTAAACAATCCCCAAGGTTGGCGGCAGCTTGACTCCCTTCTTTATGCTTGCGTTAAGACCACACACTTCGATGGCTACAGGCCCAGGACTTCGTGACTGCACTGAGTCCTAAGCGTTCCCCTGTCGTCTTTGCGATGCAAAACTCCAGTAGGTCTTGGCTTTTCTAAGCCTTTCATATCAAAATGCCACCTATTTATTTATTTAAATTTGGCGTCGTAGCATGCCCATTGACATGCACCGAAAACTTTTGCGATTTTTTAAACTTTGTGAACTTCCCGGACTCCAAATTTGATCATTTTAAGTCTGAATTGGCTCGTTCAAAAGCCATTAGCTCACAAATCACATACCCTACGTGTTCCTGCAAGAATTTTACATTTTTGAATCCGTTAACTCAAAATTTATCTATTAGTTCATTTTAACGAAAACGATAAACGTTCGTGAACGTTCAACGCTCGTTTCTTCGTTCTAAGTAAGAATTCGGTCATTTTCGAGTTCACAACTCTATAACGCCAAATGAGACTATACTACATCAAAAACCAATGTTTCTGAGCTCAACGTCAAAATTTGACTTCCATTCCGTGAATTTCACGAATTCGACGATGATCGTCCAACCTCGTGAATTCCGTCAAAACTTCGTTACTTGAGATTTTTAAACCGTTTCAAATGGATTCAATCCATCATAATAACATCTTAACCATACATACTCGTTCTTCATGAATAAGTTCTTACTTGTTCTTCATGAGTTTATAACTTATAAAAGTATAATCTACTTATGATTTCATTACATACGACTTATCATGGTTTTAGTCTTCTAATTATCATCCTTACATCCTCTTATCATATCAACTTCATTCATGCAAACATATTACAATTTCTTACAAGTTCTCCCTTAGTTCATAACTTACATATGAACGAAGTGCTTAGTCACAGCTTATTAAGACGTAAGTCCTTTGATTAATCATTCCTATTGTAAGACCCCGAATTTTATGAAATAAAAGTATTCAATTTTCTTATAATTACTATTCAGTAAATGGTTAAATTGATAAAAGTTAAAGTTAAGGGAGATTATTTTCTTCATAAATGATATTTTTACAATGAATGTGGGATATATGAGTATATGAGGAGGAAGAGTATTTTTGTTGCATTAAATGATTAACACATGTTTTGTGTGTCGGTGGACCCCATTTCTTGACTGAAATTTGATTATAGCCTGTTAAATCGTCCGAATATGGATTTTGGTCAATTTCTGTTTGGAATTTGGAAAAACTTTCTTCTACAAAGTTGTAGAGAATTGAATTTCCTATAAAAAAATCACGAGATTCAAATTTTCTGATAAAAGGGCTATTTATTATGAATTATTGAAGTTCCGAAATTCCTGAATAATTTATTTTTGGAAGTTTTAATTGTTTTATTTAAGAAAAACGTTTTTGTTGTTTTGGCACATGTGTGGCTGATGTTTTTGCCAAAGAAGTGGGCGTAGGATGTTTAAGAAAATTATATTAATATTAAATTAAATTTTCTGCTTTGGTGTTCTAAGCATTTTCCTATAAATAGGGTGCTTAGGTTAGAATTGAAAATCACACCAGAAACTGAAGTTTTCTCTCTATTTCTCTCTATATTATCGAGTGTATTCTTGTGAGTATTTTGATATCTTGAGTGTTGCTATACTCTGCAAGTTCGTTTCGTTCGGTTATTCCAAATGTAAGAAATCTTTCTTTTGAGGTAAGGGATAGTAAGGGGTGTTATATTATTCTTAAAATGATATTTTCTTCAATATCATTATGCCAAAATATTGGTTGGAAATTTTTATCAAATTTGGAACTTTTCATGTCGGAGTTACTATTCACGAGTTACTATTTACGAGTTACTATTCATGAGTTACTATTCACGAGTTACTATTCACGATATACTATTCATGAGTTAATATTCACGTCGTGTTACTATTCATAAGTTACTATTCATGAGTTACTATTCACGAGTTACTATTCATGAGTTACTATTCACGGGTACTATTCACTACAAAATTGGTTTCTTTTTCTAACCAAATTATAGTTGATTTATGAATATTACTCTGCAGATTAAAACTATGTATTGATTATATTGATTTTATTATCATATATAACATTTTTATAACCCTGATGTTGAAATTATCTTTCACTGGAGTGTAAAGATGGGTAGATTATTGGTATGATCATGACTAGGGTTCTCTTTGGCCAGTAGTGACAAGTTGAATTGTGACTGGTATGATCATAACTATTGAATTTACAATGGAATATTTTTAGCTTAAGTGCAAGGTGAATTGATCAACATGGTTATAATTATGGTTTATATAAATTCTGAAATGATTATATATTTCTTTGAGATAAGAATATATTTGGCATATAGTGCAAAGATGAATTGTTGATGAATATCTTTGACCTGTAGTGCAAAGATGACTTGTTGATGAATATCTTTGGCCTGTAGTGCAAAGATGACTTGTTGATGAATATCTTTGGCCGTAGTGCAAAGATGAATTTATTAGTAGGATTATGAACATGAACTGTGATTTGGTATAACCATGATCTTTGATGTTTCAGGTGATGAAAATTAACTTTGTCCTGGATGAGGAAAGGAATTTAGAACTACAATTACGATTATGAGTTATACACGTGATTGTGGGCGTGAAATTGTTGATTAATGTTACGGGGATAAAACATTGTTGATGGACTTTTTAACATGGAGATGATAATAGATTTTATGGTCTATTTGACTCTTCTAATGGATTGCTTCGTTCACCGCAACTATGGTTGAAAAGTTTTATCATCTACCATATGTTCTAAATCTACGATTTATTCTTGTTGAAGGCTATTGATAATTTATTTATCTTTAGTCATGATATTCTTTCTTGAGCTAGTTGTGCTCACCCTTTTTGCTTCACAATTCCTTTCGGGTAATAAAAGTGTAGGTTTGAATGACAATGAGGAGAATAACATGGGAATAGAACGGTGGTCTATAGATGTTGAGGTGAGGTGAATTTAACTTGGAAGGGTGTTTTGCCACTATCATACAAGATGTCTCATGACATACAACCTCGAGTAATCATAAGACAAGGTTGTGCTCATCCACTTGTTGAGTATATATCTGAAAGCAATTGCTATATAATCTTGGAGTTTGGTTCAAGTATAATTCTCAATTAGAGGCGGTGGAGATAATAATATGTCAAGAGAAGACACACCATTGGGAAGAATATGATAGTAATCTTCTCATTTTTCTTTAGGGTCTATTAGATTGATCAAGGATAATTTTGTGGCCATATGATATCTATCATAACTTAGACGCATGGCCTCCCATGTACCGAAGGTTTCCTTGAGTACTTCCCAAAGATTCTAATTTCTAAAACATTTTCGACTATACCTTTATGTAAGGTGTCATTATGAGGTGTTGTCCACGGTTGGGACATGAGTCACAGATTGGTATATATTTATATTTAAACTCACGATTTAAGTGTTGTAAGTATCTTGCCGCGACAATTGTATTAATAAAGTTGTAGTTATTTTCTGTACCATGTATTTGGCGACTCAGAATGGGTTGGATGGAATGGACCTATTTTGGGTTTGTCACACCTATTCCTTCTTAACATACACGTTTTACCACTACTCACTTCTCTAACAATTAAAGAGAAAGAGAACATGGTTTAGGTTCTTACCTTTGAAGATCACTTGCTTAAGCTTTGTTCTTCTTCTCCAACTATGAAAGACTAGCTCTTCTAGCTTTTCTAGCTTTTTCTCTCTAACCAGTAAGCTATAAGTTATTGGTGGAAAATCTAATAAGTAAGAAATGAATTAGGACATCTCTTATTTATAGGAAATCCTAGATGAGGGCTTAATGGTCAATAAGCCATTCCACCTCCTTACTATTCCTAGATTAACCATCAAGTTTACTTGGCCTCCACAACTTATATCTCTTGTTTGCTCGCCACATTTACTTAGCCATTAAGTTACTTGCTTATCACATAGCTTATCTCTTGCTTAGCCATTAAGTTTACTTGATCACCACAACACTTATCATTTACTTAGCTATCAAGTTTACTTAGTCCCTACTTAACTTATCCTTTGCTTGGCCATTACATTATTTACTTGGTCCTTACAATAATTACTTGGTCATCACTTTAGATCACCAATGGGTTGCCCCATGGGTTTTAATCATCCAATAACCCATAGGTGCTTTCTTTGGGCTTTTAGCTTAACTAACTTAACTTATACTTTGGGCTTGCATTTAATAAACACTTGGGCTTTATCATAATTCCAATTGGACATTACAGTTTCCTACACAATCCTACAAGTTCATTACATATGGCTTAAAGCCTTATAACGTATAATTTACATATTAATCTCGTATTCCACTCGTATACTTATTCATATACGACATACCATCATTCATACATACTCGTATAATACTTCATGTTAGACTCGTATTCATTACCTCGTACAATACCTACGTATTATACAATTATCGCTTTAATTCATTATACACATTTCATTTCCTTTTCGGAAATCACTTTCCCTAACCATTAGGTTTTAAGTCAGTAGGCGAAAAACTGTGTTTGTCATAACTGTAATATTATTGGATAATCCATCTTACCTCGATATTCTATCGTTACGTATTTCTCGGAAGTTCAAAAATAATTCCCGAGCAGAAATGCGTGAATAGTATTTTTTGAAAAATTTCTCGAAAAGCTTTTATTTTCGTCTTGGAAAGTCAAACACTTTAATTCTACCACGTAGCCAAAATACTACAACGTTCTGACATATCTAGGTCATAGAACGAACTTCAAATAGCTTACTCACATAATTAATCAATTAAATTCATTTAATCAAGATAATCAAATAAAAATTTAATTCTTATAAAAATCCGATTTTCTCAAAAGGCGTTACAAAGCGGTAATTGCATATCCTCAATACAAACCAAGTGCGGCCACGCTTATGCATAATAAAGAGCAGTTTTCTTACATTGAGTGCGAGGATGCTTGCATACCTATATGGTTACCTTAATCAGTAGTAAATGTCCAGTGTAGTGTACATGTATAATAAACATCCTATGTGAATAAGTGTTTACGACCTTAAGTCAAGATGTGACAACAAACTATGCCCTTTAAATGTCATAGTGTATTAGAACTGATTTCATGCTATGTGGTAACATGCATATGAGATCATAAGACTAAGAGAAGACTAGCAATATATGTTAGTATCAATGAATTTCATTTGTGTATCATAACCAATTTAATATAATAGGTATACATGTTGAACTTGTATAACTAATGTGATTATACATGAATAGGATATTATTATTCTTTGGAAGGGTGTTAAGCTTTATTTTGGTAAACTACGCGTAAGGCAAGTATCCGAACTCTCTTTTATATTGAGAAATTTTCCTAACTTACACAAATTTGGATTTGTGCAAGTTCTCGAATTTTATTTGATTCATATATTGAATACAAGTACTCGAACCTTACTATTTATGGAGCATTACTTGAACTTGTACTATTATTGATCGTATAAGTAAAACTTTGAAAGTTTAATACTTCGTAATCTAGAAATGAAATTGTTTACAAACCTTGATTTTGAACAATAATTGTTCATATATGTACTGTGAAAGAAAACTGTCTAAGCTATTGCTTCGGCTAGACTATTGATATTGATCGAAAGCTATCCAAACCAAATTTACTTTGTACGGACTCTTATAACTGAAATGAACAACCCTCTTGGTAGGGGAATTATATATTTTCGGGAAACCGACATGCACACTTAAGAAAGATTAAATGTAATACATTGACATAGGGTACTTTAGGCTGATCAGCTGTTGTACTCGTTTTATGGAATTATCAGTTTATTACTGTGAATTCTAGGAGAAGTTCTTAGTCCTTAGTGACTGCTCATTATTCATTACTTTGAAATCTTGAATTGATTTATCATGGAATATTATTGATATTTCTGTCCATAGCGACTATTGTTGATATTCATCAATACTTCTTGTTATCTCGAACTATCATTGTTGTTATACCCTTAAGATATTAAAGCTACACTGATTTCCCTTTTTGCTATATTACTTGCTGGGAAAATTTGTTGCTCATTCTTGCTTTCCCTAAAAACATTTCGATTAAAAGTAAAAGCAAGCCCCTCGAGCATTGATAAGGGCAAGGCAAGAATCTCTTGAGTAGTTTATGTTAGTGGAGATTATTATATTCTTGTAACGACATAAGATGTGATATGTACTAGTTATATCTAAATTATGTTTAATTATGTTGGAGTTATTGTAAGAGATGTTAAGTTACGAACCCTTAGGACAAGAATAATTATGTTATAACAACGTAATTTATTCTAATATTCCATTGTGTGAGATGTTGATTTATTATTAGAGTTAGTACGTGACAACCAAATTTGAGACAAGTGTGGTCTAAATTTGGGGGCATCACAAGTTGGTATCAAAGCCATAGTTATAAACCTTAGGAACGAGAGTCCTTAGATTATAACTTATGAGAAGTTAGAAGATAGAGAGGGATGAAGACTCATGTAGAGTTTTCCTAGAGAGAGACTTAGTGTGTTATGAAATATAACTTCATTATATACAATGAACTTATGTTTATTTAACATTCTAATGGAGTGTTGTTTGTTTATCTTATGTTGGTGATTGTAGGATGACTGACATGGGAGGACCTAGCCGAGTAGTAGAGAAGGAGCCACGTGACATACACGTGGTCTGTGAGGCACCTTCGATAGCGGAGCCCATAATAGTAGTGGCCCCTATTTATGAGGATGATGATGAGAAGGAGATGGAGCCATTACCCGAGGAGTCTGATCTAGAGGAGGAGCTTATGGAGGAGGAGCCTGAGCCCATGGAGGACTCCGATGAGGCTACTTTCGAGGATCGGATGTTGGGGAGTATGAGGAGCAAATTCTGGAGTTAGGATGCAAAATTGAGGAGTTAGAGGCTGAGGCTATAAAGAGGGAGTCCGAGTTCCAGAAACTAAGGGACGAAGACCATCAGAAGAAGTTAGTAATGCAGGAGATGGAGGTGGAGATTGATCACCGAAAGGAGGCATGGATCCAGATGGGAACCTTGTTTCACAAGTCGGTGGCTAGGAATATAGAGCTGGCAGGAAATTTGGAAGAGGTGGCACAGAGAGAGTTGAGTGAGAGGACTGAGAAGGAAGCACTATGTACTCAGTTAAATATGGAGATGATGGATATGATTCACTTCGAGGAGAAGTGGGAAGAAACTAATGATCGGGCTAATAACTTAGAGGATGAGGTGAGATGCAAGAGAAGGAAGATGAACACGATGAGCTATGCTTTGCGCACGGCCATGGAGAGGTTGATTGATGGGGTACATCATTACCCGGCAAAGCAGGGGCAGACCCGACACACCATCAGCCAAGATTTGGTGGTGCACATTACTCAAAAGGAATACCAGAGCGTCGTGGAGCGTGGAATGTTAGATTAAGTCTAGATGTAGAAGCTTAGTAGTTGTAGTATTGTTTATATATATGATGTTTAATCTGTTACTGAAATATCAGTCTTTTGTGTAAGATGTGAGATAGTTGTAAACCCCAACTTTTGAAAAATTTTAGAGGGGTAGTATGTTGGTGTTGTCCCCGTCTTTTGTGATAAGGGGGTTATGTGGTTGTAATTTATAGAAGTATGCTAGAGAGGATTATGTAATTGTAACAATTTGGCATATGAATATAAATGATCTTGTCCCAAGAATGTGTTATAAAATGTTATTCTTATTTGAGAAATGTTTAAATAATATAACAAAATAATAGTAAAATTGAAAATTTTGTGATGCAGAAAAATGCCGCCCAGACGTAGAATAACTGCACCAGAAGAGTCGGTTAATGATGAGAGAGGGTCAGTAGACCCGATTCAGAGGCTGGTAGATTTGTTAGGAGAAGCTCTTAGGGGAAGAAATGAACCGAGTACCACCCTATTCCCCAAGCGACTCCGTTACAAATTTTAAGGATTTTAGGAGTGTAGGACCTCCGAATTAAGTGAGTACTATTGATCCGGTAAATGGCACGCAGGCGTGGATCGAGAAATGGAGAAAGCTTTTACCATCGCTCGTGTGGGTGAAGACCAGAAGACAACATTTGCAACCTATATGATGAGAGGCGAAGCGAACTATTGGTGGGAAGCAAATCGGCAGAGAGCAGGAGAAGGAATAGTAACATAGGACAGATTTAAAACTCTGTTCTTCTAGAATTACTTCTCGAAGAGCATGAAGAATAGGATGGAGGTAAAATTCTTAGAAATTAAGCAGGGAGATATGACAACGGTGCAATACACGGCAAAGTTCAATGAGCTAGCCCGTTTTGTAGAACACCAAGTGGTAGATGAAGAGATGAGAGCTAGGCATTTCGAACAAGGATTGAAGCCTTGGTTGTTTAAAAAGGTATCAATTCTTCAGACTGATTCTTTTGCAATATTGTTAGAAAAAGCTATTATTGCCCAGGGAGGAAGTGAAACTTTAAGTCTGTATAACAAAGAGAAGAAGGGTAAGAGCACATGAGGAGAGAACCGTGGAGGAAGCAGCAGCGGAGGTAGCAATTTAGGAAAGATGAAGTGGGAGAATAACAACTAGAATTTCAACAATCAAGTGGGGAAGTTTTGAGGAGAGTTTAAGAAGAAGGCGGAGGGATGCCCAAAGTGTGGAAGGTATCACCAGGGCGAGTGTTGGAAAGGGCGCAATATTTGTTACAACTGTGGCCAAGAGGGGTATATTGCGTCGAACTGCCCAAAGCCAAAGAAGATCAAAGGTTATTTTGCATGTGGTTCGGCAGACTGTCTGATCAAAGACTGCCCAAAGAAAGGAAGCGGCGGAGGGAGCAACCAACAAGGAAGAAGCGGCAAGTTGATGATTGGCAGACTGACGCCATCCAACCGTCCAACTGCCAGAACGTTTAATATGATTGTCCAAGATGCAGTGGCTGCGAAGCACGTGTTGTCAGGTATCATCCCAATCAATGATATAAATGCCTACGTATTATTTGATTTGAGTGCCACCTGTTCTTTTGTATCGTAGGAATTTGCTAGTCGACTTAATTTACCCCGTGAACGATTAGGAAATCCCTTGAATATAGAAGTTGCGAATAAGGAAGTAATCCATGTAGAATATGTTTACAGAAATTGTTGCGTAAACATTAGAAATCATGAACTAAGCGTAGACTTGATCCCGATAAGATTGGACGAGTTTGACGTAATATTAGGAATGGATTGGTTGTAGAACCATGCTGCGATAATTGATTGTCAGAATAAAAGTGTGAACCTTCAGACTCCGAATAGGTCTAAGGTGGTGTTGTATGGTAGCTCATCGCTTAAGCAATCGTGTTGCCTTACGATGATGCAGGCCAAGAAATTGTTAAGGAAAGGATGTGTAGGTTACTTAGTGTACGTTGTTGATACACGGAAGAAGGGAATAGAAATTAAGGATATATCTGTAGTAAGGGAATTTCAAGATGTATTTCTGAATGATCTGTCTGGTCTTCCGCCAGACAGAGAAATTGAATTCGTAATAGACTTAGCACCAGGAATGTCACCGATTTTGAAAGCTCCCTATCGTATGGCGCCAGTAGAAATGAAGGAATTAATGATACAATTGCAAGAGTTTCTAGATAAGGGTTACATACAACCGAGTGCATCTCCATGGGAGTATCAGTGTTGTTTGTAAAGAAGAAGGATGGATCGATAAGGCTCTATATCGATTATCGGGAATTGAACAGAGTAACGATTAAGAATAGATATCCGTTACCAAGGATAAACAACTTTTTCGACCAACTGAAGGGAGCCAAGTGTTTCTCGAAGAAAGATTTGCGAACGGGTTATCACCAGATGAAGGTACGGGAGGAGGACATATCAAAGACGACGTTTCGAACTCGTTACAGAAGTTTTGAATTTCTAGTAATGTCATTCGGGCTGACGAATGCTCCGGTAGCGTTTATGGACTTGATGAACCGAGTCTTCAAGCCATTCTTAGATAAATTTGTAGTAGTTTTTATCGACGATATATTGATCTAATCAAAGACAGGAGAAGAACACGTCGAACATCTGAAGATGGTTTTGGAGGCACTAAGGAAAGAGAAGTTGTATGCAAAATTTTCTAAGTGTGAATTTTAGATGGAGAAAGTTCAATTCTTAGGACACGTGGTGGATAAGGATGGAATTTCAGTAGACCCTGCGAAAGTAGAAGCAGTGAGTAATTAGGAACAACCGAAGACGTTAACTGAAGTAAGAAGTTTCTTAGGGTTAGTTGGGTACTATCGAAGATTTATCTAGGATTTTTCTAAGATAGCAACCCCGTTGACCAATCTAACGAGGAAGATGGTGAAGTTTGCGTGGACGGACAAGTGTGAGGAGAGTTTTCAGGAGCTGAAGAAGAGATTGAGTGAGGCACCTGTATTATCACTACCAGATGATACGGGAGGATTTGTGGTGTATAGTGATGCGTCGCATAGAGGACTGGGATGTGTGCTAATGCAACATGGCAAAGTCATTGCGTATGAGTCATGACAATTGAAGGATTACGAAAAATGATACCCTACTCATGACTTAGAGTTAGCGGTAGTAGTTTTTGCGTTGAAGATTTGGAGACACTATTTTACATAGAAAAATGTGAGATATACACGGACCATAAGAGTTTGAAATATATCTTCACACAGAAGGAGTTAAACATGCATCAAAGAAGGTGGTTGGAATTGATTAAGGATTATGACTGCGATATTATTTATCACCCGGGGAAGGCAAACGTAGTGGCCGACGCGCTAAGTAGGAAAGGAAGGGAGAAGTTATCTCAATTGACAACTTAGGAGGAGTTAATAAAGGATATGGAAAAATTAGAGATAGAAGTAAAGAGACTAGAGAGGTCTGAAGAGAGATTGTTTGCAATTGAAGCTCGTCCAATCTTGTTGGATAAAATAAAGGAGTCACAAAAAAAGGATGAGGAGTGAGAGAGAGTCAGGAAGAGGATCGTAGAAAATGAGGAGGAGAGATTCCAAATGGATAAAGACGGTATTTTGAGATTTGAAGGGAGAGTGTGGGTGTCAGTGGTAACCGAGTTGAGGGAAGAAATTTTGCATGAGGCACATAATACGACGTATTCCGTTCATCTAGGAGGCACGAAGATGTACCGAGATTTACGGCAACATTTTTGGTGGCCCAATCTGAAACGAGAAATCGCGGAGTGCGTTAGTAGATGTCTTACGGGTCAAAGCAGAGCACCAGAGGCTGAGTGGTCTACTCCAACCGTTTGAAATACCATAGTGGAAATGGGACACATTACAATGGACTTCGTGGTGGGACTTCCAGTCACGCAGAAAGGTTTTGACGCCATTTGGGTTATCGTAGATCGACTAACGAAGACGGCTCATTTTCTACCAATCAAAATCCGATATAGTTCAAATCAATTAGCGAATCTGTACGTAAAGGAAATTGTTTCACGACATGGAGTGCTGGTATCGATTGTCTCTAACCAAGATCCGCGCTTCACATCAAAGTTTTGGAAAAGCCTGCAAGAAAGGATGGGAACACAGTTGAGGTTAAGTACCGCTTATCATCCGCAGACAGACGGACAAAGTGAGCGAACGATACAAACATTAGAGGACATGCTTAGAACTTGCGTGATGGACTTTAAGGGAAGTTGGGACGATCATCTACCCCTAGTGAAATTCTCATATAACAATAGTTACCATGCAAGTATCGGCATGCCACCATATGAAGCTCTTTACAGGAAAAAGTGTCAAACACCGTTGTGTTGGGATGAAGTTGGAGAGCAAAAGATGTTAGGGCCAGAATTAGTTCAACAAACCGCAGATGTGGTAACATTGATAAGAGTTATATTGGTAGCTGCACAAGATCATCAAAAGAAATACACATACTTGCATCGACAAGACCGCGACTTTGAAGTCGAAAGTCACGTTTTCTTAAAAGTATCTCCCTGAAAAGGAAAAATACGATTTGGCAAGAAAGGAAAATTGAGTCCGAGTTTCATAGGACCATTCGAGATACTAAAGCGAGTGGGTGAAGTGGCATACAAAGTTGCACTACCACATGAGTTGGAGCACATTCATAACGTGTTTCACATCTCTGTGTTACGTCTGTACAAGCCTGACTACAAACATGTGATTTCGTACTAGCCCATTCAAGTGGAGAAGAATCTGGCATATGATGTCCAGATACTAGATAGGAAAGAACAGACGTTAAGAAATAAAATCATATCCTCTATAAAAGTACTTTGGCGAAACCACGGCAAGAAGAGGCCACGTGGGAATTAGAAGATAAGATCTTGAAGGGACTATCCACATCTACATTATTGTAACCTTGTATCAATTCCGAGGACGAAATATTTATAAAGGGGGGAGGATGTAAGAACCATGAATAAATATTATTTTGATTTAATGATAAAAAGGAATATTTATTTAAAAATAAATATTGATGTGTTGTGAGACGAATAATTCAATCAATTTAAATTGAATTTATAAGAATGTGGATTTGTGATGAGAATTGTGAAAATGTCTTATGTGGCATGAGAAGGGAGATTTAAGGAATTAATTTAATTAAGAAATGAAGGATTAATTAATATTATATTATTAATTAATTTTTATTATGAGCAAAGTAATTTACATAATTAGAGTATGTATTATCTATTTAATTGATGTGTAAGATATGTGTTAACATATAGTTCCTACATTAAAAATGAAGTGTAGTGTGACACTTTAAGGTAACTATATAATAGAAACTATATAGTAAGATGAAAAGAATTATAAGTTACATAAATAATTGCTTATGTGACAATAAGTATGTGTGGGAACATTTAAGATGTATTATATCATAGAATTACATGAT